>JANAVB010024999.1:6400177-6755442 GCA_029216955.1 Iris pallida | reverse complement strand
GGTCGTGCTATAATGCCAACGTGTATTCGATCGAGGCAGTGTCTCATCGCTTATGTACATTACTGAACTTCAACTCGGAACGGCAGGGTCGTGCCATACTCTATTCGCAACTTATGCGAACCGCCGTGCTAAGACTTCATTTTAAACTCAAGTGCCTCTGGACCAATTTTTTGCCAACGACGTCAAGAGGACGACTCGTGCCGTCGTGCCTCTAGGCCTTGCTTAGACATGTTCGTGCGGTCATGATTGAGGCCGTGCCTCGCTAACTTATCAAGGCTTATCCATGCTACCGCCTTGCGGCCTACCTATTCAACTCATAAACCATTTAGGCAAGACATGTGAAACATAGGGTCGACTTCATGAACATCCCGACGCCATCTATCGTGCCAAGCACGGTGCCTATGCTACAGCCCAGTCTTAGGCCCAGACATTGTATTACCAACTATACATACATTCAAGTTCTAGACTCAATCCAAAGGAATACATGCGGTTTGTCGCTATTCTGTCAACCCATCTACATGAGTGGTCACTAGCAATGTCAAGCTATACTAGATCTTTGGCTCGCGGTAACCCCTTCGCGTGGAGGTACGAGCCCCACCGAATGGTCCCATGGCATATACCGTAACGGTTCACTTCTAACGAGTCGCACCGTCGTCGAAGGTCGTACGGTATCTGCTTTTCCCTCCTAGGTCGACTCGATCCCGGCGTCCCGAAGATCGATCGAGGGATTCCCATTACGCACAAGTTGTCCAATGACCATGCAAGACTCAACTCGATCTATCCAGTCCTTCCTTATTTATGACCATGCTTTCCATCTTTCTATCGAGACTCCCAAGTAGCAGGACCGATCTCGTGTACGAGACTGTTCGAGACTTAGCGAGACTCTCAAGTAGCAGGACCGATATCGTGTGCTTGCTTATCCAGACTTATCGAGACTTAACGAGACTCCCAAGTAGTGGGACCGATCTCGCGTGAACAAGGCTTATCAAGACTTAGCGAGACTCCCAAGTAGGGAGACCGATCTCGCGTGAACGAGGCTTATCGAGACTTAGCGAGACTCCCAACTAGCGGGACCGATCTCGCGTGAACGAGGCTTAGCGAGACTCCCAAGTAGAGGGACCGATCTCAATGATAACCAGTCGCGGGGACTTCCTTTGACCATGGCATGCTTTTCACTAAACCGTCCGTGGCTCGTGCCTTAGATAGGCCTGGTTCTCTAGGCGACGCTATCGCTCAAGTCATATATTTTATACGACGAGCCGTGTTCTCGAGGGACTACGTGACTTGACAACCGCAGCTGGGGCGGGACAGTGCTAGAAACGGCTTAGACCGACCAGCACAACTTTGCCTAACTTATTTGCAGAACGACTTGACGAGCATAGGCTACGCCGAGCTTCGTATCGAAGGGACGGGCCGTGCATGCGTTCGACTTGAACGTCCAAGTTTTCGGGTGCCTAGACTTAAGCTAACAGCCGTGCAAGCCGACTTAACTCACGGGACGTGCGAAGGCTATGCCAAGCCTTGGACGGCGGGACCGCGCCTCTTTTATTAAGCATTCACGCGGGCGACGCCTATAACTTAGGCTAATTCGAGTGTTGAGGAAACTTAGCGACTTAGGCCAACTTCCTTCTCCCAAGCCACGGGACGAAGGATCGAGTGCCATTTTGAAGCAGGCTGAGCCGACTTCTAAGCAGACTGTGGGACCATTTTCCATGTTCTAAGACATTCCGATCCATCGGGATTATCCCCTTAGCTATGTGCATTCGTAGCTTTTATATTAGCCTACTTGTGCAAGTTGAAAACATGCGAGTTATTAAGTGAAGGCAAAGATGAGACAAGTTCACCGAAACTACCCCACCTGAGCGAGGAGTCGCCTCGGCCGAGCGAGTCTTCGAGTAGCCGTTGTAAGGCTAAGTGTGAACGCCGTCGGTGTTTCGATTCCTTCGATTGACTTTGCGGGACGGGGCACTACAACATATGTGGCACTCATGCATGAAGAGGTGCCATGTGGCATCATCCTCTCATGACAAAGCCCAAAGGGTAATTTTGTCAATCCCTAAATTCTATCATCATTTATATTTCAAAGAGGAAGAGAGAGATTCATCCTTCCCCTCTCCCATTACCAGGTACTTTTTCCTCATTCTTCTTCTTCTTCTTCTTCTTTTTCTTCTTCTCTTCCTCCTCCTTCCTAATGGCAGCCCCCCTTAAGTTGCCGCTGCTGCTAGCGCTGCACTGCTGATGCTGTACTGCGGTTGCTGCTGCCACACTGCTGCTGCGGGCCGCGCCGGCGCCGCCGCCCGTCAGCCGTCGGTCGACCACCCCCCCCTCTCTCAACCCCTCTTCACTTCTTCCTCTTCCTCTTCACTCTTCATTTCAAATTCATTTTCCTCTTTTCTTCCCATTTTATTTCAAAATTATTTATAGGTTTGTGATTAACTCCCAATTTCAATTTTCATGTATTAGGTTTTGATTTGGAGAAAAATTCTCTCTAGGGAGAATATCCAAACCCAAGGCAAGCCCTCTTTTCCTTCTCCTTTGAATGTTGTTCAAATGTGATTTTTCTAATTCCTTTGGGTTAATATAGTTTATTTATTTTCTGAAATTTATGAACCTTATGATAAGTCAAAATGTAGTGTAGTTTAAATTCTAGAATTGGGGAACTCTATGATAAATTCAACCATGAACTATGAATGTATAAAATTATATATATATACATATAAGTTTTGTATCCTCCTTGCTTGATATGTATGCTTGTGAATTAGTGTTAAATTTGTATCATATTAGTTAATTTAGTCCCTTTGTGATTTTGGTTCAATTAACATTTGCTTGCATGATAAATTAGTTTAAGTAAATGTTATGGATACCTATACTTTGGGATAACCCTATACCTATAATCTTTCAATGTTAAACCTTCTTTTGTACATTCAAGAAGTTAAAATACGGTACATAGTTGCATGAGTTAAATTGACTTGTGATAGGTGTAATTGTCGATTTTATTAGCATAATGTTCAAATCTGTCCGGATTTTCATTCATGCTTAAAAAGACCATTTTGTCATGAAAACATGATTAAAATTGATAATTTTGAATACCGGTTTACTAGGGTAGCTACTTGTTGACTTTTCAAGTTTTAAATTGTTTTTTTAATATCCTTAATAAGCTAAATGTGGTTCATAGCAAGTAATAGTATCTTGGCATCGTTATATTACTAACAACCATATTGTCTTTGACTTGAATAGCGTTTAGATAAGCACTTGCAAAACCAAGAATAAATGCACGCTTGCTAAGATAAGAAAGCTATTTTATTTTGCATAGCTTTATTTGAAATGCGTGACCGGTGATGAGATTTGCTCCACCGAAGGGGTCGGCGTACCCGGATATATATAATGCGTGTCCGGTGTTGAGATTTGCTCCACCGAAGGGGTCGTCATACCCAGATATATATATTGCGTGGCCGGTGTTGAGAGTTGCTCCACCGAAGTGGTCGGCGTGCCCATATATATATATCTTATCTTGTGTTTACTGTATAGGAATTATTTTCGGATCAGTAAATACAAAGGAGACTCTGCCGAAAATTTTGAGAATTTCTAGAGATGGTTATTTTTCGAGAATTCGGACTCTATATAAACTTTTGACTTAAGTTCTAGATCTTGGTACCATCTATCTCCGATCTATAACATCGAAAGATTAGTGGAAATCATTGTCCAAATAGATACTTTGGAACTTCCTTGGTTTCAATACTTTCTTGAACTTTATTAGTTTCGAAAAGGTCGAAACTATTACTTGAATTCAACATGACTTGTTAAGACTTCCGTTTAAGGATAAGTTTCTATGAAATTCAAATGTCTTGAATAGGTTGCATTGCGATGGGAGAGAAACCATTGGATCACACCCGGCTGACTTCTTTACAATATAAAATTTGATTTTTTGTACTGATCAGTCCCTGAATCGGTGTTCGTGCGGCCGCGCGAATATCCGGTGTGAAGCTTAGCTCACTTTCTTGATTGCAATTGGACATCCATGCCCTGAGTTTCAGCTCAGCTATCCATTGCACAATATCCTGAGTTTCAGCTCAGAATACTTGTTAATTCATTAGACATCCAGGCCCTGAGTTCAGCTCAACTATCTAATGAATGGGTTTGATATTATTGGAAAAGTTTAAGTCATACAAATTTCTTTTATAGCTCATGATTCGATGATTCGACCCAGATGATTCGGAAACCAACTCATGATGCTAGGAAACCAACTCATGATGCTATCTTGCTTGTAATCACATCAATATGTGATAGTACAGACAGATAGATAATCTAAGCACCACCCGTTTTGTATGAGCCTGATCCCGGGCAAATGGGGTTATTGTTGAGATGCTAGGCGTGTGTGTGTGTGATCCAGAAAAGTTTCTCTAAATTGCATTTAGGTATAGAAAGATCGTGTATATGTCCTTTGTGACAGTATTTTGAGAGCTATTTACTTCTTGACTAATATCACATGGTATGAGTTTAATTGTTCAAGTTACTTTATTTTGTATTCATTCATCTTATCATCCTACATTCTTAACTATCTCCTTTGACCGAGGGCTTGCTCGTCGTATTGACGACCTAGCTTTGTTCCCTAGGGATTGATGAAGGCCAGGATGAAGGTCAGGCATACACCGAGGATGAACTCTATGAATGATGTGGACTGAAGGTTAGTAGTTTCATTTTGGGAATATCTTCAATTATGTAAATTATGTATTTTGAAGAACAATGAACAAAATATGTATATTATGTGTTTTGAAGAAACTTGAACAAGTTTGTAATATGTTGGATAAATGAATGTTATGTAAATTATAAAAATTCTGTGGTTATGCCTTATACCTATGCCTATCCAGGACCTTACAGGCGACAATCACAGGGTACAATATGGTATTAATTGTACAAATGCGTAACCTAGGGAGAAGTATCACGTGCTCCGAGTTATCTTGGTGTCACGACCCACACCCTAGAGTTAGGGCACGAGAACATAACAACGCCCAGCCTACGCCGCAGTGTCGGCGGTAGAACGCTGTCCTAGGTCTCAATGCATCTAACAGTATAAGACTAAACAGTTTATACTCCCCGAATGGGGGTGACATAGCATAATGTAAACTCAATCACATCTAAGGTAGAGCATAAAGGAAGATAGATAAAACATGAAATCAAAAAGAGATACAACAGATAGAAGTCTAAGTGTCTAAGATACAAACTCAGAATACATCTCAAAACCCAAATACAGTAATCCATAAATACAACTCAAGATGACTGAAAATAAACTATAAGCAAAAACCCTAGCTATCTATGCAACCTCTACTGTCTCCTCTAGGCTAGCAGGCAACCTCCAGGCTATCTGTAAAATTTATTAACAGGTCCAGTCAGGACTGGAGCGAGCACAAAACATCTCACGCAGTTCATAACGAGTTAGGAAATATAAAGCATGCAATAGAGTAAAGTACATGAAACGTTGAAAGAAGAAGATATATAAAAAACAGTAGAGGTTTGATAACAGGAAATATCTAAATATGATAAGTAAGACTGTAAGGAACATGTGATTTTAGAGCACAATATGGTTATGTAAACGGGTTAGGTTATACAATAAAATGGGACTCCTTTGTACGTAGGTGTACAATGGACATATACAATTTTTTATACAATACGATTGATCACATAACCATTTTCTACTCCCCCTCCCCAATCAATACACAAGGATCCAATTCAGTTACGTTACCTTATACAATGACTTGTACAATGACTTGTACAATGGCTTGTACAATGGCTTGTACAATGGCTCAATGTGATACTGAGAGTACAATATGCACAATGAGTGTACAATGATAAGGGTATTCAATAAATACAACATGTAAGTGAAATGCACATCACAATATGTACTTAGTGAATACAAGGAGATAACATCTCAGAAGAAGATCCATATAGTACCAATCCGTGATAAAGATCGTGTCAGCATCAAGTACAGTAATCTAGAGCAAGAATGTAAATCCATACAAGTATGAAACGGTCAGAGAATGTACTCGCCTGATAGCCTGAGTGTATGAAAAGAATATACTATCCGAGGAGTGGTGTCTGTCTCCTATAGAACAGTACAAGTCACTATGAGTCCAAAATGATAATAAGATGCATTACAATGCATTCTGACTGAATCTAGGTCAATCTAGGTCAAATCTAAGTCAAACCTAAGTCACACCAAGCTAAACTAGGTCATACTAGGTCATACTGGGTCATACTAGGACAACCAAGGTCAAACAAGGTCATAGGAAATCAATCCAAGTCAAACTAGGTCAATCGGGGTCAAAGGTTGACTTACAGTTGACTTTTGGTCAAAAAGTCAACTCTGGTCAACTGTACTAGTCAAACTAGGTCAAACTAGGTCATGTCCTAACCCAGTAAGTCTTACTAGGCCTAACCAAGACTATCCTAGCAAGCACACATCAATACAAGGCTATACAAGCTAACATACACCCAACTCTATATAGCATGCAATTATTCAATACTCAAATAGGCAAGAATTCACATTGGATATACACTAGGTAATCTATTACTTTAAGCTATATATGTCTATACATATATACACATACATATATTGGTATTCAACATTAGGTCTATAATCATGGCATTTCAAATGGTTATATAAACTTATATATTACAACACAATATGCTAACATATATATATTATACATACATAGCTAAGTTAACTATATTCATAAATACTTATTTAAGAGGCTATGTGTGTGTATGTGAACATGGCAAAGGGTCAAGTGAGGGTTAAATGGGCATACATAGTGTATACATATCAAAGAGTGTCAAAGTGTAAGTGAACAATGTGTCAAGTGTGATAGTGTCAACATAGTGTAAGGGGTACATGAGGTAATATATGATTTGTGTTAACATAGAACATTACATCACATTAACTTGTATATTGCATACATTACATCTATTATTACATTACATTCATGCTTGCATTCATTCATCATTCATTTATTCTCTTGCACTACTATATGCACCATACATTACATACTATGGAACCTACATATTCATTACAAGCCATACTTATACATGCATACATTAGATAGGATACTTACACCTCATACATCATTTATTTAACCATTTACTCATGCTTACATTCTTTATTTAGTTACATAATGTATATACATTAACATGGGTTAAAATTAAATAGAACATTATATTACACACATGGGTGCACAAAATGCATATGCCGAATAGTAACTCCTACTAATAATTAATACTGTACCAACTCAGCATGAATTAAATTCTAGGATTAAAGTATGTTATAGATCTATGTGTTAGCTTTCAGAAACTTCAAACGGATCGCGTTTTCGTTTCCGGAAACTCCCGGAATCGCAAAAACACCGAGAACGCGTTTGTCTTTCGTACAGCTGACACTCAAATAATTCTCCAGAAAGTTACAGAAAGAATTAGGCCTATTAATACATGTTTTTGGAAAGCTAACTTCAATACGCTTCTTTTAAAAAAAATGGGAGATTAAACCGAGCTTTGAGCTAGAAGTTATGACATTTCTAAGTTAGGGCTGAAATTAAAAACGTGGATAAAAATCATGACGGATTTAGATAGTTTGAGCCAAAAGAATACACAATATATATCCTAATTATCCACAACAATAATAGCAATAATAATATAAGGAACCACACTCACAAACTTGATTATATAATCATCATGAACCATTTATTACATATATAAATATAGATACACTCTCATTACAATATATATATATAAATCTATATATGTAACATGAACACATCCACAACACAAAGGACACTCCTATGACCTCCAAATGGACACAAAATGGACACAAATGGAGATACAACCGTGGGAATCATTCCTATGGGTTTAAAATAGACCTATATGCATGAGGAAATGAAAAGGAGAAGGGATTTATACCTCCCGGTAGATCGAATCGAAGAAAAGCCTTCCCGGAGCGACACCGACACGTAGAGATTCCAAAAGGACACGAACGAGCTCCGAATCCTCCCAAACTTGGGTAGCTTCCTCCTTGGCTAGAATGGAGAAGGAAAGAAGAAGATTTGGTGGTGAAATGGAAGGATTTAGTGGAGAAATTGCTAGGGATTGCTCTCTAGGAATTTGGGGAAGAACAAGAGAGAGAAAAATAGATGGATAATGACAAATGGGAGGCTCAACCCTATCCTTATTGTGGCTGGCCATAAAGGTGGTTTTGTCCTATTAGGAAAAGTCCAAAAGCCCCTACTAACCTATTCTATGAGTATTAGGAAAGGGCTAATTGGTTGGGGAGCTAAATTAGTCATTCTAAAGTCTCTAATCACACTAACCTTATCCATAATAATTAGTCTAACCTCTAACTAAAATATTTCTATCATGTGGACTAAAATTAATATCATGTGGGCCATGCCTAACTAGTGTGTGGGTCCCACTAGAGTCAAACTACCCCCGGGTCCCCGTTTCAAGTCGGATTGAGTTGAAATTCGAACCCGACTCAAATAACCCCAAAACAATATCATAAATAATAAAATAATATCAAAATAATTCAAAGAGGTCAAATACAAAAATATCCTTAGACCAAAAATGACATTAAAATATCATAATCACATGGTTAGGCTCTAGGTCAAACAGTCTCTAGGGTTTCACTAGCAAAACGTCAAAACCACAAGTCATTGATTTAAATAATATTAAAATAATTTAAAATCACCAAAAATCATATCATAAATTAAATATCATTATTAAAATAATTATAAACACAAAATTTCAAAATTACCCTTATTTGGAAAACTGGGTGCTACACTTGGGGACCGGGACGTGACACGTGTCTTACTAAGAAATCAAAATTTTTATCTAACATCTGTTTCGGGAATCACACACACACACACACACACACACACACATATATATATATATATATATATATATATATATATATATATATATATATATATATATATATATATATATATATATATATATATATATATATATATATATATAGAGAGAGAGAGAGAGAGGAAGATAGGCATCCCCTCAAAAAAAATATATATATATATAGAGAGAGGAAGGATAGGCATCCCCTCACTTTTTGCATCCCCATGTTCACATCCGTTGGATGTGCTTTAAGTCATCTAATCTTATCCAATGGTAAATCAACGGTTAAGATTAAATGACTTAAAGTACCATCCAACGGTGTAAGTAGGGGGGATGCATGGGGATGCAAAAAGTGTGGGGATCTCTATCCTTCCTCATATATATATATATATATATATATATATATATATATATATATATATATATATATATATATATATATGAGCTCGTACTTGTATTTCATCGTATAAGGCTGGACTCGAAGGCCCACACCAGCATTTGTAACTCACCGGCCCGCACTCACATTTATTCCTCCACATAAAATTAAATGTGTTTCTCCCATTGCTCGAACCTGCAACCTCTTGGGAGGATGTGCCTCAGTCTAACCACTTGAGCTAGAGGTCATTGGCTATATATATATATATATATATATATATATATATATATATATATATATATATATATATATATATAAATATATATATATACACCTCCAAAGGTTACAGGTTCGAGCAACGGAGGAAGCACATTGTGCGGTGCGATGCAGGTGTTGGTCTTCGGGCAGGTGCGGTCCTTGGGCCGAGTTTGTAGGCCTTCGGGTCAGGAGTCTATAACACAATTACCTTTCAAATAATATATATATATATATATATATATATATATATATATATATATATATATATATATATATATATACAACTTGAAGCTTCTCTTCTAGAAGATGTTATATAAATGCATAATGCATGGAACATTGTAAATCTTGTTGTGATTTGGATAAATCTATGTTGTTACGGGCGACGCCTAGGCGCGCCTAGGCGGCCTAGGCGCGCCCGATTAGAACAGGTCGCCTCGACCTGCATATTTTACTGCAGTGTAAGGCGAGGCCGCCTAGGCGCGCCCAGACGGGCGCCCAGGTTCGTCCAGGGGAGACAACTGCGGGCGCCTAGGCGGTGGATCTCAGGATGGACTATGGGCTTTTTACTGATATTTTTTTTGGACTTTAGTGTTATTATTGTTGCTAAAACATGTGCTATTGTAAAAATTGCAGCTGTTTGCTGCCTTCTGCTACTGCTATTGTTGCCTTTTGCTACTGCTACTGTTGTCTTCTCCCTCTTTTGCAATCTACTACTGCTGCTGCAGCCTTCTGCTACTACTATTGCGGCCTTATGCTACTGTTGCTGCTGACTTTTGTTACTGCTGCTGCCTACAATGTTTATACAGGTTTAGAGACCCAGAAATCTGGACGGGCGCCTAGGCGCCGCCTAGGCGCGCCTAGGCGAGGCGGGCATGGTCTCGCCTCGCCTCGCCTAGCGCCCAATACAACATAGGGATAAATCCAAATATGGATGCTCTTATCCATACCCACAACAATCTCTATCACATTCCCTCTATATATGTTATCAATGAGAAGCTACTTACAGATTTCTGTCTACCGATTTCTTTTCTCTCTCATTTTACAACACGTTATCAGCACGATGCTTTAACCAAGAAGAACGTCAAACCAGACTTGAATGACCACAAGGACTAAAACTATATCAGCGGCTATTTATCCTCCAAAGCAAGGTCAGGATATCATATTTGATATATATACTAAATTTATCTTTATATTATCTTTGATTTGACATCATTTGAATATTATATATATATATATATATATATATATATATATATATATATATATATATGGGAGCGGATCAAAAGCCCCCTTTAGAAAACCCCCTAAAAAATCCCCTCACTCTCGACCGTAATTTAATGTTAATATTAATGTTAATATTAATGCTAATGCTAAAATTAACATTAATATTAATATTAATTAATGTTAATATTAATATTTATTTTTATTTTTATATTAATGTTAATGTTAATGTTAATATTAATTTTAATGTTAAGTTTAATGTTAATTTTAGTATTTAATGTTAATATTAACATTAATATAAACATTAATATTAACATTAAATTACGGCCGAGAGTGAGGAATTTTTTAGGGGGTTTTCTAAGGGGGGCTTTTGATCCGCTTCCTATATATATATATATATATATATATATATATATATATATATATATATATATATATATATATATATATATAGTATCCATGATGTTATAATTAAATTGTTTGATAAAATTATCATATAAATTTGATGGCTAATATATCTCATGAAATACTATAAAATAAATATAGACATAATAATTTCCGAGTTCAAGTTTGCTTCATCAGCTATGTTGCACTGTTACAAATATCCAATGCTCTGTTTGTATTTATTTTTCTCTATTGATGAAGTATGATTCAAAATCATGCTTTGTTTGCATCCATTATCATTTAATATCGAGTCTTTCTATTTCCATTGTAACATATTCCATAATGTATATGCATTATGTAACTATGTTGGAGTCCAACTGAACTTCTTCATAGAATCAATGCAATACATGGTCAAGTTGTTCGGACCGACATATGTTATTAAACCTAGACATAACCTGACAAGGATACAAGAATCTATGTTTTGAAAGTAATTTTTCAAATCAGGAATATATGTTTCAATATATATTTCCACTTGAGATGATAGCCTTGATTAGGGCTGCAAGCACATGAGCGATGTGGATTTTTCTAGTTTCCTACTTTGTCAAGTTAGGATTAGTTTTTTGCTCTCAAGATAGTTTCTAATGAGATATAATGGTGTAATTAGTTTTTTGTTTTAAAATTGATCTTATATTTTCCAATACCCAGCAGGTGTGTCCTCAAACACCGACAATCATATCTAAGCATATATATGATAGTTAATTGAAACCACGTTGGACTTACCTACTGTAACTGTTTCGTATTCTTCCAATAATTGTCACTAAACATTCTTGGTGAATCTAGGCCATATATTATTGATCAGCTTGCCAAAGATCTTTTATTTATTTATGGCAAGAAACAAAATCAATGCTTAGTCATACATATTTAGGTCATTTTTTCATGGTTTATTTGTAAATAGATACAAATTGCATCTCACATATGAGTTAACATGAAGATATAAATTAGTTGCTTGAGTTTTGTACCACTTGAAATGGGTGCATGCATGACAAGGGTTGTCCTGCATGCCCGAGTAAAATCAGTCGCACCCGAACTAACTTTTGTAGGTTGCGGGTTGCTCATCATCGAAATGCCAAAAGTAAAATCACCAACAAGAATGTTGGTATTTCATAGTTACATATTTTTAAATGTTTGTACCATAATTTTGTCCAATTCGTAGGGTGACTACGGATGTCTGCTTGTCCTACCAACTATCATAGACCCAAAGTTCTATGTATAGAATTATTATTATTAATTAATAATATCTCTATTTGCAACTATTGATATGATATTGTCATATCTAGAAACTAGAATCCATAGAAAAACGAGACAGAGAGATCTTATGCATGACTGATAAATAGGATAAGAATACTAGATCAAATGTAGTATCCACGATAGCTGGTCTTGCTCACATTAATTAAAGGCTCCGATAAATCATATTTTACCGAACAGATACATAATGTGTCATACTCTCATAATTTTAGAAGAATTTTACTGAGTTTTAAGGATATAAGAAAATTAGGTAAACTTTGAGTAAGTGAAATAAGAAATATTTTTGTGTAACCACTCGTCTAAGAGAACCAGAGTTCGTCTAAGAGAACCAGAAATTCGTCTAGATAGATTCTCCAACTATTCAGTAGAGATATACATCACTCATATTAAGGATGTCAAGTCACATACTATCAAGAGCCAGAAACTCAATCCTATATCATGAGCTAGAAGCTAAATCTTAAGGGTCCATTGTGAGCCAGAAACCGAATGATCCTTTAAATTTTAAATTGTGACATTATCGACAAGAAACCAAAAACAATGATGATGAGAATTATCAATATTAATTTGTGTAATAATCTCTTACCAAATTGCAACATATATCATTGATCTCAAATATAAGTTTATTTCTAAACTATCAATCATGAGTATTGTACCTGAATAACTAGTAAAACAGCTTTGAACTGTATTAGATGACTTATGTTAAAATTATTTAAAACTGTAATATTGGCATTTATGTTTTGTGAATTATTATGATTATCTTCTTAGATTATTAAATCTTTTAGACATGAGATATTTTTGTGATAGAATATTTTTTGTGATCTGTCACGTTAATAAGATAGTTTTCGCCGTTAGGGGAAGATATGAAGAAGATAAATTATCGTTATAGAATAACGTCGTAAATTATCGCTCTAGAAGAACGTCGTAAAGCATCATTCTAGAAGAACGTCTTGCATCATCGTTCTCAAAGAACGTTCTAAAGCATCATTCCAGAAAAACGTATCATGACATATTTCTACTTTATCTAATCTTGACTAAATTAGGAGAAATTATCATATATTTTTACTGCAAATAAAATATTAGGTGCTTAATCGATGTTTTTAATTATGCTGCATAAATAGCTATACCGACTATAAATTTATTTTTTAATAGAAGTATCAAAAGAACCAAATAAAGGTATCAACTAAATAAGTTCTTTTGTAAGAACGCATAAGACCTAAAGGTTTTAAATATTCAGCTCTCCAGAAGAATAGGCCAAATAATACTAAAGGTTCTAAAGATTCAGCTCTCCAGAAGAAGATTCCGAATAATATAACACACCCTAATGCTCCCGAAGAAGCATCTCATGTAGAGAAAAAGTTCATAACGGTTCGGAAGATGTCATGAATCAAAGATCAAATTCTCAAAGTATATCGGTCTGGTAGATGATATACCTCTGATTGCAGAAGAGACTGAAAAAAGGTACCGATACCCATGAAATCTATGTTTTTTACATAGTTAAGAAAAATTTGGAATTAAAAGTTTGTCATAAATGACATTATCAAATAAGAATAAAAATGTTGATAAAATTAAAAGATAACACTCAAACCACGAATAATCTAATGGAAAGATGTGATATATCTCGCAAGACGTGGAGTGTTCGGTCCTACAGTACATAATAAAAAAGGAATAAATCCGGTAGATTTTGAATGGATGTTTGTAACAAATAGAAATCCAAATGTATAAAAGCAATGTTAGCTCAAGGATTCATGAAATGATCATGAATATGAATATAAATAAATATATTCTCCGATCAGGACAACATATACGATAAGATATACCCTCGAAGGTCGATGATTTAAAATTTTCAGGTATATCCTTAGAAGGATTTAATATTACCATGTTATCCCTGAAGGATCTACAAATGAGCCATATATGGAATAAACCATTCAGAAGAATGTGATAGGCTCATAGAGTTTATGAAGAAATTTTTGAACAGATTCATCAAAATGATCTTCTATAGAGTATCTCTTGAAGAGAAGAACTCTTTCTCTTGAAGAAAAGATCTCCCGAAGAGATCGAAGATCTCCAGAAGAGAGAGGAATCTCCGGAAGAGATAAATCTCCAAAAGAGATCTCATGTAATCTCATAAAAAGATGAATCTCTAGAAGAGATCTGCTATAAATCTCCTGTAGAGAAAATATCATGTAGAGATTTAATATGAATGATACACCTATAATGGTCAGGTCAATAGGATCTTTTACAATCAAAGGAACATGTTCTCGGTCATGAAGTACCATATCTAAAGTATATAAATTTTTTTATTGTCATTCACTCAACACAATATTTTAGAATAATATTAGGTACATAAATTATTCTTGATGAATGTTTTGAACTAATGAGATATACAGATGAATGGTATTTATCTGATACACATTAAGGAGATATCACAAACAAGGTATATTTTATAAATAATGTTACATATATTTTAGAGAGAATAAATCAAATCACTGCGACAATTTCATCAAAGCAAACAGAGGATGTGCATGGCTATGTTTTCAACATTTCAGTATATCAGGAGGAGTTGCTAGCTTTCAGGAATTACAAATAATGCATGCAACCTCTTTTAAAGGATATGAGTATAAATATATAGACAAATAAAGTGTTGGGGTGAAATGTAAATATTTAAATTGTATTGGTGGTTGATTTTTTATTTTGAATTGATGTGAGAACAAGAATGTAATATTTTTGAGGGGGAGCATCCTGTAGATCCAAGCATTCTGAAGATGCTAATAAATACATCTTGAAGCATGTCTTTGTGCATTGTACTCTCTTTTTTTTCGTTGAGATTTTTTTTCACTGGATTTTTTCTTCGAAAAGTTTTTTAACGAGGCAGGGTAAGTCGCACCCACTTAGATTCCTGAATAATATTATTGTACTCTTATATTTTCTATGGATTTTTTTCCAAAGAATTTTTCTTTAGAAAAGTTTTTAATGAGACAATAATAAAAGCATGCATCGAAGAAAAAGTGTTGTGATTTGGATAAATCCAAATATGAATGTCCTTATCCGTACTCACAACAACCTCTATCTCATTCCCTCTATATATGTTATCAATAAGAAAAGCTACGTACAGATTTTTTGCTACCAATTTCTTCTTATTCTCTCTCATTTTACAACAAATCTATTGTATTTGCGAGTTGTAATTCATGTCGCACTATTCATATTATAATATCTGTTGTCTGCAGTCGAGTTGTTCTTTTGCCTAAGAGCCGTTGTAATTCCGCTAGAAATTATCAATAAAAAAATAATTCTCATACATTTTTTTTCTTCTATTAATTTTTTGTTTATTTTTCGCTGTAACAATTTTGTTTCTGAGTTGATTTATATATATATATTTTTTTACCTTGTACAAGTATAATTTAGACGTATACGATATCTACGAAATCAGTACGTGACATAATGGTGAAGTCATGTGAATTTGGATTCGAACTTGATCACAAGTCAAAACTCTAATCCATGTCCAAAATTTTTATAGCATTCGGATCTGGATATATAACATAAATCCGACCCGAAGCCGACCATTTAGGAGCCCTAAACCCCTCAAAACCCCTCCCTCTCCTTCTCAGCGCCTCTTTCTTCTCTTCCGCCGAAACCAAAAGGTGAAACCCTAACTTTGACCATCTCTCGGAAGAAAAAAAATGTAACGCTTTTGGTTCTTGATGGCCACGAGTAATTTGTCTACATAAAAAGGAAAATGGAAATCCTTGCATTGATTTGATCCCCTTAGTGTTTTTTTAGAATCCCAAACACTAACCCTAATTTCCCAAAAAGCTAGAACTTTTTAATATGGATGTTTATGAAAATTGTTTTTTTTTACATTGATTGAGGTATTCCTCTCTTTTTGGCGTTCAGATTGTTAGGGTTTCGAGAACCGTAAGCAATGTTGGTGCTTTTTGAAACCCCGGCTGGGTTCGCCCTCTTCAAAGTTCTCGATGAAGGCAAACTCTCCAAAGCAGACGATTTGTTCAAGGAGTTCTCAACAACGGAGTCGGCTCGAAAGGTTGACTTCATAAAAAAAAAGCTTCATTTTTTTTTTTCAACTTGATCTTCATTTCGGATGTTTTAATTGACATTTTATCTTGATCAGATGGTAAAGTTGAAAGCTTTCAGTAAATTTGACAACACATCGGAAGCTTTGTCCTCCGCGACGTTGCTTATCGATAGCAAGCCCAGCAAGGGGCTCCGTAAGTTTCTGCGCGAGCACTGCGATGGTGAAACCTTGGCCGTTGCGGATTCCAAGCTCGGAAATGCGATCAAAGAAAAGCTCGTAAGCGAGTTGATCATATTCAGATGGTTTTATGAGTTGATTTGTCGTGTATTGGTGTGATACGTGTGTTTTTTGAATCTGTAGAAAATAGATTGTCTTCATACTAATGCCATTATGGAGTTGATGAGGGGATTGAGAAGCCAGCTGACGGAGCTCATTTCTGGTCTAGCTGTTCAAGATCTGGCGCCGATGAGCTTGGGTTTGTCGCACAGCTTGTCTAGATACAAGTTAAAGTTCAGCCCGGACAAGGTGAATCTAGTTTCCTTTTGTAGATCTTAATCCATTAAGATTAATAGTCTATTGGGCATGCCATAATAATCTTAATCTTGCTTTATGTCTTCGATTATACGGTCTCGGTGTACAAAATATTATGGTTAATTTTCTTTGTTGATGAGAGGGTCACTTGGCACGACAATAAGGTTTCATCCCGAAGGATGCCGGTTTGAGTCATGAAAACAGCCTCTCATGTAGTGGGGTTGGATGTGTATGGCTAGGCGAAAGGGCTCCCAGGCCGGGTATTTGGCAATAGGATGCCTTTTTTTTCCCCTTTGCGGTGAACTTCTTGTGATTTCTGGTTTATTACCTTAAATTCTTATCTTGTGTGTAGCATGTTCTATAAGTTCACAAATTTCCGCTTAAGTAGGGCTTTAACTAGTTTTACCTTGCACTCTGCAGGTCGATACTATGATTATTCAAGCCATTGGCTTGTTAGATGATCTTGACAAGGAGCTCAACACGTATGCCATGAGAGTCCGTGAATGGTATGGGTGGCATTTTCCAGAGCTTGCTAAAATTGTTCAGGATAATATCCAGTATGCGAAGGCTGTGAAGCTGATGGGTGATCGGGTGAATGCAGTAGACCTGGATTTTTCCGAGGCATGTCATTGTCAACTTTACTACTTTAAAACAAGATGTATTATATGTTAATGGGACTTTACACATATACTTTCTTTCTGCAAACAGGTTCTTTCGGAAGAGGTTGAGGAAGAGTTGAAAGCAGCAGCGGTTATATCCATGGGAACCGAAGTTAGTGAACTAGACTTAATAAACATTAAAGAGCTGTGTGACCAAGTTCTATCACTTTCGGAGTATAGGGCTCAGCTGTATGACTACCTGCGGAGCAGAATGAATACCATTGCACCAAATTTGACTGCTCTTGTTGGGGAACTTGTTGGTGCACGTCTTATTGCTCATGGCGGTAGTTTGTTGAATCTGTCGAAGCAACCTTCAAGCACTGTTCAGATTCTTGGTGCAGAGAAGGTACACTGCTAAGTCATCTAGATTTCCTATCATAGGGTTACTCTCCATTTAGTCGTCATTTGGTCTACTCACATGTTATGCAAAACCTTCATGAATAACATATTAACATGTAAAGTACATTCATGAATTGCATGTACTTGTGTGAATCATATATCAATATTTTGCATGATCAGCATCTATATTCCCACTTTTGCCAGTATCAAATAGAGATGTAACTGAACAGATAATATGATTACCCCATCCTCAAGTAGAGACAAATTTAATATACAGGTTGACACTGTTCAACTCCAAACTTAATGGGCGGTCATAGACTCATAATGGCAGCCTTTTCACAAGTGAACTTGGTAGCTTTAAAGGACTGTGTTGTTGTTTTGACCTAACTTGAAGAGCCAAAGAACTCAAGGAACTATGTGGTGAGTCCCATGGCCTGCTTCTTGTTTCCTCCCAACTTATTGTTTGGTGTGGGAAAATTGAGCTTGGAAGCCAAATAAAACTTTTTTGGATGTTGGGACCAGTATTCTACAAATTGGCCTAGGCAGGGCCTAGGCGCCTGGTGCCCGCCCCCCGATGTCCGCCTAGGCGCCTACGGAGCCCCCCACCCTACGGACTATGCATGTTATTGGGTTTTATGTTTTTTGGGGGCAAATTTCAGTAGGTTGAATTTTTATTTTTTTTGAACCGTGGCCGCCTAGGTGCCTGCCCAACTAGCGCCTAGCGCCTTGTACAAACTTGGTTGGGACCCAACTTTCGTTTTTTATACAATTAAGCTCTCAGGTTCCTTATCTTTGGCGTGGAACTTGGCAACTTAAGGCGTATGTGCATGGGGACAAGCCCATTTGGGCCAAATTCTTGTCCCCCAAAACAAGAGAACTTGGAGAACTCCTTCAAAGCTTTCCAACTTCTCCAAGTTCTTGGCTAACTTCCGTGAACCAAACAGCCCCCAAGTCTCCACAAGGATTTCTCACAAAGTCGATCAATATCTCGAGTCCTGTGTTGATTTCATAAGAGAGTTTAAGTAACTTTTTTTTGTTTAGATGTTAGTAATTCCTTGCTGGACTTCAACTTACAAAGACTGCCTTCTTAAATATTCTGTTGGGTTCTGATAACATGTTGTCAACCTCTTTCTTGTGTTATTTATCATTTTTTTAGGAATCATTGGGTTATTAAGCTTGCATCTCTGGAGAACCAAATCATGTAACTTAGATATGTATTAGTAAAAGAGGACTCTTCTCTGAAAGTAACTCTATATAGTTGAATTTATTTAGTGATGTATTTTTGCTGCTGTACTTTTCTCCGACATAGTTTTGGAATCTATTTTATCATGGGTTCTTGTTATGAGCATTTGAGGTAACATGCCTTGGCGTTTTTGTATTTCATTTTGTCAGCCTGGATTAGGAATTACCTTCATCAGGAGCTGTGCATCCCATCTTTCTGGCATGTTTTTATCCAGGATATATTCCGAGAAATTGTTTCTGGAGAACAGGGCATGGTTACAGTTAGGATAGTCTGGCGTGGTGTCCATTATTGAAAGATCGCTTTGGTAAATATTGACCCATTTCTGTGTAGAAGTATCCCTCTGCTGCCGAGCCAGTAGGCTTGAAAGGAAGTCAAATCTCGTCTGCATCTGACAATGGCCGGTCTCCTGCTACTTCGGCTTCAATCCTCTTCTTAAGCTGCTAATAGACCCTAATAGACCAAAGGTTGACATGATGTCTTCTGTTATCAATTTTCAGTTGAAGTCTGTTAATCTGGTTCTACTTGGGTTCAAATTGAGTCGACACTTCAAGAATTGGAAAAATCCAAAACTATGCACCCAGGAACAAATATATAACTAGTAAAGGTAGAAGCTTCATTCAGTTTTAGACCAAAAACTTCCACAAGCGAGCAACCAATGACCATAAGCAAGCAAGGACTGCAGAACCTTTATATGTTGTCTTTGTACAATATGATGCCCAATTATATGAATGCCCTTTAGTTTGATTGTATGTGATGACATGTAGGGCATTTTGGACCATATAGAACATTGTATTTAACTATCAATGTCTGTACTTCATATGTGTTGGCTATAGCTGAGGTCCACGATAAGGTTGCATCATTTACACATTTCAAAGTATATCCATTATTGAATATGCTTGATATCCGATAAGCAGAACTTGCCTAGGTTTGGTCACTCAGTTGGCAGGTGCAATCTGGGTGGCAGTATTTTTTTAAAGCAAATTAGCTGAGATATCAATGAAAAGTAATACTGTGACTTCTTCTCTTGAGTCTTGACCTTGTGTGTGTGATGCAATTTTTAGTATGTAATACTTCAGGATTCAGGAACCTTAGTATCCATGATACATTTTGCATCTTATGCATGCAGGCCCTCTTCAGAGCTCTCAAGACGAAACATGCTACGCCAAAATATGGGCTTATTTTTCATGCATCCTTAGTTGGACAGGCAGGCCCCAAGCTGAAGGGGAAAATATCACGGTCTCTTGCTGCTAAAACTGCACTTGCCATTAGATGTGATGCCCTTGGCGATGGCCAAGACAACTCTATGGGCCTCGAGCATCGGGCTAAGGTACACATTATATATGTACAACAGTGTTCTGTTACATTATAACCTTTGACTTCCATTGATCTAGAAATATTCTTGCATAGCTTGAAACCCGTCTAAGGGTTCTCGAGGGCAGAGAATTGGGGCATGCTGCTGGATCAACCAAGGGTAAACCCAAGATTGAGGTTTATGACAAAGACAGGAAGAAAGGCGCCGGGGCTATTGTTACTGCTGCCAAGGTATTGGTTTGAGACCATGGATGTAATAACATAACTGAAGTTGTTGCTTTTAAAAGAGAGATTTGAGGTTATTAAATTTACTGGTATTTGTTGATTTATTTATTTTTGCTCTTTGCCTTTGCAGACTTACAACCCTTCATCTGATCTAGTACTCAAGAAGAACTCAGAAACAACTCCGGAGAAGCTGGCAGATGAACAAGAAGTGCCACCAAAGAAGAGGAAGCATGAGGAAGCACAGACATCAGATGAGACTCCGACTGAAGTAAGAGCTGATGATGATGGAGAGAAAAAGAGGAAGAAAAAGAAAAAGAAGGTTGGGGCAGAGAGCGTTGAGTTACAAGATACGGAGCAGATTCCTGATGCGGAAATAGATGAAGGGAAGCGGAAGAAGAAAAAGAGGGCCGAATCAGAAGATCAGAATCAAATTGCTGCTGAGGAAGAAGCTGGGGAGGAGCCTGCCAAAAAAGAGAAGAAGAAGAAGAAGAGGAAGCAGACTGAAGATGAAGAAGACCAGAAGGATCAAGATACTGAAACCGCAAGCAAGAAAAAGGACAAGAAGAAAAAGGAAAAGAAGAGAGGAGACTGATGGGTTGTGTGAAGGTATTTGGCAGAGCAGCTGGATACCTATGCAGTTTTGGGTATAATCCAGTTATAAGTCACTGAGATATCTTGTACACCATTTTTATCTTCTTGTATCCCATGGAATTTAGCGAGTTTTTATGCTCACTTAATATTGATTCACCTAATTTATTATGGATGAGTAGTGCATATGCTGTCTACTTGATACGCAGAAGATCTCAGACTTGGCTTACTTAGGTGCATATGCTACCAGTTGCTAAAAGTTGATCGTCATTAGTTCTCAACTTTTGCAAGGTCAAATTGTTGTTCTGGTAATGTAGGACCATGTCAGTGCCAATGTGGCTCCCATCTGTACTGCTGGTGGCATATAACTGGATTGATTAGAAATGATGTTAAACAAGGATAGTGATCAGTGGTATATCGTGTCTCTCGACGGAAGTAGGTGACTGACGGAAGTACTAAGACCTTTAGACTTCTTGCTGAGAGATCTGTAGTTGTTGATGACACTATTAGGGTAGAAATTACTCTTGGGAGAAGTAGTATGAAAAGGATTTCTAGCATAGAAACAGGGTTAGATAGAAACCTCCATTGGGTGCATTTGAATGGTTGTTGCTCTTTGGATCTCATTCTTGATAAAACAGTTGTTAACACCACGTTGTTAACCCCACATTTAGAATATGGCTGTGAGCTGATGGTTAGGATAAGAGAATCATCTAAAGGTGGATGAAAGTCTTGAGTTAGAATCGTCCCAAAAATTAAATTTTCAACAATCGGTAGTGTAAAAAAGTTTGTATGTAGAAGCAGCTCATGAGATGGTGAAAAACTTTTGACGAAAGATGGAAAGAATAATTTAGTATAGTTGATAAGTAAATTATATGCTTGAAAGTTTTGAGAATAAGACTTGATTATGGTATTTTGTGCTTAAAAATTTAAACTATAGAGGGAGATTTTTATAAGTCGAAATGGAGGGAAACATTTACTGTTGACTGAGGAAATAAAATTTAGATCAAGACGATTCACATGGAATCTAAAGTTTTAGTAGAATAGTATAAACACTACTGAGTAGTAAGGATTGCGGAGTAAGAACATATGATTTGAAGAATACAAATTTGAACTATAATTAGAGATTAATATTGAGACCCACTTTTAAACTAAATCATTGGAGAGTTTTTTTTTTATTATACAATTTTTATATAGAAACTCTGCCTACTACGATAGAAACCCAATTTTAGAAATTTCCATTAGATATGCACCAGATATTCTTGGCAGAACTTCATATTAATACTATGGAAATGTCAAGGTCAAGAAACATCCTTCCTACCTTCAATTGTACTCTCAAGGCTTGCACCATCTCTTGGTTTACTATGAACTATGGAGTCAGCAACAATCTTTAGAAATAGATATAACATGGAGTATCCAAGTATTGTACGAATCGACATGTTCCCCATCCTTGATACATATGTTTCACATGGTCAAGTTTTAATCATAGAAACTGAGCATTTAATCTTGTATACTAAGTATTAGGTACCTACCTCACTGTTAACATTCCCAGTCCACAACTGTTGGTTGCAATGTCACAAATGTTGCGAGTCACTGTTAACATTCTTCTTGATCATTAATGAAACCTACAAGAAATGTGCATTCCTACAAGAAATGTGCATTCATGATTCTCAACTTCAAATTTGAATGAAAAATACAACAATCCCTCTAGTACAGATTTTTTTTGAGCGACTACAAGAATCTTTCTGTTCCTTCATTTCTATGAGAGCATGCTGACCATAAGTTACCGATGCATCATTTCTCTTATGCAATCACCTTCTTAGGTGCCGCTTATGCTGTTGTACAAGAAGAATTGTTGTTGATATACATGACATTCAAGTCCGTATAATAAAGCTGTTAAGTTGAAACTATGGCTCATTCCACGCCTACAACCGACGTCTCTTCCATAATTTCTGATCTCAGTTTCATCAGCAGTCGTCCCAAATGATTGAGGCCTTCACCCTCCCTACCTCCACCCCAAAAGAGATCGTGAGGAGAAGCTTCGACCAGAACAGAGCCTGCAGTTGAGCGCAGCATGGTGTTCAGGTTAGGGTACATTGAAAACTTGCACTTTAGAGCCTCGTACATGACATCAACTTTTACAGAGTCCCAGTCGGCACGAACCTGGATGGTCATATATTTAGTGTCAGAAAACCAAAAAGTTGATATAAGAAAAGGTGAACATAAACAATCAGATCATGATAGTAGGAAAAAAGTTGTGTTAAAAAGAGAAATTTTGGTGCTATTGAGTCTATGGATTACTAGAATACACGAAATCACACTGCTATGAACAAGGGCGGAGCCAGGATTTAATTCATGAGGGGACCGAGTTACTACATATAAAAAATTTAAAAGTTGTCATATTAATTGAACTTTAATAGCAAAAAATATATTAAAAAATTCAAACAAGAATGAGCAAAAAAAGAAAGAAAGAAAGAAAAGTTAATATTTCCAAAATTTTAGAAATACTTTAAAATATTTAAATGTTCAGTAAACGTAAGTCTCGAACCCTTGCCTATCCTTTGAATGCTTAAAACAAAACCACTTGAGCTAACTTAATCTTTGTACATTAGAAGGCCAAACTAGTATATATTTGTAAAACGCCAGAAATTTTCTACGTAGTAATTGACAATTTCTAAAAAAACTGGGGGGACCGTGGCCCCCCTTGGACTCTTAATAAATCCGATCCTGGCTAAGATTATGTGGCATATTTCCATTAAGAGCATTTCCCGCACTAACAGTCTACAGTTGTTCATCTACAACCACTTAACGAGTCTATTTCTGACACATCAACATACACACCATATTGATCATGCACATGTGCACTTAAATTGCAGAATTCAGAGAACTCCGAGGACTCCTCGATAGAAGATGAGCATACTAATAAAACAAATTACTATCTTCCAAATTTGAAAATTTGCTGACCATTATTACTATATATGTGCAGTAAACAATCATGATCTCTATCACATGCTGAAAATTATATAGTGAAAAAAGTTGCAGTGGAACCCAGCTATGTTTCTAGGAGGAGTTCAGGGATTACATAAGAAAGAAGAAGATATTGATAACTATTGTGTGATATGAGTTGAATGTACCGAATAACTTGACCTACTCTCAGTCAATTCTGCCATTCATGAAATTGTGTATTTTGGGGGGACTATGACTAGCAGCAGCACTGGAAGACACCCAACTCAAGGGAAAAGATTAATGGAGCACAACTTCCTCATCTGTCATTCATGAAATATTGTATGTTTGGCTTTAAATTTCAGTAAGTTATTGCAGAACAATATTGAACTATACTTTTAACCAAATAGTCCACACTTACCAATAGTCAAATTGGAAATGTTAATTTAAACATAAAAGTTATAAACATGGAGGGAAACAACAACATAATGATAATATGTGCCACAGTGCCAGTATCATTCACAAGGAGCATACCAATTCAGGGTGCTGTCTCTGCATTTTCCTTCCAGTCCGTGCGGCTTCCTCAGGGCTTTTGGACGACTTTATCTGTTGAATGACATCAATTGCAAGAGGACTATTTACTCCCTGGAATTTTTGTGCCTGAAAAATCAGGATTTTCAAATGCGGATATATTAGATGGTAGCAGAAAGGGGTAGAGAGGGCTTAGTCTTATATGTCACGTGGAAAGAAATATGGAAAGGAAGAATGCAACCATCAAACAATTTCACAGCCTCAGAGATCACCTGATAATAGTGTTCCACAGTAGGCCACATATAGTTATCTCCATTCTCATCAGGCAATTGCAAAGGATGAGGAGAAAAATTTGAAAACGCTCCATATGGGTCCCAAGTCTTGTAAAAGAATACAATGTTTGTATCATAAGGAGAAAGTGTAGGATCAAGAGCTGAAGTTTCATCAACTGAAGGAATCATGGGTGAAAGGTCAGGAATGGGTTGAAGAAAACCACTTATGAGCATGTCTGGTCCAATCTGTAATCCATGAGTCAACAGTATTAGTATATACATACATAGTATGACCTATGCTAGTTTCTGCTTAGAATGTTCACTGATCTAGTAATGGAATAACATTAATTTCTCATACATGCAATATATCAAAAAGAAACAAAACATACTAAAAACACATAGCAAAAATATTTAATAAAAATATAAAGATTATATAAATTATGACAATATAAAGACAATTTATTATAAAGTTAAAGCCTATTAAAAAATTTAAAAAATAACACTTATAGTATGTTTAGTCCAGCTAGTCCCTTCTTCCAATTGGCGACTTTCTTTGTTTTCCCTTTTTGTTCTGCAGCACAATTTAAATCAATAAATCACATACTTGAAATGGATGACAATTTCAATAGATAAGCCCACAAATAATAATAGTATAATACTCCACCTTCAAATGACTTGATTTATGTGAAACTTGGTGCTTACCCATCTAACATGGATATATAAATCCATACAATACCAAAATTTCTATTTGTTTCTCTTCTCAAATTAAAAAATTTTAAACTGGCGGCATGTCTGATTAAGCCTAGTGTTCCAGGTTATCTCAATATAAAGACTTCACATCAACTTCCAGATCACGGTTGTATTGAGGTTATTCGTCTCATCTTCCTATCACTGCTTACATATCATTCATAAGTGTCAGTTTCTTCTGATTTAGGGTATCATCATCCTTTGCTTGCATTAAGTTCAGTGCATCATGATTTAGCTCATTTTGGTGCTCTTTGCCCTATATCTTGTGGCATTCACTTGTACCCTTTTTGGTCAGCAAACTTCTTTTGGAGCTGTTACCTTAATGTACAGGGCTAGGTTCCTGCTGATGCTATTATATGCCATTTCTTGTATGTGGATGATTTTCTAGCTTTGTTTGGCAATATTTCTGTGTAGCTACTCCAAATCTTTCGAGACAACTGGATTTTGACTGCTACTGTTCATGCTACTTCCAAGACTAAAAGGCGACCATTCTTGACAAGAAAAAAGATGGTTCATGCTCCAGATAGGTATTCTTGAGCATAACAAAGATGATGATAGAAATTCCAGAAGCTTACATAATTATCAACTCAGCATGAACTTCTAAAGACAAACTGAAAGATAATTGCTCTCTTTTAGCCATATTAATATTGGTGCCTCCAAAGTTTGAGTCGTGATATGCTACTTCCAAGCCAGATAGGCATTGCAAATAGCAAGAGCAATAAAAAGTTTCTCTAGCATTCCTAATAATCCAGCAACTCAATGTGTGGTCAAATATGTGAATAGAAAAGACAGATGATGGGATATGGAAAGGTCATTCTACAGTGACATAATCTTGATAAATTGCAATTAGGACAGACTAAAATTAACATGTTGAATTAGAAGGAAAAAAATGTGACTAAAACAATACTGGATTACCTGTTCATATGATACATCGATCAAATTAAGTGCTTGTGTCATCTGAATCATCCCTAATTCGCCAACCGGAGATGGGGCATTTGCTCCCCCAATAATTTTTGGGGCAACAAAAGCATAAACCTACAACAAAGACAACCTGAATTCAGATGGTTATGATAACCCTGATATCAAAGCATCAAATACTCGCAAGATTCAACAAGAACCAAGACATGTAGAAGAGTGTTGGTGAGGTATGAGGATTATGTTATTTATACTATTCAACGTGCCCCCGCATGTCAAAGACCCATTTTATGGCTCAAGATAATTTTTTGTAAATGCACGCGACATAGAGGGTTGCTCTGATACCATATCTAGAATATGGCTCAACATAACAGGATGATCTCATTAATGGGTACATATTTGTAGGAGAGGGTCAGCCTCTCATTTTTAGATCTACCTGATGTGGGACTAAGACCAGAGAATAATACAAGTGAGAAGGCTAGATACAGAAGAGATACATGGGTACTCTCTTAGGATATAAATGCAACCACAGGTCATCACAAAAACAATAGTGAATACAAGTTTCAAAATACCTAAAGAATGTCCTCTGAACTCATGCTTACAAGACTCTACTCGAACTAAAAAGCATACAAATAGAAGAGTTTAAAGGTAGGATAGGCAAAAAATTTAAAACTGTAAACTATGTTAAAGGCAAGGTTCATAGTATCAGCCATATCGTATCGCTTTGGCCCTTCCCAATTCGATAATGACCCTTACCAGTACCCATTGATATTGTTTAATACATATGTTAGAACTCTCTCTTCCAGTCAGTTCAAAAAGAAAATTACAAGAAAAAAAAAAAAGAAATATTGAGAAAACGTGTTGAAAAAATTCGCTACATGCTACAACATATCGATAAGATTTATTTATTGATACACTAACCATTTCTATTTGTCGAAGTTGTATATTTAAGATTCAGACCATAGTTTGCAGTATCGTCCGATACCGATACGATATCGGACGATACGGCTAATATTGATACTATTTGGCATGTCCTCATCCGATACCGACCGCTACCGATACTAACTGATGATACCGACGTTGGGAATCGCTTTTCCAGTCAATTCGACAGAGAAAAATGAAAAAAAAGGGACCAATCAACAAGGGTGTAAAAGCATATTAAGGTTGTAAAAGCATATAAATGAAAAAAACTTATTTATCGCAGGTAAACGGTAAACTTACCAAGTAGTACCAACAAGGGTGACTATTAAATTTCAAAACTACTAAGAAACAACATAGAAAATACTTAAAATTATACTTAAATGTACAAAAATATTTGTTTCCCTATATTTTAAAAAAAATTACTCATAATTATTTGTTTTCCGATACTCCAAAACCGCCGATATTACCGGTACTTATACCCATAGGGAGGATCTGATACCGATTCCGATAGAGATACTGATATTGAGAACCTTGATTCATACATTCACCCATCTTAATTTTATTCCTTTAGCAAGAAACTATGTTGTCACAGGCGATGTCCAGGCGACTTAGACGTGCAGGTTGGAGAGGACTCGCCTCGACCTGGAAAAAATTCTCCTGCATGAGGCAATGAGGCAATGCTCGCCTAGGAGACCGCCTAGGGTCGCCGAGGAGAAAGAAAGACAGTTTTAGTCAGGTTTTGTATGATGGGTATAAATGTAAATTCTTTTTTTTGATTGGGCTCTAGGGTTATTGTCCAAAGGCTGCTACTTTGCACGTAAAAAGGAAAAACAAAAAGGTTGCTGTTGTTGATTGCTCAAAAGAAAAGAAAAGAAAAGAAAAGAATAAGTCCAAAATCCAAATCTAGAGAAAAAAGAAAAAAAAGGCGAAGGCAGCTGTTGCTGCTGATTGCCTCCAGATATGTTACTTCTTTCTTCTTTTTGTTTCTGCTGCTTCATCTTCAGTTTTTTTTCTTTTTTGTTTTCTGTTCTTCAGTTTTTGTTTCTGTTTTTTATGTTGAATAATGGTTGTTTGTTGCTTTTTATATTATTATTATGCTTATTGCTTATTAGTTATACTACATATTTGTTGTATACATAATTGGAGAATTTTTTGATTCAAGAGCAGCAAGATCCTGGACGGACGCCTAGGCAACGCCTAGATGGCGCCTAGGCGAGGCGGGTGGCATGTCGCCTCGCCTCACCTAGCGTCCAGTACAACATAGACAAGATATAACAAATAATACATGTAACTATATCCGAATATATCAAATATTTTCTAGTATTTAATTATAATATATCTTTTGACACCGAAAAAAGAACTCTGAAACTCTGACACGAAACCCCAAAAATGCAAAATCCGGCGATACTCATAAGAAGACTCTGAAACCGATTCAGGTAACAATACTTGGAACCTTGCTTGAAGGTATAAGCCAGGGAAGATGGACAGTTACAAGGCAACAAAAGATACATTCCAGAGCTGTGAGAACACACCAACATAACGAAGAGAAGACGCAAGGGCACAACATATCTTGGAGATATGCAGCACGCATATAGGCTGGTCATTAGGTAGGGTATAGTTGGGTTGACAGATCATTTACAGTACTGACTTCAATTTGACGAAACATTAGGCGTTCTTTCTAAGAGTTATTCCGCTTAGATGTTCAATTATTTTTCATGTGATTCCTTGCTGTCTCTCTAATAGGAATATGTTGTTAGATACCCATTTTAATAGCAAACATTAGAGAGGACAATAGTGACTTTTAAATAAGCTGACCACGACTTTATCTTTAAGACTTTCACATGCTTCTATACATTTGCAATGAAACTTCCTTTGTTATACTAAAATGATTGATCGTTAATTTGAAATGTATCCAAACACTACTAGAAACAATAGGAAGAAATAGGGCAGTATAACCTAATTCAAATTTGATGTAGAGGCTAACAAGATTCTTGAAGGACCTGTAGAAGACTGCAAACTTATCAGATAGCAAAAGGATCAACATGGGTGTTCTTGATCTACAATAAGGATTGAAAAAGATTCCTATTAACACTCTAGCCATTACGGTAAAAAGTGCAGGGTAGAAAGCATAAGATGCATTATTAAAGGGAGCCAGCTGTCAGCGATATTTTATAGATTGTTGTTCATTTTACTTTTTTTCTATTCTCATTTAAAAGAAATTTCAAAAAAAAAAAAAAAAACCACCTTGTGAATGACACCACAGGATATAGCTGGAGCAGCAAGACCTCCACCGCATTCCCATAATACTGAAAGATAGCCACGGTCATGGCAGTATCGCATGAGATCTCGTGGGTTCAACATGTCAAACTCCACCACTTCAACGCCTTTCCTTGCAAGTTTTTTCTGCATATCCTTCCGAGCACCCCTTTGTGTTGCAACAATAGTGTATGCATCAATGATATTCCAGATGTTTCGTTCTTCAGGAAGATCAAGAGTTTGCGACATTACAATCCTTACTGGAGTGTGGCCCCCACCATGCCTGGCAGTTAACCGTGGATCTGCAATGACAAGGAAAAATTTGTGATGAGCAGAATGTGAGAAGACGTGCTTACAGTTCATATCAAACTGTAACCAATTTGATGAATTTATACCATCACGGCGAACAGTATTTCCCCCTACAATTATGGCATCGCTTCTGCCCCGCAATTCAAATACTCGACCTCTTGAAAGTTTACTGCTTATCCAAGAAGCATGTCCACTGCTTGCAGCAATTTTCCCTGCCAACCCAGGAGAAAGCCTATAAATTAAAAAGTATCTGCATAGCTAAAGTATCTTAATTCTAGCACTCCAACTACGTGGTTGAACTTTCAGATGATTAAATATTGAAGAATGATGAGATTATGAAAAAGGCTGAAGAAAAGAACTAGAAATACCATAAAAGAAATTTCTTAAAGCTCACCATCTAAGGTCATTGCATATTTGAGGACAGAGAAGGGAACATGACAGGCAGCTCTGTAAAGTAATGGTGCGTTCACAAGGAGGCACGACTTTAGAGCTTCCTGTAATAACAACTTTTTAGTTGAGATGAACATAGGAAGTATTTATGGAAGTATGCCTATATTTTAAGTGAATACTTGGCGTGAAGATCTGCAAATGTAACACACGTTCAACTCATGGGGACCTTGGTTGAGTCAAGCTGGATTTAAGAATACTCTCTGAATAAACTCCATATAAAAAGAATAAAATGCAATACTTACTCATTAGGGGACCCTCTATTATAAAAAAGCGAACACCAAATAATATCAAGTACCCACGAAGAGCATGTGGATTAACAATTAAGCAGACATATAGTTAATCCATATTATATGCCAAGAAGGATAAACAAAGAATGTTTTGTGATGAACAATGATCAGAGGTGAAAGAATATGTGGCAATTATTGCTTTGTTCATTTGCAGATAGTTTTCACACTTAAATGGAAAAGGTGTTCATTTGCAGATAGTTTTCACACTTAAATGGAAAAGGTGCATGTCATGCATATAAATGTCATCCCCTCAAGGACGACCATGCTCCCCTGACTTGGGAAAACTGTGAAAATATACTATAACTTCTTCTAAATATTATGAAATACTTAATGTACACCACCCCCCCCCCCCCCCCCAAAAAAAAAAAAAAAAAAAAAAAAACCCACGTGCACACTTTCATGAAAACAAATGTTCAATTCTTGGCCCCCTCGTCCCCAAATCCTGGTGCCTGTAGATAATCCAAGTAATCGGTGTGAAAGTGGACCTGTCCTGAAAAACATTTAACATTAATTTCTTTTTAAGCAGTCCATTAGTTCTAAAATCATCGAGTATTTGTTGTTTTTCGGTATTTGTGGCATTGAATTTAATATTTTGACTTGTTCCGTGGGATTTTTAAGGTGGCACTTGTGCCTTTTTCTATTATGCACAATTTCGTACATAAGGATGTTGTGTGTATATACCAGCAAACCCTTTTGTCCTTTATTTTCCGGGTCTGCTGTACCAAGTCCTGTTCCTATAATTCGCTGCATTAAGGGCCATATGATATCCTTTCTTACAGCCTTAATCCATGTTCTCTATGGTTTACCTAGTCTTAGCAAGTAGCAACTCTCAACTAGTATCTTATCAAGTCTAAGCAGTGGATCCATTTGTCTCATTGCTCGTGCGCAAACCATATGACACAATTTCCCCTCATCTTATGGTAAAATGAAATTATATCCGAATTCCTTCAGTAAACTCATTTCATTCATATCTATTATCATATTGCTGGTCATCCATCTCACCATTATCATTTCAACTACATGTTGGAGATTGCAAACTGATATAGCATATTCTACGTGTCAATAATATTCTTAAACTTCATGGACATTCCACCGGTTAAATATTACTCCATAAACATTTCTCCTATCCAATCTAATTCAACAAATAACTTCCCCAATCTCTCCCACTATTATGAATAATTGAATCTCAGTGAAGTCGTCAACCTTAGATTTACTGTTGTTTACATGTACTGTTCATTTTCGTAGGTCAGCATAAGTCTCATTTCAATTGATTCTGTTAGATATTTCACCTGAATTTGTTCATGAATCAGCCGGCATGACCAGTATACAGGTTTTAAAGGAAAAGTGATACTGTTTGCCAAATCGGTTCAAAAACATGTATTGGATGATATCGGTCAGTTTATGACCATAGCGATTGATACATCTGGTATACCAACATATCTTATTGGACCAGTCGAGGGTATAAACCTGAAGAAATAACCTAAAAAGACGCTAAAATATGTCTCTCTCAATAGGGAAAAAAAAGAAGCTACACCAAATTCACTAGTGATTTGGCAACTATAGCGGTAAAGGGCTCTTCTCTCCATGTATCTCTTTCTTGCTCCCTGTGGTATCTCCTTTTCCTTCTCTTCCTCTTCCTCCTCTGCCTCGAAGAGAATAGTTGTTTTTTTGGTGTCGCAAAGCAGGTTGAGAGGAGGAAGTGAATTATCATCCTATCGTTGATGATTTCATTAATGTTTTGACGTTTGATTATTGTCATTCATGTCACTGTATATGAAGTGAATTATTATACTATACCAGATTGGAGTCGTACCTATCGATATGTCTGGTCTATCACTCGATTCTGGTTTCCGGTATGGCAACTCCCAATCATTATGGGACCGGTATCCGATATCAGGAACCTCCCTAATAATGTTGACGTTTCGTCCTAATTTAAGTCCTTTAGATTCTAAAAACGCACTACATTCCCACCACAGAAGGAAACAATCTCTAGTCTCAAATGTTAATATTCATATTGTGAACCATCTCTTCACATCGCCAATCTTCAAATCAATCTTTTCTCGTCTCGTCAACTAAACAATGTAAGGACAATCAGTAAATAATGGAATCTGATATGCAGTGACGGAGCTTGACTATTGTTTTATTTGGGTTTTTATTTTATTTTATTTTATTTATTTTTTGGGGGGAGGGGGGGATTGCTATAAAGGCACACCAAATGTTGCTCAGGACAGCCCAAAATTTTTTTTTGTTTTATTTACAAGTTTGCCACCGAAAAATTTATTCGGGACTGTCCAAGTTTTTTTTAGGGAAAATTTATCAAATGCCCAAAAACTGCAAAAGTTTTATGAAAAACCCACCGCAAAATAACATTTTATCGCGTGCCCAAAATTAGCGAAAAATATATAAAAGGGTGCGGAATGACCTTTTGCCCTTCTAATTTATTGAAAACACCCACGAAACCTACTCTTCAAAAAAAAAAACGTTTCGATTCTTCCTCTTCTTCCATACGCTGTTTATTTTCGAATCTAGGTTTTTTCCTCCAAAATCTTTAAACCTTATTTCAAAAACTCGTCAGTGACTCTCCATTCGCAATCTTCACACCCGTTGTAAAATCACGAAAAATTGTCATTCTTCATGTTAAAATGACGGAGAATGGCCATTCCCCGTGTTAAAATCACGGAGAATAGTCATTCATAGTCATTCTCCGTGTTAAATGAGGGAGAATGACCATTCCCCGTGTTAAAATGCAGGAGAATAGTCATTCTCCGTGTTAAAATCACAGAGAATTACCATTCTCCTTGTTAAATTGACGGAGAATAGTCATTCTCCGTGTTAAAATGACGGAGAATGGCCATTCTCCGTGTTAAAATGCAGAAAAATGGTTATTCTCTGTGTTAAAACCACAGAGAATGGTCATTCCCCGTGTTAAAATGCATGTCATCCTCCGTGTTAAAATCACGGAGAATTGCCATTCTCCGTTGTTAAAATCACGGAGAATGGCCATTTTTCGTGTTAAAATGCAGGAGAATGGCCATTCTCCGTCGTAAAATCACGGGGAATGGTCATTCCCCGTTGTAAAATCACGGAGAATAGTCATTCTCCGTGTTAAAATCACGGAGAATGGCCATTCTCCGTGTTAAAATCACGGAGAATGGCCATTCTCCGTTGTAAAATCATGTAGAATGGTCATTTCCCGTATTAGAATGCAGGAGAATGACCATTCTCCGTATTAAAATTACGGAAAATGGCCATCTCCCGTTGTAAAATCACGGAGAATGGCCATTCTCCGTGTTAAAATTACAGATAATGGCCATTCTTCGTGTTAAATTACGGAGAATGGTCTTTCCCGTGTTAAAATTACGGAGAATGGTCATTTCCGTGTTAACATGTAGGAGAATAGTCATTCTCCGTATTAAAATCACGGAGAATCACGTAGAATGGCCATTCCCCGTATTAGAACACAGGAGAATGATCATTTTCCGTGTTAAATTCGCGAAGAATGACCATTCTCCGTGTTAAAATCACGAAGAATGGTCATTCCCCATGTTAAGATCACAAAGAATGATCCTTTTTTTTTTCTTTTTTTAAAGTATATATTGATTGATATCATACTTTTTATTGTTGTTTGTTTTATATCAGTGCAAACAACCGAGCACAGTGACCTAATCGTCGGAAAACTTCAAATCTCTCCACGAAGATGATGATGATAATGATGAGCGATGATCGGAGTTCGACTGAAGAAAAGCACAGTGAACTACGATCGATCTTTGCGATCTCTGTTGAAGATGAGAGCAATAGAATTCAAATTTCTCGTGAAGACGAAAATCGCAATCCAAATCTGAGTTTGTGAATTCAAATACATATATATGACCAAATTTACGCGAAGGGATAGTTATGGTATTATCTCAAAATAACAATTTTATAAATATAGAACATCTAAAGGGAATCTTGGAATATTTAACATAAAAATACATAATTTTGGATATTTCATAAAACCTACCCTGCGGATGGGTTTTTCATAAACACTCACCCCGAAAGTGGATATTTCAGCAATTTCCACTTTTTTTAGGACTAAATTTTTTTGACAGTCATTGCCACCAGTTAGGACTGCCAGAAAATTTGACAGTCCTCGACGGCTACAAAATCTCTCCTCCGACTCCGACGAGCTCCTTGACGGACATCGATCAGATCCACCGTCCTCGACCCCAATTGCCCCTCCCTTGCCTCCAGCGCCGCCGTCCTCGACATGTTCTTGGTAGGAAAGAGCAAAGAGTTGCGGCAGAGAGGAGGCCGAGGGGGGCAGAGGAGAGGGGGCCGGAGAGGAGGAGGCCGGTGGGTGAGAGGGTGGAACAACCCTAGCAAATTTTGGGCTAGTCTGAATAAAAGTTACTACAAACTGGGCTAGCACCAAAATTTGGGCTGTCCTGAGCAACATTTGGTGTGCCTTTAGCAATTGACTTATATTTTTAGAGGGACAAATTATATTTTTTTGAGGGGACAAATTGCCTTTTTGAAGGTGTTAATATCTAAAATTTGAATTTTTACAAGAAAAAATATTGTGTGTGGTGTGTGTGTGTGTGTGTGTGGGGGGGGGGGGGGGGGGGGGGGGGGGGGGGGGGGGGGGGTATTCCTCATTAAGCTCCGCCTCTGCTGATATGAATCACGCAAAAGCTAAGCACTTCAACCTTTAATGTATAATCATATGGTGCCAGGAATGGACTCTCGTTCAATTATTTTGTTCTTAGCATTGGTCTGCTTTCACGAAATTCTTATTAGTGCTTCATTCATTAAGGACAAATTTGAAGTATAAACCACTGTGAAGTAGTTAGCAGATTTAATCACCTCACCGCAAAGGCTCAAACATTTTACTCGGCAAAATAAATGTAAAGTAGATAGCAAGTTCAATGTACCAAATCTCATGTACATGAAAATGTGCACCAAATTCCGAAACTATATGTTGCATAACCAAAGATAAGTTTGGACAACGCTTTTTACTAGATCAGAGGGCAGGCTTAACAGTACAAATTGGTGTTCTAACAATCTAATGAGCAGTCATTACTAAGCAGGACGGCCGACCAGTTAATCTAACCAGCAAGTACCCATCAACTGACTGAATATGTATAGAAACAATTTATATTTATATAAGATTGGTATGTATGTTTAAATCAATCACCTCACCTCATACACCTTGCTCTGCAGATCTTCCCCGACGACGTCGACCTGAACCCCGTGGCTTCTTAGCGCATGTATCGCCTTCCCTCGGAAATGGCGAAGCGGATGTCTGATCCCCACTACAACTCTTGAAATCCCTGCCTAATCAGCAAAGAAATTAGCTACTAACCATCTCTACCAAACCCAGTAAATGAATAAAATCACAAATCATCGGCCTTGTCTGTATCAAAACTACAAATTTTGAAACTGAAAATTCTGGTTTTTTCCCATTTGTGTCTAAAAAAATTCAAATCTTTCCAGAAGAGAGTGAAAGAGAATGTATGACAATAATCAAATATCGGGAGGTATGACTCCAGTCCACCCTCCATGATTAAAACAGCAAGCCTTACAGTCGCGCCATGCTTTAAAAATCCAAATCCTCGAAGAGTATGTTCCATGGTTACGGATTGAAAAAGAAAGTCTTTTTTTGGCTAAAAATTCCACTATTTCCAAAAGTGAGGGAAGAAGAATGTTGCAAACACATGCATACAACACGACATTGACACGGGTACACAGACCATGCACCTATTTTGGCATGTTATAGCGCATTTTCTAGTAAGTGTCTGACACGACGCTGCTTGACCACGGCACTATGGAGTGTCCTTGCTTCCTAGATCTCTACCAATATACAATCAAATAGTCAGAATCACAAATCACCTATATTATCTAAATGAACACCACCGCAAAATTGAAAAAAGAACTAGAAGGAGCTGGAGGAGGGAGGAGACAAATATGATACGAAACAGACACTATATGGGCACGGAGATACGTACATAACATTGATTTTGTTGTGTCCTAGTGATATTTATTTTAGCGTTCCCGTTTCATGTTCGACACGCTGGGGCTGAAAAAATGCGTATCTTTTCTAGAGGGAGGGAAGGAGTAGAAGAATCTGGAGGAGGGCGCAGACGAATGCGACACGATACTGACACAATGCTGATCTTGGCGTGCCCATTCAAGTATACTTTGGAGTGTGTCAGTCCAACAGGAAGCTGACGTGAACTGAAGTTTCAATATTTTTTAAAGGGAGGGAAGTATTGGAGGAAAACCTGGAGGAGCCGAATATGAATCGACAGATATTGCCGTGCACTAGTGTGTTTCGGAGTAATAACCCGTTTCGTGCCCTACACGTGTCCGACACGGACCAAAATTTTGATCTTTTTCGAGAGGGGGCAAAGTAGCAGGAGGGACCTGGACGAGGGAGGAGACGGGGGCTAGGTCGCCGGAGCAGTCACCGGACTCCATGTTGATATACGCCGTGGCTCCTGCCGCCAGCTCGCCGGCCATCTCGGCGGCCTGGAGCTCGGCGCACTCGGTTCCCTGTCCGTAAAGGAACCCCTTTCCGACGACATCGCCGCCGCGGGCGATGATGCAACCGAAGTTGGGGTGTGGGGAGGTGAGCCCCGCTGAGCTGTCGGCCAGCTCCGCCGCTCTCCGGAGGATCACAGCGTCTCTGGAATGGGTGGGGGAGGAGCAGCAGGTGGGACGGAGGAGGAGGCGGGGAGAAGCGGATGACCCTATGGAGAAAAGAGAGACCATGGTTTAGGGGTTTGTTTCCCGGAGGGTGGGGGGTCATGTCATTTTAAAAGGTGAATTCTAAGACCATCTCCAATGGTGATTTCTAAAATTGAGTTCTTATCCTACTTGGCATTGTACTTTAAGGAGATTTCTATCCTAGTTGGAAGAGTTTCTACATAGAAATTGTAGACATACAAAAATGTTCTCCAATGGTTCTCCATTTCTATCCTATGTGTCATATAGTAAAATGACCAATTTAATGGTGTGGGGCCCAATAATAATTGTCATGAGAGATAGGAGAATTTCTATGAGAGTTTCTACATGTAGAAACCCTCCTAGAAAGTTTCCATCCTACATCATTGCCACCTAGGATAGAAATGATGATAGAAATCACCATTGGGAGAAGTTTTTTCTAAAATGGATTTCTTCTAGGGAAGATAGAAACCCCCATTGGAGATGGTCTAAGGACACTCCGACAATTGCTTGAAACTAATCCAATTTTTTTTCAAATATTTACGAGTTTATCACTTCTATTTGTTGTTGGTTTTTTCTATGGACACTACCAAAATTGCTAGGGGCTAGCCCAAAATAGTTCAAGCTTATTACAAGTTTGTCATTCAAAATTTTTGCTAGGGGCTAGCCCAAGCACACCTATAAATACCAATTTTTATTTTCTCTCTCCTTCTTCTCTTTTCTTTTCTCCCTCAACTATTTTCTTCTCTCCTTCTCTTCTCTTAGGTCAAAGAATTAAAACCCTAATTCTTTTCTTTTCTCCCTACATTTTTGGCAAATTGTTCTCTCCCTCAACTCTAGGTCATTGACTTCTCCAAATTTTTGTTAAGTCATCGAACTATAATATGTTACATGTTTTAAACAAGAATTTCACATATTAAAGTTGAATTATGTTTAAATATAGAAAATTATTGAACATGGATCAACCGGGATCATCAAACGTTCCCGCCACGTCCGAAGAACACGTTCCCGCAACGTCCGAAGACAACTTTGATGCATCGGAAGCTCTCTTGGTAACTACATTTGAACTTGTCATCGGACCTAAAATCGTGCTGTGACACAGAGGACTGCCAAAACTCTGGCAGTCCAGATCATAGACTAGGACTGCCAGAGTGGTGGCAGTCCTTCACAGAAGAAGGACTGCCAGGACTCTGGCAGTCCTACAAATATGTAGGACTGTCAGGGTCCTGGCAGTCCTTCTTCTGTGAAGGACTGCCACCACTATGGCAGTCCTATTCTATGATACTAGAATGCAGAGTTTTATTGCAGTCCTTCACAGAAGACGGTCTTGCTATTGCTATTTATGGACACCAATCTTATGCACGGGCCTAATCTATGAAACCTATTTACTTTAGGATTTTGTCTAATTGTACTAACCAAAGAACATTTATTGTAGGACTTGAGATCTTCCGATTTTGCGGTACCGGCTCCAGTTGCAGTCAATGTAGCCCATTTATTTTGGACCGATCTATGTTTTGAATCAAGCGAGGGTGCGGTACACTGGTGTCGAGAAGTGGGACGGGAAAACAATATTGTTCTAGTGATATCCAGATCGGCCCGAAATCGACCGGGACGACAAACTGTGGTGGTGGGCTGTGAAAGAGGTGGTGTGTTCAGGACGCACAAGAAAAACACAGTTATCCAAAGTAAAGTTCCAAGAAGAAATGTTGGAACGAGAAAATGTGGTTGTCCATTCACGATACATATTAGAAACGAAGAAGAGGGAAAATGGACAGTAGAAGTGAAGAATGGAACACACAACCATGAGATTGCCGAGACACTATTGGGTCATCCGTATGTCGGACGGTTGAACAATACGGAGAAGAAGATAGTCGAAGACTTGTCCACCTCTGGAGTTGCACCGAGACAAATATATTCCGTCATACGACATGAAGATGAGAAGAACATGTCTACAATGAAGTCAATATACAACGCCCTAGCTTCTTCAAACGCTGTCCGGACGAAATCAAGAATGACGATGCAAGAAGTGCTCAAGTTGCTTGCCGATAATCATTATGTTGAGTTCCATAGAAGACATCCCCAGAGTAATGAAGTATTATCACTCTTTTGGGCTCATCCTGATTGCACAAATTTGGCCAGGTCCTTTGCCGACGTGTTAGTCCTTGATTGCACGTACAAGACAAATAAGTTCAAGATGCCTCTCTTTCATGTTGTCGGGTTCACCTCTACTTGTAAAACATTTCCAGTGGCATTTTGCTTCATGAAGAGTGAGAAGCTTGAAGACTACACATGGGCGTTGGAGAAACTGAAAATACTTTACACTGGTAATACAGAGCCGTCAGTATTTGTTACCGACAGAGAGTACGCCCTCATTAATGCTATTCGCATTGTTTTTTCTCAAGCGGATACATTGCTATGCACTTGGCATGTCAATCGTAATATTCAAGCCCAATGTAAGTTGAAGTTTTGGAAGGAGGATGGTAAAATCGACATGCAGATTTTTGACGAATTCTACAATGATTGGAATTGTGTGTGGCGAGCATCTACGATTGCCAGTTACGACGCCGCATGGTACTTGTTCAAGCAAAAGTGGGAGGAGAGGGAGCCGGCATGCATTTCTTACATCAAAGATACATTGCTTGAACCGCACAAAGAACAATTCGTCTTAGCATGGTCGAATGTGGTGAAGCATTACGGCACGACAACTACCAACCGTGTCGAAGGAGCACATTCTTTATTGAAGAGGCACCTAAAATCATCTCTCGGCAACTTCGTCTCTGTTTGGCAAGCTATACATTTATCAGTAGACCGGACGGTGAATGAAATTAAGGCATCATTTGAGATGAGTTTGAATATAGTCAAGCATGAGCATAGAAAGGAAGTACTCTTAGATGCTTTAATGCGCGTGGTATCTCACAAGGCGTTGGCCTTAATAGCTGATGAGATTGAAAGATCAAAGTTTATCGAACTTGATCCCGAGGTTTGCGAATGTGTATATCGACATACACTGGGCCTCCCTTGTGCACATCAGATTAATGAATATCGCCGTGAATCCATTCATATTCCAGTTGAAGCAATCAATCAACGTTGGAGGCAGTTGTCTATGATGCCTGTGGTGAAGACGGACGATAATTTCTTCTCTTTGCCACAACTGAAACTTGTCCACGCAAGGTGGTTAGCCTCAGTAGCAGCGAAGCGGCAGTCCATTGAGCTTAAAATGCAAGAAATTGCATGTCCGGTCACTACTACAATGCATGAGCCGACCGTTGTTTCCAATCCTAAAGGCAGGCCTCAAACAAGATTGACTAGTTCACAGAAGAGAAGGCTGGAGTCAACTAGGAGAGATCTATCGCACTTTGAGCATGTTGAACGAAGCTTACATCAACCTTCGCCTGCACGGAAGGGCAAGCTTGTCGTTCGCCGAAAAATGGAGAAAATAGATCTCCCAAGAAAAGATACAGTTGCAAGCCAAACAACGAGTTTGTATATTGAAAAATTTTAACCTGCGCTTCGAAGTTACATTTGGTCTATTGTCGATGTCCCCGGTGATGGTCATTGCGTATTTCATGCCCTTACAATGCATCTTGGTTATGATGACAAAGACGGATGGAGACGGGTAAGGCAGGAGCTGTACAAGGAGTTAGAGACTCGTCTTCCATTCTACTCCCGCATCCTAAGCGAAGAAACGGTTGCAAGTTTGTTGTTAAGTATCCCTTGCACCGACAGTGTTACCGGGACAGACCACTACATGTCAGTCCCGTCTGTCGGCTATTTATTTGCTAATAGGTACATGATACCTGTTGTACTTATCTCGCCGGATATTAACAATACATTCTTTTCGATGTACGCTCCTCCGATGGACCACGGAGTGTCTAACCTATGTACTATAGGTCTGATCGGGGATCACTTCGTTGTACTAAAGATGATCGCTCATTCTCCGATTCCTCCACCTTCAACAGTTTGGTACAAAAGAGCACCGGTCGAAGCCATCGCTTGGACCACACCTTTCGTTGAGCAGATCAACCATTGTAAGAGGTTGTTGAAGATTGAGGAGCCAAGAGACTTACCTGCTGACCACTACGGCGTCGAAATCGACTAAGTATAGATATATTTACAGTCTAACATTTTGTATATGGAGGACCACTTTTGTATACAGTGAAATATGAAGTCCAGTAATATATATATAGTAAATTTTGAGTTATATGTGTTTGATTTTGCGTACCTGTGTTATATGTGCCTACCTGTGTACTATATGTGCCTGTCTGTGTTATATGTGTTTACCTGTGTCTACCTGTGTTATATGTGTTTACCTGTGTCTACCTGTGTTATATGTACCTACCTGTGTCTTATCTGTGTTATGTGAGTGTCCACTGTCACATCGTTTCATTTTGAGAAACTGTTACAGAGTATCAGTATCAGGACTGCCACACCCATGGCAGTCCTATACTGAAGTAGGACTGCCAGGATGCTGGCAGTCCTATCCAAAACTTGCTGTTACAGGAAGAGCTCCAACTGCTCCAACTGCAGTTGGAAGGAAGAGCTCCAACTGCTACAAGGCATTCTTGGAAGGAAGAGCTCCAACTGCTCCGACGGCCACGGGACCCAGGTTGGTAGGGTTCGACAACTTAGGATGTCCGACCCTCAGAAAGTACTGCATGTAGTCCTCGCTGCAGTCGGCCATCTCGGTGACCGGTCGTCTCTCAGATTCCCGAAGTACATGTCGTTGCCACTCCGAGTAAAAGTCGGTCACCTAGTCGAATTCTGCCGGTTTGTAACTTAAAGGTTAGGTTCCGCGCGGAGGCTCCAACAGCCGTAATGTGCACTTCGGCACAGTTTGTACGAAGCCGAACTGACGAAGTACTCTGTCGGGCATATACGGCTCTGTGATTTCATAGCATGTGATCATGCCATGAAATAAAAAACTGGTTGGACCTCACGATTCAACTGACGTAAATCCCGGTATGGATTCCAAAAAATCTGTAGGAATAAAGTTAACAACAATACAAAATTAACATGAAAAAGTTAGTCAAACAATAGTACCTCTTCTGGCACGAAACTGTCTAATACTTCACGAATGGAAGCCAGTGTTTGCCAATTTTTTATTTCCAGCTGGGATGGCCTCCATCGACACACTCGGGAAAGGTGTTCAAGATACGCTGGGTTTTCGTCAGCCCGTCTAAGCATCGAAAAGTGCTCGTATATCCATGCCTATTCAATTTATAAATGAATAGTAAAAATTAAAACAACAAATTTAAGTATACAAGATTAAATTGTTAGAAGTTTTCTTACATGTAGCAGAGTCTGACAGCCGGCCATAGTCCTAGTCCCGACACGGGATGCGATGCCGAGCTCGTGGTAAAGGTTGGCCAGGATACCGCTTCCCCAGGATATCTCGATGAAGTCATCCATTTCAGATAAGTTTAGCATGTACTGAGCATGTATCGACGTACCGGACTTGTCCGAAATGCCGATCATTCCCAGGACGAACAACATATACGCACGAGCCACCGCGTCGACCGTCTCATCGTCATCGTGCATATCCATGAACTGGTCCACCAGAAATGATAGAAAAATTCCGTACGACTTCTTGAAGCCTGGTAGAGTTGTAAAACTCGTAGCCGTAACTCCAAGGTGAGTTGAGACGAACTCGACGATCTTCTCGTACCATTTCACGGATTTTCTCATTCGTGCAATGTTTTTTGGTCATTACACGCCCGGTCACTGGCAGATCCAATATCTGGTAGACGTTGTCGAGTGTAATGGTCATCTCCCCTGCTGGAAGATGAAATGTGTTCGTCTCCGGGTGCCATCTCTCCACGAAGGCGGATATGAGGGCACTATCCATTGTTCGGTAGGCATTTTGTGCCAAATTGTGCAAGCCGCTCGGTATGATTTTGCTCCGGACGGCCTCGGATAAGCTTGTAAACTGCCAGGACACGGTTTTCTTTCCGTGACTCACAGCCCTAAGGATACGATATGTCCTCTGTATACAACAAAATACATATCAATTATAAAATACATATTTGAAAAGTATACTAAACTGGTAGTTTACAAACGTCATGTACATACCGGGTTCTTCCATATTTCATACGCAATGTGGTTCTCAAAAGAAACCAACATTGAGCAACCGGGCGGACGGACAGGCGGCTCAGAAGGACCGGCCCTCTCAGAAGGACCGACCTCCTCAAATGGAGCAGAACCCTCTTGACGTGATAGGAGTTGGACAATTGGCAGGTCGTCGTCGTCGTCGTCGGAAGGAGGCGTAGGAGTAGGAGCTCGTTGCTTCGATCGAGCTTGACGTGCCGGTGGCAATGTCCGAGACCGAGCTTCGGGCGCCGGTTCGGTAATTGTTATCGGACGCTCGCGAGGACGTTCCGCACGTTCCTTCCACTTTGACGCGGTGGGCCGTATTTTTTTGTTCGATGGACTGTATGAAAACATACACTTATTAAGTAATAGAAACAACATGCACTTACCCAACTCCTATATGTCATAACAATTAGGACTGCCTGGAATGTGGCAGTCCTAATAAAAATTAGGACTGCCACATTCCTGGCAGTCCTCTTTCTGAATAGGACTGCCAGGACTGTGGCAGTCCTCTTTCAGAATATGATTGCCTGGACTGTGCACTACTAAAATCTGTCAATTCAGTGACGCGTAAAGACGTCGCTAAAAAGGAAAAATACGTTGCTAATTACTATTAGCGACGTTATTAGCGACGTTTTCAAGTAGTCGGAATTAACCTAGTCGCTAAACAAGAAAACGTCGCCATACGTCGCTATTGCGACGAGCTTTAGCGACGTGTCCACGTCGCTAATATAGCGACTGCCAGCGACATAAAACGTCATAATATACCGACGTAAACTAGCGACGTTGAGCGACTCTGTCTCGCATCGATGCTGACCTGGCATGAGAGCGATATGGCGACGTTCTGCGACTTTTCTACGTCGCTACATTACCGACATTTACCGACGATCAGCGACGATTTTATTTACAGTTAGCGACGTAATTAGCGACGTTTCTTTCGTCGCTGACCGTCGGTAATCATCGCTGAACGTCGCTAATATTAAAAAAAAAATACAGCATTTGCAGCATTCCCTGCAGCATTTCCTGCAGCATTTGCAGCATCCCCCACACCATTTGTTACAGCAACAACGGTGTGTATCACGAACACAGTATCAAACAACACAGATACACACAATCACGAACACATTTGAAACACAATCTCATCAATCAACACAGATATATGAAAATTTGTAACAACAATGTCCAACATAATGGTCCACAACTTAACTGCCAAGTATGGGAAGGAATGGCTCAAAACACAACCCAAAATTCATTCTAGCATACATTAGTGTGAATCATCTATGTTCTGTACATATGGCGTAGTATATGTTCTTATCGTATGTAGTATCTGAAGAATGTAACAGAATCAAGATGAACTCACATAATGTAATACTAAGACGTCATCTACTACTATATAAGATATAGTGATAGGTTGTCGTATCATCATTGCCGAAGTCGGAGGACAGTCAACTTTATCTACGGCTACATAGTTTCTGCCTCGCCAGTCGAATGGCTGCAGGGACTATGTCCTGATCACCATGTTGTACCGTAGATTAATACAAATGGAGCTGGAGCCAAAATACAGAAACCAAAATATGATATCCACCTCAAGTGTAGAGTCGGAGGAGAAGATCTTTTCCACCCTCTCCCTCCCTCACGCTATCAACGTCACAACTTTTCCACCTCAAGTTCTGATCAAGTATTTTCCTTCTCCTCTCCTCCACCATGGCTCTGAACCTATCTGCTCCTCCCTACTTCCCTTCTTCTTATTTGACTCTCTCAGCCACATATGATATCCAGCTCAAGTGTAGAGTCGGAGGAGAAGAAGTGGACATGAAGAGGAGGGGGAAGCAGCACAACCGGCGGCATGACCCGGAGGAAGTACAGAGGTTTTCTTCAACATACGTAGGAGAACTATAAGAATATATCTTTTCACAACATATCACCTTGTCAAAGACCCTTAATGTGACAACCATGTTACCACGGTGTCGGAAAACTAACATGTCATAATTTTATAAGCCGTGTGTTTTGACATAATCCTCCAACCAGATTTCAGTTCTATGTAATAATGCAAGATTACGACATAGGAGGAAAGAGTTGGAAGGATTATGTAAAAATATACGGCTTAGAAAATTATGACATGTTAGTCTTCCGACACCGCGATAATATGGTTGTCACATTAAGGGTCTTTGGCAAGATGACATATTGTGAAAAGATATATCCTTATTGTTCTCCTACGTATGTTGAAGAAAACCTCTGTACTTCCTCCGGGTCATGCCGCCGGCTGTGCTGCTTCCCCTCCTCTTCATGTCCACTTCTTCTCCCCCGACTCTACACTTGAGCTGGATGTCATATGTGCCTGAGAGAGTCAAATAAGAAGAATGGAAGTAGGGAGGAGCAGATGGGTTCATAGCCATGGTGGAGGAGAGGAGAAGGCAAAACTGAATCAGCATTGTCTTCCGGATCGTCCTCATCAAGGCATAACGGGCTGCTCAACGTGCCCAGCTTCTTCAACTTCTCGCTGGCTGCAGAGTCGAAATGGGAACGGGTCCTCTTTGTCGGCCCGGAGCTCTGACTCGCACTCGTGGCTGCGCTACCGGTTTCCTCTCCTCTGACGCGGGTCATAAGAGAAGAAATTTCGTACCTCTTCTTCACATAAACATCATTGCCGCCTTGTACTCGAGCCTAGCCTCCTCGTCTGTGACGCTATCCAACTTCTCGGAGTCATCGGAGAAGGAGTCGAATGAGTCGGCGGTGATAGCAGATGATTGCAAGACAGGGAGCGAAAAGACAGGCGAAGAAGAGGACGATACGAGTCGAACGGGTGATTCGAGTGACAATGTAGGCACCGAGAAGTCGAATAGCATCACAAACGAGGAGGCTCGAGTACAAGACGGCAATGATGTTTATGTGAAGAAGAGGTACAAATTTCTTTTCTTATGACCCGCGTCAGAGGAGGAGAGGAAACCAGTAGCGCGGCGACGAGTGCGAGTCAGAGCTCCGGGCCGACAAAGAGGACCCGTTCCCATTTCGACTCTGCAGCCAACGAGAAGTTGAAGAAGCTGGGCACGCTGAGCAGCCCGTTATGCCTTGATGAGGACGATCCGGAAGACAATGCTGATTCAGTTTTGCCTTCCTTGGATGGAATTGATTCTGTAGATCTGTGTATAAAAGAGGAAGAGATTGGGAGTAGAGTGGACCCGGAGGAAAATGAGAGATTGTAAGCTGGGTCAATATCCAAGAAGCGAAAGAGAGTCGAGGATTCTGATAGGTTGTCGTATCATCATTGCCGAGGGATGAGGGTCGAAGGACAGTCAACTTTATCGCTACATAGTTTCTGCCTCGCCAGTCGAATGGCTGCAGGGACTATGTCCTGATCACCATGTCGTACCGTAGATTAATGCAAATGGAGCTGGAGCCAAAATACAGAAACGAAAATACAAAATACAGAAACCAAAATACAAAATACAGAAACCAAAATACAAAATACAGAAACCAAAATACAAAATAAAGAAACCAAAATACAAAATACAGAAACCAAAATACAAAATATAGAATCCAATAGAGGACCCTCTGTGAGAACGGATGGCTCAGAACACAACCCAACCGGAGAGGATACTCTGAGAGATCCATCTGAGAGGGACGTATATTCTGAGAGATCACCTTTACAAGAATTATATCAGTAGTGGGATCGAGTGTTGGAGGAGATATTATCAAAGTATACGTCCTACTCAGATGGGTCTCTCACCGTTACTATTTTTTCCTAACAGCATGGTGGATGTGCTCCGTCCACAGATTCTTGCTCCGAGCCAAAACTTTGTCCCGGAGCTCAAGTGGACATCCTTGGTGTAGAGATCGAGTAAGAGGTTCCTGACAGCAAGGTGGTCTCCTTTGTTAAAGTTTCCGTGCTCGTCCCACAACTAATGTGGGATGAGCACGGATACTTTAACAAAGGAGGCCTCCATGCTGTCAGGAACCTCTCACTCGAGCTCTACACCAAAGATGTCCACTTGAGCTCCGGGACAAAGTTTTGGCTCGGAGCAAGAATCTGTGGACGGAGCACATTTTCCATGCTGTCAGGAAAAATTAGTAACGGTGAGAGACCCATCTGAGTAGGACGTATACTTTGATAATATCTCCTCCAACACTCGATCCCACTACTGATATAATTCTTGTAAAGGTGATCTCTGAGAGTATACGTCCCTCTCAGATGGATCTCTCAGATTATCCTCTCCGGTTGGGTTGTCGTATCATCATTGCCAAGGGATGAGGGTCGGAGGACAGTCGACTTTATCTACGGATACATAGTTTCTGTCTCGCCAGTCAAATGGCTGCAGGGACTATGTCCTGATCACCATGTCGTAGTCCAATATAATCTAGAGATTGACATAGTACTAATTCATATATGTAGTCCAATACAAATAGTCTAATACAAAAACAACCCAATACAAATAGTCCAATACAAATAAGTACTAATAGCTAATGAGAACCACGCTGCTCACGCAAACGCTCAGTGATACGTTCACGCAACCACCTCGAAAAAGCAAGATTTTTGGCGCGAGGAGAGCTGTCGTCCATTACAAGGATTGCATGAAGAGTCCTCTCGGTCTCACTAGCTACCGGTGCTGGATGAATAGAACTCCCGGTCTCATTAGCAACCGATGCCACTTCCTCCTTAACTGTAGGAGGAGCCACCTCAGCATTCACTGTTTCCCTCAAACGACGTGCCGCTCCTCGGGTCATGGGTGCCATCTGGTAAGCAAGCTAATATAATTGTAACATAAGCAAGCTAACTAAATGAACCATCATGTAATTTGAGTACATTTTCGAAAGCAGATAAAGTACAATAAATTCGATTTTTGCCAAGTAGCAGAACGGATGGCTCAGAACACAACTCTAAAATTCATTCTAGCATACATTAGTGTGAATCATCTATGTTCTGTACATATGGTGTAGTATATGTTCTTATCGTATGTAGTATCTGAAGAATGTAACAGAATCAAGATGAACTCACATAATGTAATACTAAGACGTCATCTACTACTATATATATAAGATATAGTGATAGGTTGTCGTATCATCATTGCCAAGGGATGAGGGTCGGAGGACAGTCAACTTTATCTACGGCTACATAGTTTTCTGCCTCGCCAGTCGAATGGCTGCAGGGACTATGTCCTGATCACGATGTCATACCGTAGATTTAGGATTTAAAATATGGTATTGAACAGAAAGTCTAGTTATCCCATATTTCAGTAATGTCTGTGAGCTAAATCATACTCAACTGTCGAGAATACTTAGGAGAAAACTCATTCACAGGATTAGTATATCCATCCTTCGTGACATAGCTGAAATTTTATAGGGCTCGATAATAATTATTAGTCGATTTATTCATCATTTCAAAACCCTGAAAATGTCCAAAAAAACTTCCAGTATCAGTAAATAGGGCTCGAACCCTAAATTAGAATTCGAATCCACCCAAAACATCAAATTGACAGTTGATATGCCCAAAAAAATGAGATTTTTCAGTATATAGGTGTCACACTGTGAATCTCGTGTCCACACAGTGGGACACGACGTATCCAAACCAACAAAATAGGTGTCACACAAACTAGAAGCGAGTCCACGCTCTCGTGTCCCCCGCAACGAGTCCACTGTCAGTCTCGTGTCCCCCGCAGCGAGTCCACGCTCTCGTGGACATCAAATTGACAGTTGATATGCCCAAAAAACGAGATTTTTTAGTATATAGGTGTCATACTGTGAATCTCGTGTCCACACAGTAGGACACGACGTGTCCAAACCAACAAAATAGGTGTCACACGAACTAGAAGCGACTCCACGCTCTCGTGTCCCCCGCAACGAGTCCACTGTCAGTCTCGTGTCCCCCGCAGCGAGTCCACGCTCTCGTGGACACGAACTAGAAGCGAGAGAGAGAGAGCTAGAAGACGAGGAGAAACTGGGGAGGAGCTACCAGAGGAAGGAGGAGGAGGAGAAGGAGGAGAAGGAGGAGCTACCTGAGGAAGGAGGAGGGAGATCGCCGGAGGAGCGCCGCGGAGGAGGAGGGAAATCGTCGGAGGAGCGTCGCGGAGGAGGAGCACGCCCAAATTTGGGGGGAAAAATTTGTGAAATGATCGAAATGGAAACCCTCGCTGGCTATATGAAACGTTTAGCGACGTCCGCATAGGACGTCGCTAAACGTCACTGATATATAATAAATAGCGACGTAACTTAAAATGCGTCGCGAAACGTTGCTATATCAGCGACGAGTACCGACGAACTTGCGACGCACTACCCCATTTAACAAAATGTAGACGCTAGACGTCGCTATTAGTCGATGTTGGCGACAAACAGCGACGTCTTTTATTAACGTCGCTAAAACCCCAAACATTAGCGACGAAATTTCACGGAGTCGCTAAATACGTCGCTGATTTGACTTATTTTGGTAGTGGTGGCAGTCCTAATTTTCATTAGGACTGCCACATTCCAGGCAGTCCTACTGTCATGAACCCGAACTCCCATAACGACATCCTACTTTGTCGTGTTCTAGGTTTAGGGTTTTAACATAAATTTCGGGTTTCTTGTGTTCGAAAATAAGGGAAGAGAACGTGCAAGAGATTATAAACCTATTTTACCAAAACTTTTTCAAGAATTAAACCAATTCTAGGGTTTCGAATATAATGTAAAAAAATTCGAAGAAATTAGAGAAGAACGTACCTGGATTCCAGTTGCTTTGACTTGCGTGTCATCTCTTCGAGAATCTTCATGGAGGGATTGAGAATGGAGTGATGGAGAAGAAGAAATTAGGGTTTAGGAGATGGAGAGGGAGAGGGAGAGAGCTTTCTTTCTTTTTTTCTTGAGGAGAGAGGGTGAATAATAAAAATAAAAGTGAATTTTTGGGTTTGGGGGGGTTGGGCTGCCCCTAGCAATTTTTGGGTGCCCCCTAGCAATTTCTCCACATTCATAGGCTGCCCCCAAGTAAATGATGTCCCCTAGCAATTTTGGTAGTACCCATAGAAATTACCTTGTTGTTTGGAACTAGTCTACATTTGGGTATAAAATTTAACTTTTTTTGTTGCTCTTTTCTTCCTCTTTTGTTCTCTTCGTTTCCAAAATTTTTTAGGTCACATAAGTAAACCTTAGCTCAAATCGATCAGAAGAAAAGCAATTTGACCTAAATAAACAAAATTTTTTTTACAAGGTTTACGTTTTGATCTTATAGAAACCCAACCAAACGACATTTGTTTAGACCATAGTTGACACGTTCCAAATTCGTTCCCACTTGTTTATCACAATCATTTGGTTTCCCAATCCATCATTTTTCATTTTGATGATTTGTCTTGAGTGTGAGGTTTGAGTTGAGTGTGAAGTTTTACACCTATGTCTTATTAGTATCAAGAGAAACTCTATTATTTTCGGAGAAATTATAGCAAATGTGATCCAAAAAACTCTATGTTGTATGTAGTTGAACTTAATGGTGATGATTACTTGAATAAGCTAAATAAAAAAGTTCCATCTCAAGTTAGAGAGAGAGAGAGAGAGAGAGAGGATATAGGTTGGAATTATGGATAAATGGACGAAATTAGGTGTAAAGTTTACTAATGTATATTTTTATATTCTAATGTGGCTTGGAAATGAGTCAAAAAATGACCAGTTCAGGTCGTATGTATATCCTCCATTAAATAATAATAATAAATTAAAAAATTTACAAAAATAACTAACGCGTACGTATTGTTAGTCCCGGGGCTTGATCAAAGATGGTAAAACAGATGCAACAAAGATCTACGAAGATACAAATACCAAATAACCCGATTACAATATGGAGGAGGAAAATAGAGAAGAGAAGATCTCTCGTTCTTCCTTGCAAACGTGTTGCAATTGGAACAGAACGAGTTACAATAATCTAGAGAGATGAGAAGAAGAACAATGCTGGGGTGTTAAAACACCATTGCTCAAAGCAATATTCGCCCCACACGATCTGCTTCCAGGAACCAGCAAGTTGAAGAACTTGTGGAACGCTCGAAGTCACCTCTGATCTGACTCCTCGGATGGACTTGCAATGGCGGCAGTAGCTCTCTCTCTCTTTCTCCTTTTCTGACTTGTATTTTTCGTAATACCACCAAGGAGGCCAGAAGAGAGTATTTATAGAGAGAGGGTGGAAACCCTAGCCGCCTCTTCAGTTATAAAAAGATTGAATCAAATCCCAAAAGATAGCAACAAGATTTAATTCAAATTCCACAAAGATAGCAACGAAATTAATTCAAATCCCACAAAGATAGGAACGAATTTAATTCAAATCCCACAAAGATAGGATCTGATTTAATCGCATTGACTCAGCCTTTCCATAACTGACTTGTAATCTGCACAGTCAGCGGATCCCTCCATGTGGCAGCAGCAGCAGCTTGGCCGCATGAGCCTCATGGCCGCATGGACCACATGAGCCGTATGGACCGCATGAGCCGCATGGACCGCATGGACCGTATGGACCGCATGAGCCGCATGGACCGCATGTGTCGTATGAGCCACATGTGCCGTATGAGCCGCATGAGCCGCATGAGCCGCATAGCCGCATGGCCGCATGAGCCGCATGGCCGTATGGGCCGCATGAGCCGCATGAGGCCGCATATGAGCCGTATAAAGACTGTATGACTGCTGACATGCTAAGTGCAAAGTGTGCCAACAAAATGCCACATTACGCCTTATGAGCCCGAGTCCGAGTCTGAGTCGCTAAGCCCCTTTGGGGCTTAGCTCCAAATGGAATTAATCCAAGAGAACGACAAAAGCATTAATGCTTAATCCTTGGAGCCTTATTCTTACCTCCTGGTAAAATCACCCACATGGTTCCCTCCTTAGGGTCACCACCCCATATGCATCTCTCAACAACACACCCAAGTATATATGTTGAGATAACTCATGGTGCATTTTCGATGTGTGACTAAAATTTACAAGGCATGTTCAGAGCAAGCTCTCTCCATGTAAAAAAGCACCAACAATCCTCCGCATATCACAACATATATATGTGTCCAGGGTTGAGCGTTTCCTACAGTAACTGTCCATTTTGCATTAGGATAGATGTCGCTGACGACTTGAATCTTCCCGTATGGGTTAAATAACAATGTGATACAAGAATGGACTACGCCTTGAATTCTGTACCATAATTGTAATTCTTCCCACTCACAAAGTGTAGTTATATGTGCTTCTGGCTGCACATTAAAGGCCCTGTGCCAGCCTGGTTTCAGTGTATAATTTTGGGCGTCTACAAGTTTACCCTCAAGAGACGGCCTGATATCTCTTTCCATACACTATAGGTGAGTTCTTTATTAAAGAGATATGGCATGAAGCCTTGCGCTTCCTTTCGGTGCTACGCCGCTATGACATGGCCTGAAGCCGAGGCATTACCCCTACCTGGAAACCTCATCGTAGTGTCATACTACTGTAGCATGAGGTCACAAGCCTCTTTGTAGTGCCAAACTACCCAGCATGAAGCCTAAAGCTTCTTTGCGGTGTTACGTCGCAACGACATAGCTTGCAATGCCGAGGCTTTACCCCTATCTGGGTACCTCATCGTGGTGTCGTGCCACTGTAACATGGGGCCATCCTCCCCTTTGTAGTGATGTCTACAACTTTTTAATTATGTCATACAGCATTAGGCTACCTGCCTATTTGCGGTGCTACGCCGCTATGACTTGGCTTGCAAAGCCGAGGCATTACCCCTACCTGTGAACCTCATGGTGGAGTCATCCCACTGTAGCATAGAGTTTCACTCCTTGTGGTGCTGCTCTACCGTGCTTCATGTAAAGCACACCAGGCATTCATTCTGCCTGAGAACTCATTAAGGCGTTTAAGCCAACCTTCCACAGGATCTGTTTTTTTCGCAGAAAAAATACATAGTAGACAACAGTAGTTATGGGTCTGTATCCCTTCCATGTTCCAGAGAACAAGTACCCACTGTTACCTGATAGTTTCCCAGTCAGTGATCCTCCTTTGAACCAAAAGTTAGATGCCTAGTAGATTTCTCTTTGAACTAATAGCATAAAACTTTATGGTAGGATTACAAAGACACACTATCAGAATACCTTCAAGCCCATTTTACAAGCTGTGTCATCGACCAACTGGCGCTTGAGGCCCTTTGTGAACGGATCTGCCAGGTTCTCCTGACTCCGAACATCAACCACTGCAATTACACCTCTTTTGATAAGATCGTGTACTGCCCTGTGCTTCAACCGCACAGTCCTCTTCTTTCCGTTGAAGAGGTCATTTGATGCCACCGCCGCAGTCGCTTGGTTGTCACAGTATATCGATATTGTCGATATCTGAGCCCCAACCACTGGAAGATCATACATGAGCTTCCGAAGCCATTCTGCTTTATCTGCTGCAGTTTCAAGTGCATAGAATTCAGATTCCATGGAGGAACGAGAGAGTATAGTCTGCTTCTTCGACTTCCATGATATAACAACTCCACCCAAGGAAAAGACATATCCACCTGTGGATCTCTCGCTTTCCACCTCTGAACACCAGCTAGCATCACTGAAGCCTTCCACTACTTTCGGATACCCATTGTAGTATAGTACATATGTCTGAGTTTTCTTAAGATATCTCATCACCCGCTTCACAGCTTTCCAGTGCTCAACTCCTAGGTTGCTTGTGAACCGACTCAGCATTCCCACGGCGAAAGCTATGTCAGGCCTTGTGGCAGTGGTTGCATACATCAAACTTTCGATAACGCTAGAATACTCCAGCTGCCTGATGCTTTTTTTTGAATTTAGCTTCAGCTTCTGATCACACCTGTATGGCGTATCGATCCATGGAAGATCCTTATACCCATAGCGTGTGAGCATCTTCTCAATGTAGTGAGATTGTGACAGCATTACTCCAGTGTCTGTCCGGATGATTTTTATGTCCAAGATGACATCTGCATCCTCCAAGTCCTTCATACTGAACTTGGTTGAGAGGAACTTCTTTGTCTCTGTGACACAGCCTATATCCGTACCTAGGATTAGCATGTCGTCCACATACAGACAAACGATGACTCCTCTTCCATCAGCGAACTTTGTGTAAACACATTTGTCCGTCTTGCTGACTCTGTAGCCGTTTGACCTAATAACTTTTTCAAACTTCTCATGCCACATCTTGGGAGCTTGCTTCAAACCATACAATGATTTCACTAACTTGCAGACTTTGTCTTCAAGACCTTTGACGACAAATCCATCTGGCAATTGCATGTAAATCTCTTCGGTCAGCTCACCATTCAGGAATGCTGTCTTTACATCTATCTGATGTATCACCAACTTATGTATAGCTGCTAGAGCGATTAACATCCTGATGGTGGTCATCCGAGCTACTGGAGCGTACGTGTCAAAGTAGTCTATCCCCTGTTTCTGAGAAAATTCCTTGGCTACCAGCCTGGCTTTGAACTTGTCAATAGTTCCATCTGCCTTCATCTTCTTCTTGAAGATCCATTTACATCCGATGGGCTTCTCTCCTTCAGGTAGATCTACCAACACCCATGTGTTATTAGAGGTGATAGAGTCAAACTCGTCATTCACTGCCTCCTTCCAGAAGATAGCATCTCTGGTCTTCATCGCCTCATCATAGGTAAGCGGATCTGCTTCCACATGATAGGTGACAAAGTCATCTCCGAAATCTTTCGGTCTCCTCGTTCGCTTAGCTGACGGCTCTGCGAGTTCTGGTACAAGAGTTGTTTCATCAACAACAGCTTCTTCTTGGACTACTGGCCCATATGAGATTTCAGTCTCATTTGCACCTACATCATTTTCTGGAATATCCGAAAGAACAATATTTTTGTCTTTTGCAAACTTGTCTTCAAAGTATTCAGCATCGCGAGATTCGATGATATGATTTGACTCAATATCAAGAAATCTCCTAGCATCACTCTTCTCGACATACCCCAAGAAGATCGCCTTCGTAGTCCTTGTCCCTAGCTTCTGAATCTTCAGATATGGGAGCTTCACATACGCCAGACACCCCACACTCGAATGACATTCAAGTTTGGTCTGACTTTGAACCAGAGTTCATGAGGAGTTACGTCTGAAGTTGCATATGGGACTCTATTTAGAATAAAAGTGGCCGTCAATGCAGCTTCTCCCCAGTAGCATTTAGGAAGACCCGCGGTTAGCAGCATTCAGTTCATCATTTCTGTCAATGTTCTATTCTTCCTCTCCGCTACTCCATTGGATTGAGGAGAATATGGAGCAGTAGTCTCGCATATGATTCCATGTTCTTTGTAGAACGATGCGAATTCATGAGACCTGTACTCCCCACCTCGATCACTTCTTAACCTCTTGAGTTGTTGTTCAGTCTGTCGTTCAGCTTCGGCCCTGAACTCTCTGAACTTCTCGAAGGCTTCGTCTTTAGACTTGAGCAAGTAGACGAACGCGTATTTTGAGAAGTCGTCGATGAAGGTTATGAAATACTTCATCCCAGCCTTCGTGGAGAAATGTTTGAAGTCACAGATATCGGAGTACACCAACTCCAGAAGATCTGTGCTTCGATTGACCCGATGAAAGGGTTTCCTTGTGATCTTCGTCTGAGCACACACTTCACACTTCTCCACCTTACCCCCACATTTGGAGATAAGTCCTAGACTAGACATTTTGTTGATTCTTTTACAATGAACATGTCCTAGTCTATTATGCCACAACTCGAGAGAATAATCAGAAAATGCAACTGCATTAATGTCATCTAACTGGTTGACAAGATAAATTTTAAACATTCCTTCGGTTTGATAAGCCTTCCCGAAGTATGTTCCTTTCTTGTACATCACCATCTGACCAGCATTGATGTCCATCCTCATGCCTGCGTTGCAGAGCAGGCTTCCAGAGATCAGGTTCTTGGCAATCGCCATAACATGCTTCACACCTTGAAGCGACAGAGTGTTCCCAGAAGTGAGTTTCAGTTCCACGGTCCCTATCCCCAGAACTTCAGCTTGGGCCTGGTTCGCCATGACAACCTTCTCAGATATCGGCTGATACGTCACGATCTATTCCTTGCTAGAACAGACATGGCAAGTCGCACCAGTGTCTATCCACCAGTCAGAGTCAACCCCCACAGTTGTGACCTGTCCGATCATAGCAACAATGTTAGAAACCAATGAAATCTTATTAGGCTCACCTTTCTCTGATTGTTTATGCTTAGATCTGCATTCACTCTTGTAGTGGCCTTTCTTGCCACAATTGTAATAAGTCACGTGGGACTTAGTCTTATGTTGCTTGAAAGAAGGACCCTTCACTTTTAGATTAGTGAAGTCCTTCTTCTTGGGATGAGAAGCCGCCTGCTTCCCCTTGGGATCTCTCGTCTGCACAAGATTGGCTTTAGCCAACTGTTTGGACAGAGTGTCCACCTTCTGTTGGGAACGCATCTCGTCCTCAACATGGATCTCTTGAAGTAGATCTCCCAAGCTAATGTCTAGCTTCTTTCTGTGCATCCCTGTATAGAAGGTACTCCATCCAGCAGGAAGTTTTGAGACGATCCCTCCGACGACAAACTTGTCGGAAAGGGGCATCTATTCGTCTTCCAGTTTCTGACGCAGCTTCAGAAATTCTTTCACCTGTGGCAACATGGACTTTTCGTCCTCAAAGAGCAATTTGTGATATTTTTCAACCACAAACATCTTGCTCATGTTCCTGTCTTCTTCATACAGATTTTTCACAGACTCCCATATGTCTCTGGCAAGTTCCTTCTTTGAGTAGAATTCTGCCAGGGAATCCTCCATAGCATTCAGGATGAGAAGCCTGCAGATGCTATTTTCTCTTCTCCACTTGGCCTGGAGTTTGGTAGCCGCGTTGATAGCGGCAGTAGATCCAGTGTCTGGAACAAAGGGTTCTTCCTCCAACAGAACATGATCAACTTCTTTTAGTTGAAGAGTTAGATAAACATTTCTCTTCCAGACTTGATAATGCTCTCCATCGAACTTTTCCAACTTGCAGAAGTCCGATTGGAGGAGCGAAGCATTAATGTTTTCCATCTACACGGATCTTGCTTTGAGATTGTTAGTCCCGGGGCTTGATCAAAGATGGTAAAACAGATGCAACAAAGATCTACGAAGATACAAATACCAAATAACCCGATTACAATATGAAGGAGGAAAATAGAGAAGAGAAGATCTCTCGTTCTTCCTTGCAAACATGTTACAATTGGGACAGAACGAGTTACAATAATCTAGAGAGAGATGAGAAGAAGAACAATGCTGGGGTGTCAAAATACCGTTGCTCAAAGCAAGATTCGTCCCACATGATCTGCTTACAGGAACCAGCAAGTTGAAGAACTTGTGGAACGCTCGAAGTCACCTCTGTTCTGACTCCTCGGATGGACTTGCAATGGCGGCAGCAGCTCTCTCTCTCTCTCTTTCTCCTTTTTTGACTTGTATTTTTTGTAATACCACCAAGGAGGCCAGAAGAGAGTATTTATAAAAAGAGGGTGGAAACCCTAGCCGCCTCTTCAGTTATGGAAAGATTGAATCAAATCCCAAAAGATAGCAACGAGATTTAATTCAAATCCCACAAAGATAGCAACAAAATTAATTCAAATCCCACAAAGATAGGAACGAATTTAATTCAAATCCCACAAAGATAGGATCTGATTTAATCGCATTGATTCAGCCTTTCCATAACTGACTTGTAATCTGCACAGTCAGCGGATTCCTCCATGCGGCAACAGCAGCAGCCTGGCCGCATGAGCCTCATGGCCGCATGGACCATATAAGCCGCATGGACCGCATGGACCACATGGACCACATGAGCCGTATGACTGCTGACGTGCTAAGTGCAAAGTGCGCCAACAAAATGCCACATTACGCCTCATGAGTCCGAGTCCGAGTCCGAGTCGCTAAGCCCCTTTGGGGCTTAGCTCCAAATGGAATCAATCCAAGAGAATGATAAAAGCATTAATGCTTAATCCTTGGAGCCTTATTCTTACCTCCTAGTAAAATCACCCACATGGTTCCCTCCTTAGGGTCACCACCCCATGTGCATCTCTCAACAACACACCCAAGTATATATGTTGAGATAACTCATGGTGCATTTCCGATATGGAACTAAAATTTACAAGGCATGTTGAGAGCAAGCTCTCTCCATGTAAAGAAAGCACCAACACGTATCTCCTTACGTAGTTAAGAAAAAATTCTAAAAACCTTCTAACTACCTTAACATATAACAAATGTTGAAATATATTCATATCTAAACTAAGTACATGGTATTATTGAACTAAACATATATTCAAAATTCTAAAAACATATCTATGACAAATCCTAATTAAAATATATTTAAATTATTTTAAAATATTTTAGTATAATTTAATTTTTTAATCTAATATTTTAACAATATCATAGTTGTTTTTGTACGTGCAACGAACGTGAACATAACTAGTGGTGCATATTGCCTAATGTAAATGAACCACTTATCTAAATAAAAAAATATATATCCAACAAGAAATAAATAAAATAAAATAAACCAATAATTTCAAATAATCTTTACAATCTCACTTATCTATAATACATTCACATATATTTGACTAGTTATTGGAAAACTTGCAACACTACTAGATAATTCAGTTTTTAAAATTGCTTCAATTTATAATACTTAATAATACTTTTATTAGTTAAATATTTTTAATAACATATATACGTGTTTGTAGATATTTTATATATCTTCCATTTTTTAATCGTGACCTTTTTATCTTTTTATATTTTAACAAAAAATATCACTTCATTTTATTATATTAATGTATTCGGTAGAAACAAATTCAATAATTTCAAATACTTTTCAGACTTACATTATTTTTAATAATATTTTTTTGTTTAATTCTACTACAGTGAACTAGACATTCCGTTCTTGGTATTTTTTGATGCTCCAATATAAGTCCGTTGAGATCCCTACAATTTTATAATATTTATAACTAATTTTTTTTACATTTTTAACTAAATTCTTAAATTTTTTTATTAGCAACTAAATTGTAGTGCCCCGTCCCAATATCGTGTCCGTTTCTCGTCGCGATGCGGGGTCGTTGTTAAGAAATACTGTCGCTATCGATTGGTCGGAATCGATTGAATTAAGATCTTTTTCTCGTTATGAAATGGCTTCCTCGGAATCAAGTCTCATATTCAGCGGATTGCGCTTCGAGGATACTCTGCGGCTGAGTCAGGAGACCTCCCGTTTCTCCGTTTTTCATGTCGCAATTACTTATTTGGCTTTGATTTTCTGAATGCGCTTTCGTGAATGTTTTCGATGGATTGATTTGCTTGCATTTTTCGAACTTTGCATTTCATATCGAACCCGAACAGAAGGATAAAGTGTTGATTTGTTGTTTATACGATTTCAGGTGATCGCGTAGGCACCGTCTAAGAGCAACCGACCTCTTTTTCCTCACCTCAGTCAAATTAAGGTGAGTGGCTGACCCTTCTCCCCCTTGACCCTCTTATTCTTCAATTAATCGATAACGTCGTTGTGGATGAAATGTTAGATGTAAATAAACAGACACAACTGCTTATTTCTATAAAAATGTGCATGCTTTACTTAAATTACTCTTGCTATAGAAATGTTACATGTTTTACCTTACATATATGCCATAAAAACTGCAAAGATTGATGTTGTGAACAAATGTTACAAGGATAAGGCAAAACATATTGAAACTGGCTAAGTCTTTAAGAATGTGTAGACCATGCTTGAGTAATTGTTTTAGTCTAGCACGGTCATGAACAACTTGTGCACAAGGTTTCGCTTCCTCGAACGGCAACCCGGGGCTACGCGACCGATTTAGCCTATGAGGAATGCAAGATAGCTGTGCTAGATGCTAGCATGGGTCATTCGGAACTTTCAGCGAGGCTAGCTACCCGTACTGAAAGGGTCGCCATCTCGACCAGGCTATATGTCCAGGATGGCTTGAATTGCTAGTGACCCCCACCTACACACTATTTACAAGCTTTTGATATAAATCTGACAGGGAGGAACATGGTAAGATACACTACAACAACACACTCTGTCGTGGGTAAGATTTATCGTAGTTATGTTAAATGCTTATCAAATGCTTACATGAATTAGTTAGGATGGCTAGAAAGTTTACCAATTATATATGCTTGTTGACATAACTTCTTGAACCAGGAACATAACTAGCCACCCACCAGTACACGACAATGTACTGATCCTTGCTCTCCACAGGTGCTCCAAACCAAGAAAGCGTGCTTAGGAACTGAATGTGACGCTTGCAACATTTTGAAGCATTGCTAGCATACGAAGGCAAATCTCCAACATTTTGAAGACTCTGATCAAGATCCATGTCGCATCAACTCTCTCCAATCCCAGCTCCAGAAGAGTGTTTCGTTGCTTATGTATAAAGGGATGTAAATGTATGTAACGTCTATTTCAAATGAGTAAGTTTGTAACCCCGCGCGGCACCTTTTGTAATCGAGTCTTGTAAACAAGTTTATTATAAATGAAAGACAAGTTTTCTTCTGTATCAAATGTGTTATTCAATTTTTGCGTACTCTCTTTACTGTTGTGTTTCGGATAACCTTATGAATGTACATTGTGCGAGCGCAACCTTGGCTCGTACGGCATCACGTCCGTGGGACGACTATTGATTTTTCGAAATCGAGGCATGACATAAATACCACAAACTATTGAAATGTTAGTATCATGCCCCCTACAAGAACAATAGGAAAATACGGGGATAGACTAGGCTAGCTACCCCGTATGAGGTACTCCTGAATAGGGGTGAGCATATAACGGTTGAAAACCGAAAATCGAACCAAACCGAATATGACAAATGGTTCGATTTTTCGGTTATCGATTCAGTTTTCGGTTTGAAAATTTGAAATAACGGTTCGATTTTCGGTTCTTGATCCGAATAACCGAACCGAACCGAAAACCAATTTGGATTTAGTAATTTATCAAACTACCTCAATCTATATATGCTAATATTTTTAACCCCTAACTGAGCGTATTTTCTTCTCATATTCTCTGTTGGTGCTTCTTTGAGCACTCTCTCTCTCTACCCTCATTCTATATATACTATTATTTTTCACTCTATGTAATATGATAACTCATAAATACAATAATGCCATTTTTAAAAAATTGTCATTTAAATAGGCTTATTTTGCTAAAAATTTGAAGACCCGACACATTGGCCCATGAAACCTAACCGACCGAAAATCGAACCGAATTAATTTGGTTCGATTTTGTTCGATTTTTTATAAAAAATATTCGGTTTTTGGTTTTGAGAAATACGGTTGAGGTTATTTCGGTTTTCATATACCGGTTCGATTTGAACCGAACCGTTGCTCACCCCTACTCCTGAACGTCATACGATGATCACAACTATCAAAAAGAGAAGTGGTTGAATTCTAACACGCAAATGACGTCAGTCCTAAGGCCGAAAATCCTAGCATTTTAATACAACAACAAAAAATAGCAAGAGTATATCATACACGAAAGTAAAAAAGGTATCCCAAAATACATATATATGATCATAAACCTAGTATGGAAAAATGATACACTACCAGAGTATGAATATACATGATCACAATACCAGCTATGATCTAATATATACAATCATATTGACCGAAGCCAGAGAGAGCATTATCCAAAAGAATAGGCCTAAACATGCTCTGACTAACGGCACAAAAGAATGAACTACGAGTGGTACAAAAATGAAACCCACTCGCGAGTTAGAGCTGTTGATGTACAAGTGCGAGCCATCAAGCTATAGATACGATAAATCCTCCTCCTCAGGTAAATCTGGCTTAACAAAATCAATGGAGTCAAAAAGCAGCAGGTACTACAAGGGAGACACAAGGTGAATAAGGACTCCACAAACCAATTAGCAACACAACAACAACAATAAATACAAAAGTAAATAAATACAATTCGAGACTTGTGTGGTACCAATGCATGCATCTCGAGAATAGAACAGAGAAAACTGAAATGAATAGCTGAACATGAACTAACTATAGAGCAGGATAATACATCAAGCAGCGAGAGAACATGGGGACTACTCTGGAGCAGGACTACAACCCGTAAACAAAATAAGGACCGAGGTTGTAGACCGTTTCCCGAGTAGAACTTAGCCTCTAACCACACACCGATAAGTAGAACTAAAATGAGAACATAAAAAATAATGCGCAACCAACATATGCCCAAGCAATCATTCACTACGGCTTGATACAAGTTAACTAATTAGGGTTATCACAAAACTTACTTACTAAGAATGCAAGTCGAGGAACTTCGCTACCACCTGTGTTGCAGGTACCCGGATCGCCAAGGGTTCAAGTCCGCACTGGTAACACAAAATATATCGTAAGCAAGTAACAGATGAAGCATAATCTATGAAACAACATTAGAAAGTGCGTAGCACATGAACTTGGAGGTCATGGAGCCCATGCTAATCAGGGTTGTTCATGCCTCATGGCGCCCTTAGCGATCGGAGTTGTCGGTAGTAGGAATATCCTTTCCTCCCAATGTACTATGTAAATTTAACTAATCAAGTAACCTACAAGATTTATTTTCGATTCTCAAGTGGTAGATACTATATAATTGCCCTAGAATGATGTACGCTAGGTACGGGCTATTCATGAGTTATCACCGGCGAACTTATCGTGATACAACGAACAATACTCATACTTGATTGTCCATTGCCAAAATGTAATTGGTTAAGCACACAACATAATAGTTAATTCCACGATGTTAGTGAAGTATAAGAACTTGTATCACAGTATATGGGGATACAATTCCCAAAACTAAGTATAATTTCCAAAATCAACATATGGATTTAAACACAACACAAAATTAGGAATAATACAAAAAAGGTACAGAACAGTATATCGACAGTATACCGATAAAAGATAACATGTTTCAGAAATGCAAAATGGTATATCGTGATATGCCATTCGGCTTGAAACAACACATGTCATGCTCGCTTTGTGGCATTGTGTTGGCTTATTATAGCGTAGTTGGATTTGGATTGGTGCGGAGACATCCTTTTGGTACCTATATGATCGGAAAAAAAAATTGTCAACTGGTAAGCAGATTTGATAATTCTTTTCTTCGTATCCCTTACTTAATAAAAGAATTATTTCCATATATCTTCTGTGATTCGGTGTTCTATCTTGTTTTCGCTCCACACCACTTTTTTAAGATGAATTATTAAATGTGTTCATTCGTGCCTTGTATAAGTGCAATTTAAACTTGTACGACATCACACCCAATGGCGACCTATCGATTCTCTAAAATCAGGTCGTGAAAAGTCATCATGTATACGTAGTTATAGCATCATGACTATGTGAACATACTTATTCTATAGCTGGAGAGAGCGGGTGTGGGACCATGTGACAATAGTCGTCTCTAATTTGAGCCTTTACCTTAGTATATTGCTTGTGAGTCCTTGACCTAGCTAGGATTGACTTATCAGTTGTTATATCACCTCATGTTTGCTAATTAATTAAGTCGATCTAAATAAAATATTGCCTTAGGATCAGTTAATAATTCATACGCATGCATGTGTATATAAGCATAAATGTTTCACTCAAACACAGTTGATCTTACCTAATACTTTTCATCCTTTCCTGTCATATATATATATATATATATATATATATATATATATATATATATATATATTGGAAAAGGGTAAATTTTATTCCAACTCAACACATAATAATACAATCATACAATCAGAGTGGGTGACCCACTCATCAGTTTTCTATAGCTTTTACATCAAATTCAATGTTATTAAGGATGCCTACAGAAGGGGTGATAAGCCCCTCGAAGATACGCCAATTTTGTTTCCTCCATACATGCCAGACAACAACAGCCAGCCGAACTCTAGCGGTCTTGAACCAGCCCTGTTCTCTCCCTCTTCTGTCTCGAATCTCAGTGATAATATCACCGAGCCCCCTTCCTGAGTCGCATCCGTCTAGCGCACTATGTTGTTCCGTCCAGATGTACTAGGCCACCTTACACTCAAAGAATAAGTGCATCATAGATTCATTCTCCACGTCACATAGCACACACTTTAGATTGGACACCTGTATCCCAAAAGAGATGAGTCGATCCCTCCTCAGCAGGCGACCTAGCCGTATACGGAAGATACAAAGCTGCATCTTTCTGGCCAGACCCTTGTACCATATGAACTCATAGTCAGCACTAGTAGGGGATGTACGCCGTATGAGATTATAGGAGCTTTGGAATCTGAACTCACCAGAACCCCCAGTAGCTCTCGACGGATCCCAAATCCAACAATCAGCTGGCAGTGTCGGGTCAATCTCGACCGTGCGGATAACCTCTCCAAACTCCTCAGTATAGCGATAGGTCTCAGGACTCCATACTTCATTCCGGATAATACGTTGGCAAATCAGCCCCCTTCCAGCCTTCATGTGCGTCCGGTCTCCCAGAATCTCTAACAGAGATTGTCGATCTATCCATGGATCCCGCTAGAGGTCCGTTCCAGTTCCTTCTCTCATGATCCATCGGATGACAGATTTGAGAACATGTCACGACACGTACCCATTATAGGGGCACGAGAAGTGGGTACGTCCAGCCTACGCCACAGTGTCGACGGTAGAACGTTGTCCTAGGTCACATACATCTAACAATTATAAGGTATCTGTACAGTATATACACTCCAAACGGAGGACAATACAGAAATGTACAGCTCAATCACAACTAAGGTAGAAGTACGATAAGATAGATAATGAAAATAATCAAATGAAATACAAACATGAAAAAAAGTCTAAGTGTCTAAGATAACTTCTCCAAAAAAATCTAAAATAACAACAAGATCCCAAATATAACATAAATGTATCCAAATGAGACAAGACATCAAAATAAGATATAAGTCTAAGCTAACTAGCCTAAACTATAGGGGTGACATCCTCTACTGCTGATGGATCCTGCTGAAGGTCCAAGTCGCAGGTGTCATCTATGGCAGCTCCATAATAGGTAGGGCAAAGGTCCTCGTCATCCTCTATAATATTTTCAACAGGCCCAGTCAGGACAGGAACGAGCACAAAATCTCAACAGTTCATATCAAGGCAGGAATATAAAGCATGCAATAGAGTAAAATACATGAAATACTGAAAGAAAGTACATGTAGTAAAAAAGAGAGAACTGTAATGTAAATAGCTACTATAAGTAGAGAACTATCAGTGACTAGTGATGTAGAGTACAAGATAGACATGTGAACGGCTTGAATTTGCACATGATTACACTAAAGAGTTTGTACAATGACTACTTGGGAATTGTTCACATGACTGCTTCTACTCCCCCGTACCCCAATCAATACACAAGGATCCAGATAAGTTATGTTATTGTACAATATTTCATATGAGGGCCCATAAATGGGTGCACATGAAAGTATACATGAGGGCTCTGTGAACATGAGAGTACATAAATTACAAGAGTATACATGAATAATAAAAGCACATGAGTATATGATGAAAGTAAAACACACATGACATGATGTACCCAATGCTCCCGAAGGGGATAACATCTCAATATAAAGATCCATATAGTACTAATCCGTGTTAACAACGTGACATCATCAAGTAAAGTAATCTAGAGCAAGAATATAAATCCTAACAAGTATGAAATGATCAGAGAATGTACTCGCCTGATATTCTGAGTATTTGGTAAGTGTAGATGTCCAGACAGAGTAGATGAGTCCTATTTAGAGCAACACAGGTCACAACATGTCCAGAATGGGAATATTGAACTTTATAATGCATTCTATATGATTTCTAGGTCATTCTAGACTAAAGTCCACTTTTGGTCAACTCTAGTCAACTACACTAGTCAAACTAGGTCAACTAAGCCATAGTAGGTCCGATCCTAGTCTAACAAGTCATTATAGGCCTAACCAAGCCCATACTAGCAGTCAAACATACTACCAAGCCAAAATGAACCACACAAGTATATATACCATACCTAAATACATGTATACATACCTACATTACATGTGTTCTTACATTGCATCTATACCTTACATACATTACATTATTCATGCATTACATTATATACATGTATTCATATCACATATGCATACATACATTCATACATTTGCATTCACATTGTATATATACCAATATATATAGGATATATACATATATATAGGCACTAGTGTATATATACATATATATACACATAGAGAGATAAGTGGAATCATATAAAAATGTGTGTGTGAGTGTGGAAAGGGTGATACAAGTGAATAAGTGATAGTGAAAGTGAAAGAGGGGGGGGGGGGGGGAGGGTGAAAGAGTGAGAGGGTGTGTGTGTATCTCAGGTTTTCTCATTTCAGTTCAGGCATATCCTTCACAAAGACATATCATAATTTATATCATGCATTTATATACTTCATACCATTACCTTGCATGTATATTAACATATATTGCATACATTGATTTTCAGTTTACAATTTTGTTATTAGTGAACGATTCAATATTAAACCCAAAGCCTATAATCCAATATCAAATCTTAGTACAATGAGAATCAAATTCAAATCTCAAAATCTATTCTCAGGTTTCATCTACATTATCGAAACCCAATCCATTCTCAGGTATTGCTTGAAATATCAAACCCAAGTTTCGACTGAACCCTAACTCAGTTATGATGAACTCGAACTAATCTTAGGTTTTACACAGTGACTAATTTTATTAAGTTAATTCATAGTTCATAAATGCTCAGATTAAAACATATGAAATTTTCAGGAAAATGGGAAATCAAATCCCAACTTCAAATTCTCAAAACTGAAAAAAATGAACATGACACAGTGAAAAATATGAACATCAATTTTAAAACCCAATTCATGCATTCAACTCGAAAATATTTAGGGAAACGAAGTGTATAGTGTAGGAACTAACCCCACGTGTCCTAAGGAAGCCAAACATGTCCAAAAACAGGACACGAAGTGTCAAAAATATGCAAATTAGACAGTATCAGAAACAATGACAGTGGGGGCTCGTGCTGAGGTGTCGAGGGGTCCAGGGAGTCGTGTGTCCATCCACCAGGGTCGTGCTCATGTAAGAGGGTAGGTGCGTTATAGGGGCGTGTGTATGTGTCACTATATTGGGTCAAAGTCGTGTCGTGTGGTGTCAAACAGGGTCAAAACAGTGCCAAAATTCAAGTATCGGAGACAGTGCAGTGCACTGTCTCGTACTAGTGTGTCGATCCTTCCAGGACACGACACACAGCACCACGTGTCTCGTGCTCGTGTCCAGAGTTAGGTTATGGTTAGGCCTATGTTTCTAACACCCTGACACGAGTCATCGTCGTGTCTGTGCGTGACACGACTCACGTATCAGTCGAAGAAAATCGACAGGCCAGTGTAGTGAGAAATCAGTGCGATCGAGATTTCTCTCGATCCACTCGACGAGGTCGACTCAAACTTTGTGTACGTGCTGTCAGTGCTTGCCCGCACCCATACACCAAATTTCAGGTATCGGGGTGCCGTGTCGTGTCCGCTAGGACACGCGAGTAGGAGGGCACCGAACACACTGCTCGTGCTGCGTGTCCATGTCGATTTTAGATACGGACACGACATGAAAGTATGCTCAGTCCTCACGAAAAATGATACATATCTATAGATCTATAACTTTGTAAAATTAGTTTTTGAAAACAGCAATAAAAACTTTATTGAGGCATTTCAACAAACACCTAGACCTAGTGAATGATGCGTGTCCGATACGGACACCAAACCAATTCTAATTCCTACCAAACTTCACCTACAGCTAGGGGACACCTAGATGGATGCATCTATGGAAAGAAATCAGGATTTAGAGGTAATTTGAAGGAATTACCTATAGAGAGCCAATACCGATAAAAAATCCCCAAATTGAGAAGTCCCTTTCCTCAAGCAATGTCCAAATGAGCTCCCCTCCTTGCAAGCTAGCCTCCTACAATCTCTATTCCAGATTTAGATCCAAATGCAAAAGATTGGGATCAATTTGGTGGAGGAATGGTGAGATTTGACAATTTGGAGAAGAAATTAGGGTTTCTAAAAGGGGGTGTTCTAAAAGAGGCAAGTGGTCATGTAGAGATATTATATAGGCTGAAATTAGGTCACTCTTGGACTGTTGTGGCTGGCCATGTAGAGAATTAGGGTTAGGATTTCATATGAATGGGCTTTGGGCCAAGATCATTAGCTAGCTAGCTCAACCTCTTAGCCAAAAGTCCAATGCACTAAACACCCAATCTCTCCATGAAACTTAGCCACACTCAAGTCAACTAAGACCAACTTAAGTTAGATTAGGGTCCCACACCATGCTAACTATGTCACCAAAGTCAAAGGCAAACTCTAGGCTAGTCTCTAAAGTCACAACTAGCAAAAGTCAAAATCACAACACCAATGCAATAAATAATTCACAAAAATCAAAATAACCAAAATACCCTTGGGCAAAAATGTAGAAATAAATTACCCTAATCACATGGTTAGGTTCTCATGGTCATGGTTAGTCTCTAGGTCAAGTAGTATCTAGAATTTCACTAGCAAAACACCAAAATCATAAATCACTAATTAAAATAGTTTTAAAAGAATTAAAAATTACCAAAAATTATAACATGATTTAAATCTCATTATTAAAAGACTAAAATTACAAAAGTTCAAAATTATCCTCATTTAGAAAAGTGGATGTTATAGAACATCCCTGTGTCGCAAGATATGCTTGAAAGTGACAGAGTTATTATTATCAATGGCATAAGCCCAGAAGTTGCCCTGCTTCACATATCTGCTGTACATCCATTCGGCCCAGAGGGACCCTCTTTTAATGAATCTTCATGCCAGCTTCAGCACCGAGGCCTCCCTGATCTCCAGCAAGGGTCGGAGTCCCACTCCTCCCTCCTTCCTCGGTCGACAAAGCTGCTCCCAAGAGATCGTAGGCATGCCCCCTCTCTAGATGAAGTATGCACAAATCCTCTCCACAATATTGATGGTAGCAGCAGATATCAGAATTGTCACGACCCGATACCCAAATTGTTGGACCGGGCCGAGCCATGTCCAGCCTACGCTTGGTTAAAGCGTAGTAAGCTGTTCTAAGAATAGACAATAAAGGATCTAAGCAGCTAACAGTTCTAAAATCATATTTAAAGTTCATCACAACATAACATCTATAAGCGAAGGTAAACAAGTACAGACTTAATAATACACATCCAAAGTATCTAACTGGAGACAAAGTCCAGTATCCAAATATAAGTACAGATCAAAGTCTAAGTATCAAAACGCATGAAAGATAACTAAGCAAGGTTCCCCGCTGGGGCCTCTTCTGGAGCTAAGGCCAGGTCCTGAATGCAGTACCATAATATGTAACACATAGCGTTTCCTTCTCGAAAAGTGAACCTACAACGTTATCCTGTCAGGACGGGAGCAAGTACAACCTCTACAACTAAAGTACTGAACATATAATGAAAGAGATGTACAACAAGAAACATGGTGTGATAAGTCTATAAAACAGGAAATACTGGAAAATATGGCCTCATGGTACAACTGTGATCACAGTATCATAGTAACATAGGAAATATGGCATATCATGGTTTAATTGGTTCTTTTAGAAATGACAACATATAGTTTAAAAGTTTAAAACCGTAGTATGTACGTGAATCGATCAATAGGTGAATAGGATGTATAGCTGTACATATCAAGTTTTCTGGTATGCACATACGTGCACGAACGGCATCGGTGTATATCCATACACAAACGTGAGATCAGAACATACGGCAAGGTCACATATAGATTGTCACCGAGCACGGTAAATACATACGGAGAAAGGGGTCATGTTCACGTACAATACTAATAGTTTTCCCTTAACCCGTTATTTAAACATGTGAGAGATACGAAAACAGTAAAAACATGTGGGAGATACTGGGAGCAGTATAAGCATGGTAGGTACTGGGAACAATATGAAACATGTGAATACTCCGAGTAGTATAAAGCATAGTGAAACATGTACTGAGAACCAGTAAGGAACATGTGAAGATATAAGAACTGTCCTAAGCATGTCAGGTACTATAAGTAATACAACATGTGAAGACATAGCTTGCTACCTCAAGGATCAGTATTTTAACAGGGTTAATACATGTTCTAGCATTAAAAGATAGTAAATGAGTTTGTAGATGTACTTGCCTCGAACAAAGCAAGAATACTAGTATGAAGATATAGATGTCCGGTATCCTGTCAATAATGATATACAAACTCAGTTCTAAGCTATGTTCAATAATACACTAGTGGTGTGACACGACTCCTAACTGGATACTAGCCAAGTAGGGACCTAGCATAAAAGTCTAATGTGGAGTGCCACTATATCCAAACTAATTTTCTAGAGTCTTTACACTAGTGCGGGGTGAGGTCCAATACTATAATAACTCAAAACAACACAAAACATTGAAAGTCGTAACTACGCTATAAATAAATCAAAATGTACACTGTGTTCAAATAATTTTTGAGATAGACAAAAATCTTAAATATATATAAAATAAAGTACCAAAATGATCCTTGTTAATTATATAAATTTATACTAATTTTTTTGGAATTTATAAACCTTCATAAATATTTATTAAAAATCAACAAACACATGTATCCTGAAAATGAGTTCTGTTTTCCTATTTTTATAAAATACCAAAAGTACTTATTAAATACTGAAAAAATTATAATAAATTATCTAAATTAACATAGTATTTAAATACAATTTTTTTTTTAGATTTTTACAGCAATTAAAATATATATAAAAATTTAAAACCAGAAAGTAACAATTTCTGGAAAAAAAATAATTAATTACAAATTAAGGATAATACATAATCAAAATCTACAGATGTTATCGGATGATAAAATAAATATTACCAACGTGTCCAGAAAGGTCAAATTAGCTAGGATAGCCTATCCATAAGTCCAATTTAGACACAGAGGCAAAACGGTAATTTTGGGTCAAAATGATGTCCGCCGTTGGACACACTTTGCACCGAAAAACGTATCAGAAAAGAAGTCTACAAAACCTAGAAAATTATATGTCCACGAATCCAGAATGATGATACGAACCCAACGGTATGTCCGAAATAGGATTCCGATGTGCCGATCTCAAAATGATACGTTGACGCGGACACTTGGTATCCGGTTTGCACCGAAATGCGTGCCGGAGAAAATGTCTTCAAAACTCAGCAAATTATATGTTAACGAGTCCAGAATGACGATACGAACTCAACGGTATATCCGAAACTGGATTTCGATGAGCCGACCTCAAAGTGACCCGTTGACTCGAAAAGTGGAACCCACTTTGCACCGAAATGCGTGCCAGGGCCCACGTTCTCCAAATCAAGTAAACTTTATATGAAAATATGCCAGAACGACGCCACGAGTCTACTGGTGATGTCAGAAATTGAATCCGGAGTCCCGGGTTCAAAAATGGAATTTTACAAGTACAAATTAAAGAATTCAGACGGCCAACTTTGGCGTCGAATTCGACCAACCGAACGTGCTTAAAATGAAACAAAACCTAAAGGAGGCAGGAAGAGAGTTATACCAGCTATGCACAGGAACTGGTAGCGTGCCAACCGGAGCTACGACGACGAAGTTACGAGCTGACGAAGTCGGCTCCACAAAACTGTCCAAAAACAGTTCAATTTAAAACGTCAACTTGGTGGCCAGTTTTGAGGTATCAAACGATGAAATTAACGGACAAAAATTGAGGGGAGTGAAGTGCTATATACCGAGATTGCGACGGAGGAAGGAGTTCGCTGATCCAACGGTCGAATCTCCCAAAAAACACGCACGAAGTCACTGTCCCAGAACACAATTTCTGAAACTTTTCTCCGCGCGCGTCGACGGGATTTCGACGTAAATGCACGAATCGCCTATTTGGCTCGTCGGGGAAGGTAGCGATGGACTCGGGGTGGCTCGCCGGAGTGCGCACAGCCAGGGGGGTCCTCGCGATGGTGGGCCGGCCACGGGGTGGCGCACTGCGGCGGCAGCGCGCGTTTGCGCGCGCGCGCATGCGTACGGCTGCTGCTGCCGCAGTTGCTGCTGCTGTGGCCGCGCGGCCTGGCCTGACGGCAGGCTAGGCTGGAGCACGACGAGGGTGCGGTGGCGGTGGCGGTGGTCGTGCGGGGGTGGTGGTTCGTGGTTATGGAGAAGATGGTGGTGATGATGTTGCTTGTGGTATTGGTGATGATGGTATGGTGAGATGTGAGTTTGAATAATAGGAGAGAGAGAGAGTGTGTATATATATATATATATATATATATATATATATATATATATATATATATATGTAAAGTGGAGAGAGAGAAAATAGATATTTTTAAATAGGAAAAAAAAGAGAAATATTGTGTGGGGTATTCGTGCAGTCATGGGAGAATAATATGGAGCTTGGGTTCGGGTTCGGTCGAGCCGGGTCGGGTCAAAATCGGACGGGGGCAATATTGAATTAAAAATAGCAATTTATAATCATGGGTAAATAAATAATATACGGGGACTCCAACAAATGGGACACAAGCGTCATGTGGGTAGTAGGCTTCATGTGGGCCACGTCCATACTTTGGGTCGACTAGGTTGGATCGATGTCGGGTCCCGAAATTAAATTGGAAAAAAAAATCAGGTTTTACGGTAGATAATAAATTGGCCTAAATTGACCCGAAAATTGTGCGAAAAAAATAAAGCACAAAATGGAGTATTTGAGTGGGACACGAAGGTCATGGATGAAGAGCGTCTCGAGTAGATCATTCATGAGAAGTTGGTTCTGAGAAAACGACTGGTCTCGTGCTCCTAAATTAAAAGTCACGGTAACGTGTAAACGAAGATCAAAAATAAAAGTGGGAATAATTATTCAACGATTAATTGGTCTAAGTTGACCCGAAGTTGCGCGATACAAAAAGAGCACAAGGGAACGAGTTCAAGTGGGACATGATATATCAAAACGAAGATAATCTTGTCTACTTCAAAACTCATAAAGAGAGTTTACAGAGATTGGCATCCCAGACGCTCCAGAAGTCAAAGTCACGGAAAAGGACATTAATGATCTAAACAATTAAATAATAAAATATTTATCGAAAATAATTCATTCAGAAAAATAAAAATAATCCTTGAAATTCAGGGGGCTTACATCCTACCCACCTTACAAAAATTTCGTCCTCGAAATTAAAAATCACCCAGTAGGTCAAACTATAACATGTAGCTACTCTGGCTACGATACTCAATCTGCTACCCTTGTAATCATCTCTTTCGTTTCTCTTTACAATCTTTGGTTCAGGTTCAACAAAGTCCTTCTATCATAAACTACGTCATATATCCTTTTGAATCTTCCATACTAACCTGAAACCTTTATGTATACCCTAAACTATAGGTCATTCTCTGGGTATGTTCATAAGCAAACAATGCTTGGTCATCAACCATATTTTTTTTAACCTCAATTGTAAATACTGGATTTTCTTATCGTATCCTAAGTATCCATATTCTATCAATCCACAGTTCCTTAGCATCATTTATCGTCAATCCTTTTCTACAGTTTCTCCTTGAAATTATACGTTCAATTCTTATCCTTGGCGTAGAGCCTTCTTCTTTTACCCAACAAGTCCTCTAAATATAAATCCTCGATTTCAAAACTCCCGATTTATTAATTACCAATGTACATATGTCTTTGCCTCGTTCCTTGTCTTTTTAACTGGTATCTTTCCGATCTCGTACGCAATACGATAACTCATTCTAATTTATTCTATACCATTCCACATATCGATATACCCTTTAATCACATGTAATCAGCTATAGATAACCAACCAAAATTCTACAAATACTAAATCCTCAATTTGTAAATACATGATTCAGATCCTCATTCTGTAGTCACAACAATATACGATCTCATTTCTCCATCTTAGATACCCTATCATCAAGTCATATTATCAATACAATCATTCTTAATGGTTTCCAAGTCTACTATAGTCAGTCATTCATACTTGTCCTATAAGCTTAATCTAACCAATTCCTAGAAAAAGTACTTATCACAATCACACAATACATTTATAGTTATACTACAGGATCAGTCAACAAGGTTTGGCTATTTCGGTCGTCTATGAAATAGAAGGTAATAAGGCCTAAGGCTGGGTCAAGCAATCCATAACAGTGTCCAAACAAGTTAAAGGGTCAAGCAAGACAGAAAAGTTTATCGAAATATTTCCAAGAATGGTACGAAGAAAACGAGATGTATAACGAGAAGAATTACCTAAGAGTTTAACGAAAAAGAGTTTAGTCAAGTCATAGGAAAGATGGAACACAAAAAATAATTATGTCCAAAAAGATAACATGAAAGCAATCCTATTGGAGAGTCCTAGAGAACCTATAATCCTAGTTGTAGATGTAGATAGAACAGAGTTAATCAAGACGGGAAAGAATGATAATAAGAATTTGTTCTTGCTCAATCGATCATAACGAAGTGAACCAAGCTGAGATATGATCTGATAACCATATACGTCTTCCTGAAATCATGTTGCCAGAATTTTTGCCACACCAGTAAGCTTATATGCAATAAACGAGGGAGTCCATAACTAAGGTATACACCCTATAGTCATATCATCAAGATTCCTCATCACGCCAACCGGTATGGCTACAAGAAAATCTAAATTCTATGAATAGGATAGTATATCCAAAATCAGGCTCTATATTTTTGTCATACCAGCTAATATGGCTGCGATAAATTCTAAACTCCATAAATAAAGCAGACGTTTATTTTATCAGGATATATAACAATTTAATCCACAAAATTTATTACGATGCAAGATCAAAATCAACAACGAAAATCAGAAATTAAATTCAACAACGAATTTAAGAAAGAGCAAATGGAAATAAGTGGAAACAGATTTCTAGACAAGATTTAGAGTGAGATCCTCAGGGGTCATCCCAAGGGTACTAACTTGGTCTAAATTAACCCATTGAAATACAAACAAGAGGCTAATTATAGCTAACGGTCCTATGTTGTGATGAGTTCTCCTATGTTGCAATCCTAGAAATCCTCTAGGTGTTCTAAATGTTGTCCTAGTGTTATCAAGTTGTCCTAGATCCTAATTGTAGGCATGCTTGGTACAATAACGTAACCAAACAACTTAAGTCAGAGACCTGCATGGACCGCCACTAAAAACATGTCACGACCCGATACCCAAATTGTTGGGCCGGGCCGAGCCATGTCCCGCCTACGCTTGGTTAAAGCATAGTAAGCTGTTCTAAGAATAGACAATAAAGGATCTAAGCAGCTAACAGTTCTAAAATCATATTTAAAGTTCATCACAACACAGCATCTATAAGCGAAGGTAAACAAGTACAGACTTAATAATACACATCCAAAGTATCTAACTGGAGACAAAGTCCAGTATCCAAATATAAGTATAGACCAAAGTCTAAGTATCAAAACACATGAAAGATAACTAAGCAAGGTTCCCCGCTGGGGCCTCTTCTGGAGCTAAGGCCAGGTCCTGAATGCAGTACCATAATATGTAACACATAGCGTTTCCTTCTCGAAAAGTGAACCTACAACGTTATCCTGTCAGGACGGGAGCAAGTACAACCTCTACAACTAAAGTACTTAACATATAATGAAAGAGATGTACAACAAGAAACATGGTGTGATAAGTCTATAAAACAGGAAATACTGGAAAATATGGCCTCATGGTACAACTGGGATCATAGTATCATAGTAACATAGGGAACATGGCATATCATGGTTTAATTGGTTCTTTTTAGAAATGACAACATATAGTTTAAAAGTTTAAAACCGTAGTATGTACGTGAATCTGTCAATAGGTGTATAGGATGTACAGCGGTAGATATCAAGTTTTCTGGTATGCACATACGTGCACGAACGGCATCGGTGTATATCCATGCACAAACGCGAGATCAGAACATACGGCAAGGTCACATATAGAATGTCACTGAGCGCGGTAAATACATACGGAGAAGGGGGTCATGTTCACGTACAATACTAACAGTTTTTCCTTAACCCGTTATTTAAACATGTGAGAGATACGAGAACAGTAAAAACATGTGGGAGATACTGGGAGCAGTATAAGCATGGCAGGTACTGGGAACAGTATAAAATGTGTGAATACTCCGAGTAGTATAAAGCATAGTGAAACATGTACTGAGAACCAGTAAGGAACATGTGAAGATATAAGAATTGTCCTAAGCATGTCAGGTACTGTAAGTAATACAACATGTGAAGACATAGCTTGCTACCTCAAGGATCAGTATTTTAACAGGGTTAATACATGTTCTAGTATTAAAAGACAGTAAATGAGTTTATAGATGTACTTGCCTCGAGCAAAGAAAGAATACTAGTACGAAGATATAGATGTCCGGTGTCCTGTCAATAATGATATACAAACTCAGTTCTAAGCTATGTTCAATAATACACTAGTGGTGTGACACGACTCCTAACTGGATACTAGCCAAGTGGGAACCTAGCATAAAAGTCTAATGTGGAGTGCCACTATATCCAAACTAATTTTTTAGAGTCTTTACACTAGTGCGCGGTGAGGTCCAATACTATAATAACTCAAAACAACACAAAACATTGAAAGTTGTAACTACTCTATAAATAAATCAAACTGTACACTGTGTTCCAACAATTTTTGAGATAGACAAAAAGCTTAAATATATATAAAATAAAGTACCAAAATGATCCTTGTTAATTATATAAATTTATACTAATTTTTCTGGGATTTATAAACCTTCATAAATATTTATTAAAAATCAATAAACACATGTATCCTGAAAATGAGTTCTGTTTTCCTATTTTTATAAAATACCAAAAGTACTTATTAAATACTGGAAAAATTATAATAAATTATCTAAATTAACATAGTATTTAAATACAATTTTTTCCAGATTTTTACAGCAATTAAAATATATATAAAAATTCAAAAACAGAAAGTAACAATTTCTGGAAAAAAATAATTAATTACAAATTAAGGATAATACATAATCAAAATCTACAAATGTTGTCGGATGATAAAATAAATATCACCAACATGTCTAGAACGGTCAAATTAGCTAGGATAGCCTACCCATAAATCTAATTTAGACACAGGGGCAAAATGATAATTTTGGGTCAAAATGATGTCCGTCGTTGGACACACTTTGCACCGAAAAACGTGTCAGAAAAGAAGTCTACAAAACCTAACAAATTATATGTCCAAGAATCCAGAATGATGATACAAACCCAACGGTATGTCCGAAATAGGATTCCGATGTGCCGATCTCAAAATGATACGTTGACGCGGACACATGGTATCCGGTTTGCACCGAAATGCGTGCCAGAGCAAATGTCTTCAAAACTCAGCAAATTATATGTCAACGAGTCCAGAATGAAGATACCAACTCAACGGTATATCCAAAACTGGATTCCGATGAGCCGACCTCAAAGTGACCCGTTGACTCAAAAAGTGGGACCCACTTTGCACCGAAATGCGTGCCAGGGCCCACGTTCTCCAAATCAAGCAAACTTTATATGAAAACATGGTAGAATGACGCCACGAGTCTACTGGTGATGTCAGAAATTGAATCCGGAGTTCCGAGTTCAAAAATGGAATTTTATAAGTGCAAATTAAAGAATTCGGACGGCCAACTTTGGCGTCGAATTCGACCAACCGAACGTGCTTAAAATGAAACGAAACCTAAAGGAGACAGGAAGAAGGTTATACCAGCTGCGCACAGGAACTGGTAGCGCGCCAACCGGAGCTGCAACGACGAAGTTACGAGCTGACGAAGTCGGCTCCACGAAACTGTCCAAAAATAGTTTAATTTAAAACGTCAACTTGGTGGCCAGTTTTGAGGTATCAAACGACGAAATTAACGGACGAAAATTGAGGGGAGTGAAGTGCTATATACCGAGATTGCGATGGAGCAAGGAGTTCGCCGATCCAATGGTCGAATCTCCCAGAAAACACGCGCGAAGTCGCTGTCCCGAAACACAATTTCTGAACCTTTCCTCCGCGCGCGTCGACGAGATTTCGACGTAAATGCACGAATCGCCTATTTGGCTCGTCGGGGAAGGTGGCGATGGACTCGGGGTGGCTCGCCGGAGTGCACGCGACCAGGGGGTCCTTGCGGTGGTGGGCCGGCCATGGGGTGGCGTACGGCGGCGGCAGCGCGCGTTTGCGCGATCGCGCATGCGTACGGCTGCTGCTGCTATGGCCGTGCGGGCGCGGTGGCGGTGGTCATACGGGGGTGGTGGTTCGTGGTTATGGAGAAGATGGTGGTGATGATGTTGCTTGTGGTGTTGGTGATGATGGTGTGGTGAGATGTGAGTTTGAATAATAGGTGAGAGAGAGAGTGTGTGTATATATATATATATATATATATATATATATATATATATATATATATATATATATATATATATATATATATATATATATATATATAAATATATATATATATATATATATATATTTGTAAAGTGGAGAGAGAGAAAATAGATATTTTTAAATAGGAAAAAAAGAGAAATATTGTGTGGAATATTTATGCAGTCATGGAAGAATAATATGGAGCTTGGGTTCGGGTTCGGTCGAGCCGGGTCGGGTCAAAATCGGACAGGGGGCAATAATTGAATTAAAAATAGGAATTTATAATCATGGGTAAATAAATAATATACGGGGACTCCAATAAATGGGACACAAGCGTCATGTAGGTAGTAGGCTTCATGTGGGCCACGTCCATACTTTAGGTCGACTAGGTTGGATCGATGTCGGGTCCCGAAATTAAATTGGAAAATAAATCAGGTTTTACGGTAGATAATAAATTGGCCTAAATTGACCCAAAAATTGTGCGAAGAAAATGAAGCACAAAATAGAGTGTCTGAGTGGGACACGAAGGTCATGGGTGAAGAGCGTCTCGAGTAGATCATTCATGAGAAGTTGGTTCTGACAAAACGACTGGTCTCGTGCTCCTAAATTAAAAGTCACAGTAACGTGCAAACGAAGATCAAAAATAAAAGTGGAAATAATTATTCAAAGATTAATTGGTCTAAGTTGACCCAAAGTTGCACGATACAAAAAGAGGACAAGGGAACGAGTTCAAGTGGGACATGATATATCAAAACGAAGATAATCTTATCTACTTCAAAACTCGTAAAGAGAGTTTACAGAGATTGGCATCCCTGACGCTCCAGAAGTTAAAGTCACGGAAAAGGACATTAATGATCTAAACAATTAAATAATAAAATATTTATCGAAAATAATTCATTCAGAAAAATAAAAATAAACCCTAAAATTCAGGGGGCTTACAACAATAGACTGTAGCCAGAACTGAGCCAGAGCCGAGATAACCGATCTAACCAACTCAATGCGTCCCCCAAAAGATAGACTAGCAGCTTGCCATCCTTCAACCCTCCGTTGGACATACTCCACTAGACTATAGCAGTCCTGGTCCCGAGCATAGTTCACTGTCAGAGGAACCCCTTGATATTTCACCGGAAGATCACTCCTCTTCACACCCAAAGCATCGGCTCGTTTCTCCTTCTGGGGGCAAAGAGAACTGAAGTAAACCCAACTCTTTTTTCGGTTCATTTGTAGCCCTATAAGGGCCTCCAGCTCACCCATAATCTTCGAGATCGTGCGCATACCCTAGATAGAAGGCTGTAGGAATACCAAGAGGTCGTCAGCATAAATGAGATGGATGACAGGTGGCTCGACCCTCCTAAACAACGGGACAAGTCTTCCACTATGTACCGCCATGTCCATCAAGCAAGTGAAGTACTCCATGACAAGCGTGAACAGATAAGGAGACAATGGGTCACCTTGCCGGAGTCCACGGTTGTTGTGGAAGAACCCATACAGGATACCGTTGATGCGGACAGAGAAGGTGGGAGTCGTGATGCACTCTCGAATTCTTGCTACCCAGCGATCATCGAACCCCATAGCCGTCAACAGGTGGCACAGGAAATCCCTATTGACCATGTCGTAGGCCTTTCTCAGATCCAGCTTCACACATGCCTTCTTCCCTCCTGGTTTGTTGAAGCCCCTCACCATCTCTTGTGCAAGGAGACTGTGCTCAGCAATCGATCTTCCCTTTATGAAAGCCGCCTGGTTCTGGGAGACTAAGTCCTGCATGATCACCTCCATACGCAAGCACATGAGGTGCGTAATTATTTTGTAAAGATAATTACAGTATGCTATAGGCCTGAAGTCCGCCAACGATGTCGCATCCTCTTTCTTTGGCATAAGGGTCAGGAAAGTGTGATTCAGCTCCTTCAGCAGCTTTCTCTCGGTAAAGAACTCCTGGACCGTCTTGAGAACCGGGAACTTTAGTATACCCTAGTGGCATTTGTAGAACCCATTGCTAAAACCATCCGGCCCTGGGGCTTTGTTGGGATCCGTCTTCATAATAATAGCCTCCACCTCCTCCATAGTAACAAGGGCAAGTAGTAGGCTATTCCTATAGGGTGTCACCAACCTCTTCGGAACTACATCCGGGTACATAGACAGATAGTCAGTCTGAAAATATAACTCAGAGTAATACCTGACAGCCTTTTCTTGGATCTTTGACGGCTCCCCCACCAGATTTCCCTCCGTATCGAGTAGCCGAAAAATGTTGTTCCTATGCTGTCTAGTCCGGATGACATCATACAAGAACTTGGATCATCGGTTACCATCCTTAAGCCAGGAGCATTTAGCCCACTGTGCCGCACTTATCTCCTTCTGCAGATGTAAAATATTGACTTCCCCGATCAGCTCCCTCTCTCTAGCCGCTAGGTCCTTGTTTATCATGTCAGTTTGCATGGAATATTGGATGGCCCGAAGTTATGCCTTATTTTCTTTTAGTGAGGGCTTGGGCAATTCCTTCACCCATCTTCGGATAGCATTCTTCGTGTGTTTGAGCAAATGCACCATACGATACTAAGCCATGCCCTCCTGGTGGCTAATAAGACCCTCCGAAACAGCCCCCAACTAACCTTCTGAGAGATACCAACTGTTGTTGTACCGGAAGGGGCGCATCTTCCTAGTAGGCCGTTCTGTGAAGCCAATACTGATGGAGGAGTGAACGCTCATCCCAGGGGCCAAACCCTCAGCCATATAATTGGGGGAGCGACGGAACCACTCCCCGTTGTCCAGAGCTCTGTCCAACTGATACGCCACCCTGTTACGGACAGCTTTGTTATGCCAGGTCCAGATATGCCCCGAGCGCAACAGTCCTTGAAGTCCCGTCTACAGAAGACATCTTTGGAAGTCATACAGGATCGAAACTGGAACCGGTCTGCCACCCACCTTCTTCCCTCTGTGAAGAAGGGAGTTGAAGTCGTCCATCAGGAGAAACAGAAGATGTGAGGAGTCAGCAGCGGCTGCTACTATGGATATGTCACTCTACAGGGCCTCACGACGTCGTCTATCCTTGTGGCCATACACCGCTCCCAGCAAGAACCGAAAGCCATCCTTACACTACCAAAATACATTAAATTAGCGATGGACAATTAGCGACAAAAAATTTCAGTCGACGTTAGCGACGGCTTCGTGGCAGCTCGCCGACGGATTATCGACCACACTCCTTTACATTTTTTATTTCAATTTTAGGGGGAGGAAAGGTCGTATATCCGTCGCTAGGTAGTCGGAGATATAGCGACGGAACTCCAGTCGTCGCTATGTAGTCGATTATTTGGCAAGGATTGTATAGAGAATTGGCGGGATATTTCTTCGACTACGTAGCGATGGATATTCAGTCGGCAAGTATCAATAATAGCGACCACTTGGCGACGGATAATTATCAGTCGCGTTTTCGTCGCTAAATTTACGTTCTAGACTTAAAATGAAACGATGGGGGGGGAACTTTTTACATTTCCCCCAAAATTCACTCTCTCTCCTCTCTCTCTCTCTCTCTCTCTCTCTCTCTCTCTCTTCCGCGGCTTCGGTGAATGGCGTCGGCGTCCTCTCCTCTCTCTCTTCCGAAGGTAATCCCCTCTCTCTCTTTCTCTCTCTCGATCTCTCTCTCTCTCTCTCTCTCTTTCTCTCTGTCGCAGTGTCGACGTAGGGGCAGCGGGGGCGACGGGCTTGGGGACATTCGGGGGCTGGGCGGCGGGCTTGGGGCGAGGGCGTCGGGGGCTGGGCGGCTGGCTTGGGGCGGTGGCGTCGGGGGCTGGGCGGCGGGCTTGGGGCGGGGGCGTCGGGGGCTGGGCGGCGGGCTTGGGGCAGGGGCGTCGGAGGCTGGGCGGCGGGCTTGGGGCGGGGGCTTCGGGGGCTGGGCAGCGGGCTTGCATGGGGCGGGGGCATCGGGGGCTGGGCGGCGGGCTTGGGGTGGGGGCTGGGCGGCGGGCTTTGGTCGGGGGCGACGGAGGGCTTTGCTTATCAAATTCATCTGAGTTTATATATTGGCTAACTAATGTGTTATCCATATTGGGTGTTATTCATTAGTTTGGTGGTGTTTGGATTAGTAAATATGAATATGGAGTTTGGGTTCATGGTGTATATGTTCACTGTGTCACGGACAGTGCGAGTTCTTCATCTGCATAAGTCAGTTGTGTGCTTCTATATAGATGTATATATCGATACATCTAACTGTGATATACATATATATGTGTATGTGTGCTTTAGAGAGTGAGGAATGAAAAGACAGGCCTACCATGCCTATTAGCTGCAGGACGGCTTGGGGTGTAATATGTGAGTGTAGACATGGTATGAATTATAGGTAATTAATGCTAGTGTGACTAGACTAAGGTAGTGCTTGCTAGGTAGTAAGGACACTCTAGTATCCTAACCAAGTTAATTTTAGACTAGATATTTAGGATATAGCTCCCATATCCTAGAAGTGGACTCTTGCAATTTAAAAATAGATAGATTGACTCAGTTTGATTAATTGACCTATAATCGGTATCGGACTATCGGTATCGGACTATATCCTAAATATACTAGAGTGTAGACATGGTAGGAATTATAGGTAATTAATGCTAGTATGACTAGACTAAGGTAGTGCTTGCTAGATAGTAAGGACACTCTAGTATCCTAACCAAGTTAATTTTAGACTAGATATTTAGGATATAGCTCACATATCCTAGAAGTGGACTCTTGCAATTTAGAAATAGATAGATTGACTCAGTTTGATTAATTGACCTATAATCGGTATCGGACTATCGGTATCGGTATCGAACTATCGGACTATCGGTATCGAACTATCGATATCGGTATCGCACTATCGGTATCGGTATCGTACTATCGGTATCGGTATCGGTATCGCACTATCCGTATCGAACGATTAGTAACAACTGTACTTAGATTTTTCTCTTCTCGAGCTAGAATACTAGCGGATCCACCAGTTACATAATTATATACTAATTCTGTTTAGTTTGTCTTACTATATAGATTTTTTATATCTAATCTGTGATGGATCGTTATTTCGTTGATCATACATGGATGTACAAACGAAAACACGAGAGCAGAATAGGTGTGAGTGACAATTTTCAGGCAGACGTGGAAGTGTTTCTTAAGTATGCCATGAGCAAAGCTCAGTTTATGGACGGTAACAAAATCAAGTGTCCATGTCGTAATTGTTGTAATAGACGTTACGAAGAAGTGGTGAGTGTAAGAGATCATTTGACCCGTAAGATTTTCGTACGTAATTACGGCCTGTGGTCATCGCAAGGTGAACTATATGCCGAAAGACAGGTTACGAATGCTGCTACTTATGCTTTTGATGATAATGTTGCAGCAGATTTTGTCGTCGATGATGACGAATGTTCCGTTGATTATGGATACGAGCAGAACCTTGCACGAGATATGGTGTACGACGCGGCAGAACCTAATTTTGATCCGGATGATCCTAATCCCGAGGCAAAGGAGTTCTATGATATGTTTCAGGATGCTGAAACTTCTTTATATCCTGGTTGTGATCCACATTCCGTACTGTCAGTGACGATGCGGTTGTTGAACATAAAGTCTGATTTTAACTTGCCACAAACTTGCTATGATCGGATTACACAACTAATGAAGAAGGTGTTACCGAAGGAATCAAAAGAGCTTCCAAAAAACTTCTACAAGTCGAAGATGATGGTCCGACAACTGGAACTGGGGTACGACAAGATAGATTGTTGTCGCAACGGATGCATGTTATACTACAAGGAGAACGATGATGTAGAAAGTTGCAGCTTCTGTAATGCAGATCGTTACAAGAAAGTCAGAGGAAAAGGAAAGTCAACTAAAAAATGACGTCCTTACAAGTATATGCATTACTTGTCGATCACGAAGCGCTTGCAGAGGATGTATATGTCTCAGAATACAGCAGAACACATGACGTGGCACAACGAAGAACGCACAAAGGACGATGGAGAATTGTCACATCCTTCGGATGGAGAGGCATGGAAATATTTCGATTTTTGCCATCTAGATTTTGCTGCAGAGCCCAGAAATGTACGCATGGGGCTATGTTCTGATGGATTCGCCCCTTTCGGGCAGTCGGGATCTCAATTCTCCTGCTGGCCGATCATTCTGACCCCTTATAATTTGCCACCATGGATGTGTATGAAGACTCCTTATATGTTCTTGACAGATATCATACCGGGTCCCAAAAATCCGACGAAGAATATCGATATATATTTACAGCCGTTGGTGGATGAGCTGAAACAGCTGTGGGAGATCGGCGTCACGACCTATGATATTTCCAGGAAACAGAACTTTCAGATGAGAGCTTCACTGATGTGGATAATCAATAATTTTCCCGCATACGGTATGCTGTTGGGATGGAGTACTCACGGCACCCTGTCTTGTCTGATATGCATGCAAAATAGTAAGGCATTCCGCCTTAAGCATGGAGGAAAAACTTTTTCCTTTTATTGTCATCGTCAATTTCTGCCCGCGAGTCATCCTTGGAGAAAGAACAAGGACGCATTCAGAGCTGGAAAACAAGAATTTTCTCATTCGCTTGCCAGATTGTCGGAATACGATATTTGGAAAGATGTAAAGGACTTGCCCACTGTAATGGAAGATCCATCGAACAATTGTATCGATGGGTTCAGACAAACCCATAACTGGACCAAACGGAGTATCTTCTGGGACTTGTCTTATTAGAAAGATAATCTTATAAGGCATAGTCTTGATGTTATGCATATCAAAAAGAATGTGTTCGATAATGTCTTCAATACCGTCATGGACATTAAAGGAAAGACGAAGGACAATCCAAAAGCAAGACAAGAGATTGCCGAGATATGCAAGCATCCACTACTAAAAGCGAGTCCACTGTGAGTCTCGTGTCCACACAGTGGGACACGACGTGTCCAAACCAACAAAATAGGCATCACACGAACTAGAAATGAGTCCGCTGTGAGTCTCGTGTCCACACAGTGGGACACGACGTGTCCAAACCAACAAAATAGGTGTCACACAAACTAGAAGCGAGTCCATTGTGAGTCTCGTATCCACACAGTGGGACACGACGTATCCAAACCAACAAAATAGGTGTCACACGAACTAGAAGCGAGTCTACTGTGAGTCTCATGTCCCCGGCAGCGAGTCCACGCTCTCGTGGACACGAACTACAAGCGAGAGAGAGAGCTAGAAGACGAGGAGAAACTGGGAAGCGGGGGGGGAGAGAGAGAGTTACCTGAGGAGGAGCTACCTGAGGAAGGAGGAGGAGGAGGAGAAGGAGGAGGAAGATCGCCGGAGGAGCGCCGCGGAGGAGGAGGCCGGAGGAGGGAAATCGCCGGAGGGGCGTCACGGAGGAGGAGGGCACGAAATATTTGGGGGAAAATTTTGTGAAAGATCGAAAAGCGAAACCCTTGCTATATGAAACTATTAGCGACGTTACTCTAGAACGTCACTAAACGTCGCTGGTATTTATGAAACGGCGACGCTAATTAAATTGCGTCGCTACACGTCGCTACATCAGCGACGTGTACCAACGAACTTGCGATGCCTATTCTCATTTAACAAATTGCAGCCGCTAGACGTCGCTATTAGTCGCTGTCAGCGACAAACAGCGACGTCTTGTATAAACGTCGCTAAAACCCCAAAAAATAGCGACGTTTTTCTTTGGAGTCGCTAAATACGTCGCTGATATGACTTATTTTGGTAGTGATCCTTATCTGAACTTGATACAAAGGGGAGCTGCTGGACAATTAAGTAAGCCGATAGCACAATACACATTGAGCAAGGAAGATAGATTAATAATCTGCAAGCGGGTATCTACTTTAAGATTTCTCGACGGCTATGTGTCAAATTTGTCTAGATGTGTTGACCTCAATGAACGCAAGCTAACGGGAATGAAGAGTCATGACTGCCACGTGTTTATGAAAAGATTATTGTCCATTGCTTTAAAAGAGTTGTTGCCTTCTGCTGTATGGGTTCCGTTGGCCGAACTATCAATATTTTTTAGGGATATTTGTTTAACTAAGTTGACTGTGCAACACATGGTTGAACTTGAGGAGAAGATTATCTTAACAATTTGCAAGTTGGAGAAAATATTTCCTCCTGGCTTCTTCGATAGCATGGAGCATCTACCGATTCATCTAGCATACGAAGCCCTTGTCGGTGCATCTGTTCATTATCGATGGATGTACCCATTTGAAAGGTACATAAAAATCGATATAATTTAAGTTGAATTTAAGTGGGTTTTAAAATTTTTTCTTAATTCTCAAGATAATTTGTCTCTCTAGATACCTACACAATCTAAAGAAGAAAGTTGGCAACAAAGCTCATATAGAGGCTTCGATATGCGAAGCATATCTTATCGAAGAGGTGTCAAACTTCTGCTCCATTTATTTCGATACTCATGTTAAGACAAATCGAAATAGACCTCAAAGGAATGACGAGGACGTTGAGGATGGAGGAATATTCAATGTAAGGGGCAAGCCTGTTGGGGCTAGTAAAAGACGGTGGTTGACAGACGACGAGTATGATGCCGCTCACCGATATGTCTTGTTAAACTGTGACATACAAGAAGTGAAAGATTTGGAGAAGTAAGTCAGTACACTTGCACTCGTTATAATCTCGAATTTGATGAAGTAAGTGACTACACTTATATATTCTTATTTTCTCTAATAGTGTATTTAGAGATGAAGTCAAAATGAGGAGACCCGATATTACCGATGAGGGACTTCAAAGAGAGGTTGATTGTACATTTCTGTCATGGTTTCGCAAATACGTAAGTAACTGTGAATATAATTGAGATTATTAATATATAATCTGAAACATTTAAATTATAAATATTTGTTTACAAGTTTTATTGCCTGAAATAACACTCGCTCATGAGAGTGTTCGTTATCTGGCACTGGGACCGAAGAAGCAAATAAAGACTTGGCCAAGCTATGTCGTTAATGGCTTCAGGTTTAAGTCAACTCAGAATGCTATAAATGTCGAATTTATCAATGACGGTATCAGTACCAAGGATTCCGGTGTTTGTATAAGAGGCACCATCTATGACGACGAGCCGAACTTTGCCTATTATGGAGTGCTTCGGGATATTGTAGATTTACAATATACTGGCCCATATGATATGCATATTGTGATGTTCAAATGTGAGTGGTTCGATACGACACCAAATATCGGTTGGAGAATCGATAAACAATTTGGATTCGTCGATATAAATCATCGCAGAAGGTATAGAGGGTCCGATACATTTACGATAGCAAATCAGGCTGTTCAAGTCTACTATACAAGCTACCCAAGGCGTCGTAGAGATCGATTTGACTGGTGGACAGTATGCAAGATTAAATCTAGAAATACATTCAACGTTGGAGACCCAGCATACCAAGAGGACCAGATCGAAAAGTCCCAATACTTAGGACAACACTCAGATACAATGGATGTTGAAGATATTGTTGAGGAAAATAGAGGGGAGGAAGAGGTTGTGTAACACCCAGTTTTCCAGATGAGGGTAATTTTAAAATTTTGTAATTATAATTATTATTTATTGATAATTATTTTATATTATAATTTTTGGTGATTTTTAATCATTTTTAAACTATTTAAAATTATGACTTGTGATTTTGATATTTTACTATTGTTTGGTTTAATTTCGAGGAATTTATCACCCCCAGTTTTCAGAAACATGAGTACTTTTGTCATTTTACATTTTTGAATATTTTTAAATTTATTTTATTATTTATGATATTGTTTTGGGGTTATTTGAGTCGGGTTCGAATTTCAACTCAATCCGACTTGAAACGGGGACCCGGGGGTAGTGTTAACTTTAGTGGACCCACACATTAGTTAGCCATGGCCCACATGATAGAAATATTTTAGTTAGAGGTTAGACTAATTATTATGGATAAGGTTAGTGTGATTAGAGACTTTAGAATGACTAATTTAGCCCCAACCAATTAGCCCTTTCCTAATACTAATAGAATAAGTTAGTGGGGGCATTTTGGACCTTACCATAATAAGACAAATAGCCCCATATGGCCAGCCACTTTGGGAGAGGACAGGCTCAAGTTCATTTTATTATTCTCATCCACACTCTCTCTCTTGTTCTTCCCCAAATTTCTAGAGAGCAATCCCTAGCAATTTCTCCACCAAATTCTTCCATTTCGCCACCAAATCTTCTTCTTTCCTTCTCCATTCTAGCCAAGGAGGAAGCTACCCAAGTTTGGGAGGATTCGGAGCTCGTTCGTGTCCTTTTGGAATCTCTACGTGTCGGTATCGCTCCGGGAAGGCTTTTCTTTGATTCGATCTACCGGGAAGTAAAAATCCCTTCTCCTTTTCATTTCCTCATGCATATAGGTCTATTTTGAACCCATAGGAATGACCCCCATGGTTGTATCTCCATTTGTGTCCATTTCGTGTTCATTTGGAGGTCATAGGAGTGTCCTTTGTGTTGTGGTTGTGTCCATGTGGGAAAACTCCAAATTTGGACACACTATGTGTTGTTGTTATGTATTAATGAATTATTACATGTTTAATCTCATATTTTTGTATTGGAGATGTGTTCTATAGTGTCTCATATATATATATATATATATATATATATATATATATATATATATATATATATATATATATATATATATTAGTGTAGAGAGTGACTTCTTGATATATTATGTTATATACTTGTGTTTCTTTTGTCTCAAACTACCTAAATCCGTCATAATTTTTATCCACGTTTTTATTAACCAAAGCAACTTAAAAATGTCATAACTTTTAGCTTAGAACTCCGATTTATCTCCCGTTTTTTTAAAAGAACCGTATCGAAGTTAGCTTTCTAAATATATATTTTAATAAGCCAAATTCTTTCTGTAACTTTCTGTAGAATTATTTGAGTGTCAGCTGTACGAAAGACGAACGTGTTTCGGTATTTTTGCGATTCCGGGAGCTTTCGGACACGAAAATGCGATCCGTTTAAAGTTTCGGAAAGCTAACACGAAGAGCTACAACATACTTTAATCCTAGAATTTAATGAATTCCCAATTGGTACAGTATTGGTTTTAAGTAGAAGAGTGACTATACGATATATGCATTTTGTGTAACCTATGAGCCTATGTAGTATGGATATTAAATGAATATAGAGTATGTAATGCATGATATGTTAGATGAATAAAATGATATATATATGATATATATTCTCTTTACATTAATGTATATATATGGTTGAATGCAAGCATGTAGGAATGCTATTAATATAATGCATATAAGCAATGCATGAATGAAAGAATGATATACAATGTATGCATGACAATATAAAATGAAAGCTAGATATGAATGCAAGATATATATGTAATGATAGATATGAATGCATAATATATAAATATTGTAATGCAATATATAATGATAACATGTATGATAATGTAGAGTATATGATGCAAGCATGAATGAATGGAGGAAATACATGTATATAGGTAATATAGAATGTAATATATGAAAGGAATGAATGATAATATATAACATGATATGTAAGGTAATACAAGGTATGAAATATATGATGTGTGTATGTTTGTATGTCTCTATGTTAATTATGAAATGATATGAATATACAATGTATGCATATGTATAAAACATGTAGGTAATGCATAGATGCATGAATGAAATGAATGTTTGCAATATGTTAATATAAATACAAGTATCTAATATGCATGAATGTAAGTATAATATAATACAAGTATACATGTATGTATCATGTAAATGTAATATACATGATATGTATGTATACATGTATACAAGGTAAGTATGTATGTATGTATTTCTATAAACTGAGTTAACCTATAACCTTTTACACACATGCATTCATACACCCTTTGACATCATGTATCCCATGTCACATACACCTACCTATCACTAAATTTTAGAACATTAACACATATCCTTTCACACACATGCCAAGCACACACATACTCACTTACTCTTTTACCTCTCTTTCTCTCTCTCTCTCTCTCTATATATATATATATTTCTCTCTCTCTCTCTCTCTCTCTCTCTCTCTATATATATATATATATATATATATATATATATATATATATATATATATATATATATATATATATATATATATATGTATGTGCCTATATATATAGCTTTCCTATATATCTATATATATGAATATTTGAATGTGAATAATATATATACATTATATGACTAAATTTGTGTGCCTTGTTAGCTTATGGTTTAGTTTTGTGCTTGGTTTAGCAAGTGACTTAGGCTATGAGTTAGTAGCTATCTTGGATACTTGATTTGCATATACTTAGTTTGTTTAGACCTAGAATAACTTGTTTGACCTAATTTAGACTTGTTAGACCTAGTTTGACCATAGTTGACCTAGGTTTGACTTTCAGGGTTGACCAAGTTGACCAAGAGTTGACTTTGGTCTAGATTGACCTAGAATCATGTAGAATGCATAGTAGAACTTCATATTGTCATTTTGGACTTGTTGTGACTTGTGCTGTTCTGATTAGGAGCCAGACACCTCTCATCAGACAGTATATTTACTTTGGACATTCAGACATCAGGCGAGTACATTCTCTGATAGTTCTCTCATTTATTTGTCAATTACTGTACTTCAGTTCTAGTTAGCTGTATGTGATTCTCTGTTACAAATACGTATTATTATTTCTGAATCCATGTATACGACACATATACTTACTCGTCTTACCTCTATTATTCGAATCACCATACGAATCAATATTCGAACCACCTATTCGTATCTTCATTTGCTGGTTGGACTTGTATTCGTCTTATGTGTTGAATTTTGGATTTATTTGTATTAGATGGGCGGGGAAATACTTGATTAGACATGTGAACATTCCCACTATTCGAACCACCCCCTGTGAATAATATTCGAACGATAGCCATTCCACACCCAGCCAGGTGTGTGATGTGCCGTATTTACCCTTAGCCGTTTACATGTCTAACTAAGTATTTTAAAACACACTTGGAGAATTTATTGGAATCATTATTAGAACATCATGTGAATCACTATTCGTATCACCTTATTCGTATCACCTTATTCGATTCACCTTAATAGAACAATGATTATAATCACATTAGACTCATCTTATATTAGACTCACATTGGAATTACACTCGACTTATATTGTACCATCTGAACTCATTATGTTACTCTAGTTCAGCTAGATCTTATTTTACAGTCTTCTTTGCTATGTTTCTCTTCTTGTTTAGTTACCCTACTTTCCTTGTACCTTAACTGCTCTCTACATTATTACTCGTACAAACTGCCATATTCATCAATACAATTGTCTATAACTGCTTTATAGTTCTCTGTCATTTACTTGGGTTTTCTAGATGAGATTGTGCTCGTTCCTGTCCTGACTGGACCTGTTGATAAATTTTACAGATAGCCAGGAGGTTGCCTGCTAGCCTAGAGGAGACACAGTAGAGGTTGTACAGTTAGTTATTTCAGTTGTATTGAGTTGTATTTATTCTATGGATTACTGTATTGAGCTTTGAGATGTTTTCTGGGTTTGTGTATCTAGACACTTAGACTTCTACCTGCTGTATCTCTTTTGGATTTCATGTTTTACCTATCTTTTATCTTGCTCTACCTTAGTTGTGATTGAGACTGTATCTGCTATGTCACCTCCATTCGAAGAGTATATACTGTACAGGTACCTTTATATTGTTAGATGTTTGACATAGGCTAGCGTTCTACCGCTGACACTGCGGCGTAGGCTGGACGTACCCACGTCTCGTGCCCTTACTCTAGGGTACGGGTCGTGACAGGTTGATACACAAGACTTAGCTGTCAACCAGGGGAGAAAGAGGCGTCGTGTCCCAAATATTGAGGCAGAAGAAGAAGAAGAAGAAGAAGAATAAGAATAAGAATAAGAAGAAGAAGAAGAATTTGATGGGGATGAGGATACAGATGAAATCGACGATGAAGATAAGAATGAGGATGAGGATGAGGAGGATGATGATGAAGACGAGGCCGAGGATGAGAACGAAGACGATGATTAGGTTAAATATTGTTGTATATTGAAAACACTTCCAAATTCGTGAATTAAGTTTGACCTCATAAAAGCAATTACGTGAATTCATTTTTTTTCATTCGATTATTTACTTATTGCAGATGGAACTCCTAGTCTTTTTCGTCGCGACGGCACTCGTCTCCCTACTGATAGTATGTATATTTTAGTTTAGTTTTTTATATCCATTTACACTTTTATATTGTTAATTATGTTTATGTGTTGTCATGCCCTAGAACCAGAATACTGGAGAGCGGAGGAATGACTCAGCCAGCTACGTATTACGGGTAGATGAATACCGTATAATACGATCAATGCTGTCTAACCAGACGAGGGGGTGCATACTACATGAAAGTCTTACTATGGTCACTTCACATCTATTGTCTCAAACATTCAAACAAAAAATAGAAAATAGAGAACATGTGAGAATAAGCAGTAAGGCGTCCCAAACGCTCAGTCAAAATGTTCTAGAGATCTGGCTTTACAAAACATAGCCAGATGGTATAGTAACATATACACAATTGTTATCAGCTGCAGTCTGACTTTAATTACAATTATGTAAAAGTAAGTGCAAGACAATCCGACTAACATGTCGGTGCCAAACGACTAAGTTTAAAGTAAATAACAAAATGAACGGTGGAGTAAGGAACCCACTCGAGTCCTCCTGCGATCATTTCCCTAGTATTGACCATCTTGGAGGTAGAAGTAAGCTGAATCCTCGGGAACCGGCTCTAAATCTGGCCATGCAAAACCAGAGAGGTTAGACCTCTAATAGCAAGTACCACAAGGGAGCACGATATGAAGGATTAAACCAGTAAGTAAGAGAATATAATAATAGATCTTTGCTTTCCACTAGGATTCCCATAACATCACGACACTTCGAACCAACCTCCCAACCAAACAAGGACAGAAGTTGGCCCGTCATGTCCTGACATTCTGATCATCTCAGTTAGGCAACAGAGTAGGTACAGTACACAAACAGGTCAATTTAAACGGCCATGCAACTACTACGGCTTGCTACTGTAAGTTCCAAGTTACCTTGGAATTATACAAATAGGGATTCCTCAGTTCTTACTATGTGCGAGCAAGGCTAGTCTATCCAATCAATCAATTGCGCCAATCATGTAATTAGACGAGTCCCAGCGGGACGCCCGCCATTAATATATCATGTACAATAATATAAGCAGATACCGTTTCCTGCCCGTGTGACACATTTACAGTATCTGTGGGAACCAGCCGGCCTGTCGGGCACTACTAGTCCCAAGTGGGCTGCCATGTAAGAACTCAGGAATCCATTCTCTCCATGTCATCATTATTTTATTTGACTTAATGGTCTCTACGTTGAGTGAAGTTCCATGCCGTGGATCATGGTCATTCAAATGAGTACTTTTGTACGGGGTACGATATGCGCAACTCTACAACGATACCCGTGCGGCTAGGTTGTAGGTCTTACATAGCGTAATACAACAATCAAATCTAACCACGGAGTAATCATGCCTTGACCATAAAGTACACATGCTGTTTTTGTAAGATAAATAAAAATAGATAAATAAATAATTTGAAGCCTGCATGTGCCTGTATGCCAACATTCGGGATCGGCTAATCGATTGCAATAGTTCATTACATGAACGTGTCTCATTCATTCAATTCAATAAGACGACTAGCCAGTCTCTTAGTTCCAACTAGGAACGCATGATCAATTATTAGTCAATGTCATAATCATTATCAATGGTGACAAGGCATGAAAATCTAATAGTATTCAGTGGAGTCGAGTCTACGACTCTCAGGGTTAAGTTCCAGTCATACTGGGTATCCATGGATCAATCAGGACACAAGGCGCATTCCACATAACAATCTGTATTAACAATATTAACATATCATGATTTTATCAAGTTCATGCCAAAAGGCGTAAGGATATAATAGAAGAATTATCATGCCATCTTTAAATGAATAAGTTATTGAACAAATAAAAATACCCAGGTCAGGAAGTCACGCCACCAAGTCCATGCTAAGGCCAACAAGTCACGCTAAGTCTAGCAGGTAGGAGTGAGCGTATAAACAGCGTGAGCGTGAAAAGTGGTGAGCGTGAAAAAGCGTGATAAGAAATTCACGCACGCACAGTGTGAGCGTGGAGGGAAATTCACGCACTCATAACGTGAGCGTGAAAAGTAACTCACGCACGCACGCACAGTGTAAGCGTGAAAAAGCGTGATAAGAAATCCACGCACGCACGCAAAGACGTGAACGTAACTCAAAATTCACGCTAACACGTAAAGGCGTGTGCGTGACTAAAAGTTCACGCTGGTACGTAAGAACGTGAGCGTGACTAAAAATCCACGCACGCATGTAAAGATGTGAGCGTGACTAAAAATCCACGCTAACACGTAAGAACGTGAGCGTGACTCAGAATTCACGCTAACACGTAAAGACGTGTGTGTGACTAAAAATTCACGCTCGCACGTAAGAACATGAGCGTGACTAAAATTCACGCTAACATGTAAGAACATGAGCGTGACTAAAATTCACGCACGCACGTAAAGACGTGAGCGTGACTAAAATTTCACGCTAAACACGTAAAGACGTGAGCGTGACTGAAAATTCACGCTAAACACGTAAAGACGCGAGCGTGACGGAAAATTCATGCTAAACACGTAAAGACGTGTGCGTGACTGAACCTTCGTTCCAAGCCAGAAATGAGGTTCCCATGGTTCAGAATGGTGTGGAATGAGAAGCTCTGCCACACGAACCATCTACTCCGAAAAGCACGCTAAGTTGGGAGATCAAAACCCATGAACAACCGAGAAGAAACAAGCCAAAGAAATCAAAAATGCTAAGAACTAAACTCTCTCAGAATCATGAGAGGAAGAAAAATGAACCATAAAAATGGTTCTCAAGTGGAAGCAAGAAGCAAGATGTACTTGCCTGCTATTGGTTGGTGGAGAGAGTGATGAGGAAGAAGAAGAAGTAATGAAGAAGGAAAGTTATGAGGAGAGAGAAGGGGATGTGGGCTTAAATAGGAAGGGTGGTGGTAGGTGGGGGTTTGTGGTGGTTCGGTTCATGTGAACCACCATGAACCCGAGAAAACCAACCATGAACCCGAACCACAATAAGACCAAAGCAGAGAAGTTAAAAACAGAAAATAAAATACAGGAATAAAATTACAGGAAATAAAATGCAAATAATTAATTAACATGAAATTAAAGCAAATTTAAATACAGGATAATACATGATAAATACTAAATAAATATACATGAGTTGTACATGTTTAAAAATATGCAATCTGGGAACGGGGAGTGACATCTCTACCCTCCTTAGAAAAATTCCATCATCGGAATTTCAAATCCAAGCAGGTAGAAATATCGGAGCTAAACTAATACAAGCAATTCTAGTGAGCAAGCAATCATTTTTACCATATCAAAAGCAAGTACTATATATGTAAATTCATCAATCCACGATATCAAGTAGCTCTACCCATAAGGCGATAAGCATGAAGAATCAGGACAATCAAGATATACTGAAAGAGATATACCTTGTGAGTCAAACAGGTGTGGATACCGTGATCGGATATCATCCTCACGTTCCCACGTTGACTCTTCCAAGGAGTGATGACCCCAAGCAACATGGACAAGACTAATTGTTCGGTTCTTAAGTATCTTCTCTCTTCGGTCCAAAATGGACACAGGCTGTCCCTCGTAAGACAGGTTGGTACCAACAACCAGCTCCGAATGATCGAGGACATGGCTTGCGTCCGATACATACCTACGTAATTGAGATACATGAAACACGTCATGCACCTCTCGTAACGAAGGTGGAAGGGATAAACGATAAGCAATATCGGCTATCCGATCAAGGATAACAAATGGGCCCACGTACCGCGGACTCAATTTCCCGCGAACGCCAAATCTAATGACCCCACGAGTAGGTGAGATCCGCAAGAACACGTGGTCCCCAACAGAGAATTCTAACGGCCTACGATGCTGGTCCGCCCAATGACGATGCCGGTCCTGCGCAACTCGAATTCGCTCTCTAATTCCCTTAACCACTTCAACCGTCCGAACAATCATTTCTGGGCCTAACATCTTCCTCTCTCCGATATCATCCCATGCAAGCGGCGACCTGCACTTCTTACCATATAGTACTTCGAATGGCGCCATCTGGATACTGGTTTGATAACTATTGTTGTATAAGAACTCGACTAAGTGCAGGTGACTCTCCCAAGACCCTCCAAAATTTAGAGTGCAAGCTCGTAACATATCTTCTAAAGTCTGAATCGTTCTTTCTGATTGCCCATCCGTCTGCGGATGGTAGGCCGTGCTAAACCTTAACTTGGTACCCAGACTATGATGTAAGCTCTTCCAGAAATGTGATGTAAAGCGGGTATCTCGATCCGACACAATACTGACAGGGACTCCATGCTGCCTGACTATCTGTTGCATATACAACTCTGCCAACTTTTCTGTAGATTGCCCTACTCTGAAAGGAAGAAAATGTGCTACCTTCGTAAGTCGGTCCATTATTACCCAAATAGCGTCCTTACCACTTGGTGATCTCGGTAAACCGGTCACAAAGTCCATTATAATATGCTCCCATTTTTATTCCGGAATAGGAAGCGGTTACAATAACCCAGCTAGCCTCTGCTGTTCTGCCTTCACTTGCTGACATACCAAGCAACGGGAAACAAATCTAGCTATCTCCCTCTTCATCCCGTTCCACCAGAAATACTGCTTGATATCTTGGTACATCTTGGTCCCTCCAGGATGAATAGAATACTGAGAACTGTGAGCTTCTGCCATAACCTCCTGTCTGATATCTCCACTAGGCACACATAGACATGATCCAAACCTAAGTGTACCATCTTCATGAATTTTCATCTCCTTCCTGAGTCCTGACTCACATTCTGCCCTAAGCTTCTGAATCCTTGGGTCTTGTGCCTGAGCTGCCTTGATTCTGCCTACCAAGTCGGATTGAACTTGCAGACTTGTTAGAACTCCTACATCACTAGGAAGTATAACTTTGATGCCCATCTCCTGAAGGTCTTCAAAGATATGCCTCTGTGTTGTCAGCATAAATACGCCGCCTCTCCTGCTAAGAGCGTCTGCTACTACATTAGCCTTGGCTTGATGATACTGAAACTCCACGTCATAATCCTTAATCAAATCCAACCATCTTCTCTGCCTCATGTTTAGTTCCTTCTGAGTAAAGATGTACTTCAGACTTTTATGGTCTGTGTACATGTCCACTCGGTCACCATATAAGTAATGCCTCCATAGCTTCAAAGTAAATACTACTGCCGCCAATTCCAAATCATGAGTTAGATAATTCTTCTCGTGGTCCCGAAGCTGCCTAGATGCATATGCTATCACCTTCCCATGTTGCATAAGGACACATCCAAGTCCTTTACCTGACGCATCACAATATACTGTAAAACCTCCGGGTCCAACTGGCAATGTAAGAATAGGTGCCGATATCAACTTCTGCTTCAAAGTCTCAAATGATGCCTGACATTCTGCCGTCCAAACGAATGGTACATCCTTCCGGGTCAAGCGGGTCATGGGTGCTGAAAGTCTTGCAAAGTCTGACACAAACCTTCTGTAATATCCTGCCAATCCCAAGAAGCTCCGCACATCTGCTACGGTCTTGGGTACTGGCCAACTTTCTACTGCTTCTACCTTCTTGGGGTCTACTGCTACTCCAGCTCCTGATATGATGTGACCCAAAAATGAAATATGATCCGACCAAAACTCACACTTGCTGAGCTTGGCATACAACTGGTTCTCTCTCAGAACCTGTAACACTTTCCTGAGGTGGTCTTTATGCTCCTCTTCACTAGCAGAGTATACGAGAATGTCGTCAAGAAACACAACGACAAACTGGTCTAAGTATGGCATAAAGATGCGATTCATCAAATCCATGAATATTGCTGGAGCATTAGTCAAACTAAACGACATTACTAAGAATTCATAATGCCCATACTTCGACCTGAATGCTGTCTTGGGAATATCTTCCTTCCGAACCCTTACCTGATGGTACCCTGAATGAAGATCTATCTTGGAGAAAACTCTAGCTTTGCTCAACTGATCAAATAAGTCATCGATCTTGGGTAATGGGTACTTGTTCTTCACTGTTGCCGCGTTAAGCTTCCTGTAGTCAATGCACAATCTGGATGACCCATCCTTCTTCTCCACAAGTACCACTGGTGCTGCCCACGGCGATATGCTAGCTTGGATGAACTTCTTCTCCTTCAATTCCTCTATATGCTGATATACCTTGGCCTGCTCTGAATCCGCCATTCTGTAAACTCGATCTGATATCGATTTAGTTCCAGGTGCCAATTCTATGCTGAACTCAATATCTCTAATCGGTGGTAGCCCTGGAAGTTCTTCAGGAAATACGTCTAGAAATTTTTCAACTACCTTCGGAATCTGAACTTCTTCCATTGCCGTTACTACTCCCTGCTCTTGTTGAGTTACCCGTGATCTGACTAAGGTGAACCGCTTCATGCCTGGAATATCAAAAGATACACTCCCTCTACGATAATCTATTGTCGTATGACTGTCTTTCAGCCAGTCCATGCCTAAGATAACGTCGAAACTTCCAACAGAAAATTCTATCAACCGGACGGGTAAGGAATGCCCGCAAACTACAACGCTACATGCTAAAATAACTCTACTAACTCCTACGAGCCCATTACCAGTGAGTATATTCAACCTCCCTGGCAATGCCTCGAACTCCATTCCTAGTCGTGTCGCAAATTATGCAGATATAAATGAATGGGATGCTCCCGAATCAAATAATGCTACTGCGGGATATGAGGCGACGAGAATGTTACCTGCCACAACATCTCCCGATGCCAATGCCTCCTCCAAGGACAGAGTGAATGCTTGCCCTCGACCTCCTTGCTGGTTTCCATGCTGCGGTCGAGCCTGATGCTGTTGCTGGCCCCTTTCTTGATGATGCTGGTGTGGTCTATGCTGGTGTTGCTGCATCGGCGGCCCCTGCTGCCGAAACATCTGAGCCTGCGGTACTAACGGACGCTGTGCCAACGGCCTTACTGCCACTTTTGGTCCTCGATACTGGCCTGCCCCTGGTACTGGCAGAGCAGGAAACTGCTGCCCTGGTCCTCCTGACCTCGAATTCATGGGACATGTGGTAACCCGATGGTCTGGATTTCCACATATCAGACACAGTCTATTCAATGTCCGACACACATCTCTAGTGTGCCCCATCTTCTCACAATAAGTGCAGCCCGCCGGGGGTTGCTGGTTCTTCCTCTGTTGCTGTTGCTGCTGCCTGGCTGGTGGTACTGGTCCTCGTATCGCCACATCGTGGATACGAATGCCAGTGGATGGTGCTGTTGTTCGGGGCGCTGCTCCCCCTCCTCCTTCAATCTGACTGTGGGACCTCTTCTGACCCCCAGTCCTTGCCGCAAGCCTCTGAATGGTGATCTCATGCCTTCGAGTTGCCGTCAATACTTCGTCAAAAGTCTGGTAATTGTGCCCCTCTATCAATTGCAAGAGTTCAAGATGAAATCCTTGCTGAAACCTCATGGCCCTCTGGCTCTCTGTCGCTACCATCTCTAGGGCAAACCTACTCAATCTGCAGAACTCCGCTGCATAAGCATCTACCGTCTTGTCGGCCTGCTTGAGGTTGATAAACTTCTGTTGTAGCTCAAACTGCGCCACAACTCCATAGTACTTGGTCTTGAATCTTGCTGTGAAATCGTCCCAAGCCACAGGACGTCTGATGCCCACTTCCTCCGATTCCCACCAATCACGTGCGAGATCCTGAAGTAACAACTTCACTAGATCCACACGTTCTTCTGCCGGTACCTTAGCTGCTGTCAGAATAGCCTCAATATCCTTAAGCCATGCATCTGTTGAGATGGCATCCTCCGTGCCCTCGAAACGGCGGGAGTTGTACTTGTAAAACCTGGCTGATGCTCCTGAATCAGTCCTCATTCCTCTTTCCAAGGCCGTCTGCAATCCTTGGTTGAGCAACACATTCTGCTCTTGTAGCTGAGTGTACATGCGCTGCTGGGCCAACATCTGATGTTGCTGAGTAGCCATCATTCCTCTCATAATCTTCAGAAGAGCCGGTGTGTCCACTTGGGTAGGTGAAACTGTTGGTGGTGGTGGAACATCCGGATACTGCGATCCAGCTGCTGCTTCCACTATCACTTCTTCCTGGGTAGCCTCCTGAGGTGAGACTGGCCCTTGCTGCTGACCAAACTGGTCATGTTGCTCCTGCTGTTGTCCAGCTCTGACCGATGCGGACGAAGTGCCCCTAAGAAAAGGGACAAGAGAACAATCAAACAACCAGACATGAAGGATCAATGAAGTCAAAGGATACCGGAATGTCAAGCAAGGGTTGAGAATAACGAATCATGAGATCAAGGGAAGAAACACGTGTGATTGAGACATCCTATAAATCAAAACACCCCACAAGTCTGAAATCAGACCTGCATGGGCCACCACTAAAACCTTGTCACGCCCCAGAACCAGAATACTGGAGAGCGGGAGAATGACTCAGCCAGCTACGTATTACGGGTAGATGAATACCGTATAATACGATCAATGCTGTCTAACCAGACGAGGGGGTGCATACTACATGAAAGTCTTACTATGGTCACTTCACATCTATTGTCTCAATAATTCAAACAAGAAACAGAAAATAGAGAACATATGAGAATAAGCAGTAAGGCGTCCCAAACGCTCAGTCAAAATGTTCTAGAGATCTGGCTTTACAAAACATAGCCAGATGGTATAGTAACATATACACAATTGTTATCAGCTGCAGTCTGACTTTAGTTACAATTATGTAAAAGTAAGTGCAAGACAATCCGACTAACATGTCGGTGCCAAACGGCTAAGTTTAAAGTAAATAACAAAACGAGCGGTGGAGTAAGGAACCCACTCGAGTCCTCCTGCGATCATTCCCCTAGTATTGACCATCTTGTAGGTAGAAGTAAACTGAATCCTCGGGAACCGGCTCTAAATCTGGCCATGCAAAACCAGAGAGGTTAGACCTCTAATAGCAAGTACCACAAGGGAGCACGATATGAAGGATTAAACCAGTAAATAAGAGAATATAATAATAGATCTCTGCTTTCCACTAGGATTCACATAACATCATGACACTTCGAACCAACCTTCCAACCAAACAAGGGTAGAAGTTGGCCCGTCATGTCCTGACATTCTGATCATCTCAGTTAGGCAACAGAGTAGGTACAGTACACAAACAGGTCAATTTAAACGGCCATACAACTACTACGGCTTGCTACTGTAAGTTCCAAGTTACCTTGGAATTATGCAAATAGGGATTCCTCAGTTCTTACTATGTGCGAGCAAGGCTAGTCAATCCAATCAATCAATTGCGCCAATCATGTAATTAGACGAGTCTCAGCGGGACGCCCGCCGTTAATATATCATGTACAATAATATAAGCAGATACCGTTCCCTGCCCGTGTGACAGATTTACAGTATCTGTGGGAACCAGCCGGCCTGTCGGGCACTACTAGTCCCAAGAGGGCTGCCATGTAAGAACTCAGGAATCCATTCTCTCCATGCCATCATTATTTTATTTGACTTAATGGTCTCTACGTTGAGTGAAGTTCCATGCCATGGATCATAGTCATTCAAATGAGTACTTTTGTACGGGGTACGATATGCGCAACTTGTCACGTCCCACTTCCCAAATGGAATGGTGACGTCATACACATCCCCAGGCTATGCGCCGAAAGTCCGCGATTGTCGCCCGTAAACATCAGCAAAAATGGAAAATGCCAGAGATTACAACTTATTATACATATGGAGATTGTTATACAGGACTTCATCACAATACTTCTACAAACTTATTACAAAGGAAATAACTAGCAAGTTGTCCAGACGATTATTCCTTGTCGTACTGCGGCGTTACTTCAGCGGAGACGTCCTCTTCTTCACCTAGTGAACAATACTAGGTCGTTTTAGAAAACGACAAGCAAGTCCTCGGTCAAGGACGGTAAAGTATACAAAAGAAAGATGCAGTTCTTCAAAAGAAAGAAATATGCCAACTAGCACTATTATATGTGTTTACTTCACAAAAATCAAGGAAATGTAAATGACATCCTACTCCATAGATTGTAAGATATTCTGAGCTTCCCTTGAGCTCTCAGTAGGATTTTGCTTCCCTTGAGCAATCAAGAAACTACCTACCTTTGATAGGTGGAGTTATTTGCTGGAGTAAGATGAAATTTAGTAGACTAAATGCAATACAATTTTGAGAACAGTACTCTGAATTAATTCCCTAAATAATTCCCGTGAACAATCCCGTTAACCTGGGATCAGGCTGTGATTTCGGAGCCTCCCTTGGGCTAAAACCAATCTATTCGATGTTACTGTCGGAATAGAAGTAGCAGGACAGGAGCCTCTCTTGGGCTAGTACTTATAGAGAAGTACTCATCAGGATATTCAGGAATTGCTGATCAGCCTTTTTATGGTTATTATGTTACGGGATATTTAGGGATATTCAGTTGTCCTCCCCACCCAATGATTCTAAAATTTCCGAAAATCATAAATTTGTCTATCTCCTAAATTTTTCAAAATTTTCGGCAGAGTCTCCTTTGTATTTAGGAGCTCCGACAATTTACAAAACATGATATAAAGAGATATATGGGCTCGCCGACCCCTTCGGTGGAGCAACCCTCAACACCGGAACCACGCATTTAATATCCGGGTACGCCGACCCCTTCGGTGGAGCAACTCTCAACACCGGAACTCAAGCAAGCATATGTATATATAAATACTTAATTCTTACCATGGCAATTTGGCAAGCAAGCAAGCAATTTATTTAGGCAAGCAATTTCTTTGATTTGAGCGACTTGTAGTTCACTATCCCAAGTATCCAAATGAAGTTATTAGTAATATATATGCATCAATTCCATGTGTCATAACTTAAAATAAAAAAAAATGTTAGATTCTTAGCAATGTTGCATTAGTATGCTAGAGAGTTGGAAATTGTAGAGTAAAATTATCGTGGTACATAGAGACTTGCAAATTAATTAATTTAACCATCAATCATTCCAACAGGTGTTATTTTGATTGGTTTAATAATTTGGACAGAATTAAATAGTTATGCTAACATCGAAAACTACTCTCGTGTACACGTGTTTAAGTAAGAAAACGTAAGACATGTATATATATTTAATTTGTGTAGGTTAAGCCCCTAAAATCATATCGCGAGTTAAAATTGTACATAGGTATATGAATAAGAATTTGCATCTATACATATATAGTATCAAAGTGTGTATAAATATATCATGTATCCAGGATCCCATTGATGTTGTGTCCAATACTTAATATACTTGCGTTGTGTCCTACACAAGGTGTCCTTTACATATATCAATTGTATCGTGTCAAGTTGCTTGCTCATCTCTATATTTATACTACAATATTGCATGGTGGATTTTAACCATAATATACATATATATATTCAGAAAAATGGAAATAATTCCTAATTTATTCCATTATGAAACTTAGAGCAAAATATAAGATAAGTCTCAACTTGTAATTTCAGAAATTCAATAAATTCAAAATAAATCAAAACTATCATAGGTGATTAAATTTAGAATATTCAAGAGAAGGAGGAGGGGAGAAAGAGGACTTGCCTTGGGTTGGAGACGACCTAGACTTTTCTTCCACAACTCCTAAATTAAACCCCACAACAAGAGAGTTTTGTTAGCAACTCTAACCTAGGTTTAAGTTAGAGAAGAAAAAAAATAGAGATTGGGGAAGAAGAATAGGGATTTAGAATTTTTACCTAGGTTTTCTTTGGATTTGGAAGTGGAAGAGGAGGAAGATGATGAAGATGGAGTGGAGATGAAGTGGAGGAGGAGGTGGAAGTGGAGAGGAGGTGGTGCTTGGTGGCGGCCGGAGGCTGGCGACGCCGGCGGCGGCGGGCGGGCGAGCACAGCGGCGGCAGCAGCAAGGCAGGAGCGGCAGCGGCAGCAGGAGGCTTGGGGGGGTCGGGTAGTGTGGGTGTGTGTGTTTGTTTGGTTTTTTTTTTTTTTCTCTTTTCTTGGTCATGAAGTGTGTGTGTATACATATATATATATGGGAGAGTGTAGGGGGTGAGGTGTCCCCCTCCCCATCCCTTGTAGGGACACCTTGCACCCCCCCTAGGGCTAGGGTCCTTTGTAGGGGGCACTTGGCACCCCCCCCTAGGGCTAGGGTTAGGGTTAAGGCTAGGGCTAGGGTTAGGGTTAAGGTGTAGGGACACAACATGACAAAACAAAAACAAAAAAAAAATCTAATCCACAAGATAAGTTAACACAAGACAATAACAAATAATAATAATAATAATAATAATATTTTGAGTGTGACAAGTCTACCCTCCTTAGAAAAATTCCGTCCTCGGAATTTGAAATAATTAGACTAGCAATATGGTTACTGACCTGTCTTAGGGAATAAATACGGGTATTGCTTCCGCATGTCTTCTTCCTTCTCCCAAGTTGAATCTCCAGGAGAATCCCTGCTCCACGCAACTCGTACTAACGGAATGACCCGATTGCGGAGTATCTTATCTCTTCGATCCAAGATCCCAACGGGTCTCTGTTCTATCCGGAGTGTAGGCCCGATGGTGATTTCTGAATGATCGAGTATATGGCTCGTGTCCGGCACATATCTTCGTAGCTGGGAAACATGGAATACATTGTGAACTCCTTCTAGTGCTGGCGGCAAGGCGAGTCGATATGACACATTCCCAACTTTCTCCAGGATGTCGAATGGTCCAATATATCTGGGACTTAGCTTTCCTCTGGTCCCGAATCTGATGGTTCCCTTAGTTGGTGAAATTTTCAGAAATACATGTTCTCCGGGTTGGAACTCCAATATTCTTCGGTGCTTATCCGCCCACATCTTCTGCCTGTCCTGAGCTGCCTGCAGGTGACTTCTTATTGCTTTGATGATATCCACAGTTTGCGTTACTAATTCTGGCCCCAACAATTGTCTTTCTCCTACGTCGGTCCAGCATACCGGCGATCTGCATTTCCTACCATATAGTGCTTCAAAAGGAGCCATTTTGATACTATCATGATAACTGTTGTTATATGAAAATTCTACCAAATGTAGATGATCATCCCATGCTCCTCCAAAATCTAAAGTACACGCTCTCAGCATGTCTTCTAAGGTCTGAATAGTTCTTTCAGACTGGCCGTCTGTTTGGGGATGGTAGGCGGAGCTAAATTTCAATTTAGTGCCAAGACTTTCTTGCAAGCTTTTCCAGAAATGTGAAGTAAATCTGGTATCTCTATCCGATACTATACTCACTGGCACTCCATGCTGGCTAACAATCTGTCTCATGTACATTTCGGCCAGGACCTCCGTTGACTGTCCAACTCGAAAGGGCAGAAAACGAGCGGACTTGGTAAGTCTGTCTACAATGACCCAAATAGCATTATTACCCCTTTGGGTCCTAGGCAATCCTGTCACGAAATCCATGGTGAGGTGCTCCCATTTCCATTCGGGTATGGGTAACGGCTGGAGAAGTCCTGCTGTCCTTTGATGCTCCGCTTTTACTTGTTGACAGACAAGACATCTTGATACAAATCTGGCGACTTCTCTCTTCATCCCGTGCCACCAAAATGTTTGTCTCAAATCTTTGTACATTTTAGTGCTGCCCGGATGAATGGAATATTGTGAGTTGTGGGCTTCTGACATAACCTCTGTTCTTAAATCTCCACTGGGCACACATAATCGATCTCCGAATCTTAATGATCCGTCCGGATGCTTCCTTATCCCGGTCTGGAGTCCCTCTTCTGTTTGTTTCCAGATTTTCTGAAGTTTTGAATCATTCTGTTGAGCTTCCTTAATTCTATCTATTAAGGAGGACTGTACTTGCAAGTTTTGCCACATTCCTTCGGTTAGTGGGCGTATCACTTCAATTCCCATTTTTCTCAAATCCTCAAGGATTTCTTTGGGTGTATTCATAAAGAAAGCTTCGGGTCTTCTACTTAAGGCATCAGCCACCTTATTAGCTTTGCCCGGATGATAGGTCAGCTCCATGTCAAAATCCTTCAGTAACTCCAACCATCTTCTCTGTCTCATATTAATCTCCTTTTGTGTGAAGACATATTTTAAGCTCTTGTGGTCTGTGTATATTTTGATTCTTTCTCCATATAAATAGTGTCTCCACAACTTGAGTGCGAATACTACCGCTGCGAGTTCGAGATCATGAGTTGGGTAATTCCTTTCATGTGTCTTTAATTGTCGGGATGCATAGGCTATGACTCTCCCGTGCTGCATCAGTACACATCCTAAACCCTTACCTGATGCATCACTATATATCTCATATCCACCTGAACCAGAGGGTAATGCTAGTATTGGAGCTGTAATTAATCTTTTCTTCAGCTCGTCAAATGCTGCTTGGCATTTCTCCGTCCAATTAAATTTTTCTTCCTTCCGAGTAAGACGGGTTAAAGGTTCTGCAATTCTTGAAAAGTTTTCTACAAATCTTCGATAATAGCCAGCCAATCCTAAGAAGCTTCTGATTTCTGCTACTGACTTAGGTGTTGGCCAAGACTTGACTGCTTCTACTTTCTTTGAATCTACCGAGATGCCTTCTCCACTGACAATATGCCCTAGAAATGGTATTTGGTCCAACCAAAACTCACACTTACTAAGCTTAGCATACAATTGTTCTTCCCGCAGAGTTTGCAATACTATCCTCAAATGTTTTTCATGCTCCTCTTCACTTTTGGAGTATACAAGGATGTCATCAATAAATACAATCACAAATTTATCCAGATATTGATAAAATATTTGATTCATCAGGTCCATAAATATAGCAGGTGCATTTGTCAACCCGAATGGCATAACTAAGAATTCGTAATGCCCATACCGAGTTCTAAATGCAGTCTTTGGGATGTCTTCCTTTTTCACCTTTACCTGATGATATCCGGATCTCAAATCAATTTTTGAAAATACCCTTGCCTCTCCTAACTGATCAAACAGTTGATCGATCCTAGGTAAGGGATATTTATTCTTGATGGTAACCTCATTCAAAGCCCTATAGTCAATCACCAGGCGTAGGGTACTATCTTTCTTTTTCACAAATAATACTGGTGCACCCCATGGTGAAGCGCTAGGCTGGATAAACCCTTTTGACAATAACTCCTTTATCTGTTTATTTAACTCAACTAGCTCCTCTTTGTTCATTGGGTATATCTTCTTGGCTATGGGTGCAGCTCCCGGTATTAAATCTATAGAAAATTCCACATACATACATGCTTGAGGATCTAAATCCACATCTTCCTGATGTTGTGCACTATTGCGTTTGGATGAGTTTGCAGCCATTCTTCCAAGGTACCATTGCGATCAGTCTTTGGGCCTTTGGTGGGTTCTGCCTTTATCAGGACATAATAATGTACCGAGTTGTAATATTCCTTCCTTTCATCATCTATGTCTGACACTATTGGATACTTCAATTCGTAGTGTACTCCATAGGCTTCGATCATTCCTTTACGCGCTACGTGCCACATCTTCCTTACAAATGCATAATACTCGTCTAGGCTGTGACTATCATTTCCTAGTCTTGCGAAGGGTGCAAACCGAGGCATGACCTAGATTGAAAAGAAAATAAAAAAAAATATTTCTTCCTTAGGTTAGTAACTCTTTAGTAGGATTTAAGATCTAGACAGGAAAGAGGAATTTGTAAGGAAAATGCTACCAACTATTTATCTACCTTACTTAAGGATTTCTAAGATATAATTGGAAATCAAAGTTTTCTATCTGAGTATAAAACCTATGTCTAGACCTAAGGTACGTTCTGGATTTTCCATTTTCGCTGACCTGCATGGGCCACCACTAAAAGACGTGTCACGTCCCACTTCCCAAATGGAATGGTGACGTCATACACATCCCCAGGCTACGCGCCGAAAGTCCGCGATTGTCGCCCGTAAACATCAGCAAAAATGGAAAATGCCAGAGATTACAACTTATTATACATATGGAGATTGTTATACAGGACTTCATCACAATACTTCTACAAACTTATTACAAAGGAAATAACTAGCAAGTTGTCCAGACGATTATTCCTTGTCGTACTGCGGCGTTACTTCAGCGGAGACGTCCTCTTCTTCACCTAGTGAACAATACTAGGTCGTTTTAGAAAACGACAAGCAAGTCCTCGGTCAAGGACGGTAAAGTATGCAAAAGAAAGATGCAGTTCTTCAAAAGAAAGAAATATGCCAACTAGCACTATTATATGTGTTTACTTCACAAAAATCAAGGAAATGTAAATGACATCCTACTCCATAGATTGTAAGATATTCTGAGCTTCCCTTGAGCTCTCAGTAGGATTTTGCTTCCCTTGAGCAATCAAGAAACTACCTACCTTTGATAGGTGGAGTTATTTGCTGGAGTAAGATGAAATTTAGTAGACTAAATGCAATGCAATTTTGAGAACAGTACTCTGAATTAATTCCCTAAATAATTTCCGTGAACAATCCCGTTAACCTGGGATCAGGCTGTGATTTCGGAGCCTCCCTTGGGCTAAAACCAATCTATTCGATGTTACTGTCGGAATAGAAGTAGCAGGACAGGAGCCTCTCTTGGGCTAGTACTTATAGAGAAGTACTCATCAGGATATTCAGGAATTGCTGATCAGCCTTTTTATGGTTATTATGTTACGGGATATCTAGGGATATTCAGTTGTCCTCCCCACCCAATGATTCTAAAATTTCCGAAAATCATAAATTTGTCTATCTCCTAAATTTTTCAAAATTTTCGGCAGAGTCTCCTTTGTATTTAGGAGCTCCGACAATTTACAAAACATGATATAAAGAGATATATGGGCTCGCCGACCCCTTCGGTGGAGCAACCCTCAACACCGGAACCACGCATTTAATATCCGGGTACGCCGACCCCTTCGGTGGAGCAACTCTCAACACCGGAACTCAAGCAAGCATATGTATATATAAATACTTAATTCTTACCATGGCAATTTGGCAAGCAAGCAAGCAATTTATTTAGGCAAGCAATTTCTTTGATTTGAGCGACTTGTAGTTCACTATCCCAAGTATCCAAATGAAGTTATTAGTAATATATATGCATCAATTCCATGTGTCATAACTTAAAATAAAAAAAAATGTTAGATTCTTAGCAATGTTGCATTAGTATGCTAGAGAGTTGGAAATTGTAGAGTAAAATTATCGTGGTACATAGAGACTTGCAAATTAATTAATTTAACCATCAATCATTCCAACAGGTGTTATTTTGATTGGTTTAATAATTTGGACAGAATTAAATAGTTATGCTAACATCGAAAACTACTCTCGTGTACACGTGTTTAAGTAAGAAAACGTAAGACATGTATATATATTTAATTTGTGTAGGTTAAGCCCCTAAAATCATATCGCGAGTTAAAATTGTACATAGGTATATGAATAAGAATTTGCATCTATACATATATAGTATCAAAGTGTGTATAAATATATCATGTATCCAGGATCCCATTGATGTTGTGTCCAATACTTAATATACTTGCGTTGTGTCCTACACAAGGTGTCCTTTACATATATCAATTGTATCGTGTCAAGTTGCTTGCTCATCTCTATATTTATACTACAATATTGCATGGTGGATTTTAACCATAATATACATATATATATTCAGAAAAATGGAAATAATTCCTAATTTATTCCATTATGAAACTTAGAGCAAAATATAAGATAAGTCTCAACTTGTAATTTCAGAAATTCAATAAATTCAAAATAAATCAAAACTATCATAGGTGATTAAATTTAGAATATTCAAGAGAAGGAGGAGGGGAGAAAGAGGACTTGCCTTGGGTTGGAGACGACCTAGACTTTTCTTCCACAACTCCTAAATTAAACCCCACAACAAGAGAGTTTTGTTAGCAACTCTAACCTAGGTTTAAGTTAGAGAAGAAAAAAAAATAGAGATTGGGGAAGAAGAATAGGGATTTAGAATTTTTACCTAGGTTTTCTTTGGATTTGGAAGTGGAAGAGGAGGAAGATGATGAAGATGGAGTGGAGATGAAGTGGAGGAGGAGGTGGAAGTGGAGAGGAGGTGGTGCTTGGTGGCGGCCGGAGGCTGGCGACGCCGGCGGCGGCGGGCGGGCGAGCACAGCGGCGGCAGCAGCAAGGCAGGAGCGGCAGCGGCAGCAGGAGGCTTGGGGGGGGTCGGGTAGTGTGGGTGTGTGTGTTTGTTTGGTTTTTTTTTTTTTTCTCTTTTCTTGGTCATGAAGTGTGTGTGTGTATACATATATATATATGGGAGAGTGTAGGGGGTGAGGTGTCCCCCTCCCCATCCCTTGTAGGGACACCTTGCACCCCCCCCTAGGGCTAGGGTCCTTTGTAGGGGGCACTTGGCACCCCCCCCCTAGGGCTAGGGTTAGGGTTAAGGCTAGGGCTAGGGTTAGGGTTAAGGTGTAGGGACACAACATGACAAAACAAAAACAAAAAAAAAATCTAATCCACAAGATAAGTTAACACAAGACAATAACAAATAATAATAATAATAATAATATTTTGAGTGTGACACAACTCTACAACGATACCCGTACGGCTAGGTTGTAGGTTTTACATAGCATAATACAACAATCAAATCTAACCACGGAGTAATCATGCCTTGACCATAAAGTACACATGCTATTTTTGTAAGATAAATAAAAATAGATAAATAAATAATTTGAAGCCTGCATGTGCCTGTATGCCAACATTCAGGATCGGCTAATCGATTGCAATAGTTCATTACATGAACGTGTCTCATTCATTCAATTCAATAAGACGACTAGCCAGTCTCTTAGTTCCAACTAGGAATGCATGATCAATTATTAGTCAATGTCACAATCATTATCAATGGTGACAAGGCATGAAAATCAAATAGTATTCAGTGGAGTCGAGTCTACCACTCTCAGGGTTAAGTTCCAGTCATACTGGGTATCCATGGATCAATCAGGACACAAGACGCATTCCACATAACAATCTGTATTAACAATATTAACATATCTTGATTTTATCAAGTTCATGCCAAAAGGCGTAACGATATAATAGAAGAATTATCATGCCATCTTTAAATGAATAAGTTATAGAACAAATAAAAACACCCAGGTCAGGAAGTCACGCCACCAAGTCCATGCTAAGGCCAACAAGTCATGCTAAGTCTAGCAGGTAGGAGTGAGCGTATAAACAGCGTGAGCGTGAAAAGTGGTGAGCGTGAAAAAGCGTGATAAGAAATTCACGCACGCACAGTGTGAGCGTGGAGGGAACTTCACGCACTCATAACGTGAGCGTGAAAAGTAACTCACGTACGCACGCACAGTGTAAGCGTGAAAAAGCGTGATAAGAAATTCACGCACGCACGCAAAGACGTGAGCGTAACTCAAAATTCACGCTAACACGTAAAGGCGTGTGCGTGACTAAAAATTTACGCTGGTACATAAGAACATGAGCGTGACTAAAAATCCACGCACGCATGTAAAGACGTGAGCGTGACTAAAAATCCACGCTAACACGTAAGAACGTGAGCGTGACTCAGAATTCACGCTAACACGTAAAGACGTGTGCGTGACTAAAAATTCACGCTCGCACGTAAGAACATGAGCGTGACTAAAATTCACGCTAACATGTAAGAACATGAGCGTGACTAAAATTCACGCACGCACGTAAAGACGTGAGCGTGACTGAAAATTCACGCTAAACACGTAAAGATGTGAGCGTGACTGAAAATTCACGCTAAATACGTAAAGACGTGAGCGTGACTGAAAATTTACGCTAAACACGTAAAGACGTGTGCGTGACTGAACCTTCGTTCCAAGCCAGAAATGAGGTTCCCATGGTTCAAAATGGTGTGGAATGAGAAGCTCTGCCACACGAACCATCTACTCCAAAAAGCACGCTAAGTTGGGAGATCAAAACCCATGAACAACCGAGAAGAAATAAGCCAAAGAAATCAAAAATGCTAAGAACTAAACTCTCTCAGAATCATGAGAGGAAGAAAAATGAACCATAAAATGGTTCTCAAGTGGAAGCAAGAAGCAAGATGTACTTGCCTGCTGTTGGTTGGTGGAGAGAGTGATGAGGAAGAAGAAGAAGTAATGGAGAAGGAAAGTTATGAGGAGAGAGAAGGGGATGGGGCTTAAATAGGAAGGGTGGTGGTAGGTGGGGGTTTGTGGTGGTTCGGTTCATGTGAACCACCATGAACCCGAGAAAACCAACCATGAACCCGAACCACAATAAGACCAAAGCAGAGAAGTTAAAAGCAGAAAATAAAATGCAGGAATAAAATTGCAGGAAATAAAATACAGATAATTAATTAACATGAAATTAGAGGAATTTAAATACAGGATAATACATGATAAATACTAAATAAATATACATGAGTTGTACATGTATAAAAATATGCAATCTGGGAACGGGGAGTGACATGTGTTCTATTTACAGGTCATGATGGCTGGCCGCGGTCGTGGTGCTGGTGGTGGTCGTTGTGGTGGTGGTGGTGGTGTGGGTCGTGGTCGTGGTCATAGTGGTGCTGGTGGTCGTGGTCGCATTCAAAGTTCCCGGGATGTGACCCCATCGAGCGAGCCCGACCCGGAGAGTACCCCGGGCACAGACGCATCCCGCCCTCGATCGACCACTTCATCGAGGCATGAGTCCGGATCTGCTAGCGGATCTGTTCCGCTATCGGAACCACCAGCAGCGGATCCACCAGGGGATGCCACAGTTACTGCACAGTGGGCCCCGGAGTACCCCCATACTCGGTTACATCCGGTTACTGGGGAGTACATACGCGGACCCGCTGCACCAAAGAGGCCGAGAGGCGAGTTCCGACGAGAGCTATGGTCCGCGGAGACCTCGTAAGTAAATTTAAGATAATTTATTAAATTTCTTTCATTTATTCAAGTTAATAATCCAGTCGTTTCTTCTTTGTAGGTTTTTTTCGTTTAATATTGGCAGGGCTCTTGGAGAAATTATCAGGGCTAACTTCTACGGTCCCTACCTCAACTTTTCGTCGGTGCCCCCAAACGTGCAGTACGTCTGGCTAGACGAGTTGAGGATATATATCTATATCTTCTGGTTAATTATTAGTTACTCTTTAATCAACCATTTTTTAAATTACGTGATAATTGAATTTTTATGTTAGACGACGTACTGGTGGCCCCCCATCGCGAGGACGCGATCCGCAGGACCTACAGAAGCGCTGCCTCGAAGAAGATACGGGATATGATTCATGACCTAGAAATGGGGCATATGACGCCGAATTGGATCCGACAGGAGTAGTATGAGGACCTCTTAGGTATGATGGATACCCCTGCGTACAAGAAGAAATTGGAGAAGGCGAAGGCGAACCGACATGCCGCAGGCCTTCATACGGGGGGATCAAGGTCCCACGCAGCGACACTTGCAGATCTGGTGAGCAACCGTAAATTTATTTCACTATCGAATTAGGTATTATTAATTAAAGGAGTTAATTAGTTTCTACAGAAATTTCGTATGCAGGCCCAACGGGCGGTGAAGGAGGAAAGGCGCCATAATCGGTCACCATGCACGACGTGTTCCAGCATACGCACAAAAGACGAAAGGACGGGAGCTTCGTCGACGAGAGGGCCAAAGAGACTGATGTAAGTACTTATGTTTATGAGATTTACGTTAGAATTAAAAGTATTCGGACTATAACTTAGGTAAACTTAGGATTCACACTTAACTTAGTGAAACATAGGATTTAGATTACAACTTAGGTAAATCTTATAATATAAACACATTCATTTGATAGGCTGCGTATCGTGAGGCCCTTAGTCGGGATCAGTTAACTAACACCGAGGATGTCGGTGAAACGACGCCCGCCCGGACGCCCTCTTCTTTGGCCGCTCGAAACGACTTATTCGTAGATACCGTCGGCGGCTTTAAGAAAGGGTTCCTGTACGGAGTCGGGTCCCTAGGGCCGTTACACATGGCGACGCAGAGATTTCCACCAACACCGCCTCTTCCCGTGGCCCCGGCAGACGATGATGTTAGATCGCAGCTGCACGAGGCGGTGTCGTCCTTGCGGGAGCAATTTGCCACGTACTTTCCGCCTCCGTCTGCTGCTGCCGGTCCGTCTGCTGATGGTGTTGGTCCGTCTTCTACTGGTCCGTCGACTGCTGGTGTCGGTCCATCTTCCGTGGGTCATCTTTCTTTCAACCCTGATGCCCCTGTGGTACCGCCTACGACTGTGACGTCACTCCTGGATCTCATATCCCCAGAGCAGCTACGTCGACTTTCTAGCAGTATCTACAACGGCTTGCCTTCGTACCTTGTGGAGGAGTATATTCGTCGGTCGCATCTGGGATTACCACCACCGGACAATCGACCTCCTCCTTCTTCTTAAAATATTGTATTAAGAAAATTTGGAATATTTGTGAGAGCTTTGGATTAATTGTGCTATAATCGGATTATAGCACCGGATATTATGTTACTCTTCAGGATAATTGATGTTTATTTTCTATTAATTTGGTTTGGTCTGTGATTCTTGGATAATTGGTGTGCATTAAATTCGTATTTGCATATTTGGTCTATGTGATTCTTGGATAATTGGTGTGCATTATATATTTGGTCTATGTGATTGTTGGATAATTGGTGTGTATTATATATTGGTTTGGTTTATGCATATATTTGTGAACAAGGAAAGTGCTGCAATTTTTTTCCCAAAAAACTCAGTTAGCGACGGACTAGTGACTGTTTTGCGACGGATATTCCCAGTTTCCGACGGCTTTCCGACGGAAAAGCCGTCGCTATTTGGAGATTTTAAACTGTTTCCAGGTAGCGACGGAAGATCGACGGAATATCCGTCGGCAAGGATCTGGTGGTACATACTTCGACGGAATAGCGACGGCATATCCGTCGCCACGGCGACTGATAATCAGCCACTAATCAGTCGCTCTCGCGACTGCTTAGCGACGGACAATCCGTCGACAAGGTTCTGGAAATGCTTAACATTTCCAGAACCGTGGCGACGGATAATCAGTCGCTTTTTCGACGGCGTAGCGACGGATTAATGACCACTCTTCCGTCGCTATGGTGCTGGAAATGTCAAACATTTCCAGAACCTTATCGACGGATATTCCGTCAGTAATCCGTCGCTCATCCGTCCTTCATTATCGAAGACTACCGACGGATTAGTGACGGAATGATACGCGCTGATACGCTGTTACGACAGTTTACCGACGGACTTTACGTCGCTATTGTCTACATAGTTCAGTATTTAATACTTGAAATGGACGACAGTCCGTCGGAAATTAGTCGCTAATATCTCGTATTTTGAAGTCGATTAGCCGTCGCTATTCCGTCGCCTAACGACTACATAGCGACAGACCCTTATTAGCGACGAACTGATTGCCGACGGATTTTTTTGGCCAAAATCCGTCAGTTATCGGTCGCTAATAGGAATTTTCGTCGGACTGGCGACGGATCCGGCCGTCGCTAAATCGAGAAATTTTGGTAGTGTTATTCGTGAAGGAGATGTCAATCAGCTGCTCCGACATCAAGATCAGATTCCCTCCCCAACTCTTGGAATTCCATCTAACCCAGATCCTCGCCATGTCGCAAAGTGCTAGGTTGTGGAGCTGAACCCAATGAGCGGGGGTCCGTCGGGCAAGAGTCTTTTTTTTCTTTAATCTTGGTCTCCAGTAAGACGGAGATGTCACACTGCTCTCTGTGTAAGATCCGACATATCTTCCTCCATCTTCCTAAGGAACACGTGCCCCTCACGTTCCAGGCGATTATCGCCATTAATTATTAAGGAAGAGGTTTCCCTTACGTCTTCTAGACTGGTACCCGAGGGTGGTACCATGTCCGTCGCTGTCATTCCTCCTCCACCCCAGAAGAAGGGGCTCGCTGGATTGTTGCCTGTGAGAGCATCAGAGCCAAGCCAGATTGTCCACACATAGCGCCTCATCCCTGTCAGGGAAATATCCCCCTCCCTTGGGGGACCATCTCGCAGCGATCCAGCATGTCTCTTCCTGCTGTAAACTCTCTCCTCGGGAGATCTGCCATCTCCACGCACCTCTCGTCCCGAAGCCACCAAGCCTCTGGTGACCATGCTCCTCTATGCCAAGAAGGTGACCATAGCCCCACTAGGCTGAACCGGCTGGGATGAGGTAGTCAGACTCAGCCCCTAGCCTCCTCCAACGGCCGGTCTCCCTTCTGCATGATGTCCTCAGCTATCTCGTCCCCAGATAGATTTTCCATCACCCGTGATGGGCCAGGCTCCTCAGTGGAAACCGAAGTCTGCCCCGGCTTTGGTCCTCCAGACGGACATGAACTGTCCAGGTGCCCGAAGCAAGAGCAATGTGAACAGGTTGGGGGGACACATTCGTACTTCACCTTCTGCGTTAGAACCTCTTCAGAAGGAACTTCATAGTCCAGTAAACTCGGCAACTTCCCACCAGCACTGATCTCAACGAATATCCGGACGTACATCAGCCTCGATCGAAAGGCTGTAGCATCATCAGCCTTGATCGGTTTGTCCACCAAGCTGGCCAGCCTCATGAGCAATGGAATACTCCATAATCGTACATGAAACTCCGGGAAGCGTATCCAAACAGGGATGGCATTTAGGACTTCCTTCTCACATCTCAAATCAGGAGTTCATTCTTTCAGAATAATCAACCTACTATCAAACGTCCACGACCCTCCTTGCAGGATCATCGTGACATCATCCGCTAGACCAAACTTCACATAATAGAAGCCATTCTCCCTAGCAAATATTTTCATGCTTCCTTTCGGCTGCTAGACACGTGCCGCATAACCCCGGATCTGTCCATAGAATGGCTTGTTTTCCATGACGTACAGGACCAGCGTGTTTTTTCAGAAGGCAGTCACCTTCTCAATCTCCTCTGCAGAGAACAAGGCTCGGAAGCCCCTCCCTACCTTCTTCGACGGCACGAACTCCATAGATGTAGGACTTTTTGGACCCACTGGTTTGCATATATCAGTCCAGAAGCATCCTACCGGGCGGGGAGCCGTCCCCTGAGAGCGAGGAACGATACATGAGAAGATAACTCTGTACATGATCTCTCAGGTCCACCAATTTATCCTTTCCTTTTTCGGCCGCAGATGTCTTAGGGTGCCAGCCCACCGATCTTCCAGCAGTACTATTCTCCACCCGGGCATAGGCCGCAGGGCCACGAGACGTCGTCAGCAATCCCGAACCCTCGCCCGTTCTCCTTTCAGCAGAGTAGCGCGCCTTTTGTTGGCTCTGCACGCCCCCCACCTTGCCCAGTCTTGGCCCCCAAACGTCTCGTAATCGTCGTCCAGCCGCCTCCTTCCACTTGGCCCCTTGAGATCCAGAACTAGAACCAGATTGAAAATTCGGGGTTCCCATTAGATCCGGAACCCATCGATCCGCCCTTCCCGACGATCCTCCCCTGGTCATCGCCATCGGCCCGCCCCGGCCAGCGCTGGAGCCTTTCCGGCCACCCCCAGAGCCTGAACCACCCTCCCCACTTCCCGCGCCGGTGATGCCGCTACTGCTGCCGGTCCCACCGCCTGCAGGGCCGCCTTCCTGGCCGTCGCCGCCTGCAGAGCCACCGCCGCCGCCCACCTGGCCGCCGTCACCACCCGCTGCCACCAATGGTGCGCGTCCAGGTGACCCCACGTCCGCGAACGCGCCAACTAGGCCTCCACCGCCGCTGTTGCCTCCAGCCTTGCCGCCAGCGGCGCCTACCATGCCCCCACCGCCCTTTATAAGTGTGTCATAAGTGTCCCTGCATAAGATATTTGTTTTTTTTTGGGAAGAGGTAATTGTGTTATATATATGGGAGCGGATCAGAAGCCCTCTTAGAAAACCCCCTAAAAAATTTCCTCACTCTAATTCGTAATATTAATATTAATTTTAATGTTAATGTTAATATTAATATTAATATTAATGTTAATATTAATATATTTTTTTATATATTAATATTAATGTTAATGTTAATATTAATGTTAATGTTAATGTTAATATTAATTTTAATGTTAAGTTTAATGTTAATTTTAGTATTTAATGTTAATATTAACATTAATATTAACATTAACATTAATATTAACATTAATATTAACATTAAATTACAGATTAGAGTGAGGGGGGTTTTTATGGAGTTTTCTAAGGGGGGCTTTTGATCCGCTTCATATATATATATATATATATATATATATATATGAAAAAAAAAAAAAAAAAAAAAAAAAAATATATATATATATATATATATATATATATATATATATATATATATATATATATATAAGTGTGTCGTAAATGTCCCTGCATAAGACATTTGTTTTTTTTGGGAAGAGGTAATTGTCTTACAGACCCCTGGCCTGAAGGCCTACAAACTCGGCCCGAAGGCACACCCCTGGCCAAAGGCCTGCACCTATACCGCACTTATATCGCACCCACACGACATCGGTCTGCACTCACATTAATTCCTCCACATGGAATTAAATGTGCTTTTTCCGTTGCTCGAACCTGCAACTTCTGGGGAGGCATATGCCTCACTCTAACCACTTGAGCGAGAGGTCCTTGGCATGCAGAAGACATTCGCTAGCCTTCATAAAATATATAAACATGTCAAGTGCCCGTCTGTACATCAACTTACTAGGTTTGCGAGCTGTTGACCTTAGCATGCACTCTAACTATGAAGGTCACTAGCAAAACAAGCCATCTTGGACTATTTCATGGTAAGATGGTGATCCTTCACGTGTAGGTAGCGAGCCTGACACAACTCACATCATCAAGAAATTGTCCATTTTTCTTACACTTATTGTTTGCTTTTTGAAGATTGTGGCTCTCTATTTGCTAGAACATAGTAGTAGATGCAATTAGAGCAGATAGAATGGGGATCATGTTTTGCAGGTGAAAATACAGTGTTTGATTATTGAATTCGCAGGACAACCCTGTTCATCTTCAGCACAATAACGCTCGATCATTGAGCTATTACACACTCTTCCAAGGATGGCTACTTTTAAGGCAAACAGATCGCGGCAACTCTATTGTTCCAACCATTGCACATCTGACTGTCTGTTGTTTACAAGGTAATTTGTTAAGATAAATGAAGATATGAATATAATTAGGGTGTTTGAATCAAGGACGGTCAGCTGGCCACCTCTACATTGAACTCTGTTGGCTCCTCTTCCTAGTGGATTCAGAATTGGAGATCAGGCATAATGGGCCAATGAATTGACAACTGGAGCTCAAGAAGTCAATAAATGCACACAAAATTGGGGAAAATACTAGGGCTTTATTTATTGATTTGGAAGAAAATTCATTACAAGGTAATTGAAGAAGAAGAAAATACAACATAAAACTCTCCCTCAACTATTCTCCATCTTCCCTATTTATAGCATAGACTTGCAAGAACTGCTGTAGTAATTGTCTAACTGTTTCCTAACTGCATAGTAATTGTAGTAACTACTTGCCTCCAGTTCTGGATTGAGCTTCCTTGCCTGGTACTCTTGCCCTCACTGGTAGATACTGGCCTAGCCTGCTCTGATAGTATTGATACTCAGCTTAGCGCCTTAGCCTGGTACTGATACTTTGACACTGCAAGTGAGAGACCATATCAAACTCAAAAGAGGTGAACTGCAATTTTTGGTGGTATTCCGAAACCAGGGCCGGCCAAGGAGGTTGGGTTGTCCCATCCGGAGCTAATTTTGGTTACCCTTTATCCTTGATTCCAAAAAAAGATATCAAAAAAATTATAGGCTTAATTGCTACTTGATACCCTCAACTATTACGCTTTTTCAAGTTGATACCCTAAATTTTTTTTTGTAACAACTTGATACCCAGATAATTTTTTGGACAATAATGCCCTTACCCAAATTTTAAAACTACCACTCACCCCCCCCCCCCTACTCCAGGCCACCCCCCCCCCCCCTCTCCCCTCCGCACCCCCCTCCCCCCCCCCCCCCCCCGCCCCGCCCCGCCTCGCCTGCACCATCCCCCTCCGCCGCCCTCGTCTGCACCCCCCCCCCTCTGCTAGCTCCGGCGCGGCTCTGATGGCGCGAGCGGCGCTGGGCTCCCACGCCGCCGCCGCGTTCTCCCTCGCCGTCGTCCGCTTCAACGGCTCCGGCGGCCCCGCGGCCTCCAGGAACCCCCTCGCCGGCTTCGTCCTCGCCACCCGCGCCGCCCTTCTCGGCCGGAGCTAGCAGGGGGGGGGGCGGAGTGGGGGAGGGGATGGAGGGAGGGAAAGGATAAGGGCATTTTGGGGTTTTTTAAAATGTTAGGTATTAAGTTGGAAAAAAAAAAATAGTTGAGGTATCAATCTGTTACGAAAAAAAGTTTAGGGTATCAACTTGAAAAAGTGTGATAGTTGAGGGTAGCAATTAGCAATTAAGCCAAAATTATAACAAGCTGAAAGATGTAAATGGTTAAGTGATATCAACTCCAGAAAAAATATCTCGGCCGGTTCTAACAACGATGTGGAGCTCGGATTCTGAGTTTCTCTCCTGACTCATGAGCTACTCGAGTCGAGGTCTTCCTAGTGGGAACCCAAAATATAAGTTTAGGGGATTGCTAGTTCAAGTGACAGAAAGGAGTTGGGATGAACCGCGGAAGCTCTATTTGCGGAGAGGTGCGGACTTAGGGGTCGGGGGGTTGCCACAATCAGAAGGATTGTCCAAATCCGATGGCTTGTCAGGCTTACCCCAGGGCTAGCCATGTCCGAAACCATGACCCAAATATCACAACTCATAGGCAAATGTCTATTTTCATTGACCTTGCAGGAGCACATCTGTCATCAAAATTTCCACGTGACAGCTAGTGGCAAAACAGGAGCAACGTTGCACTTAATTTATCAAGCAGAAACATTGACATCGTAAATATGTGATACTATATACCCTTCATATATATGAGGGATCGTGACACAAGAGCATGTGCAATTTCGAGTAAGAGAAGAATACGACCATAGAGAAAAACAAGAATAAGAGAAACAAATATAGTCTCTTTTCATATTGTTATAATAGTAATATGTAATCATGTTACTATTTAATTTGATTATAGATCATAATCAATTAAATAATACTATGTTGTCAAATTTGATTAATTTTAAATTATATTTTAACGATAAGTTATATTATATTCAATTTATAAAATAAAATTTTGATTAGATATAATTTTTTGTTTAGTAAATTCAAAATGGAATGCTATTATCCCATAAATATCTAATTTATGTTCTAATCTAATATAGGTAACAATTTAGATTTCAAATAAATTCAAGCATCCTTTAATTAATATTCTTTTGGATCAACTTTAACTTATAGATCAAATTGGATTTAATTTAAAATATTAAAAATTAGATTAGGTTGGATTTAATTTCATTCAACCAGTTAATAAATTAACCATACAAGAATATCCTTTTTCATCATAAATAAATAAATGATCTTTTTATCCCTAAAAATTTCATTTTTAAGTAAAAAAAAGTGTAACCAAAAAAATTAGTAATACCCCTACTATTTGCATTATATATATTAGTAAGTATAGATATATATTTATGAGAATAATATACCCTTCATATTTGTAGGGTCTGATACCGTCATGAGAGCTCACAAGATTTATGATATCTGGTAGTGCAGAAATGCTGAAAGAAATTAAAACTAGAATGATTTATTCCAGGGTAGTCTAAACATGATTAAGATCCAAATGGTACATAGAATGTGATGCCATGTACATCAAATTTGAATCCTACGTAGAAATATATTAACTGTGTACACAGAGGCTGCCAAAATGCTGCCTATTATGCTAGTATATGTTAACAAGAGGTTCAATATAGTGGTGTAAAAATCATTGATTCAGTATTCATCAGATGGATCCACCAGCCAGAAATCTGGTGTACAGTGCCAATCCCTCCCGTGGCTTGTACTCAGGAACGGTATGGCCTGCTCCCTGCAAACCATCAACAGTACTAAAACATTTAGAACCCGAGAAACAGTACCAACACATTGCCAAGTATCTAAAATGAAAATAACATGATACGTGTTAATACCAGTCACTTGCCGAAGTGCAATGGCTTAACCAGTCAATACATGAGGGCTTACGACCAGAAACTAGCCATCATTTTTGCATCCCCCCAATATATTGCCAAGTTTTGTTTTAAAACACTAAAGACAAGAACGAGGCATAAGGAAAAGGTTCACAGAGCATCAAACAAGATTCTCATCCTATGACGCTCTTCATGTGGAGCTCTCATCCTCCCTTTGAGGGGTATGTCACTCCCCTCTCTTCGGGTGTCTCCCTTGCCCCTATGTACTCTTCCTCCTCCCTTGCCACGGGGTTCCCACTAATGCAAGACACAGTAGGGTCAAGATCTGCACATCCTTACAACCATTTTATGTTGAGGCACCATGTCCTTCCATGATACAAAGTGCCAAGTCTTAATTGTGTCAAGATTTATGGGCCGTGATTAAAAGAGAACAAACTGCATGTCTATTACAGTATTAGCAGATTGGTTACCATTGAAATGAATTAACCCATTTGTAAGTGTAACTCCAAAATCGAAAGCTTGTCTGAAGCACCAAGTTCAAATTGCTTGCTAACCAAAATCAATGGCTTCCCTTGACATCCAAGTGGTAGAGAGGAACTCGTGCATGATGTTATTTTCTATCCATATCCCACTTTATGCATGATTTAGAAGTTTGTCTCTTGGTTGTCTGACCATGCAACAAAGTTGATACCGCAAATTATGGAATGGTCCACCATGCTATTCAGTTACAATATGAATTATAACCACACATACCTATGATTGCTAGAAAGTTATATGAAAAACAACAGAATGGATGATTCACAAACTATTATATCTGAGCTTGTCTAAAGAAAATATTATCTTCCAACATAGCAAATTCACTGGACAGGACGCAATCAGCTAGTATTGGCATATGCTCATGATAGTAGCAGATTAATTATTAATTCTAACAGAAAGAAAAAGCTAGGGCACGGTAGCCACCTCTCGCAGAAAGTAAAACGGACGAAAAATGTCGAAAAAATATGATACCTTTACGGTGAGGAAGGTGAGATTGTTCTCATAACCTTGTGTGTACCTGCAACCATACAACATGCCCATTAGTACATCACAAAAGTTTTCCTACACACCAAAGGAATGGTGTACATATATTATCATTTACAAATATATAGAGGTGTGAAGAGGTTTGGTTAGATACCCTGCCACTTGATCACCAAAGTACCAAGGTCTCCATGCATCTATAACTTTATATCCCAGTGATCTAGTCCATGCTTCACTCCCAGTAAAAGGTACACACATGTCATGGTCACCACTGTAAGAATGTAAGAAAATATGATCACGTGGGTAATTCAGTCATTCATATTTTTAGTTAATGGGGACCATGCGAAGTAGAGTGAGATGTATTTGCATTTTATTCTGTCAAATTATTTAGGTGCACATATTTTTTATATCAAGTAGTCAATTACATCCAAGCTTCTGGTAGAAGTCCAAGTGGCCAACATGGTTATGTGAAGTAGCAAAAGTACCAGGTTATATAGCTAGTGTTTTATTTTTACCATTTGAGAAGGTATTGATGGAGAACTCCTCGGCTAAGAGCGAGAGAGAGAGAGAGAGAGAGTTGTCATTAGCACAGGCAAGGAGAGAGGTATAAGACCAAACAAACATATATTGGGCAGTATGAGGTTAATATCTGTGTTCATATTCAAGTTTGAACTTTGAATATTCAAGTAAGGGCCTAGGACGTGTGGCAAAGGCAACTTGAGTTTGTGCTTAATGAATACAAAAAGAAGATGAAAAAATAAAGAGACGAAAACGAACAATGAATGTTTGATAACTTAAAGCATCTGCCAATTGGGTTCAATCTGGAATGAGTTTTGGAAGTTTGAACTGCTCCTTGCTCTTAATGCCCTTGCGTAAGTAACTTGAAAACAGTTGTGGGTTCCACATGTGAGGGATGTTTTTAATATTCTTGGTGGATGAGTTTCTCTCTATTTACACCAATCTCAGCCAGTAAGATAAAAAAAAGATGGTTTTCATCAGTACGGTCTTCTATAGGTGAATTGATTTTCAGAAACTGGAGGGATGAGTAGTTCGTATAGTGTACATTGATTGTGCTTGTGTGGTTGACTGTATCCAGGCATAACTTGTTTTTGGTAACTATATACCGCCTTATCACCTTAATTAAAAGGGTCAAAAGACTTGAGTGAATTCCTGCATACTTTTCAAATATTAATTCATTTAGTTTTCTCAATTTCTAATTTAATTAACTTCTAACTGTTGTCATGATTTTGGTTTGTAATTTGAATGCAACCTGGTGAACCTCACCATTGCCGTCGTTTAAGTCAGTTCCTGATAGTCGAAAATCTACCCTCCCAGATGGTGCCAAATTCATGGACAGATTATGGACAAGAGGGTAAATTTGCTAAATCTTAGAAGTCTACCTGTCAGGTCAGCTAGGCATGTAAGCTTGCAAAAACTAGAGAATGGCCCTTCAAGTTTTGAGCTCTACTTACTGGAAAGTCATAACAACAATAATTTTGTTTAGTAGTCTATTGTAGTTTCCTATAATCCTATCCAAGGTCATATTAGGGTCTTCAACAGGAAGTCCTTTAACAACTTGATCCTTTTTTATTTTACCTTATTTAATTGGGTTGCTGCACTATATAAGCGGTATTTACATGTGTTATTCTGGAAGAGAGATCAAGATTCAGCTGATTTCCTTTGATGTAATGTGTTAAACGGCATACTTTTTCTGTTAAATGGCATACTTGTTTCTTTTTTGAGATAAGGTCAGTCATTAATGACCGTCCCTGTCTTGGGCTACTAGCACCAAGACCCCCTCCCATTTAATTAAATTTGCCCGTGCTTTGATTCTAACCCATGTCCACTCCTCCCATCCCTTACCAGAGCTACCACTGGACTACCCCTCGCTGGTGTTAAATGGCATACTATGCATCTTTTATTACCTGCTAACCTATGTTTTCTTACCAATGCCCTTAATCATCCTGTAGGCACTAATCTTGTTAATACAGATTTTACGATTCATTGGCCTGTCTTGCACTTATGAACACTCTTATGAAGATTATGAGTGATGTTCTGATGTTGATCTGTATTCTGTCGATGTTTCATTCTATAACTCATTACACTTTAACCAGGCCTGGCAGTCGGATCGAATCCAGACCAAGCTCGAGTGAGCTTGGTTGTCTTTGGAGACGGGTTCGGGCCAAGATCAAAAACTAAAAGGTAGGTCTGGGCAGATGACATGCATAAACTCATAAATCAACCTCATACAGTTTCAGATAAAGAAGTTGAAAATCACAAGGCAGAACATCCTTTTCTACTAAAAGTAAGGTTGTTGTGCGAGGAACAAACTTTCCTACTCGGGAAGTCAATTAGGAAGCTATGACCAGAAAATTGGAAAAGTCAAGCTAGCACCAGCCTGCTTTTGAGGTATTACTTTACAAAAAGGAAAAGAAAAAAAAGAGTAAAAGGCATACCTGAAGATGAGTGCACGATATCCTTGAGAAGTAAGGTTCTTGTGATACTTGATCATGCTTCCGGCATCATGATAAAACTCTATCCTTCCAGTACATAATTCCCATGCACCCGCCACGCTTTCCTAAGATGTGGATATAAAACATTGATCATAGCTTAAGCTAGCAACTAATATAGAGTCGCCATAGGACATAAATCTTACCACTTGGGCATGAAGAGCATTTCTGACTGCATCATTATTCAGCCATGCAGTTGCAACTTCATCATCCTACATGCACGTAGTTGAGTAAATCTCAATCAGTGAGGCTAGAGAAACTGAAATCTAAAGCACAATCATCAAAATAGAAGTATAGAATAATGATAAAGGATTCAAGATCATAACATTTATTAATACACATGTAACTATGTGTGTATCAGGTTATTTTTCTTATGATATTATGTATGCAAACCTTTCTTCAAGCTGTTTGATAGGCCAGACAGCCACGCTAGTACTATCTGGATACTCAAAAATCTCTTTTAGGATTAAACATTTAATTCCAATTGGCATGTCTAATCTTCCTCCCTATTTCAGATTGCTTGTAGAAAGACGATATAATGATAATTTAGTGCTTAGTTATTGTCTCCCAGAAAAAAAGTGTAAATGATGGACACAGATTTACATGTGTCTTTTATCATTCACAATGTACCTTATTTTATTAACTGACTTGGGAAATTCATATTTTTAACAGTATTTGGTAATGACTAATGAGAATTTAATCATTTATTCTGCTAACTGTGAAAGAGGAAGCATATAATATACAGTAACATATAATAAAAAGGGAAACAAAAAGCTATCATTATTATTTTAATAACATTAACAGAGAACAAAAATAAAGTGAGAAAGATAGAAAACAGGAATCCAGGATAAAATTTCTCAACTTACCGTACACGGAACCGAACTGCTTCCGAGCTCTGGCCATGTTGGGACACGTCCAGCTCTCACCGGAGCTCTATAAGGCCAAGAGCGACCAAACATTCTTTTCCTCACAGGGAGAGGCCTATCGGTCTCACCTAGCCTTCTAAAACTAGCAGGCAACCTACTGTTATCAGATATAGGTTCTTTTATTTCAGGACTATGGTAGCATGGTTCAAGAATGTCATAGATGTTTAAGTTGTCAAGTTCCTGGATACAAACAAAAAAATAAATCATATCTTTGTAACTTTGAAGGTTGCAGATAAAGAGTACATTAAACATTTAATTACCCAGTCAACTCTCTCCAGCTTCTGCTGGCAGTTTGCATTTGATGGCTTCCAGTAACTTCCTTGACAGGCTGTATTAACCTCCTGAAATAGGCCAGCATTGATACTATATTGATGGCGCCACTATCAGACACTTTTAATTCTTCTCATATTTATGTATTTCCAGATGAAATATAGAAAATGGAGCTACTGAAGTACCAATATGAATCAGACGGACCATAATAGTAATTGTTGATAACTTCAGCTGAGTGTTCTTATATTATCATGGAATAACAAGAAAAGGATATTGTTTCCTAATCTGCTATGGGTATATTACACAGGATATATATGACATATAAGCAGTTCCTACATAGCAGAATGAATAGAGTTGCAAACCTGAAATAGATCATTTGATATAAGACCCATTCCATGCGCAAATGGCACAAGAGCATCACCATCAAATTCATCGTCAGTGACTCCATTACCAACCATGTAGCCCTACATTGGATATAGAAAATTAAACTTCAAACACCTCCATGATTTTTCTTTGCCTTTGCTAGTAAACTGAAATTGAAAAGCCTATGTTTACTCGAGAATACCTTGAAGTTGAGCACAGGCTTTACACCAGCCTCTATCCCTGAATCAAAAAAATTGAATTCTAAGCAGGTTATAAACCACAACAAAAATTTAAATAGATAAATTCGAGAAATGGAATACCTTTTGCAACCTCAGAAGCAAGTGTTGGAACATACACACCAGCATATGATTCCCCGGCAATAAAGAAAGGATTCTTCAGAAACTCTGGGTATAGCTCAAACCACTGTTCAAAGACGTCCAAACAACAACATAATAAATGAAAATTGAAAACCACTAAGAGAAACGGTTTTCACTCTAAATACCACGAAAAGCATTGTACTCATGTTTAATTATTTGAGAAAGTTAATTAGACAATTATCACAACAAAAGGTGTTAGTACCATTTTTTATCAATATGTAACCCCTATGCACTTCATCATAGATATTTGTACCCATAAACTGGTCCAAGGACAAACATGTTTGAACGGTACCTTCAAAAGAAATTGGTGCGTATCAGAGGCAGTCTGCAGATCTCCAGTTTCATAATCTACTGTGTTAGTTGAGTAAGATAGCCCAACACCGGCAGGAGAATCCAAATAGATCATATTGGAAACCTGTATGGAAGAAGTCCTATTACTTATTAGTTTGAACAACATTTATCACATTGATCCTTTTCCAATTTGATGATTGTACCTTGGACCAGCTATAAGGATTGAGATGCAGTTGTGGCAAGCTTCCTTGTTTGTCCCCTGCCTGAAAATTGAATGGACCTACAACATAAAAGATACTACAAAGTCAAAAAAACAAGAGATTCTAGAAATGCATTACCTTCATTTCACGAGGTTAAACTTAAACATGACCAGAAATATCGTTTCCCTAGTTGATAACTGCCATAATAAGTGATGTACCTAATTCTTCTCCTTTTGAATAGTCCCTTCGGCCACAAAATTCTAACAAAGAACAGATTCTTGAAATGATGTTAGCCAACTAGATTATGTAACAAGCTTATGTCTGTTGGAGCAGCATAGGACCCCATGAAGAGAAGCCTTGTGAGGCTGATAGCGTTAAGTCCTGGACCAATCCTCTATATCTATGAATCTAACTCACATGGCTACTCAATGTTCTAAAAGCGTCTGTCCAGTGCGTCGTAGGTCATTCAGTCACAAAATCCACTTCGCTTAGGCTGGTATATTGTCCAGGGTAGCCCAGCAGGTTTTGGGTACTAGGCACCAGCCGAACACCTAGGGCTTGTTCAGGTATGTCTCACGGTACATGGTTATGGATAACGATTAATTCTGTTGTTAACATTGTTGCTCTTTTTTAATTTAAAATTAGTAAATGATTGCTAATTATAATGCCACATTTATTAGGTTCATACTTTTTTTAGTTTGTTAATATTGTTTAAATTACTTAAATTGGTCTTTTTAATTGCTTGATTTACAGTTACTCCATTTCTAGTTTAGAGTATTTTAGATTTTTCATAGTTTTTTAGAATATTTTCTAAAGATTTTCAATATAATACATTTTTTTTATATTTGCTTTATATGTTACGATAAGAAGACGCTTAATGTGGCACAGACTCAGTGTGATGGGTCTTCCCTCTTTCATAACATTGTGGCTAGCAAGCCCCGTGTGACTTGCCTACCTTGATTTCTTAAAAAAACCTAAATTCTTAGGTAAGTGTTGGCTTGCTAGGCTATATTGCATCTCATACAACCATGAAACATCCTCTAAATTCCCTACACTATGCAGAGTCTAGACAAAGTGGTAAGTGATCCAATTTTCTATAGGAAATGCATTCATATATATTAACACATCAACCCAAAGAATGAGAGAAAATTACATCCTCCCATTAAGATATTTCCTATTAAGATCTGAATCAAGAAGATTAATTATTGAAAGGCTAAACATATATTGGAATCTAAACTAGTAAATAGTACTCATCTTTTTATTAGACATTTTTCATCTTTTAGAATTTTTTTACACCTTCTAAAGCTTAATTATATAATAGGGTCTGAGGAGAGACAATTAAGTTGTTCTTCTTCTTGTCCTTTCTTCTTGTTCTTCTTCTTATTGTCCTCTTGCATTCTGGACCGAGGACATCCCATCCCCATCCCAAAGGTCTCAAGTAAAGGTTCGCAGTATCGGTATCGGACCATTCCTATGAGTATCGGTATCGGCGATATCGGTAGTAGGTTTCGGATCGGAGTATCAGATTTTTTGGTATCGGAAAACACATAAGTATTAATAAATTATTAACATTTAAAAAATATATTTTATACATTTAGGCATAATTTGAAGTATTTTTAGTGTTATTTCTTAGTAGTTTTGAAATTAAATGAAATAGTAGTCACCCTTACCGATTGGTTTACATGCAATAGATCAATTTTCTTCCATTTATATTCTTTTACAACCTTATTATGCTTCAAACCCTTGTTGATTTGTTTTTTTTTTCCTTCAATTTTCTTGCCAAATTGATCGGAAAAGAGACCCCCAATGTCGGTATCGGTCAGTATCGGGTATCGGTCGGTATCGGATCGGGACATGCCAAACCGTATTGGTATCGGCCGTATGGGATCGGTATTGGCCGATACTTTAAACTATGTCACTCTCAACCATTGGCTTGTCCATCTTTGCTAGACCAAGTCGGTTTTGACATCCTTCAACATTTCCCTTGTTTGGAAGCAGTGAGCTTATGTACTGAATAAAGAGACCACCATATCATCTCCTCCTTCATATTACGATATGCTACCTATCACTATGTTGCTGAACAATCGCAGATTATCATCTCGCGGTACACAACAGCTCAGGAACGTTCACCTGGGACAAAAGTTTAGGTACTCCAACCCCCTCTTGTCCATACTTTCCTCCACAAAAGTTCGGTTCCAATCTACTGTCCCTATGCAAGAACTCTTAGGCTATGTTTGGTTCGCGGAATCAGGGCCTTGAGAAAGGAAAGTCATTCATTTTCTGTGTTTGGATGTCAAAGGAAACGAGCAGGAAAAAAAATGGGGAAATGGTCCCCCAACTCACCCCATTCACTTTCCCTCCAATTTCCTGCATTTATTTCAAAAAATTAAGACTAAACTATCTTTGCTCAAAGATGTATTATGACTATATTCCTGGCCTTAAACACCAGGAAAAAAATTTCATGGGAATTGCAATTTCCCATGTCCATGGAAAGAGCAAAGAATTGATTACCTTTCCTTTCCTTTCCTTTCCTTTCCTTTCCGTGAACCAAACGAGGCCTTAATTTAGGTACTCCAACCCCCTCTCGTGCACACGTTCCTCGGACAAAAGTTCGGTACCGGTTCGAAAGATTAATGTCAGGCCAGTAAAACTATTGACCCACTATAATTTGGAGCTCCATGACGATTTCGCCCTAGCGATAATTCTGGCTGCGCCATTGATTCTATCAGCCTCTGTTCTTTTTCTTACACTTGCGCAATCTCTCACCCCAATCTGACGGGAAAGTTGTCGCCAACTTGGTGACGATCTCCGAGTTGTAAATCCCAATCAATAATTTGTTTATTTGACTAATGCAATTTTCTTTTAGAGAGAAGTCAAGATCAAGAAGCGTGTGATTACCGTGCTCGTAGACGAAACCGTCGAAGCTGGAGCATCCGGGGCCTCCGTTGAGCCACAAGACCAGAGGGTCCTTGGCAGGGTTCCCCTCGGAGACGACCAAGTAGTAGTAGAGGCTCTTCCCATCACCATTCTCACCAATGTTCACATAACTTCAAAAATATCCACAAAATTAAAAAAAATTTAAAAAAAAGGTCACAAAAAAAGGCAAAATAAATGAAATGTTTGAGATGGGATGGGATGGGGAAGTTGAGCAGTAGGTTTTGCTACCCGCCATAGTGCTTGGATGGGAAAGTGCCATTGAAGCCGGGGAGGTGAGTGATGAGTGCACTCTCAGGAGCAGCAGAAGACAGTGAGACGGTGGCGATCAAGAAGAGTAAGAGGAGGGGAAGGGAGGAAGAGGAATAAGAGAGAGAAGCCATTGGACTGTACTGAGAAAGAAGAAGAAGAAAGCGGGGCTCGAATTTATTTATGTCGAGATTGTTACCGGGTCGCGTTGAGGTAGATCGGAACCGCAGCACACTCAAGCGCCCTATCATTTTTAGCAGAAATTAATAAGAAAAATAAGTGGAGGAGGAGCTTACGCATTCTCTACCCATCCACCACAAAAAATTAGACAATGTTTGTAGAAGGCTAGTTATAAAGGCACTACATAATTTTATCAGGACTAGTCCATTTGTAAGTTTGTATTATTTACAAGTTTGTCATTGAAAAAATTTATTAGGACTAGCCCAATAGGTGGTATAAAAGTCACTTGTTTTGTTTTCCTTCTCTTTGTCTTCTTCCTCTCAATTTTTCTTCTAAACCCTAGATTGAGATTCCTCTTGTCCCTACAAAAATTTTCTTGTTTTGTAACCCTAGAGTAATTATCAACGAATATTCGTAGTAGTCGGTATGTTTTCGACTACTATATTGCAAAGTTTGTTAAATAATCGGTTGATTCCTAATTTTTGAATGTTCTTTCATAATATAGAAAATATGGAAGAAATTAGGACATCAAATATAGCAATCGATCATCCCGGTCTTTCCGAAGAACACAACATTCTCTCCGAAGAACCCGTGGTTGGTCCCCGACGTAGTTTCATTTTTTCGTAGTCCACAATTGGACTGCCACATCGCATGGCAGTCCACAAAGTACTTAGGACTGTCAGCAAGTATGGCAGTCGAGTTAAATATGTATAACTTAAGGACTGCCTCACTTTGTGGCAGTCCTAGATACTTCAAGGACTGCCCAGAAACGTGGCAGTCCTAAAGTTGATAATGGATTCAACTGGACTGCCACACATTTTGGCAGTCCATGAAGTACTTAGGACTGCCAGAAAGTATGGCAGTCGAGTTAAATACGTATGAACTTAAGGACTGCCACACATTTTGGCAGTCCATGAAGTACTTAGGACTGCCAGAAAGTATGGCAGTCGAGTTAAATACGTATGAACTTAAGGACTGCCTCACTTTGTGGCAGTCCTAGATACTTCAAGGACTGCCCAGAAACGTGGTAGTCCTAAAGTTGATAATGGATTCAACTGGACTGCCACACATTTTGGTAGTCCATGAAGTACTTAGGACTGCCAGATGTTGTGGCAATCTAGTTTAACAGCCTGAATTGGATATTGTATTTGGTTATGTCATTGATTTAGGTATTTAAAAAATTGTAAATTTATTGTAGGGCACCCCATCTCCTATGTGCACAGATTTGAGCAATAAATTCTCGACAGATATTGTCTTTGAAACTTACGCCGAAGTATTAGAATGGTGCAGAGAAGTTGGAAGGCAAACAAACACAACCCTTGTAACTTCAAGGTCGCTACGGTGTCGGCCGAAGCGTCAAACTGCAGAGATTGGCTGTGAAAGAGGTGGGACGTTTAGGGTGCATCGAAAAAAAAGTGAACTTCTCCCAATAATATCTGGGAAGAAAGAGTCAGGCTTAAGGAAATGTGGTTGTCCATTAAAGTTAGTGTTGGGGTGCAAGACTGGCGAGAAGTGGACAGTTGTGGTACGTAATGGGATCCACAATCATACTATTCCGGAGACGCTAACTGGTCATGCCTACGCCGGAAGATTGAAAGATGATGAGAAAAAGTTAGTTACAGAATTGTCAGCTTCCGGAGTTGCTCCAAAAGAAATTTATTCTGCGCTGCTTCAGAAGAATGATAGGAACAAGTCCACTATGAGGACAATTTACAATGCACTAGCGAGGTCTTTAACGAGTAGTCTAAAAGGAAGAATGGCGATGCAACAAGTGATAAAATTGCTCGCCGAAAATCATTATGTGGAATACCATAGAAGACTTCCGGTGAGCAATGAAGTCGTTTCTCTGTTTTGGTCCCATCCGGATTGCACATAGTTGGCACGGTCCTTCGCCGATGTTTTGGTTCTTGATTGCACGTACAAGACTAATAAATTCAAGATGCCTCTTCTTCACATTGTTGGGTTCACTTCAACCCGAAGGACATTTTCAGTTGCCTTTTGTTTTTTGAGGACCGAAACATTAGAGGACTATACATGGGCTTTGGAAAAGCTGAAGACACTTTACAGTGGACATAAAGAAACCGTCTATTTTTGTGACCGGTCGGGAATATGCATTGATGAATGCTATTGATACCGTATTTCCTCATGCTCGTAGATTACTATGTACTTGGCATATAAACAGAAATATTCAAGCACAATACAAACTGAAGTTCGAGAAAGTAGACGGCAAACTCGACATGGACCGCTTCCAAGATTTCTACAACGGTTGGACTCTTGTGTGGCGAGCAAGTAGTGAGGAAACATTTGACGCAGCATGGTACATGTTCAAAGAGCAATGGGAGCAGAGCAACCCGACGTGTATATCTTATATCAAAGACACCTGGCTTGATGAACATAAAGAAAATTTTGTCTTGGCATGGACGAATATGGTGAAACACTACGGCACGACCACTACCAACCGTGTCGAAGGCTCACATGCAAGACTAAAAAGATATCTGCGCTCATCGGCCGGTGGTTTCGTCTCCGTTTGGTAATCAATCAATCTAATGACCAATTCGGTCGTGAACGAGATAAAGGCTTCATTTGAGATGAGCCTGAATATTGTAAAACACCAACATAAGAAAGAACATCTCTTGTCTGATTTAATCCACGTGGCGTCCCACGACGCATTGACATTACTTCTTGATGAGATTGGTCGTGCGAATTCTGTCGGTTTAGATATCGAAGTATGTGGTTGTACACATCGACATTCTCTCGGGCTCCCTTGTGCACACGAGATCAACGAATATCGACGTCAATGTAGACCTATTCCAGTAGTGGTCGTTGATCAGCGTTGGAGACAGCTGTCGATCATGCCTATGGTGGACAGTCCAGATGATTTCTTTTCCATGCCATAGTTGAAACTTCTTCATGCCAGATGGTGTGCAGCACTAGAACCTGAGAGGAAGTCCATTGAGCTTGGGATCCAAGAACTTGCCAACCCGGCAAGTAGTCATCTACAGGAGCCATCTTCTATCATTGCTCCGAAAGGTAGACCGCCAAAAAGACTTACAAGAACACAAAAGAAGAAGCTCGAGTCTACTAAGAGAGAAGCCTCTCTCTTTGAGCACGTTGAAAGAAGCGTGCAAATTCTAGCCATTCCAAAGAGGAAGGAGAAGCTCCATACTCGTAGAAAGAAACAGAATACGAGTGCTGCAAACACACTCGATGCGTACATTGGTGCTTTTGTGCCCGGCATGCGGGAATATATCTGGTCTATTGATGATGTGCCCAAAGACGGACATTGTGGATATCATGTGCTTGCACGGCATCTAGGCTACCCCGCTAAAGACGGATGGAGACAAGTTAGGGCTGAGCTATATTTTGAGCTGGAGTCTCGTCTTTCATTCTATAGCAAAATACTTGGGCAAGAACATGTTGGCGAACTGTTGACAAGCATTCCATGCGACACCCAAACTACTGGACCAGAGCATTACCTGGACATACCTTCTGTTGCATATCTATTCGTTAACAATTACAAGATCCCAATTATCGTTTTTTCCAAGCACAACAACAACACGTTTTTTCCAATGTGCACTCCTCCGAAGGACTACAGTATATCCAATCTAAATACAATTGGACTCGTCGGAGATCACTTTGTTATCCCGCGGTTGATTGGGCACTCTCCTATTCCCCCCCCTGCGTCACTTTGGTGGAAACATGCACCGGAAGAATCCTTCGCTTGGGTAACACCCTACGAAGATGCAATAAATGTTTACAAGAAAATCACGAACTTCGTGGAACCTATACCAAGGTCGGAGGGACACTATGATGTATTAATTGACTGATGTATAGTTGACGAAGCGTAACATTTTGCATAGACTCATGTATAGTTGACAAAGCGTAACATTTTGCATAGACAGCTGTATACTTCACATTTTGTATCTTACTGAGTATCTATGAGTATTTTGTATCTTACTGATTAGCAGCGTTGCATTTTGTATCTTACTGACAAAGCGTAGCATTTTGTATCTTATTAGAACTTGCTGTTTGTATGTGGACTGTCCAGTTCCTGGGCAGTCCATGCTCACAGCAAGTTATGATAAGGACTGCCAGGAAACTGGACAGTCCTTATCATAACTTGCTGCTTGTATGTGGACTGCCCAGTTCCTCGGCAGTCCATGCTCACAGCAAGTTATGATAAGGACTGCCCAGTTTCCTGGCAGTCCACATATGTATGTGGACTGCCAGGAAACTAGGCAGTCCATGTTCACAACAAGTTATGATAAGGACTGTCCAGATTCCTGGCAGTCCACATATGTATGTGGACTGCCAGGAAACTGGGCAGTCCTTATCATAACTTGTTGTTTGTATGTGGACTGCCCAGTTCCTGGGCAGTCCATGCTCACAGCAAGTTATGATAAGGACTGTCCAGATTCTTGGCAGTCTACATATGTATGTGGACTGTCAGGAAACTGGGCAGTCCTTATCATAACTTGCTGTTTGTATGTGGACTGCCCAGGAACTGGGCAGTCCATGCTCACAGCAAGTTGTAAGAGCAAGATAACATTCACATAATACGCAAGATAACATTCACATAATACGCAAGATAACATTCACATAATACGCAAACTTGCAAGGTAACATTCACATAATACGCAAGATAACATTCACAGCAAGATGACATTCACATAATACGCAAACAAGTATTCAACCAATTTAAAACTGTTGACATAGACAAGTGTTCAACCAATTAGAAGTCGCCCACGGAATAGTCCATCGACATTTGACGACCACGGAATAATCCATCGACATTTGACGACCATCAACTCTAAGCCCTAAAATGTGATGGACATCATCGAGGGTGATTGTCAACTCTCCGTCTGCGAGATGGAAGCTGTTAGTTTCTGGATGCCAGCGCTCCACAAATGCAGAAATCATTGCGTGGTCCAATATCTGATACGAGTATTTTGCCAAATACTGCAATCCGGTGGGGGTGATTTTTTCCTTCACACTCTCTTTCAACTCATCAAATCCCCACGTACTACACATCTTCGCATGATTTATTACCCTCAAAAGGCGCGAGCTTTTCTGCAAATAAAAAAAACAAAGATCCAATATTACATATATCTATTATTTCGAATAGTTAATCTATATAAAAGGTAAGTAACTTACCGGATCCTTTCATATTTCATAACAAATGTGGTTCTCGATTGACTTCAAAATTGAGCAACCAACTGGGCCTGCATCTTCCTCTTCCTCTTCCTCGGCTACTTGAGAAGGACCCGATCCAGCGTCATCTCTCATTCGGGCAATGGGTACATCATCATCATCGGAGGAATCATCACGACGAGTCGCCGCCGCTTTCGTCGAACGCCTTGCAATACGTTTCGTTCCACGTGTTCTTGTTTCTGAGGCTGGTTCGGGTTCTCTGATTGATAGCCCTTTCTCGACATTTCTACCAACTTCACGCGCCTTGCGATCCGATGCGGTAGGACGTTTTCTTTCGGGCCTGGCCTCAATATCCTTCTTCTTTGTCTTCTTTTCATGACTATTATTGAATATTAATTACATATTAAAATGTAAGGGATGCCCACAAATGTTGCTGTTCCTCTAGTGCAAACATTGGGCTGCCCAATATTCTACCAGTCCTCAGTGTATAATGGACTGCCAATTTGAATGGGCAGCCCTGGCTCAGGACATGTGTAACTAAAGACTGTCCACATTTCTAGCAGTCCAAGATGCAGTTAGGACTGCCAGAAAAGAGGACAGTCCTAACTCACATCATGTGTAAGAATGGACTGCCCACTTTTCTGGCAGTCCTAACTTTATGTTGGACTGCCAAAAATTTGGGCAGTCCATTGTCACACATGTTATGCTAATGGACTGCTCATTATCCTGGCAGTCCAACATAGAGTCAGGACTGCCAGAAAAGTGGGCAGTCCATTGTTCCACATGTTATGCCAAATGGACTGCTCATTTTTCTGGCAGTCCAACATACAGTCAGGACTGCCAGAAGAATGGGCAGTCCTTCGCTACACATGTTATGCCAATGGACTGCTCATTCTTCTGGCAGTCCAACATACAGTCAGGACTGCCAGAAGACTGGGCAGTCCTGGCCGACGCTAAATTTTGGCAAACAGGTTTGCTACGGTCCGAATATAGTTTCATTCACATTACAATAATTGTAATGGAAATAACGAATGTAATTGATCCTTCAATTGTCTCAGATAATTTCTACGGTTTTCGAAAGAAATGGAGGAAGATTTCGCACCTTGTTTGCGAGGAAGGTTTCGGGGCCATCGTTCTCCTTGGAAGAGAGAAGAGGACGTGGGGAAGAAGAGGAAGATGATGAAGCTGCTCGCCGAGTGGTGGAGAATGGAGTCAGTGTTAGGGCTTAGGAGGAAGAAGAAGAGGGAAGTTAGGGTTCTTAGGGTTCTTGAGGAAGAAGAGGGAAGTTTGTGTTCGGGGGGAGGGCGGGATTACTTGGGACAGCCCTCTGATCAAATAAATGGGCTGTCCTAAGTAAAACCCAAAAAAAATTGGGCGCTAGCCCTGATCAAAAAGGGCAGTGCCTTTATAAAAAGCCTTGTAGAACTACGAACTTTTTACAACCGCCAATTGGCCCCCCTCTCCATTGTAGGGGTGAACATTATACGATTTTGGACCGAAAATCCAACCGAGGCAAATCGGATAAGATATTCGATTTGATTTGAAAGGAAAAAAAAAGTTCGATTTCAGTTTTAAAAAATATAAAAAAATTATTTAATTTTGGTAAATTGAAAACAGAATAAAACTTCTAAAATTATATAAATATTCTCACTCAATTCTATGTATATTTTATAATTAAAAGTGTGTATATTTAAAAATAATAATTTTATATGTGTTTTGAAAAGTCCAAACTTTAGTAATTTAACAATTATTCCAACTCTAGACCCTTGTTAGCAATCAGCCGAATAAAACTCGTATTATATGCGAATTTTTTCGTATATTTCATAAATGTATAATACTTGCGTACTTTTGACAGATCCAAATCAGTACGTAACTTTTATGCATGTGAAGTTTTAAATGTGTTCTATATAAATTATTGAAAAAATTGGCACAAAAAACGTGCTGGAAGCCTATTTAATTAATCAAATTTGACAACATATTTAAGAATGTGAAGTTTCTAACCTCAATATTTTTATTTTTTGAATATTTGACCGAATTTTTGAACGTATTTTATTTGCACTAAGCCGATTTATACTCGTACTTTTGCCGTCCCGAATTTTTTTCGTTTGCCGAATTGCTAACAAGGCTCTAGACACAATTTTGAAATATAACAAATGTGTGTATAAAATTTATAATTTTAATATGATTTAACCACAATCCTAACTTTGGACCGAGCTCATTAAACAATAGAAATAGTCCAACTGAATAATCCGAATCGACTATTCGGTTCGGTTAGATTTCAGTTTTGGCTAATTTCGGTTCGGTTTCGGTTTTAAATTTTTACAATTTCAGTTTATTCGGTTTTGCCTATTTCGGTTCGATTTAAACCGAATGCTCACTCCTATATAGAGGGAAAAGAGAGACCAATTGACAATCAACACATGTTGTAAAGGATCTATTTGTTTGTAATCATGATATTATTGTAAATATTAGATTGTGTATAAAAAAATGTTAGTAATTTTTTTTAAAAATGCTGTATTTTTGCTTTAGTCAATTTTTTTTAGCATTTGGAAACTGTAGCGGACTCTTGTTGACACTTAAAAACGCTAGCAACTTAAATTTTTTTTTTTTAATTTGAAACGTATCCTAACTCGTGAACAATAATCAAACTGAACAAAAATCCAACTGAACCCACAAAAAAGGAAAAGGGAAGAAAAATATAGAGAAAAATGAGGAAAAAAATAGAAGGTTAATTTGAAATATAAATTTTGTATTATTTGGAGTGAGCCATTGTGTGTCAATACGAAGTGGACACTCCAAAAGTAATAATTTACACTATTTATAAAATAAATTAGAGTATATGGTATGGAATATTCCTACTGTGGATGTTCTAAATTATGGCGTTTAGATCTTGGATTTTATATTAATTTAAAGTTTAAGTCAACAAAAAATTTTGAATTTATATTTTTCGTTTTTTTTATTATACCCTCATTTCTAACATATTTTCTAACATGTATTGATTGTTGACCTTGTACTATGTAGAAAAAATAAAACCAAAAATAAAAATTCAGGAGTTAAAATTTTGAATTGGATATGTCAAGACTTAAAACTCTGAAATTATATAAAATTCGTTGTCTAAACACTAATTATTCTAATTAGGATTGATGGATTTTGCTGTTATAAATAAGAGTTATTTGTATTTATCCCTCCAATTGCTAATCCTATTTCTACTTCCCCCCAATTTTATTTTAATTAGTGTTACCCCCCCAATCTTTGGGTAAAGTGCAAATAAACCTTTCTTAGATTTGCGTTTTTGCATTTGAAGACCCCCTTTTTTAAAAAAATTTACATTTTAATTTTTGCTTAGTTTGCACCCATGTCATTAACATGCGTTAAAATGCGTCTAAAAATACGATTTTACCCCTCCCCCTACTCTCTCCTCCCTCTCTCTCCGATGGTGGGGACTTGTCAAGCGGGGCCGACTAGAGGAGAGGGGAGGGTGGCCGGCCAGCGGAGGGAGGAATGGACATGTCGAGCTAGGGTTGAGCATTCGGTTCAAAACGAACTAAAAATCGAATAAGCAAAATCAAAACCGGACCGAATTGGCCCATAACCGAATCAAACCGAACCAAATTAAATTGGTTCGATTTTTGTTTATTCGGTTTATTTGCACTTTTTGTTAATATATATAGTACTTAAATATAGCTAAATTTATTTAGTATATATATATATATATATATATATATATATATATATATATATATATATATATATATATATATATATAAACTAAATTTTTTTATTCGGTTTTCGGTTTTGGACCGAAACCGAAACCCAAAATCGAAACTGAAACCGAATAAGAAAATTTAGTATTTTCAAAACCGAAATCGAACCGAATCTTTTTTTAACCGAACCGAATCTCTTATTCTGTTCTGTTCGATTTTTTCTTATTCGGCCCCCCTCGACCGCCCCTCCTCCCTCTGCTAGCCGGCCCCCTCGACCTGTCCCCCCACCTCCCTCCGCTAGCCAGCCCTCCCAACCCCCTCCTCCCTCCGCTGGCCGACCCCCCTTCGCTGGTCAGTCATGCTCGACCTAAGGGTGAGCATTATTCGGTTTGGACCGAAAATCGAACCGAACCGAATAAGAGATTCGGCTCGGTTTAAAAAAGTTCTTATTCTATTTCGGTTTTGAAAATACTAAATTTTCTTATTCTGTTTCGGTCTTAGATTTCGGTTTCGGTCCAAACAAAAAACAGAACAAGAAAATTTAGTTATATATATATATATATATATATATATATATATATATATATATATATATATATATATATATATATATATATATATATATATATATATAAGTACTATATATATTAACAAAAAGTGCAAATGAACCGTAAATCGAACCGATTTAATTCGGTTCCGTTTGATTCGGTTATGGGCCAATTCGGTTCGGTTTCGGTTTTACTTATTCGATTTCGGTTCAATTCGGTTTCCGGTTCAGTTTGAACCGAATTAACCGAATGCTCACCCCTAGCTCGACCCGTCCCCTCCTCCCTCCGCCGGCCGGCCACCCTCCCCTCTCCTTTGGTCGGTCCCGCTTGACAAACTCCCACCACTAGAGAGGGGGGGGGGGGGGGAGTGGGGGGAGGGATAAAATCGTATTTCTAGACGTATTTTAACGTCTGTTAATGGCATGGGTGCAAACTGAGCAAAAATTAAAATGTGGGATATTTTTTTTTTAAACAATGGGTCTTCAAATGCAAAAACGTAAATTTTAGGAGGGTTTATTTGCACTTTACCCAAAGATTGAGGGTAACACTAATTAAAATAAAATTGGGAGAAAGTAGAAATAGAATTAGCAATTGGGGAGGTAAATACAAATAATTCTATAAATAAAGGGTCTAAATAGTAATTAGTCCAACTAGAATCGATGGATTTCACTGTTATTTATACTAAAAGCGTATGTTCTCTCGGATCCGTAGGAGACTAACGGGTAGGGTATGGTCTCTTAGATCCGTACGACTAACGGGTCTCAATATGGGTGGGTGCTGGCAAAATAAGGACCCGAGCCGAGTGCAGTATAAAACTCCTATGAAGGAATGAATGGACACGAGAAGAGGGCTAGTGGGGGAGGGAAACTGAAAGCTAAAGGAATCCCCCCACTAGCAATGTATGATACATGTTTGCTGACGAAGAGTACACTACAAGACAACTCGATACACAGTCGTGCTGCACTTTGTACTTTGCAGATTTTGGGGGTTGGTCCAATGAGTGATCGCTCACTCTTTTTTCGTTTGTTAGCTAGCTCATCATCACTAGAGCTGTCAAGTGGAGTGGGCCGGGCCGGCACGAATTAGAGTGGGCCGGGCCGGGCTCGGGCCGGACCTCTTGAGTCCATAAACTGTAGCGGGCCGGGTCGGGGCCGGGCTATAGATGAAAATATTAAGTCCAGTCCGGCACATGACCCACGGCATGGTGGGCTTCGGGTCGGGCCGAGCCGGACTGGACCGGGCCAGACTGGGTCGGGCCGGATGCGACCCAATATAAGGGACTGGCCGGTCGCACTGAAGGCCGTCATTTTGATTCAATTCGGTCAGTATATACATATATCATTCATGGATGCATGCATGTATGTTGTTGTTGCAGCAACTTGCAACTAATATATATTGAACTGAATTGAATTGAATTCAGTTCAAATATTCATTTCATTTCAATTCGGTTCACTACTTCACTGTATAATCATAATAATAACAGAGGCCACCACCACTTGCACTTGTTGCTTTATTTTGGCAGTGGTATAAGTCATATTTGGAGGGAGTGTTTGTTGTGTACATGTTTTTCTTTTCTTTTCCTTGTTCACTACAACAAAAAATTCTTTTAATGACGACTAAAAATCGTCATTAATGACGAACCATGACTCTTTTTTTTTCAAAACAACCGTTATGAAAACGGGTGTTATAAATATTTTTTAAAAACGTTATAAAAAAACCGTCATGAATAGTTTCTATAAAAGCGTTATGAATAGTTAATATATAGTGCACAATTCAGGACATTTTGAAAGCGTTATGAATAGATAATCTGTATAAGCTCAATGGAGAACATTTATAACACTCAATATTACTGAACTCATCACATTTATAACGCTTAATACTGCACATTATATATTACTTTCCAAAAACTTCTCAATTCAATTTTTAAACAACAACTTTGAACTATATTCACAAGAAAACATCGAAATGTTATATCACCATCTTCATTACATTATCTCAAAATAGGGTATCCAAATACATATATTTACAACTACTACTTAAATGGATCCTCAAAACAAGTAACTACTTTGGCTTCAACTTGAGCACATCAAAACTGTCAACATCACGTGTAGAAAATTCCACCACTGCAATAATAGTTGCATCTTTATGTGCACCTGAGAAGGAAAATTAATACTAGCTAGTTAGCTATAATTCCACCACTGCATCTATAACAAGTATTATCAACACATTACGATAAGACCAACTTACAAATTTGAAAATAGAGAGAGCTCTATGAGCTAATCTTCAAAAACTTCAATGACTAATACAATGAATATGACAACAACATATGGAAAAGGAAAAGAAAACTAATACAACGAATATGACAACAACATATAGAGATGCAACCTCTAAAATCTAATAATAGTAGAAATTTCTTTTTCTACTATTATTTTCTAGAGGTGGTTTTTCTTTCTTCATAAATTTGAGGGAGGGGTCCTTAGTTTTCAGCAGTTATATGGAGCAAAAGGAGATACCTGTGTTTATTGAAGGATCGCCATGGTCGAATAGAACAGTACTAAATGGGCAGAACTTATGCAGATCATACTAAAAAGAGAAAACAGAATCAGATCCCAGCTAAGCAATTGATAATAGAATATAGCATAACTAAGATTCTATATTGCATAGGGTGTTGTAGTGCAGCAAGCCAGCACTTTAACTTAATATGCTAAGAGTTTGTTTTTAATAGCTAATTACTCCAAATAAGTATAAAAATTAATATTTCAAAGCATCATTGATTCAGGAATTGATAATGCCCGCATAAATACATACAACTACCTCCCTGGTTGAACAATCATTTTACCAAGTTTCCTTTGGAGTTATGGTTCCCTGCTGCTTTTTTATCATTCTTATGTCAACACTTTATAGTAACAATTAGTAGTGTATAACATAACTCTAATTTGCAATACTTGGATTCAAAGAGCCATTCTCATCTCACATTTCTGGTTTCTAACTATTTCAACTTTGGACTCTACCTATTATACAATAGAAATAGTCCAACCGAACAAACCGACTCGTTATTCAGTTCGGTTCGATTTTGGTTTTGGCTAATTTTGGTTCGGTTTCGGTTTGGAATTTTTAGAATTTTGGTTAGGTTGAAACCGAATAAACCGAATGCTCGCCCCTACTAATTGGTGGTTCTTCATACTTGGAAGTTGTATAGGACTATTTATTTTGAGTCTGACATTCCTGTGATTTCTTTCGGCAAAATTTGCTTTTTTACTTGAGGCAAGACAAAGGTTAGAGGTTTTGAGACTTGAAACAGTTTCTCTAAAATACATGTGGATACCAGTAACACCGGGGAAAAAGAAACCAAACTATCCCCTAAAATTTCATTTATCTTCTTAGTTCCAGAATAGCTGCTCCAAATTTAATGGTTCCGACTAAATAATGTGATTGGGGAGTACTAAAGTACATGGTACTTTTAATCTAACACGACTTGGTCACATAAAATTGTAAACAATTAAACTTGTTCAAGTCCCTCTGTAATAGAAAACTAAACAGAGCTGATGGGTTTTGTTTTGCACCTTCTTATCCAATGTCTGACTGAATAGCTCAGAAACTGGTAAGTAGAAAAGTAAAGTTATGAAAACAATTAACTACTCTTGGAGATTAAAAGTTAATACAAGATTATCATCTAATACCATATCTTATTAAATTTCATGCCCATGGGATACATCCTTATAAAAGCTTTTATAATTATAAAATTCATATAAATTGATATAAATCATAACAATATGTGTATCAGAGGGTCATATGTCAACGTCTCTACCTAGAATCTACTGGTATCACACAATAAGATTCGCTTGGAATATTGCCACAATAGAAATCGTTAAATTGAACTTTAAAGAGCATGAGTTTTATAAGGTTTGGTAACTTAAATATGTCAATCAGTAATACTTACAACGGTAAAGTTCTAATCAGATATATTGAGGCATGTCTCCACTAATATTCCATTATAAATAAAATAACCCCAAAAGTTCTGTCATGTAATCAATAGGTTGTAAAGCTTTCAAACATGTTTCTTCGTAACTATATCTCTAATGAAATACTGGTGAAAAAAAACGTGGATCCTAAATGTCTGAGGATGATAATACAATGACCGACATCCATGTACCATATTATTTTTCCAGAGAGAGCAGATCCACAACCGAAATTCGTACTTAAATATTTTGACTATGTCGCTCCAACGTAATTCATGTGTATTCTCGCTTCTACGCAACCCATACTGCAAGAAGCACTTGTATAGTTTATAGAAGAGAGGATAAAAAATAGTGAAAAAGTCGACAAAATAATCAAGTATGGTGATGATTCCTAATTCATCCGATACTACAAAAGCTAGGTTCTTATTTCTTAATATGTATATGTTCAGGGCAAGAAAGAAACACACTGTCACATAGCAGTGGGTCGTGATATGGTCCATCCAGAAATCAGAGGAAATTTTGCGGTCTTGACAAGTAGCTCCTGTACAGCTTTCAGAATAAAAGGGCAAAACAAATTATTAATCCTCAAAGAAGCCTAGCAGCTCCCTTTGGTGACAACTCTGAGCTCTGCAATATCAACATGATAACAATATTTGAGACAACATTTACCAGCAATGTACAATCAGAAGCAGGAGAAAAAAAAAGTAGCAGTAATAGTATTCTGAAAATGAAGTTCACCTACACACTTCTTTGTGCCTCTCCACTAGTGAAGAAACGGTCCTCGAGAACGGCCTTCCGAAACTAGGTTGAGAACGGCCTTCCCCCATGATTTACAGTCCCAAAATTGTACATGCGATGTAACAAGAAAACCCTTGAAAGCGAAGGAAAGACCCAAAACAAAAGTCTCTAAAACAAATCTAAGAAGAAACCCTAGAAATCAGCAACCACTACGAAATCGTAGATTACGAAGACGTCTGTAATCGAGAGAGAGAGAGAGAGAGAGAGATGAGGAGCTTACTATTCGGGACCCATGGCTTCTGATGATGGAGCTCTGGTGGCGATCGGTCCGACGAAACCCTAGAAATTCTTTTCTGATCGGGGAATTTGGGGGTCTCTCTGGATGGAACGAACGAAGGAGAAAGAAAGGAAAGGCAGGGGACAGTGGCGTCGAGGCCGTTGAACCCCAACCCTAGGCCTGGATGCTGGACCAAACCCTAATTCTGAGCATGGGAGCGGAGGAAGAGGAAGAGGAGGAGGAGAGGGGAAATGGAAGGAGAAGAAGTATTTCGAAACGCTTAATATTAATAAGTTTGCAAAATATTACAAGTTTGCCACCGCTCTAAAATATTAATAACGCTTTATTTTATAAACGTTATAAAAAGCCCAGAATTAGCCCAAACCGTCATAGAAAAAAGGTATTTCGAACTTTGATAACGCTTATGTATCAGGCGTCATCAATACGTCTTATCGAGCGTTATTAATAGGCCTTTTTGTTGTAGTGGTTTAAGTGACAACACTGCTGTTAGCTGCTAGGATTTGGGACAAATCAAAGAGATTGTACAGGGATGTTGCAACCGGGTCAAGCTTCGGACCGGGCTTCGTGCCGGGCCGTGTCGGGTCGAGCTTGGGCTTCAGGCCGGGCCGGGCCTAAATTATGGGTCAATATATGTGGCCCGGCACAACCCAATATATGGGACCGGGCCGGGCTGGGCCCACGATTAATCGGGCCGGCACATGGGCCAATTTTTTGGGCCGGGCTCGTGCTTGGCTGGGTCGGCCCGGCCCAATTGACATGTCTAATCATCACTATCATCCAACCTCTGCCAACTTGCCCCCCTGTGAGCCCTTGACCCGAAATCCCCAATTATTTTTATTTATTTTTTATTTATTAAATATTGCTGATTATTGATTATTGTATATTTGTAATTAAATAATCAGTTATATATGTAATACATATATATTAGCACTTATTTGTAAATAATAAAGAAGAGAATGGAAGGGGGGCTTCTTGCAAATACCCAAACTAATAAGGACCTAAGTAAAATAGTGTAATCCAAATCCTTTTCGTAATGCCAGGGATTTAAAACCCTGTATTCAAACTTTTTCTAGCGGCCAAAGCCGAGAGAGGGAGTTTAGATGAGATCGAATTTCCTTCTCCTTATCCCAATAGAATTCAAATTAGTCTATATATATGTAGATTGCTCGATGCCCTAACCTCGCCCTTAAACCCTAATTCTCTGCCACCAGCTGTTTCCTGCTCTTTATCGAGGTAGCTTGAGGAGTTGGAAGGAATCATCCGTAAGCAACCAGAAGGTTCATTGGACTTTTTGACTCTACACTTGGCCGTGCCAGCAGCGCAGGACCACAGGCAAGTATACCTTGCCAACTTGTACAATACAATTTATATGCGTGTTCATTATCTCGCTGCCGTTCTTTTCCTTACATTCGTGATTGCTTTATTCCATGTCTTGTACACTCATCCTGTTATAGTTTTACTTTACAAGTTTCTAGTTGTCTGCACATTCTTGTTCCTTTCTGTTATGACATTTCTAACTGTTACACTGTGTTATATAGTTTCATATGTATTCCTTGATAGAGTCGTCTAGTCCTACACCACGATTCCCTCGACTTGATTATAACTTGACTTGACTTGACATGACTTGACTTTGACATTCTATAGATTGGGAGTACTTACCTTGACTACGGTCTATAGGATTTTATACTAGGATTGGCTACCGTCTTAGTTGTGAGTACTTGCCTTGACTGCGATTGAGACACTATAGATTGTGAGTACTTGTCTTGACTGCAGTCTATAGCTTGACCTATTAGCCATTTCTAGTATGGCATGCCAGTGTCTTAGGATCCTTGTGTTTAGATCTTGTGTCTTGGTTCATTTTGTCTAGTTGGATATCCTTGATTGTTCCTTACTTCTTTGTATATCTGTATTGTTACATGTTGGCTTGTATATTATGTATCTTGCTAGTCCTCTGAGGACCTGATGATCTCTTCAGGTTTAGCGAGTATTGAGCCAGGTGCACGCGAGCAGGTTTGAGCTAGCATTGGACCACGGTACCACTGCAGACGAGGGTACTTTGGTGATTAGCAGTTTTGACTCAGTTATTTCCATTCCATGTATTCTTTTATTCCGTCTACTGGTAGTGTATTTGTGTCCACCGGACGTGACCTGGATTCATGATGAGTTTGATATTTCAGTTTATTCATTCAATATTCAGTTGATTGTGTCATATTTCTGTGGATGAGATCTAGACTGCCTTGTTAGATTCTGTGACTTGTTTATGTATTAGACAGCGTTCTGTTGGAACCCTAGAGGGGGGGGTGAATAGGGTCAAGCTAGCTAATCAAGCATTAGCACAAACTAATGTGCAATTTAAAAATATAAGTGCAAGAGAAGAAGCAATAACAATACCGACACACGATATATCCTGGTATCCTCCCAAGAGGCACTCCAGTCCCGGACTCTCTCCGGCTTTAATCCACTATTTGAGTAAATAGTTACACACGAGTTTGGATCCGAAGAACTCGCCAACTTCTTACACGAGAGCTTTAATCCGAAGGCCTCTCCGACTTCAACCGAGAGTTTGGATACGAAGACTCTCCAACTTCAACCTTTCACAATAGGTTTTGATCTCCTTATACAACAAGATGAAGATCTTACTTTACAACTCAATAACTCTAACACAATTTGTGGATGGCAAATGAAAGCTTTGTAGAGTGTTTATGGATAGACTTTGGTGGTTTAAAAAATTTTAGGCTCAAAGCATCAACCTTGAATGAAGGGGTTCAAGGCTATTTATAACCAAAGCAAAGGAAAGTGCAATAATGCAACTTTCTCAGGCTGACGGATCATCCGTCGGATTTCTGCAAAAATTCGCTGGATCATCCGCCTGTATAGTCCAATGACTATAAATAGAGCCGTTGGGATCAATCATTCGTAAAAATCGATCGTTAGAATGCAAACGGTCATATGGCAAAAAATCTGCCGGAATTTTACAGTTTTCTGCCGGATAATCCGAACACTCACAGAAGGTATTCTGTGAGACCATTCGGATCTTCGGTCGGATTTCTGCGGAGATCCGCCGGATTATCCGCCAGGATTTCGAAGATTGTCCTGGATTATTTTTTACCCTAGCTTTCGATTTTGCCATCTATTTCTTGTGTTTACAAAGATTTCTAAGACTCATTACAGACTCCAAATATACTGTAGTAGAAGCAGGCTTCTGCAGAGTCTTGAAATGATGATGGCTTGGCTTCTTTCCTTGATAGATGTTGGCTTTTTCCCTTGGCGGCAGCTGTCCAAAGCCCCCGAACCCCCGACGAAGGGCGCTTCCCCCTCGACCCCCGTCCGTTGACCGGGCAGCGGAACCCCCGAGTTAGGCCCGTCAATGGTAGACCGAAAATCCGTATCCGATCCGTATTCGAACCGAAAATATCCGAAATTTCGGATACGGATACGGATTCGGATATCATATCGGATATTTATCGGATATCGGATGCGGATACGGTAAGTGTCATATCCGAACCAATAATATCCGAACCAATAATATTTAAATTATTTAATAAATTTAAAATAATATTTACTACAAATTATGTTTTTCAGCCAAACTTATTGGAAAGTGTAGATAGTTCAAACTATGTTTTTCAGCCACTTTTAGTGGTTTAGATCGGTACCATAGGGTTGAACTTAAATTTCCAGCAACATATATACTACAATATATTTGTTATATCATATCTAAAGAGTTAAAATGTTTTGGTTGTCACCTTGCAAGCGGCTGAAAAACATAGTTTGAAGTATCTACCCGATCTAAACCAGCAAGGTGACAACCAAAACGTTTTAACTCATTTTTTTCTTCCCTTTTTTTAATATTTTTTTAGTAATCTTATTGGTTCGGATATTATCCGATATCCGTTAAAATTATTGGTAACGGATATGGTAGCCAAAAATTATATCCGATCAGATATCGGATAGTTATCGGATATATCCGATAGTTAATGGTTCGGATATGGTAATGCCAATATCCGACCAATAAGCTACCATTGACAGGCCTACCCCGAGTGCGTGGCTCCGGAGATGTCGTCGGGTGGTTCAGAGAAATCTTGTGGGATCCGTCGTCTTTGGCCCACCATGATTTCTTCATTGCATATGTCCACATTGATCTTGCTTATTACTTTTCTGCATGTACAGGTTAGACGAACAAAGCAATATACATAGTAGCAAGTATGATAAGTTTATTGCACATTAGGACAATGCTGAGTTTAAGTATAAGTGCCAAGGTGATAGCATAAATGATAGTGATATCATAATGATTAAACTTAATTGAATGACCATAATAAAAAACATAGTTTTGATTTTGGCAACCCGATTAAATTTAAGATAGATAAAGCTCATATCACTAATAAGTAAACCAATAGGCACATACCACCAAAGGTATAAGTATAAGTAGAAATGCTATAGTGATAGTATAAAGATTAGTGATAATGAAATGCTAAACTAAACATATTAACCATATTCAAAAACATGATACAATCATTGGGCCAACAATCTCCCCCTTTTTGATTTTGGCAAATCGATTAAGTTTAGTATAGACATAATAGATGCATGTACTACTAATATACAAAGGACATAAGCAATATCACTAAAAGTATACTACTTAGATTACTTATAAATACATACTTAAACTTACTTCTCCCCCTTTGACATGATCAAAAATAGGTTCCCCCGTACTAAGAGATAAAAAGAAATCAATCTCAAGCGAAGAAATCAGAGCATGGAAAACTCATAGACAATTATGATCAAGATATACTAATGAAAAACAATGGAAGAAGGGTGTAAAGACAAGTATAGAAACTACATGTCAAATGTAGAGTACCAAATAGAGAATAGCTTGTCAAAACACAATATAGTTGGTAAAACTAAAAGAATTTGAAAATAATCAATAGATAGTTTACCAACATGAAATTCAAGAAAGAGATCCAAAACATAATATGATATGAAATATTACTCTAATTTTGGAAGAGAACTATAAAATAAAGGATTTCAAACAAAAGCCATGAGGAATAGATAATTGCAACTAATAGATACCAATTGAGATATGACATTAAATAAACTTGATACCAATTGAAAAGATGTAAATTTTAAACATTGATCAAAGAAACCATTAATAATTATAATTGTCCACAAATAAATAGTGGAACAAAATAAAAGAATAATCAATGTAAAATATTGCAATTGATATAAAGTAATCACATTATTTGTAAAATCTATATGCTTATCCAAGTTCATGCATTTGAACTCAATTACCTTATCATGCTATATGAATACCCTTTAGATAAACATGAAGGTAAAGGAGAAAAATACTTGAGAAAGAGAAATTCAGTCGACTTGAATGCTCCCCCTCAAAGTACTACCAAAGTTGATAAAAATCATGAATTTTGGATAAGTCCTCAACAAGGAAAGCCAAATCAATTAAGCATGAAAGAAAAGCCAAATCAATTAAGCATAAAAGAAAAGCCAAATCAACGAAAGCATAATATTCATCAAGATAAGATCTGAAAGTTAATATTAGCAAGATGACATATTTAACCCATATGAAAGAGAGAGAGAAAAGATAATAAGGACAATCACATACACTCTCATAAACCCTTCAAATTAAAAATATCATGACCTCAATCAATAAGATATGAAAATGAAGAAAATATGGGTCCATGATAAACTATGTATACGACATATTAGAGGGTACGGATGAATTAAAACAATTTATTTGCTCCCCCTTAAAATATGCGTAACTAGTTTCAAAGCACTTATAGCATCAAAATCTAGGAGTAAATCAACTATGGATTTCTCCCCCTTGCTCAATGCATATAAGGCTATAAAATTGTCATAAAATGAATAATGTCATCGTTAGTCAAGAAGAGATATTCAATTAATACTTACTAAAGATGAGAGATCAAAAGAATATTCCAATTTAGCACATGTAATCAAAAGATGTCATCATGAAAAAGAATAAGGACAGTTAAATCAATCATGATGAGAGTCAAAATATCGCTCAAAAATAAAATAAAAATAAACCTCAAATATCATGTCCATGATTATCTAATCAAGAAAGAATCAACCAATTTATTACTTTGCATGGACTAGGTATGTTGTACCACATATTTATCCAACAACGGATAAATCCAAACCTTTCTAATGGTAAATTAATAACCCATAAAGTTCAAATAGCAAAGGTCATATGTGATAAACCATGAGTAGTCAAAGTAGAGTAATAAATTAACTTGATAATCTCATAACTAGATAATTTAAGACTACTTAATCATTAGGATCATTCATAAAGAAAACAAATGAATAAACATGATCCAATGATAAATCTCATCAAGAGAAAATTCAAAATCCATATTTATAAAGAATCTTACAGATCAATGAAAAATATGGAAAAGAGTCAATCTCAAAATGATCACACATTCAATCTAAAGAGATGTTATGATAATACGATAAAATCATAACTCAAAAAGTGAGAGAAATATAAGAGAGACTTGCTAATGACTAGTATGGAAGAGAGTTAAAACAAGGAATCACAAATCTCTAAGAGAAAACAAGATCTAATAAAGAATTTGTAAAACTAGTTTTAGAGATCAAGCATATCACAAATCTTATTTTTGTAAACTAGCATATCATATATAGATTGAAGTATAGGAATATAGTTAGATGTATGAAAGTGAGCCAAAATTATATAGCTTAATAATATATCACAAATAAGCAAACTATATAATCCAAATAAGATTAATGAGGGAAGCCATTAACAAGATAAATGTGCTCATTAAATCTTAAGTCACTAACACTAAAAAATACTTGCTTAAGCAAAGAGTTCTCAATAAGTATAATACATTTTGAATGATCAAAATAATTTTTAGACTCTTTATTAAGCAAGGATAAGAGTATAAGATAACAAAATAAAAAGAATTAGACTCTTATCAAGTATAGGCAAAAAGAGATATTCATGTAAATACAAATAAAATAATTCTCTTTGCTAAGTATAGAGATTAACCCAAGATAATGAAATAATGGATCGATCTAGAGAATGCAAAATATTATAGCCATTATGAAATAAGAGTATTCTCTAGAAATGGAAGATCTCTAACCAAAAGCTCAAACCATAGTAGCTAAGGACATAAGACATATGATGTATCAATTACATGAATTCTCATGTGCTACAACAACATCATTGGAAAACAATAATTCCAAAGAAGCATAAACCCAAGGAATGAGTAAGAAAGCACATTAAAAATAAGAAAGCTGATCGGATTATGGTACAACCCCTTCCTGTTGACACAGAATTTGCATTGGATCGAGTAGTAACAGCCATAGGAGAAACTAAGGTTTCTCTAGCAATCAAGAAGAGCTAAGGAAGAAGAAGACGTTTTATTGGATTCCAGAAGACTTTATTACAGTAAGTATTGTAATAACACTCATCATACTCTTACCTCCTCTTTCAGTTGTATTTATACAATTCAAATTGGAATACAAAATGACACAAATGCCCTCCTCATTATAGGTGGCAGGTTAGTTGGTGAATTGTCCTCCACTTGTGCTGCTGACTCCACTTGTGCTGCTGACTTGTCCTCCACTTGTGCTGCTGACTTGTCTGGTTGTAGACTAGGAATGCATCAATACTTTCCCCTTCAATTTGACCTTGCCTCAAGGTCAAAGTAAGGAAAGACCTTACAGAACTCTTCATATGGCACCCAAGTTGCTTCTTCTGGGTTTTGATTCTTCCATTGTACTAGTAGATCTACTGCTGCTCTATTGTTTCTTTTAACCAGCTTCCTTTCTAAAATCTTCTCTGGTTCTTTCAATATTCCTTCTCTAGAGTCAGGAATATTTTCCTGTATCACCACCTTTTGGCTAACATGCTTCTTAAGTTGTGACACATGAAAAACTGGGTGTATGGTAGCCTCCTCTGGCAAAGCAAGCTTATAAGCTACTTGCCCAACTCTTGCTACAACCTGGTATGGACCAAAGTACTTGGGTGACAATTTCTGGGACTTCCTCTGCGCCACAGTGATCTGTCTATACGGTTGCAATTTGAGGTAAACCCAATCACCCACTGCAAATTCCCTCTCTGTCCTGTGCAGGTCAGCAAGTCTTTTCATTCTGTTCTGGGCTAACAGTAAGTTGTCTTTAAGGATTTGGATAGAGTTATCTCTTGTAGCTAAGGCTTCAGCTACCTTAGGATCTTGTACCACTGCAGGAGCATATGTCAGCAAATTAGGAGGTTCCCTACCATAAACAGCTTCAAAGGGTGTGGTTTTGGTAGATGAATGCCAGTTGGTATTGTACCAATATTCAGCCCACAACAAGTGTCTAACCCACTCCTTAGGTTGATGACTGCAAAAACATCTTAGGTATGCTTAATGCTCATATTAGTAACCTCTGTTTGCCCATCTATTTGAGGGTGATAGGAGGTGCTATAGTTCAGCTGTGATCCTTGTAACTTGAAGAATTCTCTCCAAAAGGCACTAGTGAATATAGGGTCTCTGTCTGACACTATAGTTCTGGGCATTCCATGCAGTTTAAAGACTCCTTCCATGAAGATCTGAGCAACCTTGTTAGCAGTATATGGATGTGCAAGGGCAAAGATGTGCACATATTTGGTGAGTCCATCAACTACCACCATTATTACAGACTTGTGATGTCTGAGAGGTAAACCCTCTATGAAGTCCATGGATATGTCTTCCCAAATTCTGTTTGGAATTGGGAGTGGTTGCAACAATCCTGCAGGTGAAGAGTTCTCACTCTTGTGAGCCTGACAAACTTCACAAGATCTGATATAGGCCTGGACATCCTTCTTCATACCTCTCCAATAGCAAACCCTCCTGAGTCTATGAAGAGTTTTCTGAAACCCAGAGTGGCCTGATTGAGGAGTATTGTGATGTTCCTTGAGCATGACTAGTGCAAAGTCTAATCCTGGTTCAATCCATAGCCTATTTTTGTAATACAGTAGCTCATTTCTCATGGAAAACTTATCAGTACCGAGCAATCCTTCCTCCTATTTCTGTAGCTGTTCCTGGTAGGACTGGGAAGTCTTCATGGCCTCTTTATATTGCTGCAGCCAGTCATTTTGGACCAGACTTGTAGCTTGTAGCTGTACCTCTTCTTTTCTGGAAAGGCTATCTGTAGCCCTGTTCTCTGATCCTTTTTTGTATTCTACCTTGTAGTTATATCCATGTAACTTCATTATCCATTTATACTGTGCATCAGTATAGACCCTTTGTTCTAACATATATTTGAGGGGTTTGTGGTCAGTCTTTATGATGAATGGTCTGCCCCACAAGTATTGACTCCATTTCTTAACTGCTAGGAGAATGGCTAACATTTCTTTCTCATAAGTTGACAAAACAGTAGCCCTTCCTTTTAAATTCTGGCTTAAGTAGGCTATAGGATGTCCCTTCTGCATGAGTACAGCTCCAATACCACTACCAGAAGCATCACACTCCAAAGTGAAAGTCTCACTAAAATCAGGCATGGCTAATACAGGAGGTTGGGTCAGTTGTAACTTCAAGTTTTCAAAAGATTTCTGAGCTGTCTCTGACCAACTGAAAGAGTTCTTCTTCAGGAGAGCAGTTAATGGCACTGCTATAACCCCATAGCTCCTAACAAATCTCCTGTACTAACCAGTAAGACCCAAAAAACCTCTGAGCTCTTTAACAGTTTTGGGAGTAGGCCACTCCAGGACAGACTTGATCTTGTCTGGATCTGCAGCTACTCCTGTTTCAGATATGATGTGCCCTAAGTACCCCACCTGTTGTTGACCAAAGTAACATTTGCTCCTTTTTACCTTCAATTGATGATCCTGCAACCTCTGAAAGACCTTTTCCAGATGTATACAATGACTTTCAAGATCTGGGCTATACACTAGTATATTATCAAAGAAAACAAGTACAAATTTTCTAAGAAAATCTTTAAAGACTGCATTCATAAGGCATTGGAATGTTGAAGGGGCATTAGTGAGCCCAAAGGGCATCACTAAGAACTCATAGTGTCCCTCATGAGTTCTAAATATAGTTTTATGTATGTCTGCATGTGACATTCTCACTTGATGATATCCAGCTCTAAGGTCAAGTTTGGAAAAATACCTGGAGCCATGTAATTCATCAAAAAGCTCTTCAATAAAAGGAATAGGGAATTTATCCTTAAATGTTTGTTGGTTTAAGCTTCTATAATCAATGCACATTCTCCAAGTGCCATCATTCTTCTTCACAAGTATGACTGGGGATGCATAAGAACTCTGACTTGGTCTGATGATGCCACTGTTCAACATCTCCTGCACCTGCCTCTCTATCTCATTTTTGTGTATGTAGGGATGCCTGTAGGGCCAACTACACACTGGTGCTGACCCAGGTAACAGAGGAATTTTGTGATCACAAGGTCTTGGGGGAGGTAAGCCTTTGGGCTCTTCAAACAACTGCTTGTACTTGTATATTAATTCTACTATTGTGGCTTCCTCCTTACTGTATGATATTTTGTTTTCCTGCAGATCCATGGAGCAAAGCTGAATAAGAAAGAACTGCCCCTTCTGTCTGATATCTTTCCCTTCAGGTTCTTTTAGATTTGACCCTGTGTCTTGAACTCCTGTGAACTGCCTCCACTTCCCAGACTGTTCATACTTCATTGTTAAGTCTTGGAAATTCCAAATTATGTCTTCCAGAGTGCTAAGCCAGTTGGCCCCTAACACAATTTAGCACCCAGCTATAGGTAGAGATAAGAGATCTGTAATTATCTTTTTTTGTTGGCATTCAATAACAACATTCTTGCATAGCCCTTGGCTCATCACCTTTTCTCCATTAGCCACTTGAACTTCAAATTTCCTGTTGTCAGAGATGGCTAAACTCAATCTTCTGCTAAAACTAGAGTCAATGAAACTGTGAGTAGATCCAGAATCCATCAAGATCATCACAGGTTTGTTTTGAACTACTCCTCTTAGTTTCATAGTAGAGTGACCCAGATTTCCTGAAATGGCTTGCAAGGATATTTCAAATAGACTTTGGCTACTTTGGCTATTTCTTTCCATTGCTCCTGCTACTTCTGCCTCCTCTCCCTCATCATCCTGTTCTTCATCTTCTACAATTATCATGAACAGTTTCTTTTCCTTACACTTATGTCCTCTAGTCTATTTTTTATCACAAGTGTAACATAGTCCCAAATTCCTCCTTCTATTGAGCTCAGCATGTGAAATAGTGCTATGTGGTACATTGGGGAACTTCTTTGGAATGTCAGCTGTTACAGGTACTGTAGGAAAAGAGGCCATAGCAGGTTTGCTCTGGTACTTGTTACTCTTATAAGTCTTCTTAACAACTGAGATGTTTGATTCATACAACCTAGCTACCTGCATTGTTGCTAGAAGGCTAACTGGTCTAGCTACTAATACTTCATACTTAATCTCATCCTTGAGACCACCCACATATTGACTAACCAAGAAGGTCTCAGGGAGTCCTCTTACTTTCTTGGATAGCTTCTAAAATTGCAAGGTATACTCTTATACTGTGCCTTCCTGCTTGAGTAGCTTCAGATCAATGTGATGATCTGTGAATTGGGAAGGACCAAACTCCATTCTTATGGCACTACAAAAATCTTTCCAAGTCATATTTCCCTCCCTGATTTGAATCAACCAGTCAAACCAATATGCAGTTGTTCCCTTCAATTGGACTGAGCAAGCTCTAACTCTGTCTGCTTCAGGTATGTAATAGAAATTGAAGGTTTACCCTCATTAACCATTCTTCTACATCATTCTCACCATCAAACTCAGGAATTTTTAATCTAACTGCAGATTGTACAGGTTGGCCCCAACTTTGACCTCCTGTAGGCAAATTTGGTTGGCTTCCAAAGAAAATAGGGGGTGTGCGCATCATATTTGGGGAGAAGCCAGATACTGAAGGGATTCCTGTGAATCCACTATTGGCTCTGGAATCTTGAGGAGGAGGATGACGCTGAGGGATTTGTTGCTGCTGAGGAGTTCTTGCACCCATAGCATGATTTCCACCGGTCGCCAAAGCTGGCACTATCGGGTTCTCTCCTCCCGTTCCTCGATTTCTTAAAAATTCCTCCAAGAATCGATCCAACTTGCTACTGAGCTCCGTGACAGTACCTTCCAAGGATCGGAGACGACAACGATCCTCCTCTGTTGTCGATCGAACTCCTTCCGACGATCTTGGCCGAGCTCCTCGACTGCTCGAGCCTAGTTCTCGACTCAATTCTCCTTGGGGATCGTTCAGCTCTGATACCAAATTGGTACGACCCCTTCCTGTTGACGCAGGATTTACATTGGATCAAGTAATAACAGCCATGGGAGAAACTAGGGTTTCTCTAGCAATCAAGAAGAGCTAAGGAAGAAGAAGACGTTTTTATTGGATTCCAGAAGACTTCATTACATTAAGTATTGTAATAACACTCATCATACTCTTTCCTTCACTTTTAGTTGTATTTATACAATTCAAATTGGAATACAAAATGACACAAATGCCCTCTTTATTACAGGTGGTAGGTTAGTTGGTGAATTGTCCTCCACTTGTGCTGCTGACTCCACTTGTGCTGCTGACTTGTCCTCCACTTATGCTGCTGACTTGTCTGGTTGTAGACTAGGAATGCATCAGATTATCCGTTGGATTTCAGCGAAAGTTTGACGGATTATCCGAACTTAGTGCTCACAAAGCTGCTGGAATTGATTGGATTATCCGTCGAATTTTTGCGGATATCCGTCGGATGTTCCGAACTATTGCTCACAGACTTGCTGTTTGCAGTCGGATGATCCGCCGAATTATACTGAAAATCCGTCAAATTTTTCGTCTCTCAATAAAATCAAATTTTCAAAGAGCTTTTATAGTACACCAAAGAAAAGTGAAAAGATATAGACTATAAAGTGTGCACTAATTAAAGAGGTAAAATCAACATACAAGGTAAGGCACAAAAACATGTGATCCTTAAAAGAACTTTCATAAATAGTCATGAACAAGACACTAATAAAAGATTTCTCTCAACATCCCAACTTAAAGGTATAAAATAAATACATATAAAAAGTTAGGAATCACATAGTTAAAGCTATATATATATATATAAATAGGCATACATGAGAAGATTTAACAATCAAGAGAATAATATGTATCCATAAAGTCAACCAAAAAGCTAAAAAGACATCATTAAAAGCAAGATTTAAGGAAGAAGCTTATTGATTCAAAAAGAGATACGTAAATTTGATCAAAAGAATCAATAGCTAGAGTATGAGTTAAGCACAAGTTTGAAAGTAACAAGTATAAATAAATACTCTTCAAGTTAATATAAAACTTTAGCTTAACTCATATGCCTACATAAAGGTATTTATACAAAAATAGATATCAATATAAGAGATACATGAACAATATGTAGATGGAAATTTAATGTAAATAGTCATGTATCCTTAATGAATATTTGAAAAACATTACAAATTCAAAAACATATATAAATAAACTTCATTAGGCAAAGAAATAATTGATTCTCAAGAAGATAATCAAGATCAAGTATGAGAATCAATAATAAATATATTATGTAAGCACAAGGTTAAAATAGAAGTATAAGTGTATACTTGTCAAGTGATAAGAAGCTTGTGCTAAACATATATATTCACAAATACCGATTTAAAGAAAATATTACAAATTAATGAGAAATTGGTAAGGAGTAACTATCCTCAAAAACTTTAGAGACGGAGAGTTAAAATCATATTAACTCAAATAAAAATCAAGCTCCTATGGACTAGAGTGATATGCATGCTTCATAATATAGATATTAAGAATAACAAGCATGCATAAAACAAATGTGTCACACTTAACAGAAAATAAGTGATAAACTATATAGTGTGAACTAATCATTTAAGTCGAGTAACTAGTCATGCTAGATAAAAGAATGAATAAGAAGATTAACTAAGCATGCTAGTATTATATCTCTCATTGATTTAGATAATAAGCAACTAAAATATATCAATGAGAGCTAGTAGCAAGTTGTCAAAGAAAATATGCTAGATTCTACAAATATAAACTATTTAAAGAGAATCGTTTAGCATGTTACCAAGTGGCTCTAGTGGCCACACTTGTGTTGGTGCAATTGCTTGGAAGATGACCTTTGAGCTTCGCAACCACCAATACGCTCCTCGGTGCTATGTCCCGATATAAGAAGCTTCACCTACAACATTAGACGAAGACTTTGGTATCCAAATAAACTTGGATCCACATTTGTTAGCTTTAGGGACCCATATACTATTTACTCTAGCATTGGTAGAAAAACTCCTACGAATAGGACAAGTTAAGCTTATGTGTCCAATACGAGAGCAATAGAAGCACCTAATACTAGTGTGTGCACATGTATCAGAATGAACATGGTTATGAACATGTGACATACTAGAATGATGAATATCTCTAGAGTGAGCATGAGAAGATTTGGTTTTAAGAATATTATGTTCTAATAGCAAATCATCATGCATGCAAGTAAGAGAATCAAATTTAGCATTTAAGGCATAATTCTCTTTTTCAAATAAAGCAATTCTAGAGATAAAAGTATCATTTTATTTCTTTAAAGCATCAATAGAAGAATCATGCAAATAAGATAAGATCTTCTATTGATGAGGAAAGAGATTTAATTTTCAAAATTAAAACCTCATTCAAACTCTTTAAAGAAACACAAGATGAGTTTTGAGAATCAAGTCTAGATAATAAATTATTGTTTTCATTTCTCAAAAACTCATTTGCTTCTTCTAAATGAACAACCTTTTTGGAAAGTTCTTCATTTGTAGAATAAAGGTTATCAAGAATCTCTAAGGATTGTTTAGCCATGGCTTTCCACTTAGAGCATTTCTTGCATTTAGAAGAAGGATGATTGTTTATGCTATTAGAAATAAAACCCTCTTTATCGGAGGAGGATAAATAAGATGCCATAGAAAAATAACAAGGATCTACTCTAAGGATGTTAAGCCTAACAATAGAGTCCTTGTTCTGATACCAATTGTAGGAACCCTAGAGGGGGGATGAATAGGGTCAAGCTAGCTAATCAAGCACTTAGCACAAGCTAATGGGCAATTTAAAAATATAAGTGCAAGAGAAGAAGTAATAACAATATCGACACATGATATATCCTGGTATCCTCCCAAGAGGCACTCCAGTCCCGGAACTCTCTCCGGCTTTAATCCACTATTTGAGTAAATAGTTACACACGAGTTTGGATCCGAAGAACTTGCCAACTTCTTACACGAGAGCTTTAATCCGAAGGCCTCTCCGACTTCAATCGAGAGTTTGGATACGAAAACTCTCCAACTTCAACCGAGAGTTTGGATACGAAGACTCTCCAACTTCAACCGAGAGTTTGGATACGAAGACTCTCCAACTTCAACCTTTCACAATAGGTTTTGATTTTCTTATACAATAAGATGAAGATCTTACTTTACAACTCAATAACTCTAACACAATTTGTGGATGGCAAATGAAAGCTTTGTAGAGTTGTTTGTGGATAGACTTTGGTGGTTTAGAAATTTTTAGGCTCAAAGCATCAACCTTGAATGAAGGGGTTCAAGGCTATTTATAACCAAAGTAAAGGAAAGTACAAAATGCAACTTTCTCAGGCTGACGGATCATCCGCCGGATTTCTACGGAAATCCGCCGGATCATCCGCCTGTATAGTCTAACGGCTATAAATAGAGTCGTTGGGATTAATCATTCGTAAAATTCGATCATTGGAATGCAAACGGTCATATGGCGGAAAATCTACCGAAATTTTGCGGTTTTTCCCCGGATAATCCGAACACTCACAGAAGGTATTCTGTGAGACCATTCGGATCTTCGGTCGGATTTTTCGCGGAGATCCGCCGGATTATCTGCCAGGATTCTGAAGATTGTCCTGGGTTATTTTCTACCCTAGCTTTCGATTTTCCCATCTATTTCTTGTGTTTATAAAGATTCCTAAGACTCATTACAGACTCCAAATATACTGTAGTAGGAGCAGGCTTCTGCAGAGTCTTGAAATGATGATGGCTTGGCTTCTTTCCTTGATAGATGTTGGCTTTTTTCCTTGGCGACAGCTGTCCAAAGCCCCCGAACCCCCGACGAGGGGCGCTGCCCCCTCGACCCCCGTCCGCTGACCGGGCAGCGGAACTCCCGAGTGCGTGGCTCCGGAGATGTCGTCGGGTGGTTCAGAGAAATCTTGTGGGATCCGACGTCTTTGGCCCACCATGATTTCTTCATTGTATATGTCCACATTGATCTTGCTTATTACTTTTCTGCATGTACAGGTTAGACGAACAAAGCAATATACATAGTAGCAAGTATGATAAGTTTATTGCACATTAGGACAATGCTGAGTTTAAGTATAAGTGCCAAGGTGATAGCATAAATGATAGTGATATCATAATGATTAAACTTAATTGAATGACCACAATCAAAAACATAGTTTTGATTTTGGCAACCCGATTAAATTTAAGATAGATAAAGCTCATATCACTAATAAGTAAACCAATAGGCACATATCACCAAAGGTATAAGTATAAGTAAAAATGCTATAGTGATAGTATAAAGATTAGTGATAATGAAATGCTAAACTAAACATATTAACCATATTCAAAAACATGATACAATCATTGGGCCAACACGTTCTACCGCCGACACTGCGACGTAGGCTGGACTTGGACACGCCTCGTATCCGAAAAGCGGGTGCGGGTCGTGACAAATTTTTTTGGTGGCCCATGCAGGTCTACGTTAATCACTTCGGTTAAATTACTGTGCCATCGTGAGCCTGCAAATAGTACTAGACTCTTAGGATCTCATCCACGTGTCTTGAGAACAATATTGATTTCTGCCCTTGATTTCTAAAGAATCTTTTGACTTGCATCCTGCTTGAAATCTTCGTTTCGTCTGATGTTTTCTTTTATTGCAGTAAATAAATTCTCACAACATGGACAACGTTTTCCTGAACACCCCACCGACTGCAGGAGGGTTCTTCACGTACATGACCCCGCCGACGCAGGGAGGCCAGCTTACTCATCAGGGGGACCCGGCTCCAACACAATACCCGAGATTCCAGAGAAACGACTTTCCATCCCCAGCACAGTTTCCTCTGCCAGCACCCTTCCATCAGCCTGCACCCTTCCAGCCAGCATATGTTCCACATACAGCACCTACCATATACCCTGCACCAGCGACGTATCCAGCGCTTGTCGGATATCCAGCACATATTTTGCCTCCGCCACCTCCGCTGGACAACGTTGCTCTCCTCGGAATCTTCCAGCAGCTCATGACTTCTCAGACGCGACAGGCTGACGTCTTCCGCGATACCTTGAGAGAGGCTCTCCAGAATAGAGACGCTCCGCGACCGCGTCCTGGAACTTCCAAGAATTTTATGGACCTTAGGCCCAGAGAATTCAAAGGAACAGAAGGGATTCTCTAGGCAGACGAGTGGTTAGAGAACGTAGACCGCAACCTTCGGAGGGCTCGAGTTCATGAAGACCTGAAGGTCGAGAATGCTAGCATACATCTTTACGACATCGCCCACACGTGGTATAGAGACGAGCCTCGGTTCACCGCGCCAGACGTGACTTGGGAGGAGTTCAAGGAGCTGTTCAAGACGAAGTTCTATCCTGAAGCAGCCCGTGAAGAGTTGGAGAACGAGTTCGAGAGCCTGGAACAGGGCAACCTCTCCGTCGACGAATACACCGCATAGTTCTCCCTCCTCAGCCGCTTTGCAGACGCCTTGACCCCTGCAGCCAAAGCCAAGAAGTTCAGGAAAGGAATTTCATATGAAATTCGCATAGCCATCACCACCAGCCAGGCCACAACTTACGAGAGGATCTTAAAGGTCGCACAGGCGGTAGAGACAGAATTGAAGCGCAAGAGGAAGAGGGATCGAGACACGTATGGAGGAGGCAGCAGCCGATCAGGAGCAGTGAAACACCCCAATATTCCAGCACAGAAGCATCATCAGCAGCCAAGAGACACCTCGAATCGAGAACTTCCAACATGCCAGCATTGCAGAAAAAAGGGACACAGTGAGAGCGACTGCCGTCGGAGACTGGGCCAATGTTTAAACTGTGGTTCGGATCAGCATCAGTTGCGAGATTGCCCAAGGCGTCGACTCGTAGCACTAGGAGGGCAAGCTTTTGCCATGATCATGGAGGATAAGCCAGCACTACAAGGAGGAGCTGACAAAAGTTCATAATAGATTATTGTAATAAGTACCATTGAGAGTCCTATATTAGATTTTGTGAGAACTTGAAAATATTTTGGTAGCAGCAAGTTTTGACTATTCATTTATATCACAACTTTATTTGAATTTCGAGGACGAAATTATTTTAAGGTGGGTAGATTTGTGAGCCCTTGACCCAAAATCTCCAATTATTTTTATTTATTTTTTATTTATTAAATATTGCTGATTATTGATTATTGCATATTTGTAATTAAATAATCAGTTATATATGTAATACATATATATATATTAGCACTTATTTGTAAATAATAAAGAAGAGAGTGGAAGGGGGGCTTCTTGCAAATACCCAAACTAATAAGGACCTAAGTAAAATAGTGTAATCCAAATCCCTTTCGTAATACAAGGGATTTAAAACCCTGTATTCAAACTTTTCCTAACGGCCAAAGCCGAGAGAGGGAGTTTAAATAAGATCGAATTTCCTTCTCCTTATCCCAATAGAATTCAAATTAGTCATATATATGTAGATTGCTCGATGCCCTAGCCTCTCCCTTAAACCCTAATTCTCTGCCACCAGTCATTCCCTGCTCTTCATCGAGGTAGCTTGAGGAGTTGGGAGGAATCAGCTGCAAGCAACCAGAAGGTTCATTGGACTTTTTGACTCTACACTTGGCCGTGCCAGCAGCGCAGGACCACAGGCAAGTATACCTTGCCAACTTGTACAATACAATTTATATGCGTGTTCATTATCTCGCTGTCGTTCTTTTCCTTACATTCATGATTGCTTTATTCCATGTCTTGTACACTCATCCTGTTATAGTTTTACTTTACAAGTTTCTAGTTGTCTATACATTCTTATTCCTTTCTGTTATGACATTTCTAACTGTTACACTGTGTTATATAGTTTCATATGTATTCCTTGATAGAGTCGTCTAGTCCTACACCACGATTCCCTCGACTTGATTATAACTTGACTTGACTTGACATGACTTGACTTTGACATTCTATAGATTGGGAGTACTTACCTTGACTACGGTCTATAGGATTTTATACTAGGATTGGCTACCGTCTTGGTTGTGAGTACTTGCCTTGACTGCGATTGAGACATTATAGATTGTGATTACTTGCCTTGACTGCAGTCTATAGCTTGACCTATTAGCCATTTCTAGTATGGCATGCCAGTGTCTTAGGATCCTTGTGTTTAGATCTTGTGTCTTGGTTCATTTTGTCTAGTTGGATATCCTTGATTGTTCCTTACTTCTTTGTATATCTGTACTGTTACATGTTGGCTTGTATATTATGTATCTTACTAGTCCTCTGAGGACCTGATGATCTCTTCAGGTTTAGCCGAGTATTGAGCCAGGTGCACGCGAGCAGGTTTGAGCTAGCATTGGACCACGGTACCCCTGCAGACGAGGGTATTTTGGTGATTAGCAGTTTTGACTCAGTTATTTTCATTCCATGTATTCTTTTATTCCTTCTACTGGTAGTACATTTGTGTCCATCGGACGTGACCGGGATTCATGATGAGTTTGATATTTCAGTTTATTCATTCTATATTCAGTTGATTGTGTCATATTTCTGTGGATGAGATCTAGACTGCCTTGTTAGATTCTGTGACTTATTTATGTACTAGACAGCGTTCTACCGCCGACACTGCGGCGTAGGCTGGACTTAGACACGCCTCGTATCTGAAAAGCAGGTCGTGACACCCCCACTCCCCACCTGACTAGTTTACTACAGATGCAAACGGAGGTGGTCGACATCATGGGTCAATGATTAGAGCGAGAAAATCGGTGGTTCCAGATCAGTTGGAGCAATTTATTTGGCAAACCAAAAATTATGAAAAATTTGAAGAATCAATTTCTTAAATTTATGTAGCCTGTAGATTGAGAGTAGATCTGTTGTTCGCATCTGTTGTGTATCAAATATATATTTTTTCCTATAAAAATTTGGATTCCACTGACTATTTTAAAAAAATAATACCCACAATCAGTATGAGCCACATTTTTATAGAATCCATATGTGTCACGACCCGCACCCGGATAACGGATACGAATACGTGGGCCACGCCCAGCCTACACCGCAGTATCGGCGGTAGAACGCTGTCTGGTATCCAATATATATATACTACATCTAGAAGGTCCATGAACTAAAAATGTACTCAATCACAACCCAACATCTAAAGAAGATAAGACAAAAAAGATAACTAAGGCACAAGAAAAATTAGAAACTACTAGAAGGAGTCATAAGACAGGAAAATAAAGAAGGAAAACAAGACAAACTAAGGATAACTACCAAACAACTCACATAGAAGAATAGTGAGATCCACCTCAGCAAGCAACATCATAAAGTCCAATAATGGCATAACAACTCCTAAAATATTGTCAACGTATCCAGTCAGGATGGGAACGAGTACATAAACTAACAACAATTTCATAGTATTGACAAATGTTGTAAGAGACAATCATAATGGAATACAAGATGATATATCAAGACTGTAAGTGAAACATGATATATAAACTGGAAATCATGTCAAGGTGAATCATGCAGGGAAAGTAAGCTGAACTGTAATATGTAACTGATGTAATAAATGTAAAATGTGCCTCGAATATTATAGCATAATGTGATTAGTAAGTGTCAAGATCAGGCTTCCAGCCGACCAACTACAAGTACGTGGACTCGGCCCGGCCGGGATGACAAGCTATGGAGCAAGTAGTAGCACAGGTCAGGCTATACCCATCGTGAGGTGAGGGTATAGCTATGATACAAGTAGTAACTCAAGATGGGCATTGATCACACTATCTATAAAATTCCCCATTCCCCGAATAGTATACGGATCCGGACATAGCACGTCATGGCACTAGATTCCCTAAGAAGGTAGCTACTCCTTCTCAGAAATCGGTGTCAATACAAGTACAAAAACAAGATCGAGCAAGTACCAGTATCCCAAAAAATCCAAGAATGACATCTCATGATAGGAATCCGGTATATACCAGTCCGTGTACCATCGTGACGAGAATCAAGTAAAACACTATAACTGAATCGGATACAGAAAATATCAAGACAAGGAACTACTATCAGAGAATGTACTCGCCTGCGGTCTTGAGCTGTCAAATAGGGTCGTTGCTCAGCGTGATGCCACGAACCTAAAGATAAGATATATATAAGCTAATTAGGGTTCAACAGTGTTAGGCTTGATTCTATAGTATAAGCTACGTAATCTAGGTCAGACTCAGTCAACTAAGTCAAACTAGGTCACACTGAGTCACACTAGGTCAAAATAGGTCAAACTAGGTCAATGGTTGACTTACAATTGACTTTTGGTCAAATGGTCAACTTTAGTCAAGTTTTAGTCAATTTTAGACTATGGTTGACTTTTGGTCAAAATAGTCAACCGTGGTCAACCAAGATCAAAACTAGTCTAACCTAGGTTAAATGTTGACTCTACTTCACCGTTCAGTCAAAGCAGTCAATCATGGTTAAACAGGGTCAAGGCTAGTCTCTATAAACATCTACAGGGTCAACATATCAATTTCAGTGATGGTGAAATCACTGGAATCGATGGATCTAAAAAAACAAACAAAAGAGAAAGATTATAATAATATGGTGAAAACCTACAGATGTTGTCGGATGGTGAAATAACCATCACCAACGTGTCCAGAATGGTCAAATTAGCTAGGATAGCCTATCCATAAGTCCAATTTGGACATAGAGGCAAAAAGGTAATTTTGGGTCAAAATGGTGTCCGTGTCGGATCCACTTTGTACCGAAAAATGTGTCAGAAATAAAAGTGCACTAAACCTAACAAATTATATATCTAAAAATCTAGAATGACGATACGAACTCAACGGTATATCCGAAATTGGATTCCGTTGACCCGATCTCAAATTGGTCCGTTGATCAGGACATTGAAATTCCTATTTGTACGAAAAAGCGTGTCGGAATCAATGTCCTCAAAACTCAGCAAATTATATGTCAACGAGTCCAGAATGACGATACGAACCCAACGGTATATCCAGAATTAGATTCCGATGAGCCGATCTCAAAATGACCCGTTGACCCGGATATTGGTATCCGACTTGCACCGAAATGCGTGCCGGAACCAATGTCCACTAAAACCTAGCAAATTATATATTAACGAGTTCAGAATGATGATACGAACCCAACGGTATATTCAAAATTGGATTCTGATGAGCCGGCGTCAAAAAGTCCCGTTGATCCGGACTGTGAGATCTATTTTGCACCGAAATACGTGCCAGGGCCCACGTCCTCCAAATCTAACAAACTTTATATGAAAACGTGCCAGAACGATGCCACGAGTCTACTGGTGGTGTCAGAAATTGAATCTGGAGTCCCGGGTTCAAAAATAGAATTTAACAAGTTAGAAATTGTGAATTTGGACGGCCAACTTGGGCGTCGAATTCAACCATTCAAACGTGCTCACAATGAAATAAAACTGGAGGGATAGGAAGAGGGTTATACCAGCTACGCATAGGAACCAGTAGCACACCAGACGGAGCTGCGATGGAGGAGATACGAACCGACGAAGTTGGCTCCACAAAATTGTCCAAAAATAACACAATTTAAACGGTCAACTTGGTGGCCGGTTTTGACGTATCAAACGATAAAATTAATGGAAGAAAATTGAGGGTAGTAAAGATGGATATACCGAGATTGTGACGGAGTAAAGCAATAGCCGATCCAACGGTCAGATTTTCCGAAAAATACGCACAAAGTCACTGTCCCGAAACACAATTTCGAGTTCGATCCCGCTCGCGTTACGCCGGGATTTCGTGCAAAATGCATGAATCGTCTGCGTGGCACGTCGGGGAAGGAGGTGGTACGTCGGGGGTGCTCGTCGGAGGGTGCGCCCGGCTGAGGGGGCCACAGGGGACCGTACGACGGCCGGCCACGGCGGCCCGCGGCGGCGGCATGGCGCCGGTCGGCCGTGGCTGTTGCTGTGCCTTGCTCTGCTGCTGCTGCTTGCTGCTGCACGGCCAGCGGCGGCGGCACAGCACGGTGTTGGCGGCCCAGCGCTATTGGCTGGCCGGGGTGCACGCGCACGGCCATCACCGATGGCGACACGGCGAGGCTGCAGTGGTAGAGGTGGTTTGATGATGGTGATGGTGCCCATGGTGGTGGTGGTGTGTGGTGATGAAGATGGTGATGGTGGAAGAAAAAATGGTGATGGAGAAGAAGAAGAGTGGTGGAGGAGCTCGGGTGGAGGTGGTTCGGCTATGGGGAGAGCATGTGTGTGCTGTTGAGGGAGAGAGAGAGAGTTGTGTGTGTGTGAGTGTATAATGTATATAAAGAGAGAGAGATAGATATTTAGAGAGAGAGATAGATATTTAGAGAGAGAGAGATATAGGTCGGTTAGAGAGACGGGGGGTGTGTGCTGACATGGGGAGAGGGGGTGTTTGTGTGTAGGAGTTATTTTAGGAAGATATATATATATATATATATATATATATATATATATATATATATATATATATATATATATATATATATATAGAGAGAGAGAAATAGCGATATTTGTGTAAAATTGGGATATTTTTAGTAGAGAAAATGCAAATACAATAGTGGTGTGTATGGGCAGTCATGATAGGGCATACACCAAATTAGATTGGGTGTTGGGCCAAGTTTGGACAGGCTTGGGACCAAGATTTAATTAAATAATAAATTAAACCAATTAAAATCAGGGATGAAATGGGAGCATAAGGGAGATCAATTTGGTGGCACGCAAGTGGCACGTGCATAGTAGACTCAAAACAGGCCAGAACCATGTATTGGATCGACTGGATTGGACCGATGTCGGGCCCGAAAATTAAGTTAAAAATTAAGTCACAAATTACGACAGACGATAAATTGGTCTAAATTGACCCGAAAGTTGCGCGAAGCAAATGGAGCACAAGGGAACAAGTTCGAGTGGGACACGATATATCAATATGAAGATAATCTCGTCTACTACAAACTTCAAGAAGAAAGTTTCCAGAGACTGGCATCCCCGATGCTCTAGAAACCAAAGTCACGGTAAAGAGCATTTAACGATCAAAATTAATTAAATAAAAATGAATTATCGATAATAATTTATTTAGAAAATTCAAAAATAATCCCGGAAATTCAGGGGGCTTACATCCTACCCACCTTATAAAAATTTTATCCTCGAAATTAAAGGTTGGTAGTGGGGTTAAAACATGATAGAAGATTTAAGAAATACTTTAGGTACGATCCAAGAATGACGAGTTTTGCACGATCAAGATAATCAATTCAAATTGTTCAGGCACGATGAAGGAGTTGGCACGATAGAATCATGATATGAACAAAATCATATGTGCATGATTTTAGAATAAGTCAAGTCATTGGGGCACGATTTTAGAGATGATTAGGAGAATCGAAGATATAATTGAAGTTCAAGTACGGGGTGATCTGTAGGACTTAGGTTGATGAAAATCAACCCGAAAGTCGCATAGGCTCGATCAAGATGAAAAGCTAACCATGACCAAAACAAGATTTGGCATGGTTGAGATAAAAATTCAGACACAAACAAAAATCGAAGTCAAGGTCTTATTGGCCCGATCAAAGATTAAGGAGTATGATTAATAAAATCATGAAATACGATCCAAGTTCGAACGGATTAAAATTGGAAATATTTTAAGTTCACTTGGCACGATTTAGATATGACAATGAAATCGGGACAAAACATCGATAAATAGGATCTAGGTCAATGAATTAAGATTTCGGGACAAAACATCGATACATAGGCACGATCAAGACGAAAATGATAAACCTAGTCATGATCAGGAATGAAACCTGAGCACGGGTGACTATAGAATCAAAATTTAGGTACGAAGGAGATCTATTTCGACACTGTCTATTAGGGTTCAAGATTTTTAGCACGATTTGAGGGTTAAGATTATCAAGATCATGAAATCAAAGTTGAATAGTCATGATCTAAAACAAGGCTAAGAGAAGCAAATGGAGAGAAAATTTTGAGTATAGCACGATTGAAAGATAGATTTGATAGAAATCAGATTATAGGTCACATAAGCACAACCAAGATCCAAGTTCAGTTGTGAATGACGAATAAATCATGAATTCAAAATCAAGGTCTTAAAAGCACAATTTAGGAAGGAACCCAAGTCAATTAGGCACGGTAGAAAGTCAAACATGTTTAATTCTAACACGACTAATTTCGTAGTCACACTAGTTAGTCGTGATTGAAAGTCAAAAAATTTAGGCACGAGTTTGAGGCAAGATAAAATGTATAGTTATGATTGTTAAAATCACGGTCAAGAAAATCCTAAGTTGTCTTAGTCATGCCAAGTCATCTAGGCACGACTAATCACAAGGAATTTCACTACAAGAAAAAAATCCCTTTTACAACATTTCATTTACAACACATCCTGAAAACATTATAAAAAAGGGGGTCTTCTACAACCTTTATTTTAAAAACGTTGTAAAATATATGTGCAAACAACATTTTATATTCAAACGTTAAGGCTTCTACAATGGTCATTCAAAAAAGTTGTGTATCACTGCCTTCAACAATATTTTATTAACATTGTAAAACTTATTAGTTTCAACAACATTTATTTTATGTTGTCAAAGTTATTACGTTTGACAATATTTTTAAAATATTGTAAAATGTCATATTCAACAACGTTTAACAACTGTTGTAAACTTTTTAGCTTTTACAATATTTTTCGATGTTGTAAAATTAATTTTATTTTACCACATTAAATAAATGTTGTGTATGGATTATACAATATTTAAAAATTATTATAAAAGGGTTATATTCATCAACTTTTCTAAATATTGTAAAAGTTATGTATTTCACAATGTTAATACATTATTGCAAAATTATTTTATTCTGCCACTATAAATAAACGTTGTGAATGCATTTGTCTTCACTATTTTAAATTGCATATCCATATCCATATGTTTGACAAAAAAAGACACCCCATCATAAGTTCACGTTTCTTAAATGTATGTGTGTTGTAGTGGTGGTGGTGGTGGTGGGGCGGAAGAGGGGAGGTGAATTTCCCCATATTTTTTTCCTTTTTCCAAAATATAGAAGTCATCTTTTATTTTCTAAATTAGTTATTACATGCTACGACTAGTCGACAAAGTATTAATTTTGATTATTGTGTATGGTGTCTTATTCTATGTTTTAAATTTGCTTGAGTTGATAAAGAATTTAAAGGAATAAAGTAAGTCAGTTTGTTGCTAGTAACAACATGTAATTGTGTGAGATTAATCAAATAGTTGCACATCGAGAGAGCATGCAAGCACTAAATAGTTACATTCATTTACTACAACAACCAAACAACAGTAAGGCGTTACCCAACAATAACATCAATTGCATATAACCCAATTATGAATCAATGAGTCATTGCAACCCAACTTCTGTTCAACGCGCCATTCTTTGACCATCTTCCAAAAAGTTTCATGACCCTACCCTACGAAATAGGGTCCAGTGGTAGAGGACATGGTAACAATTACAACTTGCAACAAAAAAGTATAAAGGACTAAGGGAGCTAAAAAAAGTTTGGGACCCACTCTACTCTCTTCTGTACTATGACCAGTCTTCTTCTACTTTTTTATGTATAAAGTATGAAAAATCTACTTAGTAAAAAAAATATGAAACTTGTATTTGTAATGATTTAAATTGACTCACCAACATATGAATTAAAATTAAAAAAAATTGTAATTTCTAAGGGAGCTTTTACAATGTCCAAAGATTTTTAAATGGGTTACTAAAATTATCCTTAATTTATAAAGGAAGCTATAAATTTTATTTTTAGTATAAAGGGTTATATTTAACAACTTGTATAAAATGTTGTAAGCTACGTGTATTTTACAATATTTAGACAATTGTAAATATATCTTTAAAATATTTCTAGGATGAAATTATTTGAAATGTTTGTCTTATTAGGTCAACACCTCACTTGGTAGCAGTTCATGATTAAATGAATCTGTCACATGCTGAACCCCCCCTCCATGGCTTCGAAAGATAGACCTAATGTATCAGCTTCTTGCATTAATCCCTTCCACCGCTTCTTGCTTGTTATAATATTATTTCTTGTAAAACATGACTCCTCCACCTCTATTTTACTATTTAAAATGCTGCTTTAGCTTAGGGTGCGCCATATATTCAATTAATGAATTATTAAAAATATCTAACAACTATTAGAATTTTTAAAGCGTAATCATCGAGATAAATAAGTTTTCTTTATTTGCATGTTTTTACAACTTACTTTGCTTTTACACCCTAGATTATTGGTCTTTTTTGTTCAATTACCTTTGATAATTTTTTAATGTTTCTATTATAGTTCTTGTTTGTCTCAATCGTGACCTGCTCATGTTGGTTCAAGAATTATGTTTTAGTATTGAAAGATGTATAACTTACTATGCAAATATCTTACTCCTCATAAAGTGTATACAAGGATTGGAGTTTTCAGTCCTATCAGTTTGCTTAATTTCCTTTTTGGGTTCCCTTTAAAATCTTATAAGTGCATCAACTAAATAATATTATGAATTTGTTTAGAAATTTGTTTGAAGACAACTCAAAAATTTGAAATATCGTAGTTACTATAGTGGGGCTCGATATGAGGCCCATAAGGCGGGTGCCTCAGGCCCAAAATTTTAGAATATCTAAATGTCATATACTATATTACCAAAAGACAAATCAGTTAGTCAGAATAAAGAAAAAAAATTGGCGCAGTCGCTGTCAAACTTAAATCCTCTTCCCTTCTGTTGCTGATATAACAGTCTGATGCTCCAAATCTTCTTATACCCTTCTGTCGTTGCCAATCCCCTTTTTTCCTTCCATCGTGGTCAATATCCTCTATCTCTCTATGTCCTCTTGGATTTAATTGAACAAGAGAACAAGTTACAATTTTTGAGTTTTTTATTATTATCATAAGAATTATTCGAAACATTATTAGTTATTTATTTGTTTAGAACATCAAATTTATTTTCTGCTTGGAATATCTTCAATTTTATTAGTATTTCATTATGACATATATTATTTTGTATATTATATTTGTTTATTATTTTTCTTAAATTTTGTGTTGATAATACTATGCATTGCTGTCCACAAAAAAAATTATACGAGCAATAAGCTTTGAGGGCACAACTTTTAGAGTTTGTCTCATGCCTCAAAATTTAAAGTCCATCATTGGTAGTTACCCCTTCTAATTTCAACAAATGACATCTGACAATCTAGCATCTTCCCCTCTGGTACGATTAAAACCTATTGATGATAGTTGGTGTTGAAGCAACCAAAATTATATGACTACACATACATGTACAATTGTACATTATGTTAGTTAATGCTATCATTCTTCTTCTTCCTGCGATATCCTGTATAAACTCCAGCAAAAGCTGAAAGGCGGAAAAAAGATCATATTAATTTTGTCAGATTATCTCTCTTTTCGTCTAGCAAAACAACAACTTACCTAGAGTATAAAAAAAATATTTACTACAACACTAGTCTACTTTACGTGCGTTGCAAGTATAAAAATGATCTATGGTATTATTTTAAAAAAATAGATAAAGATTTAAATTGTATTATAATATTCTAAATATAATTAATTGTATTTTAATTATGATTTATTATAAATATATTTTTGAATCTTTGGTATGTGTTTATAGATAATACCATATAGTTAGTCTAAATATAATTTTAATTCTGAATATATTATTATATTTTTTGTTATTTTTTTAAAAAATTGACAACTACGTAAGAAGAAAACATATACAACAGTTATTTTTTAATTTTATATATTAATAAGTAAAATATTATACATACGATTTGGACGACTCATTTTTGAACCATTCTAAGCCTTATTTAATATAGAGAAACGATCATGTATGTATCAATATTCAAATTCGAATCCGAATACGAGAATCTAAAAATCCAATACAGCTAGTCTCTATTCTCTCTCTAGTATTTTTATTTTCTTCTCTATCTCTCGATTACAGTTTACCCATGCCTTCATTTCTTTATTTTATTTACGGTCTATAGTGATTCTAAATTTATGAAAAATTATTTAGAATTTTGATCATTGAATAAAAAACATTAAATATTTTTGTGGTTTTGTGATAAATATTTGGGACTATTCAATCACTAATAAAAAATTTATAAATAAATTTAATAAAATAATTATAATTTAATAACTATAAATATTTGTTGGACTTGGTCAGCAGAAATAGAAAATAGGTGCAACTTTTTCTTTTTTTTTGTGCCACTTTTTTCTCCAAATATCTCCCATCATAAAATATCCCCCCCCCCCCCCCCCCCCCCCCCCCCCAAAAAAAAAAAAAAACTTTCCCTAGTCCACAAGTAAAGGGAGGACTTTCCCTACTCCCATTAAATATTTCTATTTCCCCCTCTAAAATTTCTCTTCCCTCCTCCTTCTCGCTCTACTCTGTGCATTAGCCGCTCTCCTCCTATCCTTCTCGGTCATCTATGTCAAAGGACTTCTCTCATCCTTCTCGGTTATCTAGGTCAGCGAACCGCTCCTTCTTCTTCTTCTCTCTATTTTTTATTCCCTCCTATCTTCCGATTATTTTCTCCTCTAATATTTTGTTTTTGTTTTACAGCTGCTCATCACGTCCTTCATCCAGGAGGAGATCCCACCCGCCGGCATCGGTATATTTGAAAACCCTAACTTTTTTGTATTTTTTAGTTTTTTCATTTTTTCGTCGGGATTTGCTTCTCTACTTCATTGTGATTTTTTTTTTGCTTTTTGAATCTATTACAGAATTATTGTTTTTAGGGGTTACTGATTTCTTTTTTATTGGTTAATGAAATAAGGGATTGTGAAATTTGTATGTTCGTTCAACATTATGCGCCAATACAAATTTATTCTGCATAGGAATTGAAGTGCTTCAAAACAAATCACTCAAATCTTTTTAATTACAATTGTAAGAAGCCGGACCCTTAAGCTTGATAAGATTACTGTTCTCTATTTCTAATTATGCAAACATGTTCATACATCAGGTTCTTCTGAAAATTGGGATAGGTATTTGATAAATTTGTTTGGGTACTATTTTTGCTGTAACAATGTGAAGTGTACTTTAATACAGCAAACTGACCATGAAACTAAAGAAAGAATAAAATCTTCCTAATGCTCTGATTTTTAAAAAAACAACATTGGCATAAGTGCACTAAGGAGCATACCAAAGGCTTGATGTAAAGAAGACACTTATGGGAATTACACACGTGGTGTATCTGCAAAAGTTACAGAATATATCATTAAGGGGGTATGTGTCTCATTTAGGACATGTAAACATTGAATTTGATTGATGTCTTACATTTGAAATGTCATCTTGACAGGAGTAACATCCTGGAGCAGTCAGACCATCAAACTCAAGTCAATTGATAGGATTTAGGAAAAGTAGAAGCTAAGTATACAACAACAAATGCAGAAATTTATTTATATATTTTAAGAAGCAAACATCTGGAAATAAAACTTTCCATACAGGTAAGAAATATGATTGTGTATACATATATATTATCTTCATCAATTAGATTTTGCACTAGATGCCAACTAATTACAATGCTAGAGCGCTAATGTTTGCAACATTCCTCGTGTAATATTGTCATGCAATATCTGCAGAAGAACAAAATATGAATATTAAAAAAAAGGTACTGGAGGGAGAAAATGTGATCAAGGGGTTAATTTGATACATGAAACATGCACATTTGCCATTACACTTGCATTTAACTACCTGTGAAAAGAATACCCAAAGGAAGTATCTGAGCAGGCCTTTTATGGATGAATATGAATAAATTTCATATAACTTAGAATAAGACATGATGCATGTTTGGCTTTGATGAGAAAGTTGAACTACACCTGATGATGTATGCAGTGGGTTCATCCATTTGATCGAATATAATTGTTAATATGCCAAAACTGAAAGTAATAAATTCTAATCAGGCCAAATATCATAGTTCAGAACCTTATAAACATATGTGCAACTTTAGCCTTTCCTCGGGGAAAAAAGGTAGAATAAATGCCAAAAAGAACATAGTTTTTACATATTGTCATGATTTGGGTGATTTAAAATTAAACGAATAAGTAGGTAGGCAAACCAAAAGAGAGACGAGGCGTGTGGCAAATAATATTGTTGACAGAAAGTCCGTGGTTGGAGTATGTCTTGCTCATGACTTTTTAACATGATAACCCATGTAAAGAGAAGTGAAGCTGCTGTAACACACATCAATAAATATTCGACCAATCCGATGCAATCATAGGATTGAAAAAAATATAAGCTACTACAATTTAATAAATGGATTGAAGACAAATATAAGTACAATATGAGAAGTACATAATTTACCTTAAAAACATGAACAAGAAAGAATGCTACCACACCAGAAAATCCCATGTGAATCATAGTAATCCCCATGTGAATCATAGTAAGCCTTATAGGAAAGGGAAATTTGAAATACTCTGGTGAGAGAACCCGCTACAAACAAAAAACAAGAGCCGCTAACGATAGCTTAAATAGTTTAAACGATAGCTTTTCCAAAATGATAGTTTCTCGGACTGCGCTTTCTATTTTATGTAAATGATGCCTTCATCTGGATCATCCTTGTCCCAGTCTCCATCTTCTTCTGATAAGGTGGGTTATACAATTGTGATACTTGTGTTACTTGCATCCTTCTTTCCGGTAGTTTTGATCCACCTACTGTGAATGGATTTTAACTCAAAATGCAACATGATTCACAATTTTGTTTTTCTTTTCCTTTATAGAAGTAATTGACTGATAGTGAAAAAATGCATCATTCTTGTGATGGATAAGGCTTGGGTTCATCATTCCTGTAGCCGTCCCCAAAAATTTAGGATAAAAGCTTTCAAATTAGACCGAATTGCCCAAGCCCATAACTGATTCAGACAGCACACGGTTGCATATAGAGACTTAGTATCCATTCAACATGGGCTCTCAGGAGCTGTTAGATAATATGGTGGCGTGCAAAGTGATGACCTAGAACTATCCTTAACTATACAATCCTATTTGGTACTTGTATTTCAAAATATTTGCAGAAGGTTGAGACAAACATAGTTATGTGGTCTAAATGATAATGTGAAAATGGTTTGGATCTGGGTAAGAATAAAAGAAATACATAATGTGAAGGGGCAAAGTGAAGATTGATTGATTTGCAGAGAAATATGACTTGTACCATTTGTGAACAAGGGCAGGGAACCATTTGAAATCTTATTTACTTATAGCTTGAAGATTAGAGGAGGCTTGTGTGAGTACAGTTACACCTGAGTGTTTTGGTTGGTAAAGCTGAGAGGGGTACGTGGAAAAGCAGGTTCCAAATAGCACATGAATGTCACATAGCAGTAGGGATGCATAGGTGATAGTGGATATCAAATGCTATGTCAGAAGATATTGAGCCTATAGTGGAGCATCAAGCAGTATGGGTAGATTGTGTATGGTTTCTTTGAATTGAATATGGTCATTATGATAAAATTAAAATAGCCGATAAAATGTTTCAATCTTTTGAAGAAAACCTCTCATATAACATTTATGATTATTAAATTTTCTCAAGCATACACTTTCAATAACAAAACGAACTGAAGCAAACTAAAACAAAACTTAATTTTCTCTAGAAGTTGACTAATTTTTAACTGTTTTCTATTGTATACCTAGTAATAATTGTTTGAGTTGACATACTCTGTTATTGGCAGCAGCTCTGTTGCAGCGATATGGATACTGTGACATGATATGATAGAATGTCATTAAAAATGAAGGTACAATAAGATGATACTATTAGAATATAAATATAACCGTTAATCTCACCTGAACTCTATTGGTTTGGTGCAGTACTAAGGACTTCATTGGAGCCTAGTACAGATAGCTTCCAATTGCAGCAATTCAAACAAACTGGTAGAGCTCTCCAGTAATATTAGGCAGAATCAGTTTCTGGAAAAAAAGGCTCATAATGAAGCAATTCAAGAATCGTGTAGGTACTACACTCTTTTACATTCACTAATTTATATATTACGCAATGCACGTCTACTAAGTTATCAGACTTAGTAAACCAAAGCGAGGAGGATCAACTAAAAGAAGAATGCAAAGAACTGTTAAAGTAATTGCCGGAGTTAGAAATCACCCTTCTATTTTTTTCCAAACCTGCGACCAGTAGCATTGAAACTCTCATAGTGATTAATCAAAGTCTATAACTGAATGCCAAAAAAGTTGACAACTACCTCCGTTTAGGTGCAGAATCCTCAAATTTCTCCTATCATTTACAAATAACAATTACAGAGACGATGACTATGAATAAAGAGTGCTGACTATAGATGCAGAACCAATCCAATTGACAAAGTATTTTACAAAGTGATGCCTATAATTACACAAAAAGAAAAAGAAAAAAAGGAAATGTACCCTCACTACAGAGATCACTATGTACATCAAAAAATTTTAAGTCAGCAAACTCTTGCCGATTGATGCTTTTTTTCAGGTGAGTCGACCTTATGTATTTTAGTGAACAAATGATATTTGAGTCACTATGGGTTAAAGAAGCTTGTTTACTATATAAACTAATATTGAGTTCAAGTAGGTTAGGTTGAATATATAATCATATCAACTATTATTAATTGCAAAGATACTTAATTTGATGTATCAATTATCTCGTACAATCAATGCATTTTCATGGTGATGTATCTTTGGGTAATAAATTCCCTGAGAGTAACAAATCGGCCTTCCTTTAAGATCTGAACTCCCCAATTTGTGTAATTACCGTAATTTGAAGTTCACGCTAGTTGTTTTAGGTGGTGTACCATTGTTTTTGGATGTAGGGTATTTAAGTGCTAGAGGTAAAATTGTAAGTATTTTAATGCAACTTAGCCTAAAACCTATCCCTCAAGTAGTTGACATGTAAATATTGCCATGTATACTATCTCTAGTTATCTCAAGAAAGCATTCGCAGAGATAAAAAAAAAGTTTATGATGGATTTGACTCTGATTTTTTTTGGCATTTAGGTTCCTCGATAGTGAAGATGATATAGCGAAGCTTCGAAAATGCTTTGCTGGGATGTGGAGTTTGGACAAGTCTGAAGGCGTGCTGCGATGGAAAGACCTGAATTATTTGTACTCAAACCCCAACGAGAAGGCAGGTTAGATTCTTAGTTGTCCTTCAAGTCCTTGGCCTCATTTCCTTCTACTTTTTCCAGCATGGTCTAATGACTTGATTTAGGCCTCATTTCCTTCTACATTTTTCCATCATGGTCTAATGACTTATTTATCTTCAGGAAATAATATTTACGAATGATGTAGGGAAATGCTAGTGAGGCTGCAAGAGAAGGAAGTGAGGCACTGCCTGCATATATCTTGATGCAAAGGATTTTCCCTACTGCCTCTCATGCTTATCTAGTGTAGGAAGGTATCTGCCATAAAAAATACAGTCTCTGAACTTGGTGTATATGGAGCCTATCTGAGGTATGAAAGATTAACTTTCAAGAGAGTTTAAGTTGCAAAATTATCGTCTCTATGAACTTCACTCCTACCACTTTAGGCCATTATCAAGGATGATCGAAATGGCTATGCCACTTTCAAACCCGTGGCAAAATTAAGCTCTCTATTTATAGTGCCAAATATTTCTTAAGTCATGCCTCTTCTCATGCATGAGTACAATATTTTACACTAAAGGGGGACATATATTGGGTTGGTTTAGAGTCCTTTGGGAATGGGTGCGAGCTCGAAACATCAGAGATCACCTTATTGGGTGTCAATATTTCAAACTAAAAAAGTTTTTAGTAATTTTTCATCTGGATGTGGTAGCTATTTCTCTCTTGAATTTTTTTCATGTTAGTATCTCATTCAATAGTGAAGAGCATGAAGTTTATGCTACTTTTACATGAAACTTACAGAAAGAAAGATGGTGATCATGAACGAAGAATGTGGTTACTTGATGCGAACCAAGGTTTCTTCATCAGATGAAGGGGGAGTAGCTGCAATTTCGCACCACCGTCCGATATTCTTAATCGGATGCGAACGACGTAAACAAGAACAACTCTCCAATATTTTTAAAGAGAGTTTTGAGGAGTAGGAATCTAAGTGACAACATTGCAATATTCATGGTAGTTCTAAGATAGGAAGAACGTTCAGAGAAATGGTTCCATATCCGTGTTGTGTTATGTCCGACACAACATAGGCCCTGACAAACTACACCATAGTATACACTAAATTTTTTGATTCACTACTCTGTTACTAGTTTGCTGCTAGATTCAACTGCCAGCTTTATTGGGACTTAGATAAGGTAATTTGGGGAAATTAGGGATCAGGGAGGGGTGCTACTTAAGATCTAAAATCTAAAGTTTCAATTTGTTTTTTTCAAGAAGTGTGCCATATTGCAATTTGTTAAGGTCTGAACTCCCCAATTTGTTTCAATTAGGGATCAGGGAGGGGTACATTCAGAGAAATGGTTCCATATTTTTCAGTTTGCCATTTCTATATATTGGATACAGATGATTCAGTTTTTTTGTATTTACTAGATGCTTAAATCTGATTTGTAAATAGTTCTTTCAAATTATTATATTCTATGTGAGTAAACAGAGCAATATAGAGCCATCAATAGCTTAATATGGCATGGCATCTTGTGAACCATCCTTTTGGGTCTACTGTGAAGTTGCTTGATGAGTATGTTCTTCATTTAACAAAAATGATTGCTTTTGAGTAGATTCATTTGTCCATTACAAGATGTCATATGTTTATATTCATAGTTAGAAGGGTTTTGTAGGATTAAAAACATGCACATCCATGACACTTATGATTTTGATATGGTTGGATGCTTGTTTAGTTAGTTTCAATTCCCCATGTAGTATATTGTAGAATGAATGGCTACTCTCCTTGATATTGTAATATAGATGGAAATTTTTTGGGCAATATAAAAGACAAGTGTTGTTCTTCTCAATTTTCAGGTATCACATGCTTTGCCTTTTGCAATTGAGCATTTTAATTCTAATTATGCACAAATTTAAAATGTCACTATATAGAGCCATTAATAGCTTCTCAATCAACTATGGTGAACAAACATTGAAAATGTCATGGAATGCATACATCGACACGCACACGACACCAATCTAGTGTCCCTTAATGCCTCACACTTGGCTATGAAACTGATGGAAGTGCCATCAGTTTTAAGGTTTTAAGACCTAACAGAACAACATCTGTTTCATTCCTATTGATTTTGAAAGTTTATTTATATACATCAAATTCATTGGGGAGTACCATTGGTCTAAGAGACCATTGTATATTTGTATGTGGACTTTTAAAGGGAGAATTTTTGGCCTGTAACAGCTAGTTATTTATGTGATGTATTATATTTTATGTGAAGTGGAGCACATAGATTGTAGAGATCTCACATGTGTCAAATAAAGGACCAAAAAAGCACATTATTGGTAGGAATTATGAATAGCTTTTCAAGGTGAGCAATACAGAGGACCTTCGATAAATCTTAAAAATGTGCAATCTCTCTTAATTGTTCTTTATATTACTGTAGAAATTTGCTCTTGACAATAATTCATCTTCCTAGTTATCAAAAATCCCATGCTTTGTATTTTGCAGGTATATGCAGTATGTTTTTATATCTTTTATGCAAAAATATTATTTCATGATGCAGGAATTTTTAAATGAGCAACCTTATACTGCCAAGGGTATCGAGAAAATTATCAGCGAGAGTCTCACTTCTGGCTTTGCAAACTCAGCAACATCATTAGATGTGCTAAAAGTTGTTAAACATTTTAAATTATTTCAGGTAAAGCTTTATCTTCATTATATCTTTGTACCTCTCATAAAAGTATGTCCAGTGATTAAGAAATCTTGGGAGAAGAATGATTGATCTAATTTTTAGTTTGAACAAGTTTATCAAGTAGAATATAAATGACTCCTACATGAACATAGTTTTTCTGATGTTGAATGTAGTATTATACAAGATTGTTACTAGCACATATATACTTGTTCTATTCTTCTATTTCTACCATATGTGTATCTTTTCTTGGTAAGAAATAAATCATATCTTGATATTTTCTTATGTTGAATGATGATAGCCTGTAGTCTTAATTGATATACTAAGACGTCATAGATGACATTCAAATTTATGTACTTTTTCTTAGTCTTTGGTAAAATATGTGATATCACCTATACATTGTCATAGCGTGCCTGCAGTCTAGTATCTTCATTTTGATAGGCTTGGTGGTGGAGTTGCTGAGAATGTGACAACAACAATAGCAGCGATAGCTACAACAGCGGTAGCAACAACAACGGTAGCAACAACAACAACAACGACAAGAGGAGCGAACATTAGAATAATGTATTTGTATTTCTATTTGTGTATTTGTATTAGTATTATAATTGGATTCAACAGATTTTTATTTGTAAATTATATTTTTTTTACAAATGGAAACATAATCGACAACATTTCAAAACTGTTGTAAGATAACATTTTAACAACATTTCTAAATATTGTAAAATTTATTTACAATGCTTTTAGATTATTGTTGATATTATAACTACAACATACAAATAGTTATTACAATGGTTGGCAAACATGATTGAATAAAATATACAACATTTTATAAAAGTTGTATAAACCCTTTTTTTTTATCAAAAACGATTCAAAACTATTGTAACATAACATTTTAACAATGTTTCTAAACATTGTAAACTTTTTTACAATACTTTTAAATCATCGTTGATGTTATAATTATAACATACAAATATATATTACAATGTTTGGCAAACATTATTGAATAAAATATACAACATTTGTTAGAAGTTGTATAAACTATTTTTACAATATTTGTATATTGTTGTAGAAAATCTATGTACAATGTTTACTGAGTGTGGTAGATATTGTTTGTACCATAGATGCAGAACGTTGTTGAAATTATATTTACAATACTTGTAATACGTTTTAAAAAGTATTTTTTACAATACTTGTCAAATGTCGTAGAAAGGTTTTTGTTATATTTTATATATTTCAACAATGTTTGTAAATTGTTGTGGGGAGAACTTCTACAACATTTTGACAATGTTCAAACAAACATTGTGGAAGATAATCTCTCTTTTACAACCCTGGATATAACAACCTTTTATTAAACGTTGTAAAAGACAATTTACAACGATTTTGCAACGTTCTAAAAGGGCTTTTTTCTTGTAGTGTTTGGATGTAATCAGGAAATGAAATCAAGGTCGAAAAGAGTTTAGACACGAGTGTCCAAAATCCAAACATGATCAAAATCGGAAGTCAATGCACGAGGGTTAATAGCATTGAAATCCAACCACGATAAAGAAATTAGTCTCAACACGATCTAAGTTGATCAACTTTCGAGTAAATCAGAATTTGGGCAAGATGGAGAATAAGATCAACGAAGGCTGGGCACGAGCATCCAAGGATGAAAATCCAAGTCACAAAGGAATTTGAAGTCATCTAGAGTCTAGTCAGCAACCAAGACTCTTTGGCACGATAAACAAGACGACCAAAATTGATTGGTCATGGACAGAAGGGAATCAAAATCTTAATAGTATCAAAATTTAAGAAACAATTGAGATATGAAAATTTCAAAAATTTCAGAGTTTTCAAGTGTAGATGACAGATGTAGATATGAGATAGGTGATTGGTGTAATCAAGACATAGCTAAACAAGTCAAAGGAAATGATGGCAATATGAGGAAATCATCATATGATGAGAAAAGAAATGAATGATAAGTCGAGAAATAAGGGTATGAATTGTCCTCATCATTTGGTAAAAAAGAAGTGAATCAATTTAAGATACGACCTGATAACCATACACGTCTATCCAAAACCATGCTGCCAGAATTTACGCCACGCCAGTAAGCATAGCTGCAATAAACGATAGAGTCCATAACTAAAGTATACACCCTATAATCATGTCATCTAGATTTCTTACCATGTCAACCGGTATGGATGCAAGAGAATCTAAATTCCATAACTAGGATAGTATATCCAAAATCAGGCTCCATGTCCCTGTCATGCTAGCTAATATGGCTGCAATAAATTCTAAATCCCATGAATAAAGTAGACATTTACCGTTCCCGTCGTCTCCATCAAATATGTTTATCAAGATATCTTAACTCAATCCTTAAAAACTTATCTCAAACAAAATCAAAATCGAATTCAACAACGAACGAACATCAAGATTTAAAATTCAACAACGAATCAAAGATAAGTAAATGGAAACTAGCGGAAATAGATTCCGAGATAGGGTTTAGAAGAAAATTCTCAGGAGATGTCCAAAGGTACTATCTAGGTCAAGATAAAAGAAAATCATTGGAATATATTCTAAAAAAATTTCAACATGATATGAGACTAGCGAATCATATTCTCATCTCAACCTAGAAGATATATAAGTTCAATTTATACCTTCTCTCTGGGGCCCACAAATTCATCCCAAAGAAAGAACAAAGTTTGATAACGGACAGATGTTTCAGAAATCGGGACAGATAGAAACGAATGGAAAAAGTTTCAAAAAGTTCGAAATAAGATTCCCAGGGGTCATCCCTGGAATCTACCAAGAGTTCCTAGTATGTGACTGAGTACCAAATTCCTAAAATATTCCATGACTCAACCTTAATCCTAGGGCAGGCTCGCAGTAGTACAGAAAAGCTCAAGTACTACCATGAATTCGCATTAATTGAAAGACTGACCTGCATGGGCCACCACAAAAATGTGTCACGATCCGTACCTGGATATACGGATACGAATACGTGGACCACGCCCAGCCTACGCCGCAGTATCGGCGGTAGAACGCTGTCTGGTATCCAATAAATATACACTACATCTAGAAGTTTCATGAACTACAAATGTACTCAATCACAACCCAACATCTAAAAAAGATAAGACAGGAAAGATAACTAAGGCACAAGAATAATTAAAAACTACTAGAAAGAGTCATAAGACAGGAAAATAAAGAAAAAAATAAGACAAACTAAGGATAACTACCAGGCAACTCACATAGAGGAATAGTGAGATCCACCTCAGCAAGCAACATCATGAAGTCCAATAATGGCATAACAACTCCTAAAATATTGTCAACGTATCCAGTGTAGCTCCCCTTCCCGAAAATTTTTTGGAAATATTTTTATTATTTATTTATTTGATTTAAATAGTAATTTTAGAATTTTATAAATAATTATTTCGTTAATTATTATGATATATGATTTTAGCCATGGTTGAGATTTGGAGTACAAGGTGACTAGGAATCATGGCACGGATAGCTCAGTGGCGTGCTTTGACTAGTGTTTAGTCAGGATAGGGGAAGGCCGAGCCATAGTGATGTCCTAACTAGGAAAACTAGGCCAAGTTGTGATATGACCATTATAAATAGTTTAATTATTCATTATTATTGTTATTTGACGTTTAGGAGACCCGGTTGTACCAAACTAGTCAAACTGGATCCAAACTGAGCCCAAGCCCATGTAGTCATGCGGGACGTCCTATGACATTCGTGTTGATGTATCTTGGTATGATGGTGTCGAATTCCGTTTTAATTATCTAATGAATATTTTTTAAGTATTCTTAATTAAATACTATAAATACCATTATTATTTGATATTCAACGATAATTATATAAATGGGTCCTTGTACGTTTTGGGACTACTAGAAGACTGTACAAATGATGTATATACCATTATTGGTTTATTAAATTTCATTATTATTATTATTATTATTATTATTATTATTATTATTATTTTATTGGGATTGTTATTTAATATTATTATTTTATAATAGTTTATTGTCAAATAAATATTATATATATGTGAACGTGAAGGTATATATATATATATATATATATATATATATATATATATATATATATATATATATATATATATATATATATATATATAAATAGGTATATAAACATATACGTATATGTATATAAATGTATATATATATATATGTATATAAATGTATATGTGTATACATATGTGTATATGTGAATATATGGATATATATAAGGAGTGTGTATATATACATATATATGTATACATTTTTTTTTTATACATATATATGTATACATGTACTTAGATAATTATATATATATATATATATATATATATATATATATATATATATATATATATATATATATATATATATAGGAAAAAAAAAAGTAAAGAAAAGAAAACAAATTAATGTTAGGCCGAGCCCAGCCACATAGGCCCAGCCCAAGCTAGGCTCGGCCCAACCTTTCTTCTCCACATCCCCAACAGACCAAAAATGAACTCTCTCCAACAGCAGCAAAAACCCGAGCCTGAACTCTGTTCCCATGCGGTAATGGAAGGGATTTTGGAGAATTCTCAAGTTTAAATCTTGAATAAGGATCAACCAAATCAAAGCAAATCTGGTGCAGTATAATCTACATTAGATTCTCCTCCATATCAAAACCTAATCTCGTGTATACCCGAGCCTAATCCTGAGAGAAAACCCGATGGAAAATAGAGAAGGGAGGATACGAAAGGGAGTTCGACAAGGAAGAACTCGAGGAAACTCAAATCCCTCGAGCTCGTGAATACCCAGGGATACTCCCCACACCTGGACGACCGCGCGCGCCACCCTGTCTGGCCATCGGCACCACCGCAGGGACGTCGGCGACTGCCTGGAGTAGGGCATGCTCCGGCGCTGTACATCAGTCCAAACAGGACCAGTCCAGTTCTGTTCCCAACTTCCAGGTGATGCCTTCCCTTCATCTTGCCATGTTAATTCGAACCAATTGGTTCATTACGATCACAATATATACGTCTCCAACTCCTGTCTTTTAGTTTCTTTTTAGATAGATGGGATCGATAAAAAAACAGGGCCAAAGTTCCCGAAAAACTTCTCAGAAACAGAACGTAAAACAGTCCAATCATCCATATTGGAAGCCAGTTTTCGAACTACCTATTAAGGTTTTCAAAAATCTAATTAAACAGTATTTTAGACAACCCAACGGGGATTAAAACCCAATTATTAGCTTTAATTCTAGTGGTTTATACAGGAAGTTAAATCAGTTTAAAAGTCTGGAAAAATCCGTTTTCGAAAACTAAAAATTCAATAAAACCCTACGATACGACGTGCGTCCCGCCAATCCTGGCGACGTGGTCGCAAATCGAAAGCATCGAAAGGTGCGTAACGGCTTCGTGGTCGTGTGGGCTTTGACGAAATTCAAATTGGTCGTGTGTGCGCAAGAAATTTGATGCGTATCCGTCGAAATTTATCGCATCGGCCTCTGTGCAAGTTTTTCAATTACTTCATGCACGCTCGTCAGATCGAGACGAAACTTACGCTAACAGGACCGTATCATTTTTTGGGTCCTTTATGCCAAGTTTGGTCCGATTCTGAGACAGTTGATAAAATCGCCGTTTCGCGGCCCCCCGGTCCGACTCAACGGGTGATTTTGTGCACGGCCCGCCGAAATTCAACTTTGGACATACGGTTGGGTTCCTATCAGAAAACCGGATCCATAGATAGGTAGTTTGATGACTTTAGAGACTATTGAATCTGGCACGCTTTTTGGTGCAAAGCGGGTCCAACGGCGGACTTCGTTTTGGCCCAAAATTATCGTTTTGCTCCTGTATCCAGAATTGGACTTAAGGACAGGAAATCCTAGCTAATTTGACTATTCTGAGAACATTGGTAATGTTTATTTCAGCTTTCGGAGACAGTTGTGAGATTTGAACTTATTTGGCTTATTGGTTGACGGTTTGTTGTTGGTTCTTCGTGCTTCCACCAGGCAAGTATACCTTGCCTCCCTCTACAGTTTATTTACATGCATATTTCTATTATTATATAGTTTTACTAGTTGATTATTACTTGTGATTTGTATATCGTACATGCTAGTATAGCTATAGTCCTTGTACATGGTTAGCCTGGTTAGTTCATATTGGATTGGTTCTCTCGTGTATCGTGATTGGGTCGTGTCGTGTCTTCACCTATGTCTTGAATGAGTCATGTCTGTAAGTATGTGTGAGTGAACTGCTATTCCTTTGTCTTTTTCACAACCTGCGAGTCCACACACGGGGCGAGGGTTGTCCTTTGCAGCTGCGAGTCCACATACGGGACGAAGGTGACTTGTCTTGAAACTGACCTACGAGTCCACATTCGGGGCGAGGGTTGGTATCCATTGATCTACCAACAGTTCATTTATGTATACTTGATCCCATGTCCGTGTTCATAGTTACCTGTCAGTAGCCACATGTCAGTTTTCTGTCTAGTTCCTGTTTATACCCTGTATATATTATTACATGATTAAACTGTTAGATAGACATGTTTTATGTATCTTGCTAGTCCTCTAAGGACCTGATGGTCTCTTCAGGTTTAGCGACTGCATGGAGTTAGTTAGCAGAGCAGGATGGTAGAGGATTGCGATGCATGATACAGGTATTTGCTTGTGATATTTCTTTATTATCCTCTCGTGCTTTATATTCAGTACCATGATATTTTCTGCTTACTTTATAGACTCATATCATTCTTGGAGTCTAATCGAACAATATGCTAATGGGCTGCAGACCATGACCCATACTTGTTCATTCTTATTTTATATGATTCATGTGGATTGAGATACATTTTAGATTAGACATGATACCCATGACCTTGACAGCTTATACGTACTCGAGTCGGGCTGGAGTCCGCTCGACACGTAGCTGGCTTGCTCACGAGCTCGCGTCCAAAAAACGGGTGCGGGTCGTGACATCCAGTCAGGATGGGAACGAGTACATAAACTAACAACAGTTTCATAGTATTGACAAATGCTGTAAGAGACAATCATAATGGAATACAAGATGATATATCAAGACTGTAAGTGAAACATGATATATAAACTGAAAATTATGTCAAGGTGAATCATGTAAAAAAAAGTAAGCTGAACTGTAATATGTAATTGATGTAATAAATGTAAAATGTGCCTCGAATATTATAGCATAATGTGACTGATAAGGGTTAAGTTCAGGCTTCCAGCCGATCAGCTACAAGTACGTGGACTCGGTCCGGCCGGGATGGCAAGCTATGGAGCAAGTAGTAGCACAGGTCATGCTATACCCATTTTGAGGTGAGGGTATAGCTATGATACAAGTAATAACTCAAGATGGGCATTGATCACACTATCTATAAAATTTCCTATTCCCCGAATAGTATACGGATCCGAACATAGCACGTAATGACATGAGATTCCCTAAGAAGGTAGCTACTCCTTCTCAGGAATCAGTGTCAATACAAGTACAAGAACAAGATCGAACAAGTACCAGTATCCCAAGAAAATCCAAGAATGACATCTCATGATAGGAATTCGGTATATACAAGTCCGTGTACCATCGTGATGAGAATCAAGTAAAACACTATAACTGAATCGGATACAGAAAATATCAAGACAAGGAACTACTATCAGAGAATGTACTCGCCTACGGTCCTGAGCTGTCAAATGGGGTCGTTGCTCAGAGTGATGCCACGGACCTAAAGATAATATATATATATATATATATATATATATATATATATATATATATATATATATATATATATATATAAGCTAATTAGGGTTCAACAGTGTTAGGCTTGATTCTATAGTATAAGCTACGTAATCTAGGTCATACTCAGTCAACTAAGTCAAACTAGGTCACACTGAGTCACACTAGGTCAAACTAGGTCAATGGTCGACTTACAGTTGACTTTTGGTCAACTGGTCAACTCTAGCCAAGTTCTAGTCAATTTTAGGCTACGGTTGACTTTTGGTCAAAATAGTCAACCGTGGTCAACCAAGGTCAAAACTAGTCTAACCTAGGTCAAATGTTGACTCTACTTCGCCGTTCAGTCAAAGCAGTCAATCATGGTCAAACAGGGTCAAGGCTAGTCTCTATAAACATCTACAGGGTCAACATATCAATTTCAGTAATGGTAAAATCACTGGAATCGATGGATCTCAAAAAACAAACAAAAGAGAAAGATTATAATAATAGGGTAAAAACCTACAGATGTTATCGGATGGTGAAACAACCATCACCAATGTGTCAAGAATTGTCAAATTAGCTAGGATAGCCTATCCATAAGTCCAATTTGGACACAGGGACAAAAAGATACTTTTGGGTCAAAATGGTGTCCATGTCGGACCCACTTTGTACCAAAAATGTGCCAGAAATAAAAGTGCACTAAACCTAACAAATTATATGTCCACGAATTCAGAATGACGATACGAACTCAACGGTATATCCAAAATTGGATTCCGTTGACCCGATCTCAAATTGGTCCGTTGACCAGGACATTGAAATTCCTATTTGTACAGAAAAGCGTGTCGGAGCCAATGTCCTCAAAACTCAGTAAATTATATGTCAACGAGTTCAGAATGACGATACGAACCCAATGATATATCCAGAATTAGATTCCGATGAGTCGATCTCAAAATGATCCATTGACCCGGATATTGGTATCCGACTTGTAACGAAAGGCGTGCCAAAACCAATGTCCACTAAAACCTAGCAAATTATACGTCAACGAGTCCAGAATGACGATACAAACCCAATGGTATATCTGAAATTGGATTCCGATGAGCCGGCGTCAAAAAGTCCTGTTGACCCGGACTTTGGGACCCGCTTTGTACCGAAATGCGTGCCAGGACCCACGTCCTCCAAATCTAACAAACTTTATATAAAAATATGCCAGAACGATGCCACGAGTCTACTGGTGGTGTCAAAAATTGAATCCGGAGTTCCGGGTTCAAAAATAGAATTTAACAAGTTAAAAATTACGAATTTGGACGGCCAATTTTGGCGTCAAATTCAACCAATCAAACGTGCTCACAATGAAACGAAACTGGAGGGGTAGGAAGAGGATTATACCAGCTACGCATAAGAACCAGTATCATGCTAGACGGAGCTGTGATGGAGGAGATACAAACCGACGAAGTTGGCTCCATAAAACAGTCCAAAAATAATACAATTTAAACGGTCAACTTGGTGGCCAGTTTTGATGTATCAAACGATAAAATTAACGGACAAAAATTGAGGAAAGAAAAGACGAATATACCGAGATTATGACAGAGCAAAGAAATCGTCGATCCAACGGTCGGATTTCCCGAAAATACGCACAAAGTCGCTGTCCTGAAACATAATTTCGAGTTCGATCCCGCGCGCGTCACGCCGGGATTTCATGCAAAACGCACGAATCATCTACGTGGTACGTCGGGGAAGGAGGTGGTACGTCGGGGGTGCTCGTCGGAGGGTGCGCCCGGTTGAGGGGGCCACGGAGGACCGTGCGGCGGTCGGCCACGGCGGCCCACGGCGGCGACACGGCGCCGTTCGGCCGCCTCTGTTGCTGCGCCTTGCTCTGCTGCTGCTGCTTACTGCAGCTGTGCAGCCAGTGGCGGCGGCGGCGTAGCACGGCTGCGGCAGCCCAGCGATGGTGGCTGGCCGGGGTGCACGCGCACGCCCATCGCCGGCGACAGCGCGACGAGGCTGCCGTGGTAGAGGTAGTGATGGTGGTTTGATGATGGTGATGGTGCTCATGGTGGTGGTGTGTGGTGATGAAGATGGTGATGGTGGAAGAGAAAATGGTGATGGAGAAGAAGAAGAGTGGAGGAGGAGCTCGGGTGGAGGTGGTTCGGCTGGGGGGAGAGCATGTGTGTGCTGTTGAGTTAGAGAGAGAGTTGTGTGTGTGTGTGAGTGTATAATATATATAAAAAGAGAGAGATATTTAGAGAGAGATAGATATTTAGAGAGAGATATAGGTCGATTAGAGAGAGGGGGGTGTGTGCTGACATGGGGAGAGGGGGTGTTTGTTTGTAGGAGTTATTTTAGGAAGAGAGAGTTTTATATATATATATATATATATATATATATATATATATATATATATATATATATATATATATATATATATATATATATATATATATAAGAGAAATAGAGATATTTGTGTAAAATTGGGTTATTTTCGAGTAGAGAAAATACAAATACAATAGTGGTGTGTATGGGCAGTCATGATAGGGCATACACCAAATTAGATTGGGTGTTGGGCCAAGTTTGACCGGCTTGGGGTCAAGATTTAATTAAAATAATAAATTAAACCAATTAAAATTACGGATGAAATGGGAGCACAAGGGAGATCAATTTGGTGGCACACAAGTGGCACGTGCATAGTAGACTCAAAATAGGCCAGAGTCATGTATTGGGTCGACTGGATTGGACCGATGTCGGGCCCGAAAATTAAGTTGGAAGTTAAGTCACGAATTACGACAGACGATAAATTGGTCTAAATTGACCCGAAAGTTGTGCGAAGCAAATGGAGCACAAGGAAATAAGTTCGAGTGGGACACGATATATCAATATAAAGATAATCTCGTCTACTACAAACTTCAAGAAGAAAGTTTCCAGAGACTGGCATCCCTGATGCTCTAGAAACCAAAGTCACGGTAATGAGCATTTAATGATCAAAATTAATTAAATAAAAATGAATTATCGATAATAATTTATTTAGAAAATTAAAAAATAATCCCAAAAATTAAAGGGGCTTACAATATGAGAGAGATACTGGTACTTCCTCGCAAATCCTTCTCCCAGCTTCTTCGACGATGAATTTTGGAAGATCGCGACTAGCGGTCTTCAGAATGATACGTACTATGTATGTAATCGTACGACGCCTATGTTATAATGTAGACCTCAGAGCTCCCTCCTCCACTAGTACACATTCGAGTGCCACCCAGAATTTTGCAGGATTCAATACGAGTCTAGGAGGCCCTTGAGCGACAAATTGCGTCTCTTTCAGACGACTTGCTTTGAAGGATGTCACAAACGGAAACCTTAGACCTAGCCCTAGGTCTAACCCCGGTCAAAAAAATCGGCCTTCATGACACGTTTTGAGGTGCTCGAGCTGCCATAGCCGCATTTCGAGAATACCAGGATATCCAATACTGGTGATTCAAATGAATTATTATTTTAATTATTTATCACCTTCACGTTTTGAGGTGAATACCAGGATATCCAATACTGGTGGCGAGCTTCATTCGAGGTGCACGAGGGCCTTCATGACACATTTTGAGGTGCTCGAGCTGCCATAGCCGCATTTCGAGAATACCAGGATATCCAATACTGGTGATTCAAATTGAGAGGTGCTCGAGCTGCCATATAGATTTTAATCCTGTGAATACCAGGATATCCAATACTGGATTTCGTATCTCGAATGAAAATATTACTGGCGGCTCCCTCTCCGCCGGCGGCCCTCGTGATCGCTCGCCACCACCACCACCACAACGATCCCCATCATCACCATCTCCTTCTCCTTCGTAACCTAAGTATAACTCCCTTTTCTTCTCCAACTCTCATCCAATTTTAAATCCTGTGTTAAAATCTATATGGTTGATTTTTAGGTGATAAATTGTGAAGAAATTTAGGGAATCAAGAACTGATTTCTAATTGGAAATCCAATCAAGGTAAGCCCTCTTTCCTTATTTCAATTTTGCTTATAAAATCTTTCTTCAAATTTTGTTTATCAATTTTGTAATCCATATGATCAATATTATATAAATGGTTTCTAGTAAAGAATTAGAGCTGCAACTTTGAATAATATTGATTTAGTATAGAAGATTGGATAGGATTATATACATATATAAATATTATGACACAGATACGCGTGTTGAAAGTAAGTCGGACACATTGACATGAAACTATAACACGGTACGGACACATACATAAGGGGGATATCTATATGTGTCATGATTGAACTTTAAAATGGATTGGGTACTACTTTTGTCAATAGTAAAAATGACGTGTGTATGCATATATGTGCATATATTGTTATTGAGTGTATATATACATGAGTATATGGATACGAGCCATGTCCGATATGGAGTTGAAGGCATATTTAAGTATCATTCTAGAGCCGTCCTAGATGGACTAATATATGTAGGACTTGATTATATATATATATAATTGTTTGAGAATCCTTAGAATTTGAATAGAAATCATCAAAGATATATAACTAAGTTATATGTGAAAGTTTAGATTGTACTTAATATTATATTGAGATTAATACTAACATCAATTTATAATGTTTGTCTTCTAGACTATATCCTAAGGTTATTAGGATAAATCCATGTTTGGTAGTAAATATACATATATTTAGTTGATTGTGTAAATTATTGATTGTTCATTTTATTATAAAAATATGGTGCCCTAATATTTTTGTTTAGTTGGATTTTGTAGTGAATATTGCAAATTATGGATTATTAGCAAAAAGATAAAATTTTCAAGGTAAGAAGCTAGACTTATTTCTTCTATATGTTGATATTATATATTCAACTGTGTGTGTTCCGGTGTTGAGTTGTTCCACCGAAGGGGTCGGCAAACCCGAAATAATTTCGCGGAGGGTTGTTCCGGGACTTTATACAAATTGTGAAAAAAATTCGAAGTCCAAATTACAAAGCAGACTCCGTCGAAATTTTAAAAAATTTCAAAATTTCAAGAGTTAACCAAATTTTGTTTTTTCAGAAAACTTTGGGTTAATCCAAATAACCCCCCCCCCCCCTTTTTTTTTTTTTTGAAAAGTCGAACCCCATGGTAACCATAAAATAAAATGTAACTATAAGGCAATTTAGACAGAGTCAAGAACGCGTAGGACACAGACACATGTCATGTAAGCACAATTTAATTAAATATCTTGTATATTATTTTCTGCTTTGTGCCATATTGGAAGGAAATTATTCCTAAATTGATATTTCTATATCCATACGTCATCCTGAAATATTGGATATATGAACCTTGAGATTTACTTATACTTGATTCCGGTAATATACAATATACACTTTTGTATCTTAGAAATTCATTTGCATATCAATAATAAAGATGGTACATAGAGCAGAGTAAATAAGATAATAAATACTTTGTTTGTAGAAGTTAGTCAAAGAGCATTGGATGGGGGAGAAACTACAACAAATAGGACCTACAATATCTATCTATAGAATTTTCTGAATGCTGTAGAATCTATAACATTTATCTTCCCCCCAAAATTTTTATTTTGGCGCCCAACACCCCCCACCCAGCGCCCCCCCCCCCCCCAGCCCGATTAAAGTGTTTCCCAATCTCTCTCTTACTCCCTCACTTCTCACACAAACATAAAACTCTCTCTCTCTCTCTCTCTCTCTCTCTCTGACATCCCCCGATCTCCAACGGGAGCGGGTCGACGATCTCGTTGAAGCTGACGTCGAGCACCGTCAGGTTCATGAGCATTCTGATCCCCTTTATTCTTCTTCTTCTTCTTCTTCTTCTTTTTCCTTTTTATAGTGTTTCTAATTTAGGGGTTTTCTTGATTTGTATCAGAAGGTTATGGAATCAATCAACATCGGTATGCTTCGACCATCCCGGTCAAGGACTTAGACCATCTCAAGGCTAGCCATGCCGTGGAGGATGCACTCTTCCTTGCTTTGGAGCAGTCGATGTTTGTCAGCGGCACAATCTTCGTGTTGATCTAAAATAAAACTCTGTACTGCGTCAGCAACTTCTCCCTCGACCCCGCCATGGGCCTTCTCTCCGTTCGCCTCGACCGCCCATGCCTGGCCGAGTATGACCAGGGGAACCCCATCCAATCTGACTCCATGGAGCTCTTTCTGGAACAGTGCAAAATTATGCCATCCAAGTGTTTGTTCATTTACCCCTATGAGCAACAATATTATCAGTACAAACTCTTATGAACTATTTATTTCATATATGCATGGTTATGTTTGATTCTTGGTGTATGGCTATTATTGCAACATATTTTTCTCTTTATTTGTGTTACATTGTAACACAAGGGCGTGCAGATATACTTACAGATATATTTTGATACTTCCCTTGCAACGTTGAGCTTAGCAATCACACAAGGTGTATTAGAGGCATGCTAGATTTTCAGCTGAGGCACTTGTAAGTATATTTTTACCTCTATTCTGTATATCTAGTCTTCCTTTTTCTTTGTGTACTTTAGTATTCAAATTCAACTTGAGTTATATTAATAAATAGAAATCTTATATGATTCTACAACTGAAATATGTGAAACATTGCGGAACAAGTATCTGTTTTCGAGTGCAGCCTGGGAAATGGCTAATTTAGGCTGCATCATGTTGCTTATTATATGTGGTTGAAGTTCAAAGTAGTGTTTAATTTAAGCACTTATAAACTTCACAATTTCTACAAAAATTATATCTTTGATGGGGTCTTATTATACATGTGGTTGAAGTTCAAAGTAGTGTTTAATTTCTGATACAATTTTGAGCATATACTACGGTTTGGTTCTGAAGACTACATATGTTGTCTTAGCTAACATTTTTGAACAGAGGAGATACTACATTCTTTTCATACATTTGGTGACTCCTCATTTGGCAATTAAAACACAAAACATATTTGATGTTGAACATTTCCATGGGAGCATTATATCCCTTTCTATATTCTAATTAATTGCTACTTTACTAGGTGATACACATATTTCTTCATTGTGTGTGTTGATCTTTCCTTAAAGTCTTCAAAAGCAAGGATTTTGGGCAGATTTGTATCCTTATAATATTTTATCCAATATCCTGTTTTACATGTAAAGAGAGCGGCAAGTTCTTGATAACAGGTTCTCCAAAATCTAAGAGCATAAATAAGCTTTTGGGATTGCACTGCTAGCTAGCCACTTTTTGTAAAGAAACAAACCCTTCCTGGATACTCTTGGAGTCCTAGCATCTTTTATTTATTTTCTAAATACAACTTGGAGGATCCTAGTAATTTAAACGTTCTGATTCCAGTATAATCTTGGTTTGGACAATATGCGTTTTTTATAATTTATTGTATTCTATCGATAGAATCCTAGCTGCATCTGTTTTCATCAGTAAACCTTGCATATTACAAGTTGAAGAAAATCAGTAATTCATTCTGGATTATGGACATTGCTTTGAATTTCTTCCTGGAATTTGCATACACTACTGCCATGAAGCTTATATGGTTCACTGCAATTGCTTAATGATTTCGGGTTAATTTATCAATAGACATACATCTTTGTTGTAGTTTGGGTTGATTTCAATCTTAATTTCTTGATTTTTACCAGGAAGAGGATTTAGATGGGGAGTTTCTTGTCCAACCCATTCCTCCACTAGAGAAGGGGCATAGAGGGAGCGATATTGATATTGACGCTTGCGACGAAGAAGATGAAGACGAAGTCGACGATGTAGAAGAATAATTAATTCATGTCCTTTTTGGACCAAAAAATGTATTGAAATTACTTTCAAGTCCAATTTAATTTGTCTATAGGGGTTAGCAAACAGTCCTAAACATACTGATGCTAAAAATTCTAGCTAAAGATTTTATATATATATATATTTGAAGTTGTTTATATAAGCTCCACATACTGGTGTTAGTGTCTTGAAATAACACATTATTAGGTGTCATCTGCAAAAAAATTATTGGTCTGTGTTGTTTTCAATAATCTGTTGCACTCAAGGGTAGCTTCCTACTGTACAAGGAATCAGTTATCTCAAGATAAGAACATGCATTTCATCACTACATTTTGCTCGTCCTTGCCACTTTCAGGTTCTCTTATGAGTGTGTGTTACCATGTCGATATGTTCTGACTCTTACAATGTAGTTGCATAAATTTTTATTGCGTAGCACTGCATGGGGGTTATACTTTTTGCTGGAAAACTTAGTCCAGTAAGCAGAGTTCATAATCACTTATGTTAAATGTAAATGGGACAACTGTTTGTTGCTACCTTGACTTTGAGTGAGTATTAGGATTAATCTAGAGCAAGAACAAGTGATAACCAATTTGTGACTCTTCAAGAACTATGTTCTTTTTGGTGTGCCTGATTTGTGGTACATTTTCTATCCAGAACATGAAAAGATAGATCAACTGGTAAGGTGAACGTAGGAGACGAACAAATACTTGCAAGAAATGAAAGAGAAATCTAACAAATTCAGCCAACCTCTGTTTCAATCCGATACATCAAGAAAACTTGGTTCTTTCTTCTAAAATTTGGGGATAACCAAATGGTTAGCATCTCTCATAGACTAGATGAGCAGGAGTTGGTGTTCCTAAAGTTCCCAAATGTTGGGGGTAACTAGTGGGCCCAGAGTGAGAAGATAAGAGGAAGGACTTTGTGAGAAAAAGTTGAACTAAAGTCTCACTTAAAATACCTTCAAGAGTTTGATCCTTCTATGTTTCCTTCTCGCGCTTTGATTTTGTATGTAATACTGATCAAATTGACCTAGATAAATTGAAGAGGCCTACCCCAATGTATTTCGAACAAGGTAAAGTGCCATCCGTTCTAACCATAAATCAAATTAAATTTGGTAACACTTGGAATAATACACATCAATTAGCTTGTTTTGAATTAACCAGCTGATTTGAGAATTCTCTTCCGAATTAGTTTAAACCTCAAGTTAACAGACAATTGATTTTAGGAGCTTAAGGTTAACATAAAGGATGGGACAGTTGAATGGAATAATAATGTAAACTTGGTATTGGCATTCACATTATGCTTGAGTTTCATTTGCTTTGCTTTGTACTAATTTTTCAGTTTCATTTGCTTTGTACTACTTTTTCTAACAGTTATTTGACTTTGTTGTACAACTGTCATTTTGTTCTGCAGTCGGTGTGAACTTTTTATTATTATATAATAATATTTTTTTTTTCTCAATTTTGTGTAGGTTGGCGGGTAAATTTTTGATGGTTGTGTATAGCTAGAAGGAAAGAGACGATCGAGCTGCATTTTGGCCTACAGATATTTCGTAAATGGAATGGTTTATTTTGGACTACTAGACGTACACAACTACTTTTTGTACATCTTGAATGTTTTGATGACAACTACTTTTTGTACATCTTGAATGTTTTAATGAAAAATGTTCATATTTTGGCAAACCTTTTCTATATCTTGATTGACTAAAATGGAAGTTGAGATTGAAATTGTTGAAATCAAAATTGTGATTTAGCATAAATTTTTATGGTTGTATGTGATACAGAACATGTTATTCAGATATGAAATTGTGTAGCAGATTTATAACACTCATAACGTATAAATGTAATAGCGTTTCCAAAACTGTTGGCCGCTATCACGATAGCATATGACGAACGCTATAATAAGTCAAACCATCTACATCATTCGTGAATGCTATCATTCATCAACAACATTCTTGAATCGCTATAATCTATCTACAACATTCACGAACGCTATAAAGCATCCACAACATTCACAAACGCTATAAACCATCCACAACATACACGGACGTTATAATCCATCTACAGCATTCAAGAACGCTATAATGTTATAGCGGTCACATGCGTTCACATACTATAGCGTGGGCAATTATAGCGGACATAATACGCTATAGAAGACTTTCTTTAGCGTTCCACACATGCTATTGTAGGCCATATTTGTTGTAGTACCACTTACGAACTTCCATAATATAATAACAACAAAAACTGATCAATATTAAGCTTTTTCGTAAGGTCTTGCGAATTGAGTGTGTAAGGCTTAGCTCATTGTCCTGTTATAATATTTTCTACCTAATTAGATTAAAAAGATCGATTAGGGTTATGATATTTCCTACCTAATTCGATTAAAAGGATCGATTAGGGTAATTGATGCTCATCTTTTCTCACGATGTGAGAGGGTCGAAATCTAAGCACCGTGCCACCCTGCCACAGCCTGATCCCTGGCCACGGGATTATTACCGCAATACTAGTTGTTGTGGTTATTCAAAAGTTGTTCTCCAAATTGCATCAGCATCATATATGCAAATTGGTTGTGATTGTGGTAGTGAATTTAGGTTGTTGTGATTGCAGTTGTTATTTATGAATTATTAAGATCTAGTCGTAGGAAGAACACTGAGGAATTCACTAGAATATAATCTAGTCATAGTCATGTTTTAAGTTAATGCTATAATTTCCTCTGAACTAATTTATCAATCCCTTTGGAATTTTGAGAATTCGATAATCTTAGAGATTCTCAATTAATTTATTCATTTTATTTTCTCGTCCTTGACTGAGGACTTGCATGTCATTTGACGACCTAGTATTGTTCACTAGATTAAAGAATCATTCCAAGCAAGCTGTTAATGTCATTCTAAAAGAAGCTAAAAATTTCTTATAAATTCATGTTGATAGCGACCAACAAAAACTATAGGATCACTAGGTAGCAAAATATTTAAGTCCAAATTCTTGGGTGTGTGTATGTAATTTTTGGATCTCGAGAACATTTTCCTAAACAAGAATGCTCATCCAAAGAAAATTATGGAGTTTCTCAGTTCATTGGGTATGTGATGCATATGAGTATGAAAATTAGAAATCCAGAAAAGAATTGGGAGTGGAAATTTTAAATGAAAGTCAACTGTTATGAATTTCACACACGTAATTTTAACGGAAAAGACAGATAATAATTAGGAATACCTAATGACGTGTTGGTAAAGCCAAAAGCGGAGACAACATAGATAAGTCTATCTTAGATTTTGGCATCACAATATACAAACTTGTCTCATTCTTCAATTCTTCAATCCATATAAACTTGTTTTATTCTTCAATTTTTCAATCCATGATTTATGAAATTACATATTATAGACTCTTTATAAATAAAAGAAAATAAACCGATCTCCAAGGGTGTGCTTGGTAGGAGAAAAAATGGGAGGAAAAAAAAATGGAGGAGGAAAAAGTGAATGGAGTGATTCATTTTCTATTGTTTGGTGTGGAGTAAAAATAAGGAAGGAAGAAAGAAAAAGTGGAGAGATTACTTTTCTCTCTTAACCAAAGAAATTTGATCTCTCAAAATTGAGAGAAAAAGTGGAGGCTTATATTAATTAACAATTATACCCTCATATGAATTGTATTATTTAAAAATTATTGATGAAGTCAAATAGTAAATAAGTATTTTAGTCAGGAATAGAATTGGTAAAATATTTTTTTTTTTCTTTCCTTTTACTTTTCTTTCCACCAAACAAAGAACATTTCTTTCCTTTTACTTTTCTCTCTTAACTAAAGAAATTCGATCCCTTAAAATTGAGAGAAAAAGTGGAGGCTTATATTATTTAACAATTATACCCTCATATGAATTGTATTATTTAAAAATTATTGATGAAGTCAAATAGTAAATAAGTGTTTTAGTCGGGAATAGAATTGGTAGAACATTTTTTTTTCTTTCCTTTTACTTTTCTTTCCACCAAACAAAGAACATTTCTTCTCTTTTCCATCCTTTCAACCAAACACAAAGGAAGGAAATGATCTTTACATATGGAAGAAATATGCATCATACTCTTTTTCCTTCTTTCTACTTTTCTATCATTCATACCAAACATAATATAAATGTTTATTTCTAAGATAACTTAAATGATAACTGATAAAACAGATAAAAAGTAAGAAAAAGAGGTTGGTTTTGGTTCAGTTGGATTTAGTTCGTTATGATATTAGGAATTTATACTTGAGTATAATAATGTTGTCGTACTAAAATTATTGCTATTTTGTTAAATAAAATTTCAACTATGTTATTCTGTTTATTAAAATCTTAATATTTTGAAAACATTAAGGTCCTGGTTTCAATCCTAAGTACTATAACATATGCGAAGGAATGTCACTATTTCGTATACCCAATGGATTTAAAATCTCCAAATGTGCGAGTGCTTTAACTTGGAATTGCAGCAGATAGATAACTCATGTTTTAGTCGGGACCAGCCCTGAGGTAAGTCGAACAAGACTTGGAACTTGGACAACCTTCTCTACTAGGACAACTCCCTAGATTCAGCATGATCCTACCAAATACTAGGAACACGAATGATTAACAGAACCAACTGACAATAAGAGTCAATGGACAACTAAAATTAACTTGAGGATAGGACAATCCAACCATCCAGGCCGGCCCTGGTTTTAGTTATCCTCATAAAAGTTCCATAGATTTTCTTAAAAAGCACATAAGATGTTGCTGCAAAAGGTATAACATATGGAAATACAAACACAAAAGAAGGGGGAAAAAGAAGGTGAAGAAAAAGAAATACAAACACATACTGCAAACACACAAGTCTCCTAGCTATCGTGGCCAGCAGATGGAGACAGAACGTATCATGGTTGGATGGATTCGATACCACGGTGATTCGAAGAAATCTGAAATATGTAGCACAAGGCCATCCTTATTTTGACAAGAAAAAAAACACATTCACACTACCAACAATGGAGAAAGAGGCAGTAGCAGCAACAACAACAACACCACCACCAGCAGCTGGTCCAGCAATAACATATACCAAAGAGGTTCACCGCCGCCGGCCGGTCAGTCACACACCTTCGGCTCGTCTATATCATGTCGTAGCATGGGGCGCAGTTGCACCAGCCGTCCTTGTGGCACCAATAGTACTCATATCCGAAAGCAGTTTCACAAGGTTCGCTGCAGTCCTCGTGTACCCGACAGTACGAACCAGGCAATATTTCACTATAGCATATTGCATCCATTTCCATCACCCCTAAATTAAAAAGAAAAATAAATAAAAATAAAAATGCTATCCAATTAATATACTTCACAAAAAGAACAACTTTAAGCAAAAACAAACAAACATATATATATATATATATATATATATATATATATATATATATATATACTAGTCATAACCCGTGCCCATAGGACATGGTTCATTTATGGTATTCCCCCTCAAAATCTTGGACCCCCAATTTTAAACGAACAATAATAATTATGAGGCCCCACCCGGTGCAACCATTATGAGTGCAAACCCCACTCTTTGGATTCCCCATAAAACCCCACTCTCAATAATGCTCATTCCCCATAAAATCCCACTCTCAATAATTCTCATCCACAACCATTATGAGTGCAAACCCCACTCTTTGGATTCCCCATAAAATCCCACAACCGTTGATTCACCAAGATTAAATCCAAACCACTCTTTATCTTGGCACAGTCAGCCCTAGGATTCAAAAACCTTTGTGTTTTGTATAAGAGATATATTTCCTCTATATATATATATATATATATATATATATATATATATATATATATATATATATATATATATATGAAGCGGATCAAAAGCCCCCCTTAGAAAGCCCCCCAACCCCCCCCCCTCCACTCTAATTCGTAATATTAATGTTAATATTAATGTTAATGTTAATATTAATGTTAATATTAACATTAAATACTAAAATTAACATTAATATTAACATTAAAATTAATATTAACATTAAAATTAACATTAACATTAATATTAATATTAACATTAATATAAAAAAAATTAAAAAAAATTAATATTAACATTAATATTAATATTAACATTAATATTAACATTAACATTAATATTAACATTAATATTAACATTAATATTGCGAATTAGAGTGAGGGGGGTTTTTGGGGGTTTTTTAAGGGGGGCTTTTGATCCGCTCCCATATAGGAAGCGGATCAAAAGCCCCCCCTTAGAAAACCCCTTAAAAACTCTCCGCACTCTAATCCGTAATTTAATGTTAATATTAATATTAATGTTAATATTAACATTAAATACTAAAATTAACATTAAACTTAACATTAAAATTAATATTAACATTAAAATTAACATTAATATTATTATTAATATAAAAAAATAAAAAAAATTAATATTAACATTAACATTAATATTAATATTAATATTAACAATAACATTAATATTAACATTAATATTATGAATTAGAGTGAGGGAGGTTTTTAGGAGGTTTTCTAAGGGGGGCTTTTGATCCGCCCCCATAAATATCACCGGCAGTCTGTTCAGGATTCCAAACTCAATGGTTGCAACTAAACACGAGGGTTGCGCTCGTTGTGGGACTTAACCCAACACTTTACGACACGAGCTGACGACAGCCATGCACCACCTGTGACCGCATTCCCAAAGGCACCCCTCTCTTTCAAGAGGATTCACGGCATGTCAAGCCCTGGTAAGGTTCTTCGCTTTGCATCAAATTAACCACATGCTCCATCGGTTGTGTGTACCCCCGTCAATATATATATATATATACCGCCCCCGTTCCGTGGCCGTAGCCCGTTGGGAACGGTGGAGCATCCCGGCGCAGTGGCGCGGGTTCGAGGCCCCTTGGAGGCATGCCTCCAAGCACCATTAAGAAGTGGACACCCTCAATATATATATATATATATATATATATATATATATATATATATATATATATATATATATATATACATATATATATATATATATATATATATATATATATATATATATACCGCCCCGTCCCGGAGTGGGCGTCGTTTGCTCCCCTCCTCCTCATTTCCTTCTCGGTCGTGCCCCCTCTTCCGCCGTTCTCCTCCGCCCTTGCTGTCGCGCCCGCTTCTTCCGGCAAGGAGTCTTCCTCCCCGCCTCGATGGGGTGGTCGCAACATCGAGCCCCCTACCTCCGGCACTTATACGGTCCCCACAGCGTCCGTCTCCGGCAACAGTGGCTGGATCCGGCTCTGCTTTGGCAAATCACTCCCTCTTCTCCTAGGTTCCTCCTCACAACCCCCGCTGTTGTCTTCAGCGACGCATGTGGCCGGGGCAGCCTACCCTCCGGCCAACGCGTTAGAGGCCACCCTGCTCGGCTCCTCCGCCCCTGCCGCTCAAGCTATCACTCGGCTATCTTTTGTTAAAGCTCTGGGGGGTTCCTCTGCCCAGTTCCGCACAACCCTTCCTGACAGGCTACCGGAATTCTTCCAAGGTGAGCGGGCCGTCACTTTCTCGGAGGAAGAGGAGCATCTACTTCTTCGCCCACTTTCGATGGCGCTTATAGGTAAATTCCCGCTCGAACGGATGTGGTGAGGAGAGCGTTTGCAGCTTTTGGCTTTACGGGCGTGGTTCACATCAGTGTCATTGATCAACAGCACATCAGTATTCGACCGCAAACGGAGGCAGATTTTTTCGCCTGCGGTCGAGGCCTATTTGGTTTGTGGCAAATGCTCCTATGCGGGTTTTCAGGTGGACGGTGGATTTCGACCCGTCGGTTGAATCGACCGTCGCACCCGTTTGGGTGAATTTCCTATCTCTCTGTCATCAGCTTTTTGACGAGTCTGCGGTCTTCCAGCTGGCTAAGCGCTTCGGCAACCCTCTCAAAATCGACAAGGCGACTGCTGAGTTCAACTGGCCTAGTGTCGGTCGCATTTTTGTGGAAGTGGATCTCAGTCGTCCTCTTTCTGCTCGAATCCGCGTGCTCCTCCCAGGTAATCGGAGTTACTGGCAAGCATGCGAATTCGAAGACCCTTCAGATTTCTGTGCACTTTGTCGTCACCTTGGACATTCCTCGCCAGCTTGCAAAGCAGCTCCCATGTGTCCAGCATCGTCAACTACGTCTAGGCCTTTGGGGGACTCAAGGAACTCATCCCCTGGCAGGAACCAGGCGGTCGGCTTTGTGGAGGACGCTACAAGTTCCCAGGACGTAGTATGTCACGGAAAGGTCTCGCTCAATGTTGAGCAGGCTCAGGTTGTTTCCATGATTCCTGGTAGGATTGAGACGTATCCTGGGATGGCGGGGACTACTTAGTCGTCCCTTGTGCTTAAGATGCCGATCGTTGTTGTCGTTGCAAAGGCTGGGGAGGAGGCAAAGTCCTCGGCCGATGAGGGTTCCCATACTGTTGGTGCTGCGGACAGATTGGTTGTCGTGGGCAGGAGGGAAGGCCCACCTGATTCCTCAATTCCCTCCTCTTTCTTGTCTCCCAAGGTTTTTAGGGGGTATTCTAAGGGGGGCTTTTGATCTGCACCCATATAAAAAGATGGTGGGGTCTACACTTTTTAATCTCAACCACTAAATTCCAATCCATCCTATAAGACATAGGATGGTTCTATAATACAAAACCAACCGGATGAATTTAGTGCATATATATATATATATATATATATATATATATATATATATATATATATATATATATATATATATTTTTTGAAGCAAGGGTAATTATTTTTCGGAATCGCTCCCACTAGGATTCGAACTCCTAACCACTCGGGCCGCATTCCTCACCACTACCACAAGGGTAATTATTCTAGTCTTCCTATTAAATATTAATAAAGATTAGAATAAATATAAAAATTTATAATAATAATCTATAAAAACGTGCAACGTACGTGCGTATATACTAGTATATATAATGCCAAACATTGGCTTCACCGTGAAATTTTTTCTTCCAAAAATGCCCTTGCATATTTATTTCATAGAAAAAATAATTTATTTTACTAGGGGTAGTTAGGTACTTACAAGATATGTCTTTTGATATTTCAAATGCATTAGTTTATTCTTTAAGTGTCTTTTGCTCTTTCCAAGTACATACAAAGTTAATTAAAAGATAATATTGAATGTCGTTTGCTCTTTTCAAATACATACAAAATTAATTAAAAATAATTAAAATATGTGTAAACAGTGTAATGCGCGTGTGTATATATATATATATATATATATATATATATATATGTGTGTGTGTGTGTGTGTGTGTGTGTGTGTGTGTGAATCAAGTGTGAATCAGGTGAAGAGAGAAGAACCATAGGAGAGTGTGCGTGTGTGTGCATGTGTAAATTAATCAAGTGAAGAGAGAAGAACCATGGGAAACAAGGACAAGCAGGACAAGGAGGACATGAAGCATTTTCTTCGAGCATGCCATGTTGACCTAACTAGAGAGAGAGAGAGAGAGAGAGAGAGAGTTTGTGATGACTCTGCCCTTTAAATAATGCTCACAGAAAAGCTGTAGGTTCAACTTTAACGGCTACTATGGGGCGATTAAGTTTAAGAGAAGTAAAAAAGCTTCACTTCAGGTTTTTGAACACTATACTACAAATAGCTAATGAAGATTTTTAAAAGTTAGAGGTCATGTCCTCCAAACTCCAAAGTCATGTTTGTTGCATCCAGCCACCACCATCACCACGGACAACAATCAATGGCCAACGGATGCCAACATGCCCCAACTTGAATTATTATGTTGTGTGTGTCCCTCTGGTCAAAGGAAAAGCCCACAAGATCTCAAAGAAAAGACATCCAAAAGCTTGACGTTTTCGAAATTGGCCTATAGATATGACTATATCTATATGTAGAATATATGTCTAGGCTTCTTTCTTCTCCTCTTCTTATTAATGATGCCATTGCTAGTAGGACGCAGTCTCCTCCATCAAGGAACATTTTCTCTTTGTTCTTTATTTTGTGATGTATAATTTTTGGATTTATAATTTATACACCTTTGATAAAGTTCATTACTGTCATCACCTAGGGTTTGACCGGAGTGCAAAGACCACATATTCGCTGTACCTACACTTCTAGGCTCCAATGGGAGTGGAAGGAAAGAAGAAGAAAAAAAAGTTGGATATATTTTTCTTCTATATGAAAAAGAAAGACCATTATGAAAATGAAAGATTATTTTTTTTTCAAAAAAAGATGCATCTTTCTTTCTTTAGAAGGAAAATTAGAAGGAAAGAAAGTAAAAATTATAAGTTTTATCAATTTTATCCTCAACTAAAAACACTTATTTACTATTTGATTTTTTGAATAATTTTTAAATAATATAATTCATATGGGATATAATTGTTAATTAATATATGTTTCTATTTTTTTTGTTGATGGAGATAATTTCTTAGCTTAGGATTAAAAAATAATTCCTCCAATTTTTCTTTCGTCACTTTTTTTCTATAACAAACAAGAGAAAATGAATCATTACGTCCACTTTTTACTCCTCTATTTTCTTTTCTCCTACCAAACCAAGCCTTAGGTTAGTTTGATTTAGCGAAAAGAAAGAAAAGAAAATAAATTCAATTCATTTTTTCTTTGAGAGGTTGGTGATTCGTCAAAGGAGAGCGAAGAGACATCTATAAATATGATTTTGGAGTATGAACATCACAAATCACAAATGGTTCAATATATAAATGGAATACTTTAGCAAATGTCCCCATTACAAATATAAAAATTAGCATATATCTTCACTTATTTTAAAAACTAGCAAATGTCCCCATTATGGATAAATTAAATAATCAAAATTTCGGTTAAAGTAGTGTGGGCATATCTTAAATTTTTAAATGTTGCATACAAAGGTCGCATTTGCTAGTGCTTTTTAAATAAGTGAATGTATATGCTAGTTTTTACATTTATAATGGGGACAATGTAAGTTGCATGAAAACTAATATAAGTGGTTTACGTACAGCTTTTAATAGGGATTTTGATGGAGGTATTAAATTTAAGGAAAATGCCAACTTGTCCGCAGGCGGGCTGGCCGGCCCTCCTGCATGCATGGCACCATCCCATTGGCCTCCCTATTTGCGTGGCTCCCACGCCGCTTGACCGGCCAATGGGGTGACGTCACGTGGCGGCGGGCTGGCCCCCACACGGACAAAGTAGCAGCGTCCTAAATTTAAATCTTCACAAAGGAGTGAGAGAACCAACATTTATTGAATGGCATATACAACAAAACTCGCTATACCTCTCACAATGTTTGTTCTATAGGAATATTGTGTTATCAAAGAGAGTACGACATTGAGACTTACTTTCTAACTTTTATTCACACAAGTTATAGAAGTTATTGGAAAAGTGTTTGTTGGGATGGATGGAACCAAATTTTTTGTAACTCAAATGTGATAGTAGCTTCGCGGAAGTTTGGACAACCCCTTACTGCTTGGAGCAACCTCCAGCTTCAGTGTGATTCCACAAAAAATTGAGGTCGCGGATAATCATTCGGAATCGATCTACAATAAAGATCAAGAGGCCAAAATTAACTAGCTCTGTTTTAGCACATATACCACGGAGGTAATTTGTACATGTAAGAAGTTTGAAACACTTGGCCATGACTCTTCATGTAATGTCCCACTCCGCACGGTGCATTATGCTGAGTCGTTGACTCGAAGAGTCGCGTTGACCAGATTTATTATCAATGCGAATCGATACAAGAATTACCTTATCCCGAGAATGAATCGATTCGGATCGATGCAAAGAGTTACGTTGACCCGAGGAACGCATCGAGTAAGATCGATGCAAGTGTTAAATTGGCCCAAGAGAAAGCATTGAGTCGGTTCGAAGATTCTAAGAAATTGAATCGACGCAAGGCATTAGTCCGATTCGGACAAGTATTGATTTTAGTTGATTTCATGTGCAGGCTATACGTTTACACTAAAATATAAGAGGTCGATATTTTATCTTATTTGAAATGGTATTCGCAAAACCAAATCGTCGCCTTGCTACGGAGTGAAGTATAGGCACGGTAGGCCAAATCGTTTGGATAATTCAACGTAGTGCAAAGTGTTCGAATGGCCAAGTCAGAAGAGTTGGCCGCACAACAAATTATGAAATCGAGCCACATCAGCTCGAGGAAACGACAAGGCGTATCGGCTTAAGGTGGGGGGACTTTGACTTTTCTTTTCTACTCCTTCATGCCTAAGTAAAATATATTATTGTATGCTGAGTTAACCTATCGAGACCACGGGCGTGGCTCGATCGAGAGATGAATATAATGCGTGTCGAACACTAGATAGAACAATTGAAATAAAATGTACATCAAATGTACGAGTTGCTATCGAACATTGAATATCGTAAAGGCGAACGCCTTAGTGCGCAAGCCATAAGAACATGGGATAACTGTATCGACAAGTGCCTCAACGCATGAGTCATTCTGTGCCCCCGCGCATGAGTTAGTATGCTAGAACATTGAAAGACTATATCGGCGCGAGTGCCTCAGTGCACGAGCTATAGAACATTGAATACCCTATCGAGGTGTGCCTCAGTTGCACGAGTCGGAAGGAAAGAACATACATTGAACAATAAGGCATAGAACATAGAATTACGGTATCGAGGCGTGCATCGCATGCACGACTCGAAGAATATAGAACAATCGTGTCAGAGCGTGCATACGTACACGAAAATCATAAAAGATGGCTTCGTTGCGATGAGAACAGTTGTGGCATGAATGTGACAGAATTGGCAGATATGACATGATACCTCAAAAATGTTCGGAACCTTCGGGTCGTTCGATTGACGAACATTGAGTTGGGGCATGATGTCATTGAACATTGAAACGAAGTATAGAATGTGAGAACATTGAAAGTTAATGTGAGAAATACGAGATGATACAAAGTCTGAGTTACGAACTCAAGATATATTTGGTTGTTTGAATAAGACGCGCGTTGCATAGTCGAATGGACTTGAGAAATGAATTAGAGATAATCTTCCGTGCACGGGTGTTCCCTCGAACGGGTTTGCGCCGGGGCGCCGGGACCGTTTGGCCTAAGAAGGATGTTAATCTTTGATGGGCTCACATCTGTAAGACGACTAGTGACCGGTTATCGATGTGAAAAGTCATAAATGATGGTATACAACGGTAAGTCTTCGGTTGTTGGGATAGCAACTCACCCCGTTAAGCGTCGGGCTACCCAAATTGAGAAAAGAGAAAGAGAAAGAGAAAGAGAAAAGAAAAGAAAAGAAAAGAAAAGAAAAAGAAAAACATCTTTAGTCCATTCTGGTGCGGATACGCCAACGACCTTCATATAGTTAAAGAACGATGGGTTGAAAGTGCAGGCTCACATATATCATGTACATATAGATCCTATATAGGGAGCACTCATAACATGACAGGGAAAGATGGTAGGCGTATTTACCTTGCGTCGGTGCAAGGGCGAGTGCGTCGAATTGGTAAGAAGTCACGAAACAACATGAGATTGATATTGGTTGCATGTTTTCTTATGCAAATCGAAATAACATGCTTGCCATGATAAAATGCTTTTCTACTTTCGAATATGCCTTGAAACAGATCCTAAGGAGAACCTAGAAAGATTACTAAATTGTATGCTTGCATGAATCGATACATAACTAAATATAGGTTTTTTAAGTGGGTCTTTGATCAGTACAGTGAGAACGGAAGTACTAATCCCCCACTAGTTTTCTAGCAGGTTCAGGGAATGGTCTGCTCGCAGCGGAGCTTCGCTTGATCGCGCAGAAGCATGGAATGCCATAGCATTTTGTCACCACCACTTTTCTGGAACATGAGTATTTTTGACTTTTTCTAATTACTGTTAATAGTGTGGTTTCATATTATATCTTGAGTGCTAATTATTTTTTTGAAAACTAAACTTTATATTTTGGTTAATTATTTAAATAGTTAATATGATGCATGTGTTATATTTTGAATATGATTAATGGTTAGCCTTTAGATTAGAATGATAATTAGTGATCCTAGAAGACCCAAACTCACTTGTCATGACCACCCAACAAAATGATTAGGACTAGCCTAATTGAACTTTAGTTAGTCTCTAGCTAGATTAGAAGAATAATTAGTTAGAAGGCTTAACTAAACACCTCACTAGGAAGAGAGGTTTAATCCCTAACTTGTCATGACTAAAGAGAAGGGCTTAGTGGACATTTTTTATTGCCCAAAACACTAACCCTAAACCCCTATGGCAGCCCACATTGTTTATAAAGTCCCACTTCATCTTCTTCCTCTTTCCATTTTTATTTCAACCCCCAATGTAGGAGCTTTTTTCCTCCAAATTGCTCCTACACCTAAATTTTCTCTGAATTGAGCAAATTTTGTTTCATTCTCTCCCCCTTGGAGAGGAGAAGCCTCTATTGGCTAGCTAAGAAGGGATTGGAATGATTTAGAGCCTTGAAGCTTAGTGGAGATCTAGATCCAGGAATTTTATATTGGAAATCTATCTCTCTTTTGGTATGAGCTCTCTAAACCCTTCCATTTTATTTTATTAGTGTAACTATATTCATTTAGGACCCTATTTGCATTTGGATACCATTAGAGAGGAGTTGAGGCTCTCCTTTTTCTATTTGAAGATTTTTTCCATTTTATTTTGATACAAATTTGGAGAAATCGAATTTGTGACCACCAAGTGTTCGATACGTGTCCCCAAAGAAACTTCGCGTCCTTTTTGAGTTGAAATTGGGTGTATGTATCATAAATAGGATACGTGGTATTATGTCATGGTATCTCATGATACACATGGTTAGATTTGGTTATATACATGTGTTTCTTTTGTCCAAACAACCCAAATTCGTCATAATATTCATCCACATTTTTAATAGCCATAGCAACTTAGAAATGTCATAACTTTTAGCTCAGAACTCCGATTAATATTCCACTTTTTTTAAAAGAACCGTATCGAAGTTAGCTTCCCATATATATATATATATATATATATATAAAATATATATATATATAGGCCAAAATTATTCTAGAACTTTCTGTAAAACTATTTGAGTGTCAGCTGTCCGAAAGACGAACATGTTTCGGTGTTTTCGCGATTTCGGGAGCTTCCGGACACGAAAATGCGATCCTTTTAAAGTTTCGAAAAGCTAATACGAAGGGCTATGATATACTTTAATCCTAAAATTTAGTAAAGGTCTAATTGGTACAGTATTAATTTTAAGTAGAAAAGTGACTATACGACATAGGCATTTTGTGTAACCTATGAGCCAATGTAGTATGGATATTAAGTAAATGTAGATACCATAGGTTGTCGAATATATGTATGATATAGTACATATATATGTATATATATATTATTTTTAGGTAATATGTATTAGTTAGTGTGTGTTAATGTTGATACAAATGGTTATCAAGTAAGCCAAATATAGATAAGTTATGTGTCAAGGTATTAAAGTTTTGGGCAAGGTACTAGTGTGATACTTGGGTACCATGAGGATATTGGTATCGTGACACTCAAGTATCGTGAGTAAGGATAAGAGAGTATTGGAACTTGAGTAAGGTATCCTATTTGGTATCAAGTATTAGTATTAGAGTTAGTTGGGATATGTTAGAGTTATCTTAGAAGTTAAGATAATTAGTGTATATAGATATCTTAGTATCTATGATATATTAAAGTTAGAAGATTAGATGGTTAGTTAGTTAGTATCTAGTAGATGTTAGAGTTAAGATAGATAGTATCTTAAGATACTAGATGTTAGTATCTTAGGAGTAGATAGTGTATCTTAGATTTACCTTTTATCTTAAGGTAATGGTTTACCTATAAGGTAAGGTATTGGATTTACTTTTAAGGTAAAGGGATTTACTTAGATACTAAGGTTAGATGTTAAGATATTGGTTAGCTAGTAGCTTAGGGTAGATACTACATATCTAAGATTGATATTGGTAGCTAAGGTATTTATACCTAGACTAAGGTATTGGAATTTTCACCAAGGTATTGGTATTGGAATAGCAATAGGACCAAGGTATATTGGTATATGTTATGGGTAGGTAAAGGTAATGGTATATGTAATAGGTATTGGTACATTCATGTATATATAAAGGATAAATTGGCTAAAGTAATCCTATATAGTAGGTAACTAGTAAAGATGTAAGATATATATATTGATACTTGGTAATATTAACTATTATGGCTAATACCTTCAAGATATTGACCTTAGAACAAAGGTATTAACTAATAGTTAAGGTATTTGAGATATGGGCTAAGGGTAAGTGGATAGTATCTATAGATGATATATGTGATTTGGAATACCATAGTATGTGTGGCTTGTTGAGAATTCAAGCATGATATATATATATTATATGATATAGTACTATAAGGTATCCTAGAGTATGTGGGTCTATGGTTAGAATTATGACTAGCTTAGATAGAGTTGACCCCTTTGACTATACAGTTGACCAAACCCTAGATGTTGACTTATTTTGACTAAGAGTTGACCAAGAGTTGACTTTTGACCTAGAGAGGAATAGTATCATGTTGATTGCATTGTACACTTTAATTATTATACATTAAATATATTATAACCTGTATTGATCTAAATAGGACGTTATGACTCCGGTTCGAATTTTTGTATACATCAGTCACTCAGGGTATCAGACGGGTACATTCTCTGATAGTTCTTTCATTTACTTGGTGATTACATCATTTCAGTTCTAATTAGTTCTATTTGATGTCTACTATGAGTCTTGGCACGATTGTACACGGATTGGTATTGTCATTGGATTTTCAGTCATGAGATGTTACCTTAACTCATCGTGATGGTATCAAATACTGTTCTTGTTGGTATTGGATAACATTGGATATATTGGTATCAAATACTGTTCTTGTTGTTATTGGATAACATTGGATAAATATTGGTTAATATTGGCTAGTAATGTGTTATGGTTGGATCCATCGTATCAGTCGGGGCGGAGGTAATACTAGTTAGATATGTGATCAAAAACTATCGACAAATAGTGTAATCATCGAATAATAGCTAAGCATACATTGCACATATGGATGAGCTAGCCTTAGTATAAGCATTGAATATCCCAAGCCGATCACATATCCAACTGGTATTCCAAAACACATTGTCTATTACGGTTGTATACATTCAGTTCACCATTACATTGTTCTATCTTGATATAGTAGTTCTTTTCCATTATTTGTTCCCACAGATTTTTGTCTATCTTACCATGTTCATCAATATAACTGTCTATAACTATTTTATAGTCCTTGTCATTTACTTGGGATTTCTAGATGAGATGTGCTCGTTCCATCACTACCAAAATAAGTCATATCAGCGACGAAATTAGCGACGCCAACAGTAAACGTCGTAATACGTCGCTGATAGCGACAAATTGTGACATATTGCGACTACCTTTAGTGTAATAAAAACCAACGTTATTGATGTGTCAGAAAATGTTGCCAGTTTTATTACTTCAGCAATATTTAGCTTCGCAAAGCTTGTGGCGTCGCAAAATATTAGAAATACATCGACACTTTGCGACGTATTTAAAGACGTCGCTAAATTGCTGCTAATAGTGTTCCTCGGTTCAATTTTTTATTTCTCCCTCTCACCAAATATTAAGTTCCCGCCCCTCTTCCTCCGACCTCGACGATAGCCCGACCCCCTTTCCCCCGGCGCCGCTCAAACCCCTTTTCTCCGCCTCCGATCGACGCCCCTCCTCCTCCTCCTCTACCGCGAGCCCCTTCTCCTCCTCCATCGCGAGCTCCTCCTCCTCCACCACCGAACTCGTCCTCCTCCTCCTCCACCACCGCGAGCTCCTCTAAAGGTAAAACTTAACCCTAATTAAGGTATTTTTCGTGTCCAAAATGGACACGGGGACACATCACGACCCTGTGTTTACTGATACACTGTGTTCGTATGGTTTTGGACACTTTGTGTCCATTTGTTGGACACATGGACACCCCCAAGCATGCACACATATGTATTTCACCTCTGTACACTTAATCCCCTACTTACACTTGTGTATTTTCGTATTAATTTGGATTTGCATATTGGGTTTGGGTTTCGATATAGTGTTTGATACATTTGTTCACCTTGCAGCAAATCCTACACTTAGAGACGTTTAGTACACAACTAATTATTTTATCCTAGTTCACAAGTGTACTTTTGGGTAATCTAGGTATATTAGTTTACCAATATCCCCAATGGTCGGAGATTTTAAGGATCGCTGCATTGCAAAAAATGATAGCAACACCTACTTGGAAAATAACAAACCACTATGCAAGAATGAAGACAAAAAGAAAATAGTTTTTTATGGTGACTTTGTCACCGGAAAAATTTCAGTATATATAAATTGATTAATACAAGATGAATTACAATATTTGTTGGATCGTTTGTCTCAAGATCCAACACTCAAAAATCCCAAGAAGGAGAAGAAGAAAAGAATAAAATGAGATCGCTCAATACCCTATGACAACTCCATGAATAAAGTAGACGATCCTCCATACAAGTCTTCCTTCATCTATTGTCTTAAAATGTGAGTTCTACAGTATGGTTCTCTTTGTAGAATTGGTAGGCTATCTCCTTGAATCTCCTCAATGAAAACACATAGATGACATTCCCTTATCCTTCATAAATAGGCCAAGAAAAACATAATTAGGATATGAAAACCCTTATTAGCCCCAGCCCAATCATGGTCATCCAAATCCAAATTAATACAAAAATACACATATGTATTTCACCTTGCATTGCATTGGCTTGGCTTGATTTAGTTGGAGGCAGCAAGGTTTATTGTTGGAATATAGCAGTAGCATTTGGTAGCGGGGACTTGTGTCTTATTTTAGACAACAAGGGTTTCCTATTTTTACAGGTAACATGGCAACATGTGTAAGAGAACATATAGGTGTGTGTTTGTATTTGAAAGAGAGTGTCACAAGAGTAAGGCGTAAGCATGTGTTAGTATTTTGAGCTGTGAGAGTGTTTGTTCTATTGAGGTTTGTACCAACTGGAAAGTGAGGTTAAAAGAACCTGGGAACTATGGTGTGGTTGTATACATCATGTATATGTATTGTATGCTAGTGGAAGAAAGGGGGAGGGTTAACTAGTACCAGGTATTTGGAGAGAAAGAAGAGTTTAGACTAGTATATAGCAGTATACTAGGGACAGGGTTAGGCTTGAGATGGGGGAGGGTGAACCATTGTGTATATTTAAGTAGGTGTCAAAGGGTTTGTGGATGTGTCTAAGAGCAAGGAGTAACAGTTAGAGTATAGAGCAATTGAGAGAAGGATATATAGAGGGGGAACGCCTTGGCAAACTGCATGGACTCTATTATATCCTGGTTGTGAGGATCATTCACCGTTGGAGGTGGTTACAAGATTGTTGAGCATCAAGTCCAATTTTAATATGTCGCAAGATTGCTACAACCGATTTATGGAGTTGATTATAGAAATATTGTCTGAGGGTGCTAAGTTGCCCAAAGACTTTTAACGGTCTAAGAGGATGGTGAGATCGCTCTGGATGGGATACGAGAAAATTGATGCATGTCACAACGGGTGCATGTTGTACTATAAAGATGATAAGGATGAAGACGCCTGCAGATTTTGTGGTGCTGATCGCTACAAGGGCAGTGGTAGAGAAAAGTCTGTCGATGCAAGGAAGCCTACCGATTCGATGCACTACTTGTCGTTGACGCCGCGGTTGCAGCGGTTGTTTATGGTGAAGGAAACTGCAGAAAATATGAGTTGGCATAAGCAGGAATAGATCGAAGGAGTGTTGGATCACCCATCTGATGAAGAAGCATGGAAGCACTTTGATCGAGAGTATCCAAATTTTGCTTCTGATCCGCGTAATGTCAGATTGGGTCTCTGCTCCGATGGTTTTACCCCATTCGGACTTTCAGGATCCCAGTATTCGTGTTGGCCTGTGATCGTCACTCCGTACAATCTACCACCTTGGATGTGCATGAAGACTCCGTATATGTTCCTTACCGTTATATCCCAGGTCGAAACAATCCGAAAAGGAACATCGATGTGTATTTACAGCCATTGATTGATGAGTTGAATTAGCTGTAGGAAGTAGGTTCCAACACGTACGATGTTTCCAGAAAATAAAATTTTTAGATGCGGGCAGCACTTATATAGACCATCAATGACTTTTCGGCCCATGAAATGTTATCCGGATGGAACACACATGGTCGTCTTTTATGTCCATATTGTATGGACCGCACTAAGGCTTTCCGTTTAAAATATGGAGGCAAACCTTGCTTGTTCGATTGTCATCGATAATTCCTGCCGATGGATCATCCGTACCGGAGGAACATGAATGCTTTTCGTGCTGGCATTGTGGAGAAGGCTAATCCACCGCCAAGGTGGCCCGGATACACGATATGGGAAAAGGTAAAAGATTTACCGAGAGCTATTGAAGAGCCTGCTAAGGGCTACAAGTGTGACAGATTTGGTCGCACTCATAACTGGACGAAGAGGAGTATATTATGGGATCTGCCATATTAGAGCACCAATCTGATTAAAGATAACCTTGATGTCATGTATATCGAGAAAAATGTGTTTGACAACATAATTAATACTGTAATAGACGTAAAGGGGAAGACGAAAGACAATCCAAAGGCTAGATTAGACTTGGAAGAAATATGTAGACGTCCTGCATTGCATTTGATAGAGGAGGGGAATGAGAAGTTGAAGCAGCCTAAGACAATTTTCTCACTGGAGAAGGAGGATAAAGTGAGACTTTGTAGGTGGATTCAAGGTCTGAAATTTCTAGACGGGTATGTTTCGAACTTGAGAAGATGCGTCGACCTCAAGAAGAACAAACTGGCAGGTATAAAGAGCCATGATTGTCATGTATTCAAGAAGAGGTTAATTTCGATTGCATTTCGAAAATTCTTACCCCAGGTTGTTTGGGATCCATTGACCAAGCTTAGCATATTCTTCAGAGATCTTTGTTCTACTAAGTTGCTCGTCGATCGTCTAGAAAAGCAGGAGAACTATATTATGGTAATACTGTGCAAGCTCAAGAAGGTATTTCCTCATGGATTCTTCGACTCCATGGAGCATTTGCCAATTCATCTTTCCTACGACGCTACATGGCGTATCTCCTGGGATGAGTAGTTCCAGGCTTGAGACTGCTCCCGAATCTAGCGTTCCTCCTGCTGATATGACGATGGAGACAAATGAGCAGATGGAGGAGGCTGAGCCGACGGCCGGCCAGTATCAGGCAGATGATGCGTGCGCACCTCCGGAGGAGACGAGGACGGAGATCTGGACCGACGGTACAAAGTAAGTATTTTGGTTTATTATTTTTTTCTGTGTTTATCATAAATTAACTTATCTCATGAATATAATATGTCTGTATAGATATTGTCTCCCGTCGGTACAGAGACGCCAAGGCCAGTTATTGAGGACTGATTATGGTGGTCCTTGGATAAACTACTCTGATTCTTCGGACGAGAGGAAGGCCTACTAGTTTGCGCGCTTGAAGGTTAAAATATATTTACTTTTAACATGAATCATATAATTTTTGCATATTATATATAACTGATAAATATTTGGTTTGCACTCTTCTAGAATATGTTTTTCTATCCACCGCACCGGGCCGAGATGATCGAGGGGATGTTTCCTTCCGTCGCTGCTAAGCTGATCTGCGACTCTATTGATGATTAGAAGAAACGTGATCGTGCCGGAAAGCCGATCCAAAGTTGGATCACCCCCGATCAGTGGACTACAATAAAGGCACAATTCGACGAGCCAAGGTACAAGTAAAAGTCTGAGAAGGCCAAGGCGGCTAGGAAGCAGGGATCGAAGTGGTACGGTGGGTCGATTCCGATGACGGAACATTTCTGTCGTCTGGTATGTCTTTTTATTTCAGAAATATTATTTTAATGCAAGTCCGATAAATTAGTAAACCTGATATATTTAATTACAGGTAAAGAGGGGTGGTGACGCCAATATGGTGACTGTCTTCCTGGATACACATCGGAAGGACGGGATGCTTATTGACGAGAGGGCGGAGCAGGCCTATGTAAGTATTACAATTTTATTTATTAATTTTAATACTTCGTGTTAGTTTTGATATAACTTAGTAAATATGCATGCAAATAGATATTCATGTATTTAGTAATAATAAGTACATTAGACATTAGAAGTTATAGAGTATCCATGCTTTCTAGGCCGAGTTTCAACGGCTTAAGGAGCAGGCGGCTGCTAGTGCACCTGCTGCTGGAGAGGCCGATACTTCCTCGTAGCCCACTCCAGCTCCGTCGGAGGACGAGCTGTGGGTGACCGTCGCTGGTGGTCTCCACAGGGGTACGTACTATGGTACGGGATCCTATGACACCCTAGTTGCGACACAGTCCTCTAGGATCTCCCCTGCTAGTGTGCACGGCCCACAGCCCTTCCAGGAGTCTGCCCGAGTCCAACAGATAGTAGAGTCTGTCCGTGACGAGCTGCTATGACGGATCCAGAAGCAGCACCAGACGGACGATGCTCCGTTCATAGCAAGATTGGATACGCTCGGTCGCAGAATTATGTAGCTCAGGGATATGACTGAGAGGACAGAGCGGGGTGTCACTGATCTTAGAACGTCGATAGAGCACAGCATGACGGATCTGCAGGCATCACAACTTTCCATGGGCGAGAGGCTGACGTTGATGCAGGATTCGATGGTTGATAGCAGTACGAGGCTGTTATCTACCATGGATTCCTACCACCAGCGACTAGCAGCATTGGAGCGTTATTGTCCTCCGGGTGCGCCTTCATCGTCGTCGACTCCGCGGGCGTCACTACCTTCGACTCCACCGACGTCACCACCTTCTTTATCGTGACAATTTCACGGAAGGAGTACGAGATGTTCCTATCCTTGAGGCGCGACGGTGCCCCTCCTTCTCCAGATCCACAGTAGTCCGAGTTAGGACTGTTTTATGAGATTCATGTGGATATAGATTATTGATTATTTGATTATTTGGTTGTGCAGACTTTCAGTATTGGTTGTGGATTCATGTGGATATACTATTGTGATGTACCGGTGTAGACTTTGGATGTATGTGTTTGTGTGGATTCATGTGGATATATTATTTTTTAGTGTTTGTTCCTATCATAGTGTTTTTACTGTGATTATTTTTTACTCTTGTTTGCGTTGATTGTTATACTATTGTGATGTACCGGTATTGTGTGTTCCACCGAAGGGGTCGGCGAGCCTAGGGAGAAAATGTGCTTGTGGTTTTTTTGTTATTTATTGAACTGCAGGTAGAAAATGTGATCCTGTGGACATTTTGTATTTTTTTTAATTTTAGCGACATTTATCGATGTTTAGCGATGCAGCTGAACGTTGGTAAACGTCGGTAAGTCACCAGGTATACCGACGCTTACCGACGTATAGTTGCGTCAGTAAGCGACGGTAAACGTCGGTAAACGTCCCAGGATTTCTCTCGTCTACAGAGTCGGTGAACGTCGGTAAGTACTCGATATATGTCGCTAAATGTTGCAGGATTTACCGACGTTGGTCGACGTTTCAAATGTCGCCATATTCCCAACGGTACGCCGGTGAACGTCGGTAAATATTCAACAATTACCGACGTTTTCTTACGTCGGTAAGAGCGAAGATTACCGACGTTTTGCCTGTTAGCGACATAGCTTTTTGCGACCACAGGAAAACGTCGCTAAATACGTCGATAAATAGTTTTAGCGACATTTTTTTAGCGACGTTTTTGGGCGTCACAAATATGACTTGTTCTGGTAGTGCATCATGACTGGATATGTTGACAAAATATTACAGATGATATAGATGATTGTCCTACCTTCTACGAGGCATACGAGGGTGGCACACAAGAGCCTGAGGAGGATCTAGCTCAGTAGATATTGCCCCAGTTATAGTTTAGAAGTTTAGTTTTCATGTTGTATCGGATTGTTCCGATTGTTAGATGAGACTTATTTATATCCATGATATGTATTTATTTGTATTGGACACCTAAACTTGTGTGATGTGATAACTCTACTATTTATTCAGTTTTTTTTTCCTTTTATCTGATTCCATATCGTGCTCTATCTTCCTTAGACTTGTGATTGCGATTATATAGTTGAGATGTCATATTATACCTCCGTGCGGAGATGACATGTTATATGATTCCGATTGTTAGTTGATAGATATTGTTGACGACCTGTACAGTATTCTACCACCGATATTGCGGCATATGCTGGACGTACCCACGTTCTCGTTTCCCTAAACAGGGTGCGGGTCATGACGCGTTTAAAGTGTGCGATCGTATTGACGCTCAGACTTACAACAGGATTGATGCGGCCGAGATATAGAAGGCATGATGTATGGAACGGTAAAATCCTTTGTGGGCAAGAGAGAACCTGAGTGTTGTAGCCAATCGGCAAATTCAGTTGGGCTATTGAAAGCCTTTGTAATCTTAGTTCATTTATCAATAAAGAGATTTGTTTCGTATACTCTGTTTCCTTCCGTTGCTAATATCAAATCAAAGATAACAATTTGAGAACTTTTCATCTTGCCTTGTACGAGTGCAACTCTAGACTCGTACGACATTATGCCCCAGCGAGGACGATGATTCGGATAAATCGATGCGAGGATGAGCAATTTTCCGGGTCGGGACGTGACACTTCATATACACGTCTACACTACTACTGGGTGTGCCAATTACACGTCTTATTGAAGCCAATATACAGTTGCCTCCAACATTAGGTCTAATGTATTTTTGCACGCATGTCTGACACCCAGACCTGATGCTCTTACGATACGCATGCCTGAAATCTAGACATGCAATGTGCTTCCGTCTGACACTGATCCATACAACCTTATGAAGAATGTTCCAACTCCACCTTGAGAAGAGATTCAGGGTAAACTTTAACTCCAACTTGAGAAGATAACTCGTATAATCCAAATCGATCTTACGCATGAACATTCAACACAATTTGTCTAGAATCAACAAGAGTCGTCCAAATCAGTTTCGTAACCTTGGACTCTTGTAGCAGATGTAAAAAAATACAGTCATCCGAATCCGAGCTGGCCCATAAGATAGTCATATTAAAGTGCCTTTAAAATTGAATTCTCATTTCTATTTGATACGGAACTAAACAAAGTAGTTTTATTATTACCATATTTGAACGCTCAACTGGATATGAAATACAATTCAACATTTTGTTTTTAATAAAACAAGGCTGGAACAAATAGTAGAAGACAATGAAGGTCTAATTACTTGGGAGTTGGGATGTCTTAATGGTGACCCAATGTTGGACTCTCCTCGTGTAAGACAAAGGGCTATCTAATGCTAGGCTTAACACTAGGAAAAGACAAGGAAGAAAGTTATGTTTATCCTAAGAATTTAGGAAAACGAAGAAAGTTGTGCCATCAATTATTATACAACCAGGTAACAATACAGATGTAGGAATGCATCAAATCTAACTTTTTCATTAGGTTTTGATCATATACAAATTATTTATTATATTTTTAGAGTATATTGTCTCTAACATAGGTAAAAGCACTTCTATATCAGTATCAAATGTTACATAAACATAGGCTAATTTTAAGGGCACTCCATATTTTGCTAGGAGCTATCCCAAATTTTTTTCAAACATTTATAAGTTTGTCACTCATTTTCTTTGCTTGGGGCTAGCCCAATATGAGTATAAATACCAACTTGTTTTCTTTTCTTCTCTCCTCTCCCTCTTCTATTTTCCCTCCCTCTCTTGCTCTCTTCTTTCTAAAATATTTCTAGGTCACATGTGGTGAATCCTACCCAAATTTTTTCCCAACTAGTTTTTGTGAAGATTGTTGGTAGAAATTCTAGTGATAGTTTTATCGAATTCTACCGTCATTTGGTATGTCATCGAATTAATATATGATTAGGATTTCAAACATTAATTTCACATATAAATATTAAATTATATGTGTTTAATGTAGGAAAAATGCACATCGAAGAACCTGAGTCATCAAATGTACTAGACTCTCATCCCGCTACGTCCGAAGAATACATCGGTGCTTCGGAAGCACTCTTGGTAACTAAATTTCAAATTTTTTGTCGGGTCTGTCGGAAGCAGGACTGTAGGATCTCGCACAGTCCAAAAATAAACGAGGACTGTCAACGTGTTGACAGTCCAGTTGTAAAACAGGACTGTCAAAAGTGTGGCAGTCCTGATTATTTGTAGGACTACCAGATTTCATACAGTCATGTTTATTTGTAGGACTGTCACATTTCCTGCAGTCCTATTTATTTGCAGTAGTTTTGACATTTACATTCGTTGTTTAGTTTTATTAACTTTAAGTTCTATTGTAGGGCTTATCATCTTCCGAGTTTGTGGTATCTCCTCCAATTGCCGTTGATGTAGGCAATTTATTCTCGACCAGAATGTGGTTTGAATCCAGGGAAGAAGTGCTACATTGGTGTCGAGAAGTTGGACGAAAAAACAATATAGTTCTTATGATATCCAGATCGGTTCGAAACCGTCCGGGACGACAAATTGTGGTTGTTGGATGTGAAAGAGGTGGTGTGTTCAGAAGCCATAAGAAAGATACAGTTCTCCAAAGAAAAGTTTCAAAAAGAAACGTTGGTACGAGAAAATGTGGTTGTCCATTCAAGATTCATATTAGAAACGTAGAAGATGCTAAGTGGATATTCGAAGTCAAGAATGGGATCCACAACCATGTTATTGTCGAAACACTTTTGGGTCATCCGTATGTCGGACGGTTGAACAATATGGAGAAGAAGATAGTCGAAGACTTACCCACTTCCGGAGTTGCACCGAGATAAATATATTCTATCATACGACATGAAGATGAGAAGAACAAGTCAACAATGAAGTCAATTTACAACGCCCTATCTTCTTCGAATGCCATTTGGACAAAATCAACGCCATTTGGACAAAATCAAGAATGACAATGCAAGAAGTGTTGAAGTTGCTTGCCGATAATCATTATGTTGAGTACCATAGAAGACATCCCCAAAATAATGAAATCATTTCACTGTATTGGGCTCATCCTGATTGCACACACTTGGCTAGGTCCTTTGCCGACGTGTTAGTTCTTGATTGCACGTACAAGACCAATAAGTTCAAGATGCCTCTCTTTCATGTTTTTGGCTTCACCTCTACATGAAAAATATTTCCAGTTGTTTTTTTGCTTGATGAAGAGTGAGAAACTTGAAAACTATACATGGGAGTTGGAAAAACTTAAAACACTTTACAACGGTCATGGTGAGCCGTCTGTTCTTATAACCGACAGAGAATATTCCCTAATTAATGCTATACGCATTGTGTTTCCTCAAGCGCAGACACTACTATGCACTTGGCATATCAATCGTAATATCCAATCCCAATGTAAGCTGAAGTTCGGGAAGGTGGATGGTAAACTTGGCATGCACCGTTTTGAAGAATTATTCAATGATTGGAATTGTGTATAGCGAACCTGTACGAAAGATAGTTACGATATCGCATGGTACTTGTTCAAAGAAAAGTAGGAGACGATGAAGCCGACATGCATTTCTTACATCAAAGATACATGGCTAGACCTGCACAAAGAATATTTTGTCTTATCATGGACGAATATGGTGAAGCATTATAGCACGACAAATACCAATCGTGTTGAAGGAGCACACTCAATATTAAAACAACATCTAAGGTCATCTCTCGGTAACTTTGTCTCGATTTGGCAAGCTATATATTTAATGGTAGACCGGACGGTGAACGAAATTAAGTCATCATTTGAGATTAGCTTAAATATTGTCAAGCATGAGCATAGAAAGGAAGCCCTCTTGGATGCTTTAATGCGGGTGATATCTCACAAGGTGTTGGCATTACTATTTGAGGAGATTGATAGGTCAAATATTGTCAAGTTTGATCCCGAGGTTTGCGGTTGTGTACATCGACATACACTGGGCCTCCCTTGTGCACATGAGATTAATGAATATCGTCGTCAATCCATTTCTATTCCAGTAGGTGGTATTGATGAACGTTGGAGGCAGTTGTCTATAATGCCCGTGGTAAAGAGTTGCAATAATATTTCTCTTTGCCACAAGTGAGACTTCTCCACGCAAGGTGGTGTACCTCAATAGGAGCGGAGCGGGAGTCCATTGAGCTTAAAATCCAAAAAATTGCATGTCATGTGACTACTAGAATGCGTGAGCTGTCCGTTGTTTCCAATCCTAAGGACAGACCTCAAACAAGAATGAGTAATTCACAGAAGAGAAGGATGGAGTCAACTAAGAGAGATCCATCATCCTTTGAGCATGTTGAACGAAGCTTAAAGCAAGGTCAGCCTGCACGAAAGAGCAAGCTTGTCATTCGCCAAAACAACAGAAAACAGACATGCCAAGCAAAGATATCGTGGATAGACATACACTGGATTTATATATTGACAGTTTTCAACCTGAGATTTGTAGTTACATTTGGTCAATTGTTAATGTCCTGGGGGATGGCCATTGCAAATTTCATGTGCTTGCAAGACATGTTGGTTATTCTGACAAAGACGGATGAAGACAGGTAAGGCATGAGCTGTATGAGGAGTTAGAGACTCGTCTTCCTTCCATTTTACACCTGCATGCTAAGCCAAGAAACAATTGGAAGCTTGTTGACAAGTATTCTTGCAATGATAGTGTTACCGGTGAAGACCACTACATGTCCATCCCGTCTGCTAGATATTTATTTGCTAATAGGTACATGATACCTATTGTAGTTATTTTGCCGGATATTAACAATATATTCTTTCCGATGTACGCTCCTCTGACTGAGCACAGACAATCTAACCTATGTACTATAGGTCATATCGAAAACCACTTCGTCATAGTAAGGTTGATCGGTCATTCTTCGATTCTTCCATCTTCAACAATTTGGTACAAATATGCACCGGACGAAGCAATCGCCTGAACCACACCTTTTATTGATCAAATCAATCATTGTAAGAAGTTGTTAAAGATTGTGGAGCCAAGAGACTTACCCGTTGGCCAATATGACATCGAAATCGACTGATACATAAACGACTAAATAAGGAGTAATTTACACTTTGGCATTTTGTATATGGAGGAACCACTTTTGTATACAGTAAATTATATCATTTTGAAATATGAAGTCCAATATATGTTTTGTGTTTTACACTTTCACCTGTGTGCTATATGTGTTTACTTGTGTGCAAAATGTATCAAAGTATCAATGTGCAATTTATGTTTACCTATGTGTTATATGTGTTTACAAGTGGCCAAGAGTATCAGAGTTTTTTAACTAGGACTGCCAGCTAGTTGGCAGTCCTGCTTGAAGCATGGACTGCCCACAAGCTGACAGTCCTAGTTAAAACTCTGTACATGGTTTTTTTAATTAGGACTGCCACCTAGTAGGCAGTCCTTGCTTCAAGTAGGACTGCCAGCTAGTTGGCAGTCCTAATCAAAACTCTATATACAGAGAGTTTGGTTAGAACACTATGTACAGACAGTTTTAACTAGGACTGCCAGATTGTGGGTAGTCCTTACTTTATAAAGGATTGTCCACAAGCTACCAGTCCTAGTTAAAACTCTATGTACATATAGTTTAACTAGGACTGCCAGCTTGTGGACAGTCCTTGCTTCATATAGGACTGCAAACAAGCTGTTAGTCCTAATCAAAACCCTCTGTACAGAGAGTTTGGTTATGACACTCTCTGTACAGAGAGTTTTAACTAGGACTGCCAGATTGTGGGCAGTCCTTACTTTATGAAGGACTGCCCATAATCTGGTAGTCATAGTTAAAACTCTATGTACACCAGATTGTGGGCAGTCCTTACTTTATGAAGGACTGCCCATAATCTGGTAGTCATAGTTAAAACTCTATGTACAGAGAGTTTGGTTTAGGACTACCAGCTTGTTGGCAGTCCCTGCTTCATGAAGGACTGTCCACATTCTGGCAGTCCTAATCAAAACTCTATGTACAGAGAGTTTGGTTTAGGACTGCCTGATTGTTTACAGTCCTTGCCTCATGAAGGTCTGTCCACAATCAGGTAGTCCTAAATCAAACTCTTTTTGATTTAGGACTGCCTGATTATGGGCAGTCCTTGCTTCATAAATGACTGCTAACAAGCTGGTAGCCCTAATCCAAACTCTGTACTGCCAACTTGTTTTGATACCAAAACATATCCAAATATCTGGCATATGCCATCATACCAAACATAAGCAACCCAAATAACATATGCAATCATACCAACAAGCTGACAGTCCTGCTTCATGCGGGTCACAAATCATAAGCAACCACTACCAAAATAAGTCATATCAGCGATGCAATTAGCGACCCTTAATCAAAATGTCGCTAAAATTGTGCAACTTAGCGACGTAAAAAATTTATGTCGAATACGTCACTATTAGAGATTATCAGCGACATATTGCGACTGCATTTTGTATAACAAAAAATTTTCGTCACGAAAAAGTCGGTGGACGTCGCTATGACTTTATTATCAGCAACGATTAGCGACGTCGATGTAAGACGTCGCTAATTTTTTAGAATATAGCGACGTTTAGCTACGTCTTACTTTGACATTGCTAATTTATTTCTAATATATCGATCGGGTTTTCCTTTCCCCCATTCTAACTCAAAAATTTTCCAAAAATATTTCGTTCCCACCCCACGCCAACGACTCCCTGTGCTACTTCGCCACCCCCCTTCTCCTCCACCGCTCCTCCGCCTCCGCCGAGCTCCTCCTTTTACTCCTCCTCTGCCGGTCGCTCGCCTCCACCACCGACCGCCCTCCTCCTCTTTTTCCTCCGTTGCTGCGTGCTCCTTCTCCTCTCCGGGCTACTCTTCTACTGACCCCCTCCTCCTCAACCGCATACACGCGCCGACCTCCTCCTCCTCCTCTCAGCCATCCCCTTCCTTGGTCACCCCCCAAAATCAGGTAAACCCTAACCATTTATCTATTAGCCATTTGACATGGACACGACGTAGACACGAATACGACACTAACACATACACTAACACGACACAAACCTAATTCTGACAGAAAATAAAGATTTGATGTAAAACAAATAAGTAACAAATTCTAACTAGTAAAAATAATAATTGGAAAACCGAGATCATTATTAAATAAAGTTATATGGTTTTACAATGTTTGGTGTCATTATTAAAAAAATTACAAGTCACAGCCTTTACCGATACTGACCCAATTCGGACAAGGTTTGGTGTAAGTATCATGAGTGTATCATAGAAAGTCCCAATGTGACAGTAATGTGTGGTAGATCATCTTGTGCATATGGTATCACATGTTCCTATGAAAGTCCCAATGTGACAGTAATGTGTGTGTAGTGTGTAGTACATGAGTGTGGGTATATGTGAGTGAGTGATGTGGGTTAGGTAATGTATGCATACATACATATATAATGTGTGTATGCATAGAGTGTGTTAGGATGTGACAGTTGAATGTCTTCCTGTGATTGTATTGTAGGAACAATGGCACCTCTAGAGGAGGGTGAATAGAGTGCAGCAGAAATATTTAGCAATAAAAAATTAATTCTAAGCAGGTGAAGCAATATATTAATTTTAAATGTAAGTAAAGCAGTAAAGGTTGAGGCGAGAATTCAATACACGGAGACAGCAAGTTTATACTAGTTTTCCTCTGTGAGGACTAGTACAGTCTCGAGTACTCAATCCGATATTGAATCCACTATTTAAAATAGAAATTACACCACTTGTTTTTCTCCAAAGAATACGTCAACTTCAACACCATCGTGTTTTTATCCGAAGCCCACGATCAAACTTCACCAATCACTTTTCTGCGAAAAAAGCTTTTATACGCCAAGCTTGTACAACTCAAAAACTCCTAATCGAAAACCACCGGCAGGTAGAAGAATAGAGTTGACTTAGAGATTTGAAGATTGAAGCTTTGAAAACTGAATAGAAAGTTTTAAGAATAGATAGAGAAGACGAAGAAGGAATGAGTTAATAGAAATGACAAAATCTTCTCTATTTATAAGAATTTTTGAGACAAAGTTCGGGCAGAACTCGGTAGGGGTAACGTTCATAATTTTGAACGTTGTAGATCCAAAGGAATAGGAATTTACTGCTGACCAGGAGAAATCAAGTTGACCGAGTTTGGGCAGAACTCTGGCCGAGTTCGGTCCCTTTGGTTCAGGTTCAACCAAAGTTGGTTTTGGTTCAATTGGGTTTGGTTCGATTCAAGGAATGAATCAAGATGGGTTTTAGATAGACTTCTAATTGCAGTGATCCCGAATCACAAATAATCTAGACTCAATAAATCGAATAATACAAAACAAATGTGAAAAACTCAATGATGATGAACTCTGCATTCTTCGTTTCTTTTCAAATCAAGATCGGTGTTAAGTCAATTATCGAAATCCGTTTGACTATGGCTAAATGTGCCAACAATCTCCCTCATTTTGATAATGCGACAAAACTACGATTGATACTTAACGAAAATGTTCAGCTTGAATTGGAAGTAGACTTGATAAGTCCTGAGGGTACGGTAGCAGCTTTGGCACATTAAATTATGGTACAGTATAATGCTCCCCCATAATGTACAGTCAAGTCTTGTTACTTTCCCATAACAAAACATTTATGCTGAATCTGTATCTGTAGAGTCTAAACCAAATTTTCTTTCAAAACAAATTAGTAACAATAAACAGAATCACTGAAACATATCTTTTTCAAATTATCAATCTTATTACTCCCCCATTTTGTGAAAGTAGGAAAATGGTGTGATAAAGAACCAACATAGTGATAAAATAGAAGACATGCATGTAATAATGGAAGTACTAGCATAAACTGCAAACTGATAAACAAAGTGTTGCATACATAACTCAGAAGTAAACTAAAAATAAGATAACTGATAATGCTTGAAAGAAGCATTTATAACTAATACAAACAAACATAACTACTGAACTATCACGAGGAAGGAGATCCTCAACTATCATCCTCATTATCATCAGCTGCAGCACCATCAGCACTGGAAGGACCGGTCTCAGTAGATTGGTTGGGGTTATAGCGAGTAGCCGCAGGGTCGAAGTAACGCTGGGCCTCGCGATCATCAAGGAGATAGCCAAGTCTGGTAGGATCACGAACCATAGTGATAGGGCCACTAGGGTTGTGAGCAAGTCTATAAGACATATTCCAAACCGAGTTGGAGATGGCCTGAAGCTGGAGAGTAGTATGAAAATCTATAGCACGGAACTGATCCAACATGAGAGTCTGAAGGGAATCAAGTGTAACACCAGCATGAGGATGAGTAGGGTTGGAGTTAGTAGACGTAGGGGCAACTGTAGGGTGGAATTTGAGCAGGTTGAGCAGGGCGACGATGCTCATGAAGAAAAATAGAAGCACCATCCTCAGCACAGTCCTCAAGACTAACATCAAAATACTGAAAGATGTAACGGAGGTACATCGCATATAGAAGACATCGCCAAGAGGTCTTGCGATACGTTCCATAGCAGCGATAATAGTCTTGGATAGACTGAAAGGGACATGAAAGTGGAGATGATAAATAGCTGAGAGCTCTAGGTAAGAAATCTCATCAGTGGCAGTGTTCTTTAGAAGGATTGTGGAGAACACCATGCGATGGAGAACATAGAAATAATTGTTCAAATGCCTAGGGCGAAGAGTGCCTTTCGGTCGAGGATTCGGTTCACATAGCGAATCACGAAAAACTGGACAGAAGTGATATATGTTCGATGTAACAAATGGTTGAACAAACTTTTTGCTTTATTGAACGTATAAGGTATCTATGTACAAAGAAGGAAGTCCTAAACAGGATATTCTAAGAATAGGAAGAAGAGGTTTCTGGGAAAGTGTGACGATGGAGATCGAGCGCTGCAGTGGCTCCTTTACTCCATTGACGATCTGACGATGGATCAACCTTACTATGGCTCTCTGGCGCCTTTGATGGAACTCTGGGGTCACCTATAAGAGGCTGTCTGGATGAGAAGATCCCTTGAAAATTGTTGGTTGGTTCTTTGGTTGATAGGTGGATGAGGGTGGTCGACTCTTCATAGATAGAGATCGTTGCTCCTTTGAAGATTGTCGCTTGTCAATGTTCTCTTTTTCTTTTTTTCCCTTCTTTTGGTGGAAGAATAACTCCTTCTATTTATAGAGAACCTAGCACATATGCGATGTGCATTAAGGTTCCTGATATATGAAAGAATCTGCCGTCATTGTACGGTACGGGCTTCTGCGATGCTGACACGTGGCAGACATCGATATTCCCCTCAAACGAGATCTCTGGTAGTTATAAACATAACCGAAGGAGGTGACACGTGGCGCATGTCGATTTGCTTGCTCGAATACAGTCGAGTAAATCTTAGGATTTTATCCAAGATTTGGAGTCTAATTGATCCTCATCTAAGATTTAAATCAATCTAATATGATATCAATCATGATTTAATCCTAATCTTCTCTATAAAATGCAGTTTAAATAAACTAATTGGGGTGGACCCATGCTTCTTGCGCCTCTGGTGAGGACTAAGTGCTGTTGTGCTTCTGGAGCGATGAGTAGACCGTGCTTCTGGAGACGACGGAACCTCTGTGCTTTAAGGCTACGAGTGGACTTGGCTTCGAATGACGAAGAGACTTCTATGCATGTAGAGCAACTTATGAAGCTGTGTTTCGGGCTACCAGAGTCATTGTGCTGTAGGTGACAAGTAGGCTTGTGCTTCAGGTTGACAAGGTTACTGTGCTTTTGGAGCAACATGTTGAATTTTATTGGTTGCGATGGGAGTTCCCAAGTCTCTTGTAGAGAAGTGACTTAAGCTTCTGATCCGGAGCAAATAACTGTGCCGTAGGAATGGAGATAGTGTGAGCATATCACCATCTTGCGTCTCATGCGAATGCAGGTAAGTAGTCGCGCCTCTGTACAGCGGAGGCGTTAGCTTCGAAAGGAAGGGTATGAGATTGGCGCAGGCAGATAGCTGCGCCTCTGGAGTGAAGACACTGGCTTCTGGAATAAAATAAAGGGAGGGGGACCTACCACCATCTTGTTTCAAAGGTTGGCGCAGGAAGGTAGCTGCGCCTTTGGCTTGAAGGCTCTGGCTTCTTTAAAGTGTCGAGTTATTAATATGCTTCTTAGAGGCTGCGCCCACAAGAATGTCAGAACATGCTTCGGTGGAGGTCAATCCTCCAGCGTGTGCATCGAGAAGAAGAAAGGTTGTACTTTGATGAAGATTGCATCCCTTGTAGATCCCTCTAGGCTTCTGTTGAATCTGTACTAGATTCTTTGTAGAAAAACAGAATTAGTCCCTTATGTATAGTCCTGATGTGTCTGTACTAGACTTTGGTAGACATGACACTGAAGGAACTTCTCTCCATATCTTCTGTTTTATCTTTTTAGCACCGAGCCTAAGTCTTTTGCATCTTCTGCGGTTTGACGAAGGGATGGCTTCAGCTGAGATTTTTTTAATGCTTCTACAAGACCCCTTCAAAGTGTCCCAAACTTGAGTTAAGATCGAGATAGTTTGAACAGAAGCGTGAACACGCGTCAGGACAGTACAAGCTGGGTGATGGCTAGTGTCACGCCTAGATCTTAGCATTACTTATCCTGAGTCATCATTTCAGAGCATGGGCTCCTGATGGCTTCTTGATATTGGAGCCTCTCGCGTCTTTGTCGGGATCGTAAATGTATTTAGCAGAGGAGGTTCAGAGTCACGTTCCTGTGGTCACTCGCACTACTACCATCTGTCATGGAGTGGAGCTTCAGCTTAACTTGTAAGCTTCCTTCTGACCGATGTCTGGCTCGTGCTTGGACCACACAAACAGCCTACATAAAGGACTGTCCTCTTTCAAGAGAAGACTCAGCTTCTTCAACAATGGCCTTGCTTGTCCGATGTTCAGCTCCTGACGACCCTGGAGTTTGCTTAAGGCGACCGTCGGTGGCAAATCTTTTTGTCCAAAGAAGCTATAGTAGAACTACCATTGGATCTCGAGATGTCCTGCATCCTGGATGTTGTGGGCGTCCGTGGCGCCTCGAACCCTTGCTTCCTGGGTTTGGATTGCTTGCCATTCTGACCGAAGAATAGCAAGGCCTGCTGCTGTGGTTGCTTTCGTCGGCCAGCTAGGGAGATAGGAGAGTCCTGTGCTGGTCTTCATCCCCAGCTCGGGCCAGTAGTAGCTTCTGGCGGTGGCTTCTTTCTGACTAGGAAGTGATTGGCTCTTTCACTGCCTCGCTCGTGCTATTGAGAGCTTGTACCGTAATTTTAACTTTTTTTGCTTCTGTGTATGTAACTACGAAGAGTCTGTAATAGGTCTTTGTAGCCATATTTTTTATATGTAGAAGCTTTCTTATTCTCTTTGCTTTTGTCTCCAGAATAAAGAGGGAATCTTCATAATGCATTTGCCTGACCAGAGGTAATATGGACGTGGTAGGCTTGATCTTTGCCGGGGTATAGAACAACAATCCAGAGGTAATATGGACGTGAACTATTTTCTAGACTGCCGGGATAATCATAGAACTGATGCGAGAAGAACGACTAGTCAGAGGTAATGTGGACATGGTAGTCGCGTCTTCCAGGCGTAGAGGAGCAATTCAGAGGTAATGTGGACGTGAAGTGCTTTATCTACTTGAGATAATATATAGGAGAGGGAGCGAGAGATCCCCTTACCAGAACTCATGAGCACCCTTTTCAGGGGATGTGGGTGCCTATGCTAGTTCTGTCTTCAGACATAATACTTCTTTAGGAACTTTCCGTTGATGGGCATCATTAGCAAGTACCCATTAGGCTTAGCTAGCCGATAAGCACCGTTGGAGTACACCGTTTCTATGACGAACGGTCCTTCCCACTTGGGTTTGAACTTCCCAGCTATCTTGTAGGTCATCACCATCGATCTCTGTACTGCCATGATGAGGTCGCCCACCTGGTAGGATCTTTCACAGACCTTTTTATTGAAGGCCCCAGAGATGCGAGCTTGCTAAAGCTCAATCCTTTGCTGCACGAGCAAGCGATTTTCATCCAACGCTTCTAGCTCTTGTAACCGTATGCGCTGATTGTCTTCGACGGTTAACTGATTAGTGATCATGTTAGCAGACAACATCTTCTTAAAGACTTGAGCCATGTTGGTATCAGAGTCCCAATTTGAGGAGTCAGAAGAGTGTGAGTACCTCATGACTTTTTCTTCTGAATCTTCTGAGGTGGTTGTAGGTGTAACATACCCTAGTCCTCGACGAGTACGTTGCTAGTAGCTTTTAGATTTTCCCTTTGGAGCGGGAATCCGTATTGGAAGACGTCGGCCTTTGCCATAATTGAGCCCTTTATTGCTATTCAGGTCATAGCCCATCTTCTGGATAAGGTTTTTGGCCTGCGCCGTGTAGCGATAGAACTAAATTTTGAAATAACATGTCGGCAACTCTAGAGGGGGGTGAATATTGTTTGTGTCGATAATCACCAATCAAAAAATAACTCTATTTCAACTCCACAGAACAACTATCAAGAGATTAAGTAATCAGAGGTAAATGCAAAAATAAATAGAGATCATGAGAGCGTACGCAAACACAACTGTTTTAACCTGGGTTCCTCGTAGAGGACTAGTCCAGGCCTGAGAACTCTAGCTTAGGATTGAAATTCACTATTTTTGAAATAACGTACAATACGTGACTTTACTCAGAAGAGCACGTCAAGTTCTTACAAAGATCGCTAGGTGACACTTGAAATTTTCCAAACAACTTTATCTGACTCTTGTACAAACTTCTAACTGAATAGCACTAAGCACTTTTAGGCTTAGGAAGCTTGGCTAGTAGATGGGAAGGTTTTGGCTTGTATGAGGCTATAGGAGAAGAGAAGATGAGATGAATGAAGATGGTTGAAATCATGCCCTATATATACTAGTATAGAAGGCAGAATTCGACCAGAATTCTGTCCTCAAAATTCAAAAATATGGCCGTTGTACCAGCTAGCAATTGGTAACCCTAAAAATTAGTTCCTAAAAATTAGGGGATAGAGTTTGGCCCAAACTCAGTGTGGAGGCAGAGTTCGGCCCGAACTCTGCCTCCTAGGTGGCAGAATGGCCTTTGGGCTTTGTTTGGCTTGGTTCAAGAATTGGTCTGTTTGTATGGTAGAGCTTGGAGAGATATGTCTAGGGGTTGAGATGACACAGTGCGACTCAACGTATACATTCTTCTAGACTTAATAAATTGAAGATTACAGACTTGGAACAAATAGGAAAACCAAGAGCCCTTTGATGACGCCTTTCTTCTGATATTTGAGCAGACCTGAAGACGTCTTTTTCCTTGATAGCAGTCATCCAAAGATAAGCATATCTGGAAATCTGAATACCTTTCGGGGGCTTCACCCCCGAACCCATGACGGGGGGCGCTGTCCCCTCGACCCCTGTCCACTGACCGGACGGCGGAACCCCCGATGCAAGGTCCCAGATAGGTCGCTAGGCGGTTCAGAGAAATCTTTTTGTATGACGCCGTCTTTGGTCCATCATTAATTCTTCATTGCCTATGTCCTGGTTTGATCATGTTTGATCATGCTTACTGCATGTCTACAAATACATGTTAGGCGAGCAAAATATGTTGCAGTACGATACAAGCATGACAATATGATATAGGACAATTAGGACAATACTAAGTTTAAGTAGCAACATGATAGTGAGTATATGAATATTAGTGACATCAATATGTTAAACTTGACTGATTAGCCATATTCAAAAACACGATATAATCATTGGGCTAACAATCTCCCCCTTTTTGATTATGGCAAATCTGTTAAGTTTAAGACAGATATGACAGATGCATGTAGCACTAATAAACACATATTGTGTGCTAACTTAAACTTATTTCTCCCCTTTTGACATGATCAAAAAATAAGCTCCCCCGTAATAAGAGATAAAACAAACTCAAGCATAAGTAAAGGAGGAAGGGATATACAATCACGATCAAGATATACTAAATGAGGAACAATGGGAGAAGTGTGTAAAGACAAGTATAAAAACTACATACCAAATGTAGAGTGCCAAATAGAAAATAGCTTGTCAAAACACAAATAGTTGGTAAAACTAAAAGAATTTAAAAATAATCAATAGATAGTTTACCAACATGAAATCCAAGAAAGACATCCAAGAACATAGTATGACATGAAATATTACTCTAGTTTTGAAAGAGAATTATGAAATAAAGGATTTCAGTCAAAAATTACGGGGATTAGATAATTGTAGATAAAAGATACCAATTGAGATATTTGAAATATAAAAACTTGATATCAATTGAAATATATAAACTTGAAACATTGATCGATGAAATTATGGTAGTCACAATTATCCACAGATAAATAGTGAAACAAAATAAAGGGGTGATCAATATAAAATATAGTAATTAATATAAAAAGATCTCATTATTTACAAATCTATTTGCTTATCCAAAATTCATGCATTTGAACTCAATTACCTTATCATGCTATATGAATAACCTTTAGATAAATATGAAGGTAAAGGAGAAAAATATTTGAGAAAGAGAAATTCAGTCGACTTGAATGCTCCCCCTCAAACTATTACATATATAGATAAAATCATAAATTTTGGGTAAGTCCTCAAAAAGGAAAGCCAAATCAATTAAGTATACAAGGAAAGCCAAATCAAAGAAAGCACAATAGTCATCAAGATAAGATACGAAAGCTAATATTAACGAGATGACTTATTTAACTCATATAAAAGAGAGATATAAAATAATAAAGATAATTGCATATACTCTCATAAACCTTTCAAAAAAAACATCATGACCTCAATGAGATATGAGATTTAAGAGAATATGGGTCCATGAAGAACTAGGTATACGCCATATTAATGGATATAAATAAATTGAACCAATTTATTTGCTCCCCCTTAAAATATACGTATCTAGTTCCAAAGCACTTATAGCATAAAAAATGATAACTTCAAGATCTAGGGATAAATCAACTATGGATTTCTCCCCCTTGCTCAATGCATATAAGGCTATAAGATCATCATAAAACGAATAATATCATCTTTAGTTAAGAAGAGATATCCAATTAATAGCCAAAATAATATTTCAATTAAACACATCTAATCAAAAGAGACATACATTAGCCTATAGAAGAATTAAATATGATATATCAATGCATGTTACCTTTTGAGAAGAAGGTCATCATGAAAAGAAATAAGGTCCATTTAAAACAATCATGATGAGAATATAGCAAAAAATTAAAAGTCAAAAATCATGTCCATGGTTATCTAATTAAGAAATGAATCAACCAATTTATTACTTTGCATGGACTATGTATGTTTTACCACATATGTACCTATCAACGGGTAATAATCCAACCTTGCTAATACTAAATGAGAAACCAATGAATTTTAAATAGCAAAGAGCATATGTGATAATCCATGAATAGTCAAAGTAGAGTAATAAATTAATTTGATAACCACATAATTAGATAATATAGGACTACTCAATCATTAGGATCATTCATAAAGTAAACCAATAAATAATTATGATCTGTCATAAATCTCATCTAAAAACCATATAAACAAACCAATGGAAAATATAGAAAAGAGTCAATCTTATTTAAATGATTGCAAATTTATTCCAAAGAAATGATAATATGATAAAATCATGACTCAAAAGATGAGAGAAATTTAAGAGATGCTTACCAATGACTAGTATGGAAGGAAGTTAAAGCGATGAATCACAAACCTCAATGGAAACGTGATTAAATAAAAAATTTGTCAAACTAATTTTTGAGACCAAACATATGTATCTAAAATAGAATACAAATCTCATCAAGAAAATTCATATATCATGTTTTTGTAAACTAGCATATCACATATAGATTGAAATTCAAGAAGATAGCTAGATGAGTGAAATTGAACAAAAATTATGTAGCTTAACAATACATCACAAATAAGCAAGCTACATAACTAATTAAGATTAATGAGGTAGGTGATTAACAGGATAAATGTGCTCATTAAATCTTAAGTCACTAACACTAAAAATATATGCTTAAGTATAGAGTTCACAATAAGGATAATACATTTGGAATGATCAAAATGATTTATATAATCTTTATTAAGCAAGGATAAGAATATAAGATAGGAAGTAAATGAATCAAGTAAAGGACAAAAGAGATGTTCATGAAAACAATAGAACAAAACTCTTTGCCAAGTATTGAAATTAACCCCAAGATAATAAAATAATAGATTGATCTAGATAATTCAAAATTATAACCATTATGAAAGTGTATTATCTAGAAATGGAAAATCTCAACGCAAAAGCTCAACTCATAGTAGCTAAAGACATGAGAAATATGATATATCAATTAAATGTATTCTCAAGTGCTAAAAAATACCATTGGGCAATAATAATAAAATATTTATAGCTCAAAATATAGGGCTAGATATGATGAAGTATTCTGAAACTTGGGGGTGGATCCAGAACTAGATAATGGTTGCAAGTAGACCTTAATATATCTTAAATTTATAAAGTATTGATCACTTTGGGTTAGCTGTAGGGGCCGCTTCCCAGCTAGCGGTTGTCTGAAGACTAGTACACCGTGTCACTTCAGGCTATTTACACCTGTATGACAGAAGGACCCTTTCGGGTTGTTTCCAAAATGTTTTTTACTTTTAAGAATTTAGATTTAAAGGAATATATGCAGTATCATGAAACAACATCAAAATCCAAAATTCCTAAGTATAAGAAAGGTAAATATCCAAATAATAATGAAAGAATGATCATCAAAATTTGCTAAGAATATTTTTAAAACAAACATTTTCAAAATACACTTATGGAGATAAATATATAGAAGATACATGCTCAAAATGTGCACTAATAAGTACAATAATTTTAACAAGTAAGGTAAAGCACAAAATCAAGCAATTCTTAAAAGAACTTCCATAAAAGTCATGAACAAGACACTAATAAACATTTTCTCTTAACATTCCAACTTAAAGGTATTGAATAAATAAATATCAACAGTTGGAATCACATAGATAAAACTATATATATATATATATATATATATATATATATATATATATATATATATATATATATATATTAATATATATATATATATATTTTAAATATATATATATATATATATATATATATATATATATATATATATATATATATATATCAAATAGGCATACATGAAAATATTTAATAATAAAGTAAAAGACATGTATCCATTAAGTCAACAAATAAAAGCCAATAAGATATCATCAAAAGAAGACTTTAAGGACGAAGCTAATTGATTCAAGAAGAGATAACACAAATTTGGTCAAAAAAATCAATAGCTAACACTACTAAAATATGCTATATTAGCGACGTGTTTTAGCGACGTAAGAAAATAACGTCGCTATATATGTAATATAGCGACTCCCGTCATGTGACGTCGCAAATCGTCGCTAACTAGCGAAGTTCAGCGACATTACATAAATTACGTCGCAGAACAGCGACGTTCAGCGGCAGAGTATTAATATATGTCGCCATATAATAAAATTTTGCGACGTTTAGCGACGTCTTTAGTTGACGTCGCTAAATGTTTTACTTAGGGCACGCTGTTTCCTTTTCCCCCTCACTCGAAAATTTCCAAAATTTTCAGAATCCCTTTCCCCCCCGCGACTCTCCCCCCACCCGGCGACTCTCCCCCCCCCCCCCCCCCGCGACTCTCCCCCCCGGTGACTCTCTCCCCCCGCCCCCGGCGACTCGCTCCCGCTCCGACGAGCTCCTCCTCTCCCAATCCGAGATCCTCCTCCTCTCCCTAGCTCCTCCTCCTCCTCCCTCTTCCTAAGGTAAACCCTAACCCTAACCCTAACTCCTCTCCCTCCTCCTCCTCATCCTCCTCCTCTCACACACACACACGGACACACACACACAGACACACACACACACGGACACACACACACACACACACAGACACACACACACACACAGACAGACACACAGTGACACAGATTTTATCATATTCTTCTTGTGCTCTTTTTCATATTATTATTCATGTGTTATTTATATGTTGTATCTCTTTACATGTATATATATATTTATATATATATTTGTGTGTGGTTGTATATTTATTTGGGGTTATGGTTGTGGGAATGTTGAGAGGTTTTGATTGTGGAAATCAATGAAAGGATGAGGAAATGATGGAGATTGAAGGAGGATAGAAGTGTGCTTATGGGGAGGGAGTTTTGGACAGCAACCAGAAGCCTGGGCTGCTATTTTTAGCAGTTTTGGGGGGGGGGGGACAGCAGCTATATGCTGCTAAAATTTGCAGCAGTGTGCCCCCCACTTGACATTAGTTAGCCTACTTATTAGCCCATCCTTTTAGCCTATCTTTTAGCCATTAGTTAGCCTACTTATTAGCCTTTAGTTGGACACACACACACGAACACACACACACAGACACACACACACAGACACACACAGACACACACACACATGTCACCTATATATATATACCTACATGTTATATATATGTGGTTATATATAGATATATATGTGTGTGTGTCTCTTGGTATAATATTCATGTTGTAGTGTTGTGGTAATATTGTAGTGTGGTGATAGTGTGGGAATTGATAAATGGAATGGATGTAAGGATAATAGGAAGGATTAGTGGACCTATAATCCTATTTATATGTGTCCTATATATGCCTATATGTGTGTGTGTGTGTGTTAGCCTATATGTAAGCCTAGGTGAGAGCTTATGAGTGTGGTATCATGGGTGATATATGTGAGTGAGTGTGTAAGTGAGTTGTGTGGATGAGTGTGAGGTTAAATGTGTTAGATATAGGTTAGCATCTTAGGCCATATCCTAGTTAGATATGTAGTTGTTAGTATCCTAGAGTGTTAGAGCCTTGGTTTGGGATACCAAGTTGGGGTTAGAAATAGGATACTAGTTAGCTATTGGTATGTGTAGATATATATTAGATAGATAGTTGGATGGATAGGTGGATAGATGGATGGGGAGTAGAAGGGAAGCTGCTGCCCCCATTCCAGCAACAGCAGCAGCAAGAACAGCTGTTGTAGCAGCAGTTTACATCAGCAGTAGCACCCCCATGGCCCCCCACTTGTAGTGATTAGCACTAATGGGGGCAGGAGAGGTAATTATAGGAGTAATTAGATCTAGATCTAATTAGCACTTGGCTACAAGGCATATTCCAAGAATATTCTAGAGAATATTCCAAGTCTATTCTAAGGAATATAGCGACTCCTATCGTTTGAAATAACCACATCTTGGCTATTTGTTAAATAGATCGACCCTGAGCTCCCATGTTTAGTCGTGCCTTCAACATCATGTTCAAATGAAGGTGACAAGCAGCTGACTATGAAAAAATATGCCGTCTTGAGCTTCATAAAGAAATGCAAGATTACAAGCTCCTATGTAGTAATCTTACATTTCTTTATGAAGCTCAATACGACATATTTTTCTATAGTCAGCTGCTTGTCACCTTCATTTGAACATGATGTTGAAGGCACGACTGAACATGGGAGCTCAGGGTCGATCTATTTAACAAATAGCCAAGATGTGGTTATTTCACAGAAGCCATGAATTACCGGGAAAATAGGAAACATCTCGTACTCCTCCCGTGAAATCGTTACCGGAAAAATAGGAAACACTTAGCAAACACTTAGACGTTAGCAAACATTGTTAATTGGTGTGTTCATCTTTGCAGAATTATTTCCAAATGGAGCTGAATTACTACTTGCGGAATCGTTCATGGATGTACAATCGTCGTCCTGAAAATATGTGTGGTGTGCGGGATGAATACATAGCGGGAGTAGAGCAGTTCCTGCAGTTTGCTAAGACGTTCCCTCAGTACATGGACGGCACCAAAATTAAGTGTCCGTGTGTGAAATGTCATAACGTGAAATATTATCCAGAAGTGGAAGTGACATATCATTTGTACTCGAGGGGTTTCACGCCTAATTACTATCAGTGGACCGCACATGGAGAACTTGTGTCCTTAGCATCATAGCCGGAGCCTTATGTTGAGCCGTATATGCATGCGGGACCTAATTTTGTTTCAGATAATCATGCATACGACGACGGGTGCGTGAACATGGTTTTCGACGCTGCTGGGCCCAGTTTTGTTCCTGATGCAGCTGAGGAGGCACCGAATGTCGACGCTACAAAGTTCATGGAGTTGCTGGAGAATGCAAGGACTCCATTGTATCCTGGTTGTGAGGATCATTCACCGTTGGAGGTGGTTACAAGACTTTTGAGCATTAAGTCAGATTTTAACATGTCGCAAGAATGCTACAACCGAGTGCTGGAGTTGATTTTAGAGATCTTGCCGGCGGGTGCTAAGTTACCTAAAGACTTCTACCGGTCTAAGAGGATGGTGAGATCGCTCTGGATGGGATACGAGAAAATCGATTCTTGTCGTAATGGGTGCATGCTGTACTACAAAGACGACAAGGACGCAGATGTGTGCAGATTTTGTGGTGCTGATCGCTATAAGCCAACTAGTACAGGAAGGTCTACCGGTGCAAGAAGACCGACCGATTCAATGCACTACCTGCCTTTAACGCCGCGGTTGCAAAGATTATTTATGGTGAAAGAGACGGCCGAAAATATGAGTTGGCACATGCGAGAACAGATTGAAGGAGTGTTGGATCACCCATCCGATGGAGAAGCGTGGAAGCACTTTGATCGAGTGTATCCTGATTTTGCTTCAGATCCACGTAATGTCAGGTTGGGGCTATGTTCTGACGGTTTTACTCCTTTTGGTCTTTCGGGATCCCAGTATTCGTGCTGGCCTGTGATTGTCACTCCGTATAACCTACCGCCTTGGATGTGCATGAAGATCGAGTACATGTTTCTAACCGTTATAATTCCTGGTCCGAACAATCCCAAGAGGAACATTGATGTGTACTTACAGCCTTTGATAGATGAGTTGAATCAGTTATGGGAAGTAGGCGCTAACACGTATGATGTTTCCAGGAAGCAGAATTTTCAGATGAAGGCAACCCTTATGTGGACCATCAACGACTTTCCGGTATATGGAATGTTATCTGGATGGAGCACTCATGGACGTCTCTCATGTCCGATTTGCATGGACCGTACTAAGGCTTTTCGCTTGAAACACGGAGGAAAACCGTGCTTCTTTGATTGTCATCGACAATTTCTGCCAAAAGATCATCCGTTCAGAAGGAACAGGAATGCATTCCGTGCCGGCGTTGTAGAGAAGGGTGATCCACCGCCAAGGTGGTGCGGAGCTGCGATATGGGAGGAGGTTAGAGATTTTCCAAGTGCTATCGAAGATCCTACAACTGGGTACAAGTGCGATGGATTTGGTAGAGATCATAACTGGACAAAGAGGAGCATATTCTGGGATCTGCCATATTGGAGTACCAATCTGATCAGATATAATCTTGATGTCATGCATATTGAGAAGAATGTGTTTGATAACATAATTAATACTGTGATGGACATAAAGGAAAAAACGAAAGACAATCCCAAGGCCAGGTTGGACTTAGCAGAAATATGCAAACGCCCTGCGTTGCATTTGATAGAGCAGAATGGAAAACAGTTCCTGCCGAAGTCGATCTTCTCACTGGACAAGGAGGATAAAGTGAGACTTTGTCGGTGGATCCAGGGCCTAAAATTTCCAGACGGATATGTGTCAAATCTGAGAAGATGTGTCGATCCGAAGGAAAACAAATTGACGGGTATGAAGAGCCACGATTGTCACGTATTCATGGAGAGGTTAATTCCGATTGCATTTCGGGAATTCTTACCGCAGGCAGTTTGGGATCCATTGACGGAGCTTAGCATATTCTTCAGGGACCTTTGTTCTAAGAAATTGCTCGTTGATCGTCTAGAAAAGCAAGAGAAGGACATTGCGGTAACACTGTGCAAGCTAGAGAGGGTGTTCCCTCCTGGATTCTTCGACTCTATGGAACATTTGCCGATTCATCTATCCTATGAGGCACGTGTTGGTGGACCCGTCGAATATCGATGGATGTACCCGTTCGAGCGATATTTGAATCACCTAAAAAGAAAGGTGAAAAATAAGGCACGGGTCGAGGGTTCTATTTGTGAAGCCTATGTTCTCGAGGAGATTATAAACTTTTGTTCGATGTATTTCAAGCCTCATGTTACAACTAATAGAACGAGAGCTTCCAGAAACGACGACGGAGATCATTAATGTAATGATACAATACTGAAGGTATTCAATGCTTCAGGAAAGCCGTCGGGTAAAATGAAGAAGAGATATCTGAACGATGATGAGCTAAGGGCTGCTCAGGTGTATGTATTACTCAACTGCGATGAGGATGAAGTAGAGAAGCTGGAGGGGTAAGTAATTAATACGTTTACATTATTTTAATAGTGTTGATTATTAGACTATTACATTAATTGAACGATGTTGTTTTCAGCATATTTAATGATGAAGTGAGGTCAGGTAGGCCACACATAACAGAAGAAGAACTAGAACAAGAAATGAGGCATTATTTTCCATCATGGTTGAGTGCATATGTAAGACTTGAGAACTCTGTAATTACCTTTCAGTATATGCACGACGATTGAGAATGAGCTTAATTTATTTTTTCGTGGTATTTAGGTCGATAGTCCATACGCAAGACTTGAGAATGAGTCTATTAGAACGCTAGCCAAGGGACCAATTTATGCTGCAAAAATATGGCCAAGCTACTGTGTTAATGGGTTCAGGTTCAGGTCAACAACTTGCCCGATCAGAGACAACTTTGTGGATCTCGACTCCACCAAAAACAGCTGTTTGTGTATCAGATCTTCGAACTACAAAGATGTTGATGCGGGCAACGATTTCTACGGCATCCTACGGGAGATTGTGGAGCTGACATATAGTTATGGAATAGAGCCTGCTAAGATTGTGTTATTCAGGTGTGATTGGTTCGATCCGATTGAAGGTCAAGGTTGGAAAGTAGACAAGCACGGTCTTGTGGATATAAACTATCGGCGTCGATATCAAGCCTATGAACCATTTGTCCTATCAAGTCAGGCTCAGCTCGTATACTTTACACGTTATCCTAAACGGGGAACAACAAGGTCGGACTGGTGGGCAGTATGCAAGACCAAAGCTAGAAATACCTTTGAGGTTGACGATATAGCTTATCAAGAGGATGAACTACCTCTTGTAACAAATAATATAGAAGTGGACAATACGGAAGTTCCTCATTACACATCTAATTGTGTAGAAGAAGTAGAATTATCCGAAGAGGAAGATGCAGCTGAAAGTGAAGATGTAGAGGAGGAGGAAGAAGAAGAAGAAGAAGAAGAAGAAGAAGAAGAAGAGCTAAACGAACAAGATGAATTTTCAGAAGAGGATTAAATATGTACGACGCGGAGGACGTCGCGGAGGACGTTATCTTTAGTGACACTTTTGTGACAGATATTTTCCAAAAATCTGTGATGTATTTAGTGACACTTTTGGGACTATGATATTTTTCAAAAATCTGTGATGTATTTAGTGACACTTTTGGGACTATGATATTTTTCAAAAATCTGTGATGTATTTAGTGACACTTTTGGGACTATGATATTTTTCAAAAATCTGTGATGTCTATCATATAAATGTGTTATTATCAGGTATGGCAGGAGGACGACGCGGAGGACGTCATCATACGAGTCAGTCCCGTGTGCCTCGGGATAGGGAGGCAGATTCCGTACCCTCATCCTCATCTCCGAGTACGCCAGTGTACAGTACTGTTCCCGATCCATTACCGGGACAGGGCAGTTCCAGCAGGTTGGCGACTGATCTTCCCTCGTCGTCCAGCATTCCACCATCGTCGTCCAGCATTCCTCCGGCGTCCAGCATTCCTCCTGCGTCCAGCACTCCTCCTGCCGACGCCCAGCATATGGAGGACGGGGATGAGACTGATCCTGACCAGGCAGGAGGTGATAGCGACCCTCCATGCGCTCCACCGGGCGAGACGCGGATGGAGATTTGGACGGACGGGCCTACGAAGTAAGTTAATTAGTTAATATATATTTCTCAAATGATTATATGTACATATATATTCATGAAATTTATTATTTTATAGATATCGGCCTCCTGCAGTACAGAGAGCGCTGGGAAGATTTCTGAGGAAGAACTATGGTGGGCCTTGGATTAACTACTCAGATGCTCCCGCCGATAGGAAGGCCTTTTGGTTGGCCCACTTCAAGGTAAAAAATTTGTTTATTTTTAAATTTTAATAATCATTTTTGTATATTATACAAGTTTTCTATTTGACTTCTCGTAGAGGACCTACTTCTATCCACCACACCGGGCGGCGAAGATCGAGGGCCAATTTCCTGCCGTCGCAGGCAAGCTCATTCGTGATGCGATCCACGACCAGAAGGATCGTGACCACGCCGGAAAGTCGATCCAAGGTTGGATCACGCCAGAGAAGTGGACTGCGATGAAGGCTAGATTCGCCGAGGACGGGTACCGGGAGCGGTCTGAGAAGGCCAAGATGGCGCGGTCGAGCGCCGGTAAGTGGTGTGGTGGCTCATTCCTATGACGGAGCATTTTCGTCGTCTGGTACGTTTCCTATGACGGACATCATTTTATATATAGTTGGAAAGAATGTTTAATACTAATAATAGATAAATATATATTTTAACAGGTAAAAAAGGGTGAGGACCCCAACATGGTGACCGTCTTCCTGGTCACCCATCGGAGGGCTGGGGAGTTCATTGATGAGAAGGCGACGCAGGCATATGTACGTTCTATCCTTTATATTAATTTACTATAACAGAAAACAGGAAAATAGATATCAATATAGACTTTAGCAAACACTTAGACGTTAGCAAACATTATTCTAGGCCAAGTTTCTTCGGCTACAAGAGGAGGCGGCGGCTGCTGCTGCTGCTGCTGCTGCTAGTGCGCCAGCAGAGGGAGGGGCTGGTACTTCCTTCCAGCCGCCTACAGCTCCATCGCCGGACGACCTCTGGTTGACCGCCGTTGGTGGTCTTCAGAAGGGTACGTACTACGGTACGGGATCCTACGGCGCCTATTTGGCTTCAGAGTCATCCCGGGCCCCCTCTGTCAGTGCGCAGTCTCCAGCTTCGCAGGCGTCATCACAGGCGCATGATATTGCTCGTCAGCTCCAGGAGCTGCGTCGCGAGTTGCAGCAGCAGATTTCTGAGGCAGCTGGGGCAGAGCGACGATCCGACGATCCGACGATCACCGGACGATTTGATGCGATCGAGCGCAGTATGCAGGATATGATGACTCTGCAGCAGGCTACAGCTGCTAACTTGCACACGCTCACCGAGTCTACGCAGCGCACAGAGCGTAGACAGGTCGAGCTGGAGGGGACGCAGATCGCCATGTCTGCCACACTCAATCAGGTACAGACTTCGCTTGAGGAGAGTAGTCGGAGGATGGTGAGTGCCCTGGCTGTGCATGCTGAGCGACTGCGAGAGATAGAGCAGCGTCCTCCCGGTCCATCGACGGCGCCGACTCCAGACGTTTCACTACCTCCGGACGTTGCACAGCTCACACAGGAGCAGTACGACATCATTTTATCCCAGATGCGCAGCCGGGGTCCTTTGTGATGTCTTTTTTATTATTTGTTGTTGATACACTTGTTTCTCTGTTTGTGAGACTCTTATTTGTGGTTGACTTGTATTGGTTGAGATACTTCTTTCTCTGCTTGCGAGACTTTTATTAGTTGTATTGGGTGATGATATTGCTCCATCGTCTTTTATTGGTTGTATTGCTTGTTAGACTTTTATTGTTTGTAGACTTTTATTGATTGTAAACTTTTATTGGTTGTAGACTTGTTTTGCCATTTATCTGCGACGGGGATGACGAATATACCTACGCTGGGTTATAAGCGATGATCCGATATACAAAGGAGGTGCTGCCCAAATTTTTAAAAAATATAATGTGTATTTTTGTGATGATGTGTGTCTGTGTTTACAGTGAATGTGAAACACAGACACACAGCATAACAAAAATAGCAATTATTTTTTTTTAATTTTTTTATACAATCTGCGACGTATAGCGACGTTCTGCGACGTCTAGCGACGGAGATAGAACGTCGCTATACGTCGCTAACTTGCGACGTGATGTCGCTATACGTCGCTAAAGTGCTGACGTGGGATATCATCATATCTTTGTCGCTAGACGTCGCTAAAGGGCGGACGTCGATAACTTTGTCGCTAGACGTCGCTAACGTGCTGACGTGGCTGACATGCCATGTCATCATATCTAAAGTTCAATGCGTCGCTAAGTTGTCGCCCTACGTCGCCAATCTGGCGACATACTCTATAGTCGCTAGATGTCGCTAATTTTGCGACGTCTAGCGACGAGTTAGCTTTCGTCGCAAATAGCGACGAACTGCGACGAATTGGTCATCTGCGACAAGCCATTACGCGACGTCAAATTTTCGTCGCTAAATTCGTCGCAGTTTATGTTTAGCGACGGATTTTCCTCATTTAGCGACGTATTCTAACGTCGCTAATATGGGGTATTTTAGTAGTGTAAAGTATCAGGTAAGCACAAGTATGAATAGATACTCTTTAAAATAATATAAAACTTGAGCTTAACTCATATGCCCACATAAAGATATTTATACAAAAATAGATGTCAATATAATAAATACATGATCTACATTTAATATAGTCATGTATCCTTAATGAATGTTTGAAAAACTATCACAAATTCAAAAGCACGTATAAATAGGCTTTATTAGGCAAATACATAATTGATTCATAAGAGGTTTAATCGAAAATAAAACATGAAAATCAATAATGAATATATTATGTAAGCACAAGGTTAAAATGGAAGTATAAGTGCATACTTGTCAAGTGATAAGAAACTTGTGCTAAACACATATATTCACAAATACCGATTAAGATTAATATGATATATTGAATACAAATCGGCAAAAAATAACTATCTCAAAACTTTTAAAGACAGAGAGTTAAAATCATATTAACTCAAATCAAAACCAAGGTCCTATGGACTAGAGTGATATGCATGTTTTATAAATAAGGATTAAGAATAACGAGCATGTGTATATAAATGTGTCACACTACTAGAAAATGAGTGATAAACTACATAGTGTGAACTAATCATTTTAGCTAAGTAATTAGTCATGCTAGATAAAAGAAATAATAAGAAAATTAACTAAGCATGCAAGTATTATATCTCACATTGATTTATATAATAACAACTAAAGGATGCCAATATGAGCTAGTGGCAAGACATCAAGAGAAACAAGCTAGATTCAACAAATATAAACCATTTTAAGAGAATCGTTTAGCATGTTACTAAAGTGGCTTTAGTGGCCACATTTGTGTTGGTACAATTGCTTGGAAGATGACCTTTGAGCTTTGCAACCACCAACACGCTTCCTTGGTGCTATGTCCCGATATAAGTAGCTCCACCTACAATATTAGGCGAAAACTTTGGTATCCAAATAAATTTGGATCCACATTTGTTAGCTTTAGGGTCCAATATACCATTTACTCTAGCATTGGTAGAAGAACTCCTACGAATAGGACAAGTTACACTCATGTGTCCAATGCGAGAGCAATAGAAGCACCTAATACTAGTGTGTGCACATGTATCGGAATGAGCATGATTATGAACATATGACATACTAAAATGATGAATATCTCTAGAGTGAGCATGCTTGGATGTGTTCTTAAGAATATCATGTTCTAATAGCAAATTATTATGCAAACAAGTAAGAGAATCAAATTTAGCATTTAAAGCATAATTCTCTTTTTTAAATAAAGCAATTTTAGAAATAAAATTATCATTTTGTTTCTTCAAAGAGTTAATAGAAGAATCATACAAATGATTTAGCTCATGTGTTTGCCTCTTAAGATCTTCTAATGATGAGGAAAGAGATTTGATTTTTAAAATTAAAGTCTCATTCAAACTCTTTAAAGAAATACAAGATGAGTTTTGAGAATCAAGTCTAGATAATAAATCATTGTTTTTATTTCTCAAAGCCTCATTAGATTCTTCCAAATGAATAACCTTTTCTGAAAGTTCTTCATTTGTAGAATGAAAAGCCTTAACAATCTTTAAGGATTGGTTAGCCATGGCTTTCCACTTAGAGCATTTCTTGTATTAGAAGAAACATGATTGTCCATGCTATAGAAGTAAAACCCTCTTTATCTAAGGAGGAGGAATACGATGCCATACACAAATAAACAAGAATCTACTCTAAGGATGTTAAACCTAACAATAGAGTCCTTGCTCTGATGCCAATTGAAATAACGTATAGACAACTCTAGAGGGGGGGTGAATAGAGTTTGTGTCGATAATCACCAATCAAAAAATAACTCTATATTAACTCCACAGAACAACTATCAAGAGATTAAGTAATCAGAGATAAATACAGAAATAAATAGAGATCAGGAGAGCATACGCAAACACAACAGTTTTAATCTGGTTTCCCTCGTGGAGGACTAGTCCAGGCCTGAGAACTCTAGCTCAGGATTAAAATCCACTGTTTGTGAAATAGCGTACACCATGCGCCTTTACTCAGAAGAGAACGTCAACTTCTTACAAAGATCGCTGGGCGACACTTGGAATTTTCTAAGCAACTTTATCTGACCCGATCAATGGCAGTTTGGTACAATTGATTTTCTTGTTCTATGTTCTGCTTAGCAGTTTAGAGTTCTGCCTGAAGTTGAGCAATTCTGGCTTCTAGATCAGCAGCCTTTTTCTCTTCCTCGGTAGCCTTGGTCTTATGACTCTCAGCAATAACATCTACATCGGAGATTTGAATGTCTAGCTCAGAGGATTGTCGAGTGAAAGCCTGTAGGAATATTTTAAAATCAGCTTTACTAATTTCTGCTTCTCGAACCATGGTTTCATATTCCATGTTTATTAATGGTTCGATATCTCCTTTTTTCAGCTCCTTGTAGGCCTTGATTGAGCTCTCTAGTTCATCCAAAATATATTCCAAAAATGAAGCTTGAGCTTCGTCTCCTTGACTACGGATGCCTTCGATCAAAAATGTAGTAGGAGTTCTAACGGTACTAAAAGGGACATCCTCTCTCTCCATGACTCTATGAACTAGGGGTTCTAGAGATGTAAAGAAGACTCTTGTGAAAGAGGTCACCACAAATTTGTTAGCTGCCAGGGCTCCTGGAGTGGCTACTATGTTTGTAGAAGTCTTCACAACCTTAGCAGGTGGGGGTACTTTATCTGGAGCACTAATATGAGAAGAGATTCCTTCCCCGGCTATAGTCCCAGTGGCCGCTTCTGCAAATCATATATGTTATGACATATAATGTTAAAAAATACTATATTAAATCGTTCATAGTGGAAAACTTACCTGAACTGAGTACATTATGAGGAGTCTCAATAGCTTTAATTGTGTCGGACTGAAGCTTGGACATAGTCTCTGCAGAAATGGTAGCCTGATTACTTTCTGCTCCCGATTCAGTCAGAGGTGGTAGAGTTACTGGAGTTTTATTTACTAATTCAGTTGCCACCTTAGACACTTCAGGCGGCTCAGTGGTCGTGGGTTCATTAATTTCAGGAAGATTGACATGTTCCTTATCATGAACCACATCCTCCTCGTATTCAGCAAGTGAAGGATCTTCATCAACTGCGATTTCTCGTGATGATGGTGCATTCGTTAAAGTTTGTTTTTCTTTAGTAATGTTTTCCCAATCTTCATCATAAGTTTTATCATCAAAATCGCAACCGTTCAATGCATCGATCACTGCCTCTCCTGAATGAGTAGATACTTGAGCTTGTAAAGTATCTTATGGGGGTAGATCTTGCTTTGGAAAGGAAGCTTTTGGACTCATAGGAGTTGGGGAAGGAATTGTTATCATTGCTGCAGCCAGTACATTGGCAGGAACATTTACTGTCATAATGGTGATAGGTGGATGGACATATGTTAGAGTAACCAATACAAGGAAAAGCAATTTAGATATATATCTCTGATAAAAATTAACAATGTGGATATTTCACATCTTTGATATTACCTTCTTGAGATGGTTCTTCTTCAGCAATGTCCATTTTTTTCTAACTTCTTTGAGTATCGGTACATCTAGCCCCGCAACAGCTTCATTACGATTACCCTATGGGTCGATCAAGGAAGCGGAAGTTCCTCCTTCTGTAAACTTTCCATGTTTCTGAATAGAAGAAGGGGTAATGTCCTTCTCTCCAGAAGAAGAACTGAGAAGCAACTGTTTTGATTGAGAACGAGTTGTTCTCGTAGTCACTAGTTCATTGATAACCAGTGATGTTCTTTTCTTCTTCTCAGGAGCCCTTGGATAATTAGGAGGATTATCTCGTTGAGGAGAGGCTATCGTTTCCTTAGTCTTTCTCTTCTTCAAACCTTTAACATGGAATTTTTCTTTCCGCATCTTTATGGATATATCTAAAGGATCTTGAACAGGGTCAGCAAAATTCATTAAAATTGATGCCTTCAGAGGTACATCGGCAGGATCTCTGTCTTCTATATCCCGAAAAGACTGAAGAGTACGTTTCCCTTGTTTAATTCTCCTTTCAGTTGCGAAGCTATTTGCAGGATGGAAGCTTTCAGCGAATGTGTTCGCTGAAGTATAGAAGTTTGCATATGAATATAACATACGCGGGCCTTGGAGAAGTTTATAAGGCACAGAAAAAATAGATTTTGTGCCCCGGGCATTGTAATAATTCCAAGCCCTAGCCCCATCAATAAGATAACCCTTGGCCTGTAGGCAAGTGGTTGCATTTCCTATATGAAGCTGATCATACCTGAACTACCATGCAAATCGACTCGGCAAATACGGTTCCAAATAGCATTCTTCTTCAAATCTATAGACCAAGTGAGAGGGTCGGATTATCTTAAGCCAGGAAAAGATGTTTGGCCTTAAACGGAGTATTTCTTCAGGTAAGTCCTTCATCTGTGGAGGCATAGTTATCATACCTTGAAGGGGGGACCAACACACTGGAAATACCATCCTGATCCACGGTTCAAGGCAAGTCGACATTCTGAAAGGGCAGTATATTTCCAGTGAGCATTAGCAAAATGCCCGATGAAGTCTCTATCAGCAGGTCCCATATCCGGGTTCATTAAACAGGGATGGTGTAGCAATAACCATTCGAACAAATAAGTATATGGCATTTCAGTACGGGCAAAATTTGACCAACTATCCTTATCTTGCAGCATAGTGTCCACAAAAGAACGCAATCCAGCGTTCAGGCGGCAGGTCATGGCTGATAGAAAATCTATCTTGTATCCAAATATAAGACGTGTTGCAGCGAACAAAACACCCCGCTGGAATCTGTCAACCGTACTGGCTCCCGGAACTACAAAACGTCGTAGCCATAAAGATAGAAAGCCTGCGGAGCTTTACTGGCGGGGCAGGCATTGCCGTATCCATTGATTGCTGATTTCATGGATGGTTTCCCTGAGGAGTTGCCTGGGATGCCGTCGGATAGAGATGTTGAGTTCTCTATAGACTTAGTGCCAGATGCTGAGCCCATTTCACAGCATGTCTATAGAGTCAACAACAGCGAGTTGGCGGAGCTGAAGAAGCAGGTCGACGAGCTGCAGGACAAGGGATTCATTAGATCCAGTTCATCGCCTTGGGGAGCGCCAGTCCTGTTTGTGCCGAAGAAGGATGGTACGATACATATGTGTATCGATTACAGGGCGCTCAACAACCTTACTATCAAGAATAAGTACCCATTGCCGAGGATCGACGACTTGTTCGATCAGCTGAGCGGCGCCAAGGTGTTTTCGAAGATAGATCTGAGATCCGGCTATCATCAGCTGAAAGTGAAGAAGGAAGACGTTCTGAAGACAGCTTTTCAGACTCGGTACGGCCAGTACGAGTTCACAGTGATGCTATTTGGGTTGACCAACGCCCCAGCTGTGTTCATGAACTTGATGAATAAGGTATTCCATCAGTACCTTGACAAGTTCGTAGTGGTCTTCATAGATGACATCCTGGTTTACTCGAAGATGCCGGAAGAGCACGAGGAGCATCTGAGGATTGTGCTCGAGACCTTGAGAAAGGAGCAGTTGTATGGAAAGTTGTTAAAGTACGAGTTCTTCCTGGACCAGGTCGAGTTCTTGGGTCATGTTGTGAGCGAGCACGGGATCTCAGTAGACCAGAGGAAGATTGCTGCGGTAGAGTCTTGGTCTACACCCAGTACAGTTGCCGAGATTCGGAGCTTTCTGGGATTGGCGGGCTACTATCGAAAGTTTGTCCAGGATTTCTTGCGGATCGCGGAGCCGATGACTAGACTCACCAGGAAGGACGTGGAGTTCGTCTGGACTGAGGAGTGTCAGGCCGCCTTCGAGGAGCTGAAGAAGAGGTTGACATCAGCTCCTATCTTGACATTGCCGTCTGGGACCGGTGGTTTCTCGATCTACAACGACACTTCTGGCCGGGGTCTGGGTTGTGTACTTTAGCAGCATGGGAAGGTGACTGCCTATGCATCTAGGCAGTTACGTCCTTATGAGAAGAACTACCCGACTCACGATCTGGAGTTAGCCGCTGTCATCTTTGCCCTGAAATTGTGGAAATACTATCTGTACGGAGAGTGGGTTGAGATCTTTACTGATCATAAGAGCTTAAAGTACGTGTTCACTCAGAAGGAGCTGAACATGAGGCAGAGACATTGGCTTGAGCTGATGAAGGACTTTGATATCGCCTTGCAGTACCATCTAGAGAAGGCCAACGTAGTCGCAGATGCCTTGAGCAGGTATCCAGTGGCTATGTATCTGATATCAGACCGTCATCTTTTGGCCGACCTGGATAGTTTGGGAATCGAGGTGATTATTCCAGGCATGGAGGTGCAGATGTGGGGTTTACAGATTCAGTCTGAGTTGATAGACAGGGTCAGATCAGCGCAGTTTGATGATGTTGCCCTGAGGTGCATCAGGGAGCAGGTACAGGCAGGGTTGCTTGATGATTTCTCTATTGCCGAAGGTGGGTCGCTGCGGCACGATGCTAGACTGTGCGTTCTGAGTGGAGAGCTTCGGGAGGAGGTTCTTCAGGAGGCTTATCGCTCTCAGTACTCTATGCATCCTGGTGCCAACAAGATGTACAGAGATCTGAGAGAGCACGTTTGGTGGTACGACATGAAGCGTAAGGTGGCTCAGTTTGTATCTCGCTGCTTGGTTTGTCAGCAGGTGAAGGCCGAGAGGCAGAGGCCTGGTGGATTGCTACAGCTACAACCCATTTCTGAATGGAAGTGGGAGCACATCACCATGGACTTTGTGTCCGAACTTCCCCGATCTCCAGGAGGAAAAGACGCAATTTGGGTCATAGTTGATAGATTGACCAAATCGGCCCACTTTTTGCCTTTCAAGGTGGGATTGTCTACGGAGAGGTTCGCAGAGCTGTATGTTCGTCAGATCGTGCGATTGCATGGGGTTTCTGTGAGCATAGTTTCAGATCGAGATAGCCATTTCACTTCCCACTTCTGGAGGAGTTTGCAGGCTAGCTTGGGCACCTTGCTCAAGTTTAGTACTGCTTATCACCCCCAGACAGACGGACAGTCGGAGAGGACTATCCAGACTTTGGAGGATATGCTTCGCACGTGTGTGCTAGATCTCGGGGGTTCTTGGGAGGATCATCTTTACCTGGTAGAGTTTGCTTACAACAACAGCTACCAGGCCAGTATAGAGATGTCGCCATTCGAGGCTCTATACGGACGGAGATGCCGTACTCCCTTATCTTGGGATGATGTTGGCGAGAGGGTGCTGCTTGGACCAGAGATGGTGGTGGATGCAGCTGAGAAGGTCCGGCTTATTAGAGACAGACTTCGGGTGGCTCAGGATAGGCAGCGGCATTGGGCCGATAGCCACCGGAGACCGTTAGAGTTCGAGGTTAGTTTCAGTTCCTGTTTGTGATCGTTTGTGATTTGTCTGTCTTGTGTGCTGAGTTTGTTTTATGTCTAGGCTGGCGCTTTGGTGTTCCTGAAGATTTCTCCGACACGGGACACGATTCGTTTTGGCGGGGGCGGGAAGCTTAGTCCGCGCTACATCGGACCTTTCACTATTCTTGAGAGGGTCGGTGCAGTGGCTTACCGGCTAGACTTACCGCCTACGCTAGAGGGGGTACACAACGTGTTCCACGTGTCGCAGCTGAGACGGTACGTGGCAGACCTCAGCCATGTATTGGACCATTCAGCGATCGAGGTAGGGCCTACTCTTCACTATCCAGAGCAGCCAGTTGAGATTCTGGATCGTAGAGAGAAGGTGCTCCGGAACCAGGTTATACCTTTGGTTCGCGTTGCATGGAGGCACCACTCTCCAGGTGAGTCTACCTGGGAGAGAGAGGACGACATGCGGGAGCGTTTCCCTTATCTCTTCGAGCCTTGAGGTATAATTTCTGTTTCTGCATTGTGATTCATTGTATGTTTGTTTTAATTTTGAGGACAAATTTTTTTTAAGGTGGATAGATTTGTCAACCCCAGTTTTCATGAACAGGGGTATTTTGGTAATTTTCCACTTTAAAATTTTTTTTGGATTTATTTATTTATTTATTGTATTATTTTGGGGTTATTTGAATCGGGTTCGAATTTTAACTCATTCCGACTTGTTTTGACTTGTTTCGGGGACCCGGGGTAGTTTTGACCATAGCGGGCCCACACACTAGCTAGCCATGGCCAACAATATTACCATCAAAAGTTAGAGGGATTTGTCATGACCCCATGGATTAGGTTAGAACTAATTAGAACTTTAGTTTTACATTTTTTTAACCCCCAAACCCTAAGCAAACTTGTTAGGAGCTAATAAAACAATAGAGGGGCAAACTTGTAAATAGTCAAAAAGGGGGTATTGGAGCTAGTGGCCGGCCACATTGTGTAGGGGTGGGTAGGAGAGAGAAAATCACTTCCATTTGTTCTCATCCACTTCTTCTTCTTCTTCTCCAAAGGTTCTTCCCATTCCTTGAGAGCTCCACCATTGTTCCATCTCCAAAAATAGGTAAACCCTTCTCTAAAATAGTTTTTTCTCTCATGTAGAATGGTTAGGAACCCATAGGAATGTGTCCCATGGTTGTGTCTCCATTAGAGACTATTTTGTGTCCTTTTGGACATTTTTAGAGGTGTCCAATATGTAGGATTGTGTCCTAATAGGAAAACCCCCTATTTGGACACATGGATATTGTTGTGCATTGATTTTTTGGTGTGTTCTATATTATTTCAGAATTTTCATGTGTGTAGGAATGGTTTCTCTTAATGTATCATATTCCTATAATTTATATATATATATATATATATATATATATATATATATATATATATATATATATATATATAATTTATATATATATAAAAATATATATATATATATATATATATATATATATATATATATATATATATATATATATATATATATATATATATATATATGGAGGATTATATATTATGTGTTGTGTGTGGCTTGTGTTGTGTGGGGGGAAGCTTGACAGGTTCGGCCAAGATGGCTTGGGGTGTGTGTGTGTATGTTAGTAGTGGTGGTGTTTGGTGATTTGTTTGAGAGGGGAAATCATGTGAACAGGAGTGTGAGATAGAGGAGAGATTGAGAGGGAGTTGTGGAGTGGTTAGTGAGTGGTGATAGGAGGAGGGGATACCCTATCTACTGTCCCTCAAAACCATACACAACAGCCCCCCTAAACTCCTTGTATTGTTGTCCAAAAAGTCCCCAAAACAGTCCTCAAAATTGCCATATTTCAGTCCCTATATTACCTACATTTCAGCCCACATATTGCACAAAACAGTCCACCAAAACCCCCCACAAATTCAGTCCTATACTACCCCAAACTCCCCCACATTTTCCTCCAATGGTAGCCCCTAAACCCTCACAAATCAGCCCCTTTTGGACTGTCAAACACAGCCCTTTGTAGCCCCCATGGCTGTCCAAATTTAGCCCATGGATGGCAATCCCTTAGTCCCATTTAAACACCACATTTAGCCTCCACTTTGACACCAAATCAGTCCCTAACTTGCCCCACATGCACAGCCCTATAACACCATCAATTTCAGTCCACAAACCACTACAATCAGTCCACAAGTCCACTTAAATCAGTCCATGTGTTTAGCCTTGTGTGTGTGAGTGTTTGTGAGTTGTGTGTGTGTGTGTGAGAGCCATTAGTGAGTGTATCTAGTAACCTATAGTATATCCTATAGCTAAACTAGTAGGAAACCTATGAGAGTGATAAATATAGGAGTGTGTCATAAGAGTGAGTGGTGTAGATGAGTGTGGTAGAGAAAAGGGTAAAATTCATGAGATAGATAAGGTAATAGGGTAAATCTATACCCCGTATCCTAACATAGCTTAGATACCTAGGATACCCAAATTTCTTGGTAGGTAAACCTTAGATGGGTTGATATCTAGCTACCCTAAGGAGCCTAGGCTAGTACCATGGGTATTTACGGGGTTTCCTTGGTATTGGGCAAGGTATCGGGATTTACCTTAGAAGGGTAAATACTAGTTTTGCCTAGAAATAGGATATTTGTGTTAGAAGCCTAAGATAGGGTTAGAACTTGATTTCCGTGGTTGGTAATGATCAAATATGGTACTCATAGACTAGTTTTGACGTCGGTTGACCTTTTTGACCAAAAGTCAACAAAAGTCAACCGAGAGTCAAACTTACCTTTAAGCGACGCGATTTGACCGAAACCAATCCAGAGTTGACCAGTTGACTGAAAGTCAACAGTTGGTCAACATTAGACTAGTTTGACCTAAGGTTGACCTAGAGTTGACCAGAGTTGACTTTTTGATCAAAAGTCAACTGTAAGTCAACCGTTGATCCCGATTGACCTAGTTTGACTTGGAATGACTCCCAGTGACCTAGTATGACCTAGTATGAACCAGTATGACCTGGTATGACTCAGTTTGACCTAGATTGACCTAGTTTTGACTTAGACTTGCATTTATGGATTATATTAGTTTTTTTTTTAGTATTAAGTCCTGTTTGACTCATAGTATCTTATTTTAGGTCTGTGATCACTCTGAGCGTCTGTTCACCTTATCAGCTCAGGACCACAGGCGAGTACATTTACTGATAGTTTTCATTGTCTTGATATCTACTATATCCAATTCAGTCGTAGTGTTTTACTTGATTCCTGACACGACGTTTCACGGACTAGTATACGTCGGATCCTGTCATAAGATGTTATTCCTAGACTCTCTTGGTATATGAGTATGTGATATTCCTGTGTTCCTGTACTTATATAGACACTGATTTGGGAGTGGGCTGGCCCCCTGCTCTTGAACCCCGTGTCATGACTTGCCATGTCCGAATCCGTGATACTATTCGGGGATGGGAGAATTATTAGGGGTTATGTGATCAAAGCCTTCCTGTAACTATATTTTGCTAGCGTCACCCTCACCTCAGTAGGGTGTTACAGACACCCTATTACCAGTTATCCAGGTTAGACGGCATGACTCTCCGTTGAGTACACCGCGGATTGCCGGGCCAAGTGGATAACCATCTCTTGCTTCCCTAGCCGATCACATATCGCTCTAATAGTTCAAATCACTTTTTATATTTATTGTCATACCTTATACTTCCAGTTCACTTTTACTTACTGTACTTTCACCATGCTATGATTTATTTCTCATATGCTCTACCTGCCTTTATACTGTACCATGATTTGAGACTAAGTTCTGTTTGAAAGAAGGGTTACAACTCCGGTCCTTGTTTGGTTCAAGGGTTGTAACTCGGCTTTCAAATGGTTCCTAAGTCTCATATATCTTTTGTCTTGTATTTCATTTTTACTATCTCTTATAGTATTTCTTAATTCATATGGAACTGCTGTTGGTATTTTGTACTTGCTCATTTTCCTGACAGGATACCGTTGACAAATTTTACAGATGACTCTGAGACTGACTGTCCGACCTACTATGGGGTTGAGTCTGATGGACTAGATTTAGACCGTGGCTTATTGGTAGAGCCACTGGACTTTGCTCACCCTGAGTAGCATAGTTTAGATAGGTTTGCCTGGCCTGCGAGCCAGCTAGTACATTTCAGTTTGTAGTATCTTTATACTTATATTATCTGAGACTCTGGATATTTGTGTTAGCTCTGACTTGTGGATTTTGGACTCGTTTCCTATTTTATCTATCATATCTTTTTTCATGCTATCTACCTTAGCTATGATTATATGATTGAGACTGTATTGCTATGTCACCTCCATTCGGAGTATATATACTGTACAGGTACATTTATCTGTTTTAGTCGTAGTATTTACAGACCCTATATACAGCGTTCTACCGCCGATTCTGCGGCGTAAGCTGGACGTAACCACGTGCTCGTGCCCCTCTTCAGGGTGCGGGTCGTGACAGGTTGTCACCTATCGGCAGACGAGAGATATATTCTATCTCGTTAAGAGCAAATCCCATTTCTCCATAAGGTGTCATGAAGGTCCCAATGCTTTTGTTATATCTCTCTACTAAAGCCAAGAACATGTGAGGGTTTGGATGAATACCATATACTGTAGTACAGATGGGATTATAGAGGCCCAGATCAATGAGCTTGTCTTTGAATTCCTCCAAAATCCATATGGACAAGCTACTCCAGCGCTTCATGCCAGGGTTTACCAGGCCTGTCATGCGCATAGCGCGGTCTGGATATCTTCCTTCAGCTTTTGCAAATGTATTTGTAAAAATAGGTATTCTGACTGGAAGAAGCAGGGAAGAATCCTCGGGAGGGATGAAGCTCGGCCTTAAACCTCTTAAGTGTGTGCTATATTTTTCAGAGGTGCTGTAAAAAAGGTCTTTGTTCTACGGAACCACTTTATAACAGATTCGACCGACTCTTGCTTGTTGGAGAGGAGTCAAATCCCATGACATCCTTCTAGGATAGCTGCAAAAGCATACTGGGATAATGCTATAGACCTTGATATTTCTGTTAGATGTATGGCATTGTTTTCCTTTAAGAAATATCTCGTCTCTTTTCTTGCCTTAGGTTGGGAGGTTTTCTTGATAGCATCCCCGAATAAAAAGGCCTATTTTTTGTGGACTGCAGTATCTAAGCTCTGAAGGGGTTCACCGTTCATCAAGTTCAAAAGAGTTTGATTATCTTGATCTATGAGTTGAGTTCTTCGTGCTTCAGGACCATCATATTGAGGGAAAGTGACATGAGACAAATTCTCTCTATACTCTGGGACATTAAATGTTGAAGCAAACCTTTCTGCATTCGGGTCTTCCCTGAGATTAACTGCAAAGAGATATATGAACAAAAAAAATTATAAGCAAAACAAAGATGTATGACTTCTTGAGTTATGTAGACTCTCTGAGTTGCACCACGAGATGTGTTGCGCGAAAACTTAGGTTGCGCAACAACCCAGGTTGCGCCACATGCCATGTTGCACGAAACTCAAGTTGTGCAACACCTCAGGTTGTGCCGCATACTGAGTTGTGCCTCAAATTAAGTCATGTAGTATTGTTTTTTAACTATACGCAACAATATGCGCAACACGGTTCATAAAAATGAACAGTATTCAAGAAAAGGGCGACCACACCCTAAGAAGGGGTGGCGCAAAGTTTGTGATACTCCATACTCTAAAAAGAGGGGCGCAAATCAAACATTGATGAAATCATCGCTCATAAATCGAATCGGCTCATCCTTAATCACCTTCCATTGCTGCGTTGGCTGTCTCTCGACGAGAAGAAGGCGACGCATATTGTGGCACATGGGCAGGCAAAACACGAGTTGAATGGGTGGCGATGGCCTTTTCTTTGTCAGCAGCAGTCCTTTTGGGGGTCATGTCGTCAAGAAGATGGTCGAAAAAGAGGGTTGCAAAAGTTATAGAAATTTTCTCAGAAGATTAAAAGTGAAAGTAAAGAATTATAGTAGAGTAAACGGGGATTATTTATAGCCAGAAAGTTAGAATCCTAACAGTCATCCTGAATCGTGCATGATGAATCGTAATTGGTCATAACAGATTGTACGAGACTGGCGCAACTTGACTCAGTCAAAACTTTTTTAAATTCAAAGTATTTCAAAACTTTGAAACGTTTTAAGTTTTGAAAACTTTGAAGGGGGTCTTGTAGGGCCTAAAAATCAAGTTGTGCCCTGACATACTAATCAGTGATCAAGTTGCGCCCCAAAAATCAGGTTATGCCACTGATATGAAGCTCAGAGAACAGACTGCGCCGCTAAACAGGTTGCACCATATATCAGACTGTGCCCAGTCTTGTTGCGCCAAAATCTACGTCGCGTCTGACACTTAATGGCTGTCATTACCTAACAACACTGACAACTGACACCATAGTGAACGAGGAAAATCTCTTCGAATCCCGTGAATTATACCGCTCAAGGGGAGTTGGTTGACAGCTGTCCTGTACGCTTCGTAAGTTGCGTCTAGACGCAATCTAGACAAAATCCTTAGTTGTGCCTAGGCGCAATCTGAATGACTTCTGCTCAAAGGCTGCCACGTGATTAGGCACAGCCCAAATCAAGTGCAGTTTGACTCGTTGACTGAAGGTCACGCAACCTGATGAAGTTGAGACAACTTACATTCTAAAGCAGGATGACGTGGCGCACATGCCACTAATCTCTCAAGACGTGTCTACTATCCTGTATACGACCACGTGCATCTCAATCACATAATGCCACGGTCTAAATACAGTTAGTACACGACTTAACAACTGAATAAAAGTTGGTGCAACAGGAGGTTGATACAACCCAATGTGGCGCAGTCCAGCCTCGCGCACATCAGAATAACTGCTAAAACAGTTATTTCTTGAACTCTATAAATAGAGTTTCCAATCATTGTGAAATCATCAGATACATACGCACAGAGATCAAAAACTCTTGTAAAATTGCTGCTAAATTCGCCAGAGGCTACAGTCTTCAAGTTCACATAGTCCAAGGAATAAAGTGATCGTCTTCTGATCAGATTCCTACAGTTGTACTTTCCAAGAATGTATTGTACTTTGTACTATTCTTTTTTAAGTTTGGAATAAACTTATTTTGTTTTTGCAAACAACTATCACAGGAAGACATTCAACTGTCACATCCTAACACACACTATGCATACACATATTATATATATTTATATGTATGCATACATTACCTAACCCACATCACTCACTCACTTATACCCATACTCATGCACTACACACTACACCACACATTACTGTCACATTGGGACTTTCACATGAACAAATGATACCACATGCACAAGATGATCTACCACACATTATTGTCACATTGGGACTTTCTTCGATACTCTCATGATACTTACACCAAACCTTGTCCGAATTGGGTCAGCGTCGGTAAAGCCCGTGACTTGTAATTTTTTTTTAATAATGACACCAAACATTATAAAACCATATAACTTTATTTAATAATGATCTCGATTTTCCAACAATTTTTTACTAGTTAGAATTTTTTACTTATTTGTTTTACATCAAATCTTTATTTTCTATCAGAATTAAGTTTGTGTCGTGTCAGTGTATGTGTTCTTGTCGTATTCGTGTCTATGTCGTGTCCATGTCAAAACGCTAGTAGGTAAATGGTTAGGATTTTCCTGGTTTTGGGGGTGACCAAGGAAAGGGATGGCCAAAGGAGGAGGTGGTCGGCACGTGTAGGCGATTGAGGAGGAGGGGTCGGTGGAGGGGTAGCCCGGAGAGGAGGAGGAGCACTCAGCAACGAAGGAAAAGGAGGAGGAGGGCGGTCGGTGGTGGAGGCGAGCGGCCGGTAGAGGAGTAGGAGGAGGAGCTCGGTGGAGGTGGAGGAGCGATGGAGGAGGAGGAGGAGGGGGCGGCGAAGTAGCACAGTGGGTCGTCGGCGTGGGGGGGAACGAAATATTTTTGGGAAGTTTTCGAGTGAGAATGGGGGGAAAGGAAAACTCGAGCGGTATATTAGAAATAAATTAGCAACGTTAGAGTAAGACGTCGCTAATCATCGCTGATAATAAAATCATAGCGACGTCCACCGACTTTTCTGCGACAAAAGATTTTGTTATACAAAATGTAGTCGTAATATGTCGCTGATAGTCGCTAATAGTGACGTATTGCGACGTAAACATTTTACGTCGCTAAGTTGCAAAATTTTAGCGACGTTTTGATTAAGCATCGCTAATTGCGTCGCTGATATGACTTATTTTGGTAGTGTTCTCTGTGATCTTATTATATAGAATGGCCATTCTCCGTGATTTTAACATGGGGAATGGCCATTCTCCTGCATTCTAACACGGGGAATGGCCATTCGACGTAATTTTACAACGAAGAATGGCTATTCTTCATGATTTTAACACGAAGAATGACTATTCTCCTGCATGCCATTATCCGTCATTTTAACATAGAGAATGAAAATTCTTCGTAATTTTAACACGGAGAATGACCATTCTCATTCATTTTAACACGGAGAATAACCATTCTCCGTGATTTTAGCACGGAGAATGGTAATTTTCCATTATTTTAACACGAAGAATGATCATTCTCCTACATTTTAACACGGGGAATAGCCATTCTTCGTCATTTTAACACGGAGAATGGTAATTCTCCGTCAATTTAACACGGGGAAAGGCTATTCTCCGTGTTTTTAACACAGAGAATATTAATTCTCCGTGATTTTAACACGAAGAATGACAAAAAGCTCTTAATTCTCTTCATATTCTAGTTGATGTTGCTGATGATGATGAAGTGGGGTTCCAGTTGATGTTGATAATGATGATGAAGTGGAGTTCCAGTTGATGCTGATGATGATGACGATGATATGGTGTGAAGATTGTGAATAGATCCACTGACGAGTTTTTGAAGTAAGGTTTGAAGATTTTGGAGGAGAAAACCTGTAACGCCCCAGTCCCAAAATACGTAGGACCAAGTACGTGAACATGTCAGCTGCACATATACAAAGAACACTCCAATATATGGAATCCCTCATATATGTACATAAGCTGTAAATAAATAATCACAGGCCAAAATAACATATCTAATCTCATCACAGCTCAACATAGAAGATAATGAAGTCCAAATAAATAAATAAGAGTATCAAAAGATAGCCGGGTGAACATACTCACTCCAAACAGCTATAAAAAAATAGTCTCACAAGATCGGAGTCCGACCTCCGCAAAATAGAAAGAAAAGAGATGTAAAATAATGTCTACAACTGTCTCAGATAAGTAATAGGCTAGGGATCATAAGGCACTGCCTCGTCATCAATGTAAGATAGCTCCAATGCCACTCCGTACTCCTGTGGAAAATCGTCTAAACCTGGAGAGATAACCAGGTCCTCAGGGGACATAGCAAGATATAAGAAAACACCATGCCATATAAACTGTGATAATATAATAAGAGAGAAAGGTATGCAAGCAACCAGGTTCCTGACCATTCTACTGTGAATATGCAGTTGAGATACAATCCTTCGACGCATGAACCCTGGCTGAAAATAGGATCGGCATAGTTCCCATAGAGGGTACCAGGGGCCTACGTCCATAACGCTTGGGAAATGTCAGAGGGCACCATGTGAAGGGCTACGTCCATAACGCTCTGGGAAACGTCAGAGGGCACCTGGAGCCTGCGTCTCCGGTGGAGCGCACAGGTAATCATGGAAGTGTAAAGAAGCCCATACGTCAGGTATTGTTCTCCCCACCCAATACTTAGTATCATCATCTCCATGACTGATATGAACCTCTAATAACCGCCAAGTCTTCTAATCATGCAATACTATTGGCAGTTACTCATATCCGTCGCACGCTCCATACGCATCGGTGGCCAGCCAACTACGCAGAAACGTGTCCTATATGTGACACACATTACGTGATACAACAAGTGTCAAGGCCATATGAGATATACCAATACCTCAACATCAATGGGTGGTCAATAAACTAAGTCAATGCAAGAGAATAAATAAAGCAAGAAAAACGACCGATAGAGTCGCTTGCACCCAAGTGTGACTTGGACGCTCAGTTTAAATATCATGAAACAAATGCTAAAAATAACAACTAAAAATAAGAATATAATAATCACAGAGTAAGGTGACGAGGTATCTTGCCTGCGGTGCGAGAAGGGCAAATCCAAGAGTAGCAAGTGTCAGCACCAAACTCACAAATCACAGATGACTCCAAACGCTAAAACAAACATCAAAAATGATCTCGGTGAAGAAGATATACCTAGGAAATGCCTGTCCAAAAGTCAAATTCTGGAACAGGGGCAAAATCGTAATTTTGGGTCAAAATGATGTCCGCCGATGGACCCGCTTTGCACCGAAACGCGTGCCAAAGTCTACGGTCTCTAAAGTCGTCAAACTACATGTCTATAGTTTCAGTTTGAGGAGAGGAACTCAATGGTATGTCCAGTTTTGGATTCCGAGGAGCTGTGTACAAAATCGCCCGTTTGAGTGGGTCGCGGACCCGCCAAAATTGGGTTCCGATTCGACCTTCTCAGAATCGAACCAAACTTGGCGTGCAGGACCAGAATTTTGATACGGACCTGTTGGCGTAAGTTTTGTCTCGAATCGACGACTGTATACAAAGTTATGGGCAAGTTTGCAAAACGCCGATACGGGGGTATTTCGACGGATACACGTTGATTTCGTCGCGCACACACGACGAAACTGAGTTCCGTCAGTTCCCATACGTCGGTAACGTCCATACGCGCCTTTCGATGCATATAGCGTGTGACCACGTCGCCCGGTTCGTCGGGGCATACGTCGTATCGGTGAAAATTCAGAAAATTAATATAATTAAACACATGTTTTTCCTCAACTTCAACATCAATCTACTTTTTACACGCTAATCGAAACGACGATCCAGAAGATGCGTTGCAATTTTGGTTATGTTGTCTTTTACTGTTTTCAATTAGTTCCTACATTACTTTACCGTACAGCACGAAAATTGGCCGACAAGTTGTCGTTTTAAAACAGTTTTTAGTATTACAGAAAACAGGTTTTTCTTCAACTTCGTGCCAATTTTTTGAGCAAGTCGATGAGTTATTTCAAAATCCATCTAGAGGATCTCGAAGAGGGTCAAGTCTACTTTCCAGAAAATTTTATGGATCTAAAATCGCTGCTACGAGTAAAAGGTTACGTCATCAGAAAGTAGGGTACCTTGAGTGGGAAAACTGCTCCATGGATGACGAAGGACTGACTTTCGATGCTCCGTTCGTCGCGCACACAACTCCGTCGCTGGTGAAACGAACTCCTATGCGAAGGGGGTATGATCAGCCTCTACTTTCATTTTGAAAGTTTAGGGTTTTGGGGTTTGTGGAAAAAGTTGTATTTATAACAACTTGGATGAAAAATCCTATTACTAATATCATTACTAATAGGAACTTGTGTTGTGAACCCACGGGTTCACGTTGTTTGCTGCTAGTGCAGCACGTAAAGGGAAGGGGGGCGCCCACATAGGTGGGTTGGCGTTGACTTCATTTTTTTTTTTTTTTACTAATCAAGCCTAATGCAACTTAGGCTTCCATCACAGCCTAGCCGCCCCCTTTGTTGGGGTGCGGGGCCGGCCACTCTCTTATTATTTTATTTTTTTTGCAATAACTATATATATATATATATATATATATATATATATATATATATATATATAATCACAAGAAAATTTCTATAATTCATAATTAAGTATAAAAATATTATGTAACCAAGGTAGGCTATAATTAGTAGTAATAAAAATATCAAGCACACAATCATACCTATAATATATATATATTTATAACTACATACATACATATTAATTACCACTTTAAGTCCAAATAATTTAGAAAGAAAAAAAAATAATTTTTAAAGCTCTAAAATAGTTAGAAAATATTGGGGGTTTACATCCTACCCAACTTAAAGAAAATTTCGTCCTCGAAATTAAACTAAGGTCGGGGGTCAATGCAGTGCAAGGAATATAATGGTACTTAATATGCAGGACATACCTTCGTCTTCGAACAAATACGGGTAGCGGTTACGGATGTCGTCCTCGCGCTCCCAAGCAGACTCCCCTAGCGAGTGATGCTTCCATGCCACGCGAACCAATGGAATAGATTGATTCCGCAACACCTTCACTCGTCGATCGAGGATACCTATTGGTTGCTCTTCGTACGACAAACTCGGTCCAACTGTGACCTCGGAGTGATCAAGCACATGATTGCTGTCCGCCACGTACCTCCTCAACTAAGATACATGGAATACGTCATGCACTCCCTCTAGCGACGGTGGCAATGCCAATCTGTAGGCAACCTCTCCAACACGTTCCAAGACATCGAAAGGGCCGATGTACCTTGGACTCGACTTACCATGTCCTCCGAATCGAATCGTGCCTCTAATGGGGGATATCTTCAAGAACACATGGTCACCCTTTTTGAACTCCAAGGGTCGACGACGATTATCTGCCCACTGCTTCTGACGATCCTGCGCTGCTTGCAGGTGGTTCTGAATCTTCTTCACTGTCTCCACTGTGCTCAAGACCAACTCGGGACCCAATAGCTGTCGCTCTCCTATGTCGCTCCAACAAACAGGAGACCGACACTTCCTACCATATAACGCTTCAAACGGAGCCATCTGAATGCTCGCTTGATAGCTATCGTTGTAGGAAAACTCCACAAGATGGAGGTGGTCCTCCCACTTACCGCCAAAATCAAGCATACATGCTCTCAACATATCCTCTATCGTCTGAATGGTACGCTCCGACTAGCCGTCTGTCTGCGGATGATACGATGTGCTAAACTTCAATCGGGTGCCCAAAATCTCTTGCATGCTCCTCCAAAAGTGCGAGGTGAATTTCGAGTCACGGTCCGACACAATACTAACAGGCACACCGTGCAATCTTATAATCTGCTTCATATACATCTCTGCCAATACCTCTGTCGACTGGCCCACTCTAAAATGTAAGAAATGGGCTGACTTCGTAATTCTATCAACAATCACCCACACTGCGTCACGTCCTCTAGGACTCCGAGGAAAACTCGTGACGAAATCCATAGTAATGTGCTCCCACTTCCACTCGGGAATAGGTAGCGGCTGCAATAATCCGGCCGTCCTCTGGTGCTCCGCCTTCACTTGTTGACATACCAAGCACTTGGCAACAAAACAAGCTATCTCTTGCTTCATTCCATGCCACCAATAATACTGTTGTAAGTCACGATACATCTTGGTCTCTCCGGGGTGAATAGAGTAAGTCGAACTGTGAGCCTTGGCCATCAACTCCTGTCATAAATCTCCATTGGGTACATAAATGCGATCACCACATCGCAATGTCCCATCGGGGTGGATCCTCAATCCTGTCTGCTCTCCTGCTTCAGTCCACTCCTTCAGCCGTTGAATCTAGCGTCATTAGGCAATGCTGCCTTGATGCGCTCTACCAGTGATGATTGCACTTGAAGGTTGGCTAATACGCCATCTGCTCCTGGTAATACTACCTCAATACCAAGCTGCTCCAAGTCTCTAATCAATTCCTTCTGTGTAGTCAAAAAGTGTGTCATGGGCTTACGGCTTAATGCGTCTACCACGACATTAGCCTTGCCCGGATGATAATGAAGCTCGATCTCATAATCCTTCATCAACTCCAACCAACGTCGCTGTCGCATATTCAACTCCTTTTGTGTGAACACGTACTTGAGGCTCTTATGATCAGTGTAGATATCAACCTTCTCGCCGTACAAGTAGTGTCTCCATAGCTTCAAAGCAAAGATAATCGCTGCGAGCTCTAGATCGTGGGTCGAATAATTCTTCTCGTGCACTCTCAACTGTCGAGATGCATATGTTACTACTCGACCGTGCTGCATCAATACACATCCTAATCCCTTCCCGGATGCGTCGCTGTAGATCACAAATCCTTCTGGGCCCGATGGTAGTGTCAAGATCGGTGCTGTGGTCAATCGCTTCTTCAACTCGTCAAAAGTGGCTTGACACTCGTCTGTCCATATAAACTCCTGATCCTTGCAAGTCAATCGAGTCATAGGTCCCGCTATTCGAGAGAAATCTTCCACGAACCGTCGGTAGTAACCCGCAAGTCCGAGGAAACTTCTCACCTTAGAAGCTGTTGTGGGAACGGGCCATGATTTGACTGCTGTGATCTTCTCTGGGTCTACTGATATACCATCGCCCGTAACAATATGACCAAGGAATGATACCTCCTGGAGAAAGAAATCACACTTTCTAAGCTTTGCAAAGAGTCTCTCATTCCTCAATGTTCCCAAAACTATCCGTAGATGCTGCTCATGCTCCTTTTGACTCTTGGAGTAAATCAAGATATCATCTATAAAGACTACTACAAATTTGTCCAAGTATTGGTGAAAGATCTTGTTCATTAAATTCATAAAAACTGCGGGAGCATTGGTCAAACCGAAAGGCATGACCAAGAACTCGTAGTGTCCATACCTCGATCGAAAAGCCGTCTTTGCAATGTCTTCCTTCCGAACCTTCAATTGGTGATAGCCCGATCGTAAGTCAATCTTGGAGAATACTTTTGCTCCACTCAGTTGGTCAAATAGATCGTCTATACGCGACAAGGGATACTTGTTCTTCACCGTCACCGCATTCACTGCTCTGTAGTCAATGCACATGCGCACTGTCATGTCTTTCTTAGGCACAAAAAGCACGGGTGCTCCCCATGGTGACGCACTAGCACGAATAAATCCCTTTTCTAATAAGTCATCAATCTGCGTCTTCATCTCTACCAACTCCTTGGGTGCCAGACGATATACTCGAGATGAAATAGGCTCGGCTCCGGGAATAAGCTCAATAGAAAACTCAATATCTCGGTCCGGTGGTAGTCCTGGCAACTCCTCAGGGAATACATCCTCGAATTCGGTGATAATAGGGTGCTGAGGGGTGTCGTGCATCATCATATGAGTCCCCGCTGTGGGTGTCTCACAACTATCTCCGCCTTCTTTGGTGAACTCAAACTCTGCCGCATTCGGTGGTCTAAAGATAATACTTCTCCTATGGCAGTCGATGAGAGCGAAATGCTGGCTCAACCAGTCCATTCCAAGAACCACATCAAATGTTGGCATAGGGAATACAAGAAGTCGTGCCACCATCTCTCTACCATTTATCACTACAGGACAAAGTCTACAAACACCACTAACAGGTATAACTCCTCCTCCAGTGAGGATTTTAACATTCTTAGCTAAGGGTGTGATGGAAATGCTGTGTCTAGTGGCGAAACTAGTGGCTATAAATGAATAAGTGGCTCCAGTATCAAATAATATAATAGCAGGAAAAGATGCAACTAAAACCATACCTGCTATAACTTCCGCCTCTGTCTCTATATCCTCAACAGCAAGTGAGAATGCATGCCCATAGTTCTGTCCCGGGCCCTGAGCTCTGGCCTTGTTGTACTGTGTGCCTTGGGGAGGCAATGGTGGATGAGGTGCTCCTGCTATAGGCCGTGGTGCTGGGAGAGCTAGAGCTGTGGGCCTCAGATTTTGTCGAGCTTGTACTATTACATGTTGCTCCGGACAATCCTTGAGCATGTGCTGATTAGATCCACATCTCAAGCATAATCCAAGGCGAGTCCTGCAGTCATTCTGGATATGTCCTTGTTTACCGCATTAATAGCAAACAGACTTCTGATAAGGTGAGGGCCTCTGCTGGAACTGTCCTGTGGTCCTCCTGATAGGTCCACTCTGAGTAGCTCGGGCTGGTGTAATTGCTGGGGTATGGCGCCTCGATGTCTGCTGTTGTTCCTTGCGAAGAATCTCCTGAGCACGAGCTTCTTCCAAGACAGCTGAATGGGAGACTCGAGATTGAGTAGTCATATAAGACTTGAGCTCTGGTACAAGCCCCTGGTAAAATCTCCTCGCCTTCTCTAACTCTGTCGGGATTAATCCTGCACCAAATCGACTCATGCGATTGAATTCTGAGTCATACTCATCAACTGTCATATTCCGTTGCTTCAGATGGAGGAACTGGTCATAGAGACCATCTCGAACATGAATAGGGAAGAATCTCTCATAAAAAGCATCATAGAACTGCTTCCAAGTGATCCCAGTGCCTAATCGTCTCTCTTCTGCCTCTCACCAGTGGTGAGCATTGTCTTCTAACAGTAGGTCCACTGCTGTCATCCATTCTCGAGCTGGCAACTGGGATGCCTTCAGTAGCTTCTCGGTACTAATAAGCCACTGTGACACCTCTAGTGGCTTCTCCGTCCCTCTAAAGGCCTTGGGGTTCATATCTGTGAAATTTTTGATAGAGCCTTCATAGGGATGCAGAGCCGGTGCTGATACTGGTACTGGAGGTGGTGGTAGAGGTCTAGCCATAGCTGCCATCATTGTCTGTCTCATCAGCTCAGTCTGCTGCCACTGAGCCTGTATCATGGCGTACATAAACTGAGTAGTAGGGCTCCCATCAGTCGGTGGTGGAGGCATCTGAGGTCCCGACTGTGGAGGAAACTGCTGAGGGAATGGGGGTGGAGGAGGCAGTGGTACATTCCCTCCCGGTGGCATGGTAGTAGTCTGTCCAGCCTGGCTGCCTGGGGGTGCTGCAACCTCTGGGTACTCCGTCGTCGGTGTCGTAGTATGCTGCGACAGTCCTGGCTGGTAGGATATCGCTGGAGTCATGGGAGGATTCTGTCCCTCCGAAGTAGTCTCCTCACCAGATGTGAGGGCCAAGGCAGAAGTGTGTCCGCTTCGTAGATTCATACTGTTGGCACAAGGAAGATAAGTTGATTTTAGGAAAGATTAGATATGAAGTAAATCGAATAATCAAGGAAGTTTCAAAAAGATTGGAAGTCAAGGGATAGTAGTAGTTCTAGATGAGATATTCCTATTCCTATATGCAGGCTTGTTGGGCACAGTCATGTAACCCAATAATATTAGATTGACCTGCATGGGCCACCACAAAAATATATAACGCCCCAGTCCCAAAATACGTAGGACCAAGTACGTGAACATGCCAGCTGCACATATACAAAGAACACTCCAATATATGGAATCCCTCATATATGCACATAAGCTGTAAATAAATAATCACAGGCCAAAATAACATATCTAATCTCATCACAGCTCAACACAGAAGATAATGAAGTCCAAATAAATAAATAAGAGTATCAAAAGATAGCCGGGTGAACATACTCACTCCAAACAGCTATAAAAAAAATAGTCTCACAAGATTGGAGTCCGACCACCGCAAAATAGAAAGAAAAGAGATGTAAAATAATGCCTACAACTGTCTCAGATAAGTAATAGGCTAGGGATCATAAGGCACTGCCTCGTCATCAATGTAAGATAGCTCCAATGTCGCTCCGTACTCATGTGGAAAATCGTCTAAACCTGGAGAGATAACCAGGTCCTCAGGGGACATAGCAAGATACAAGAAAACACCATGCCATATAAACTGTGATAATATAATAAGAGAGAAAGGTATGCATGCAACCGGGTTCCTGACCATTCTACTGTGAATATGCAGTTAAGATACAATCCTTCGACGCATGAACCCTGGCTGAAAATAGGATCGGCATAGTTCCCATAGAGGGTACCAGGGGCCTACGTCCATAACGCTTGGGAAACGTCATAGGGCACCATGTGAAGGGCTACGTCCATAACGCTCTGGGAAACGTCAGAGGGCACCTAGAGCCTGCGTCTCCGGTGGAGCGCACAGGTAATCATGGAAGTGTAAAGAAGCCCATATGTCAGGTATTGTTCTCCCTACCCAATGCCTAGTATCATCATCTCCATGACTGATATGAACCTCTAATAACCGCCAAGTCTTCTAATCATGCAATACTATTGGCAGTTACTCCTATCCGTCGCACGCTCCATACGCATCGGTGGCCAGCCAACTACGCAAAAATGTGTCCTTTATGTGACACACATCACATGATACAATAAGTGTCAAGGCCATATGAGATATATCAATACCTCAACATCAGTGGGTGGTCAATAAACTAAGTCAATACAAGAGAATATTAAATAAAGTAAGAAAAACAACCGATAGAGTCGCTTGCACCCAAGTGTGACTTGGACGCTCAGTTTAAATATCATGAAACAAATTCTGAAAATAACAACTAAAAATAAGAATATAATAATCACAGAGTAAGGTGACAAGGTATCTTGCCTGCGGTGCGAGAAGGACAAATCCAAGAGTAGCTAGTGTCAGCACCAAACTCACAAATCATAGATGACTCCAAACGCTGAAACAAACATCAAAAATGATCTCGGTGAAGAAGATATACCTAGGAAATGCCTGTCCAAAAGTCAAATTCTAGAACAGGGGCAAAATCGTAATTTCGGGTCAAAACCATGTCCGCCGTTGGACCCGCTTTGCACCGAAATGTGTGCCAAAGTCTATGGTCTCTAAAGTTGTCAAACTATATGTCTATGGTTTCAGTTTGAGGAGAGGAACTCAATGGTATGTCCAGTTTTGGATTCCGAGGAGCCGTGTACAAAATCGTCCGTTTGAGTGGGTCGCGGACCCGCCAAAATTGGGTTCCGATTCGACCTTCTCAGAATCGAACCAAACTTGGCATGCAGGACCAGAATTTCGATCCGGACCTGTTGGCGCAAGTTTTGTCTCGAATCGACGACTATACACGAAGTTATGGGCAAGTTTGCAAAATGCCGATACGGGGGTATTTCGACGGATACGCGTTGATTTCGTCGCGCACACACGACGAAACTGAGTTCCGTCAGTTCCCATACATCGATAACGTCCACACGTGCCTTTCGATGCTTATAGCGCGCGACCACGTCACCCGGTTCGTTGGGGCGTACGTCGTATCGGTGAAAATTCAGAAAATTAATATAATTAAACACAGGTTTTTCCTCAACTTCAACATCAATCTACTTTTTACACGCTAATCGAAACGACGATCCAGAAGATGCGTTGCAATCTTGGTTATGTTGTCTTTTACTGTTTTCAATTAGTTCCTACATTACTTTACCGTACAGCACGAAAATTGGCCGACAAGTTGTCGTTTTAAAACAGTTTTTAGTGTTACAGAAAATATGTTTTTCTTCAACTTCGTCTCAATTTTTCGAGCAAGTCGTTGAGTTATTTTGAAATCCATCTGGAGGATCTTGAAGAGGGTCAAGTCTAATTTCCAGAAAATTTTACGGATCGAAAATCGGTGTTACGAGTAAAAAGTTACGTCATCGGAAAGTAGGGTACCTTGAGTGGAAAAACTGCTCCGTGGATGACGAAGGACTGACTTTCGATGCTCCGTTCGTCGTGCACACAACTCTGTCGCTGGTGAAACGAACTCCTATGCGAAGGGGGTATGATCAGCCTCTACTTTCGTTTTGAAAGTTTAGGGTTTTGGGGTTTGTGGAAAAAGTTGTATTTATAACAACTTGGATGAAAAATCCTATTACTAATATCATTACTAATAGGAACTTGTGTTGTGAACCCACGGATTCACGTTGTTTGCTGCTAGTGCAGCACGTAAAGGGAAGAGGGGCCCGCCCACATAGGTGGGTGGGCGTTGACTTCATTTTTTTTTTTTTTTACTAATCAAGCCTAATGCAACTTAGGCTTCCATCACAGCCTAGCCGCCCCCTTTGTTGGGGTGCGGGGCCGGCCACTCTCTTATTTTTTTTTTGCAATAACTATATATATATATATATATATATATATATATATATATATATATATATATATATATATATATATATATATATGTATATAATCACAAGAAAATTTCTATAATTCGTAATTAAGTATAAAAATATTATGTAACCAAGGTAGGCTATAATTAGTAGTAATAAAAATATCAAGCACACAATCATACCTATAATATATAATATTTATAATTACATACATACATACATATTAATTACCACTTTAAGTCCAAATAATTTAGAAAGAAAAAAAATTTAAAGCTCTAAAATAGTTAGAAAATATTGGGGGTTTACAAAACCTAAATTCGAAAGTGAGCAGCGTATGGAAGAAGAGAAAGAATCGAAACGTTTTCTTTTTGAAGAGTACGTTTCGTGGGTGTTTTCAATAAATTAGAAGGGTAAAAAGGTCATTCCGCACCCTTTTATATATTTTTCGCTAATTCTGGGCACGTGACAATTAAAATGTTATTTTGCGGTGGGTTTTTCATAAAACTTTTGTGATTTTTGGGCAATTGATAGATTTTCCTTTTTTTAATTATTATGGTTCTCAAAACGAGTTGATAAATTTTCCTTTTTTTAAATTATTATGATTCATTTCCTTCCACAAACCATACAACATTACTAGTTAGATATTTAATTATGAAAAATATTATTTATCCCTCCAAAATATTTTTAAAAATATTTCTTCTTATGTGACAGTTTACGATTCATCTAACATGATAGGTGACAAAACAAAAGTTAAAAATAAAATTAACATTAAAATTAATATTAAAATTAACATTAGAGGTTAAAATTAAAATTAATGTTAATATTAACACTAATGTTATAAAATTAAAACAAAAAAATTAGATAATTATTTTTTTGGGTTAGAATTTGTCATGTCAGTCGACATGTCAGATATCACGTCAGCTGCCACGTAAGAAGAGAGGGTTTAGAGTCAAGGTGCAACTTGGGCCGGGCGACCCGGTCTCCGGCTCGAGCCCGGCCCAGTCAAACCCGGTTTGGGCCGGCCCGAGCCTGGTCAACGACCCGGACCGGCCCGACCCGACCCAGTAAGCAAGCAGTCCGGGCTGGGTTGCACCTCCGGACCCGAAAGCCTAGACCGGCCCGGCCCGATTTGACCGGTGTCCGGGCCGGTCAGACCCGTAAAACCCGACCAGACCGGCCCGGCCCGGCCCGGTTCCGCTGGTTTTGTAACTATTATTTTTAAAAAAGTTTAGAGGCCAAAATAACCATTTTACCCCTATTTTACTTGTTTTTTTAGACTGTTTGAAGGGTATTTTGCTGAAAATGACCAAAAATATCCTTATAACAACTCTTTTTTGGGGGTAAAATAGGTCATTTTGTACCCCAAAAAAATCTATAAGTAGGCCATAAATCTTCAAACGTAATCACACCAACAATTTCTTTTCTCTTACAATTTTTACAAACAACCTAGTGTGAAGAGACGATTTATATCATGGATAACGATCAACTACCATAAGATCAGCAACCGCAACTGTAATGCCCATAGTTCGTATTACGTATTGGGAATACGTGTACGTATTTCGGGCTCGTATTTTTGGTTTGTCATAATTAGTTAGCCTTGGATTTTTTATTTTGCATGTTGCATTAGCATGGTTCATCTTGGCATTTCCTTGGCTTGGTTTGGTTCGGTTTAGTGGGTTGGTTTGGTTTTATGTGGAGAACCACTCCTACCTACCACCACTCCCACCATAAATATCTTCCCACTCTCTCTCTTCCATTAATACTCATTACTCATTTTTTCTTCTCCATCTTTACTCTTCACCTACCAGAGAGAGAGTGGAGAGCTTAGGCAAGTGCACCTTGCTTCATGGAGGAATCTCATTTTTATTGTTTCATTGTCTTCCTCATGTGTTTCTAAACCACTTTAGTACTTGTCATTTTTCATTTCTATGGTTAAATTTGGTAGATCTAGCTTTGTGGTATTTTTGGTTTCCAGGACTTTTGATCCATCACACTTGCATATTTTTGCTAGTGATGGTTCCATGTTGTAGAGAATTTTGTTCTACCCCATTTTGACCTATGGAAGTCCAAATTTGGACTCCTGTGGGAAATTGGGTGGTGTGGAGAAGCCATGGTATTTTCCATGAACTTCGTCTCAGTTGGCAACAATTGTTACTAGCTTGCATTTTGGCCGCATGATTCATGCTTAGCCGCATGGACATGTCAACATTGTTTGCTTCCTGACATGATAGCATTTATTAGTCAGCATAGTAATTTGGGCAAGGCCTAATAATTAATTGCCACGTACAGCTTGTATTTCATGCATATAATATAGTGGAGAGCCGCATGAATTATTAATGTTTTAGCCGCATGAGAATTATACGTAGCCGGCCGCATGGCTTCTATTATAATGTAATAATGTTAGTAGCCGCATGGCTACAAACAATTGTAGCTGAAAGCATGTTGCATGCTTTTCCTTTAGCAAGCATTGAATGCTTCCTTGGAAAAGCATCTCAATGCTTCCTTGGAGCCGCATGGATTTGAAGCCGCAGGGGCTTTGAAACCAAGCATTAAATGAATGCTTGCTTGGAAGTATTAAATGCTTAGCTTGGGAAAAGCATTAAATGCTTTGCTTTAAAATAAGTTGAATGCCTTTTTGCTAATGCATTCTTGTTCCTTAAGGCTTGATTCCTTAATGCACACGTTCTGGAGTGAATGGTCAAATGCATTATTAAATGCATTTTCTAATACATTGGACTAATGATTTGATTCTTTAATGTAAGTTTTCTGAGCCAGCCGCATAAAGGCTTAGAAATGCAATGCTAATATTTAATGCTTGTCATTAATAACTGCACTTTTGAACCAGCCGCATGGCCTTTTAGCTAGCCTTTGCTTGCTTGCAAATTAAGCTTGGCCGCATGCACTTCAATGTTGACCGCATGGCTTTTTTTTTATAGTGTAATCATTGCTTGGCCACGTGAACCATTAATTTAAGGGTTTACGTGTACCTCTTCTTATTGCATTAATTGTGGGGGGTCCCTTATAGCTTCCTTTAGTTGACTTGCTTGCTGAAGTGGGAGTTTGCATTTAATGAGGGTCCCACTGTCTTTTGTCTTATTTGATTTTATGGCCTATTTATTGTTTCTTGGCCGCATGGGGTCCCTCCCACTCTTGGCCGCATGCACAAATGTATGCTAGCCGCATATGGCTTGCTGGCCTTAAATGTTTGACTGATTGCATTTAAATAATTTTGGAGCCGCATGGGTGGCCTCCCACTCTCTTTGACCGCATGTTTGTTCTCCCACTTTTGGACCACATGGGTCCCACTTTGATTGTTTAAATGTCTTATTTGCGTGAATTGTGGTCCGAATTTCTTCCCACTCCCAACATGAAAGTTGTAGAGTTTCTCCTTGGCTTCAGGAATATATATATTATTAATATATTATTATTTAATTGTGCAAGTTTCTCTTCTCCTTGATAATTGGCATGACTTGATAGTGATCCGCCGTGGTGCACTCCCGACATGATAACTTGACCTGACAAATTTGATATGATAACTTGGCATGATAATTCTTGATAGTGGCCCGCCGTGGCGCACTCTTGACATGATAAACTTGACATGATATATTCCTTGAAATGTTGTTGCGACGGCTAACACGACTTGACAAGATTGAATAACTTGGACACCGTGGACGATTGTGCTTGTACAAATGAACCCGTCTTGTCTTGCATCATGTCTAGGACAGGGATCCCTGAGTACCACGGTCAGGGGCACCCACTGAAATCAACTAAGGCTAACAACTAGAATAAATCCAGTAGTCATGAAGAGATTTTCCAGCTACAGGCAATCCCGTTATCTGGGCGCCCCACTTGGGATCTGTAGCCTGCCGTCGAGTAGGGCACATTTTTAGCACACTGTCATGTGTTGCACCCTCTAAGTCACCTAAGGGTACATGTGTTTCCTTGACGATGTACCCACTTGAATTCAACTCTAATTGCGTCTGGATAGCCTGGATGGTCTGCAGGGCTTGTGGCTGTGGAATAATCTCGCTGCATCTTGTTAGTAATTAGGCTTGTGATAACCCTAGTTAGTTAAAGTATCAAGCCGTACTTATTGCTTGGCCGTGAAATGTTGGATGAAGTTCAATCAGTCTAGTCTTGTCTTGATCCTGTACAAGATTGTTACATGTCCTGATTTCTTACATTTATCCTGCCGATAAATGGTAGGAGAATCCAAGTTCTGTTCAGATGAAGGGTTACAACCCCGGTCCTTGTTTGGTTTACGGGTTGTAACCTGGTTATCTGAATAGTCCCATGGTTATCCCATCGTATATCACCTGTCCTGCTTTTCTTTAATTACTGTCTTTTATATATTTTACTCTTGTACTAATTGCTGGTTTTAGTTCCTAAGTGAAGCTTCCTTTGTGGCACTTGCTCTTTCTGGGGTCTGACCCAGCTGGTTTTGTATGGCCAGATACCAGAGCAGCTCCAGAGGATCTACCGGTTTTCCAGCCCGATGGTGAACACCAGGCGTAACCAGGGTAACGAGTGGGTTTATTTTTGCTCTCCCACTCTATTGTAAAATTATTCTTTTGAGGCGTTTAGCCGCCGAGCCAGTGTTAGCTCGTGTACATTTTTACTTACTGTCTGCCTACGGGCTGTAACATGATTGGCAACCTAGGGTTGATCATTTATGACTAAACTCTTGCTAGTCCTCACATTTTGTAACGACTAGCTTCATGATCAGCAGGATATGTAATGTTTGGGACGCTTTACTATTGTATATTTGGTGATCTTACATCTTGTAACTCTATTTACTTGCTTGTGATTGAGACACTAGGCTTGTTATTGACCTTAAGAGACTGATGGCTTGTAGATAAACCCTCATATATCTAGACAGCCGTGACCGTATAGTAGAGTGGATTCTATTTCATTATACGTAGCTGGCTATGTTTGCCCCCGCTCTCCAGTATTCTGGTTTTGGGGCGTGACATGGTTTAAGTGGTGGCCCATGTAGGTCTTGTAAATCAAGATATGTGAGGGTTTACCGAATAGATGTCTCAATCAGTATTCGTCCTTGATCTCTGCTCGTATCTTCTGAATCCCTGGATTCTTGTCCTGATCACATGCTTGTAATCGTTGATCTGTCCTGGTCCTTCCTTATTATTCCCATGTCGTCTTCTTCAGCGGCATTGAACCTGGACCTGCCGATCAGCAAGGCGGATCACCTCCCGTGGACCAGCAGCAACCAGAAGATCAGGCCCAGCACTCAGGAGCAGCCTCCCGAATCGTACCTACTGGAGGAGAGCCGCCAGTTCAGCCAGTCCAGCCTGCAGAGCCTGATGATGGTACCTTGGTAGGTCTCATCAGGACATTGTTAGCTTCCCAAGATCGCCGAGGAGATGCCTTGCAACAGGCGGTGGCAGATGCTCTGAACAGAGACGGTCATCCAAGGAACAGTGCAGCGAACAGTTTCAAGCACCTGAACCCTCCATTCTTCGATGGCAGTGAAGATGCTATCGCTGCTGACGCGTGGTTCCAGGATACCGAAGTCATTCTAGAGGCAGCCAAGACCCCGGAAGATGAGAAGGTGGCCGTGGTGCGTCTACAGTTATTGGATCTTGCCCGCAGCTGGTGGGCAGCACAGGCCATGGGATTAGTGGCCTCTATTCCATGGGCACTATTCAGAGAGAGATTCCAGACTAAGTACTTCGATGCGGTGGCTCGGTACGATCTACAGACCAAGTTCACCAACCTGAAGCAAGGAGGCAGGACGGTCGATGGATATGCGGCCGAGTTTTCCAGGCTTAGTCGGTTTGCTCCCACTTTGGTGGCAACCGAGTTTGACAGAGTCCAGCGGTTCCAGCAAGGGCTCCACCTCGAGATTTTGCTGGCAGTGGAACAGTTTGAGCATCAGACTTTTGATGCAGTGTTGAGGGCAGCTAGGAGGCACGAGTATACCTCCCACAGGATAGTGGACAGGACCGGAGGTCGGAAGCGATCTCACGGCCAGATGACCCAGTCGACAACACCAGTCCCAGCAGTCAGGGCCTTGACAATTGGAACTCCGAGGCAGACGGCCTCAGTGACGTCGGTCACGTCCCCTCAGCAGCAGAAGCAGAAGTAGTCTTCCGCAATGGGCTGCACTCATTGTGGGAAGCCAGGACATATTGTTTTGGAATATCGCAGAGCGCAGGGATTGTGCTTGGCTTGTGGAGCACCGGACCACAAGATAGGGTCCTGTCCGAATAGGGCCAGTTCATCATCGGCCCAGACTAGTCCCTCGGTAAGGGGACCAGTCCCAGTCTAGCAGCAGTAGCAGTATCCATTGCCGAGGCCATTGCCGCCTCAGGCCCAAGTGTTTCAGCAGCAGTACCAGCCTTCGAGGCCATTACCGCCTCAGGCCCTAGCCTTCCAGCTACAGAGACTCCAGCAGTATGCCCAGGTCCAAGCTCAGATCCAGAACCGACAGAGAGGTTCCTAGCAGGATATCTTTCCTCTTTCTCGTGCCTTCGATTTTCTTGCTTACATACATGATTGCATGATTGATTGCTTAGCATAGCTTGTCCTTGCATCTCTAGCCACTTGATTAAATTTCGAGGACGAAATTCTTTTAAGGTGGGTAGAGTTGTAATGCCCTTTGTTCGTATTACGTATTAGGAATACGTGTACGTATTTCGGGCTCGTATTTTTGGTTTGTCATAATTAGTTAGCCTTGGATTTTTTATTTTGCATGTTGCATTAGCATGGTTCATCTTGGCATTTCCTTGGCTTGGTTTGGTTCGGTTTAGTGGATTGGTTTGGTTTTATGTGGAGAACCACTCCTACCTACCACCACTCCCACCATAAATATCTTCCCACTCTCTCTCTTCCATTAATACTCATTACTCATTTCTTCTTCTCCATCTTTACTCTTCACCTACCAGAGAGAGAGTGGAGAGCTTAGGCAAGTGCACCTTGCTTCATGGAGGAACCTCATTTTTATTGTTTCATTGTCTTCCTCATGTGTTTCTAAACCACTTTAGTACTTGTCATTTTTCATTTCCATGGTTAAATTTGGTAGATCTAGCTTTGTGGTATTTTTGGTTTCCAGGACTTTTGATCCATCACACTTGCATATTTTTGCTAGTGATGGTTTCATGTTGTAGAGAATTTTGTTCTACCCCATTTTGACCTATGGAAGTCCAAATTTGGACTCCTGTGAGAAATTGGGTGGTGTGGAGAAGCCATGGTATTTTCCATGAACTTTGTCTCAGTTGGCAACAATTATTACTAGCTTGCATTTTGGCCGCATGATTCATGCTTAGCCGCATGGACATGTCAACATTGTTTGCTTCCTGACATGATAGCATTTATTAGTCAGCATAGTAATTTAGGCAAGGCCTAATAATTAATTGCCACGTACAGCTTGCATTTCATGCATATAATATAGTGGAGAGCCGCATGAATTATTAATGTTTTAGCCGCATGAGAATTATACGTAGCTGGCCGCATGGCTTCTATTATAATGTAATAATGTTAGTAGCCGCATGGCTACAAACAATTGTAGCTGAAAGCATGTTGCATGCTTTTCCTTTAGCAAGCATTGAATGCTTCCTTGGAAAAGCATCTCAATGCTTCCTTGGAGCCGCATGGATTTGAAGCCGCAGGGGCTTTGAAACCAAGCATTAAATGAATGCTTGCTTGGAAGTATTAAATGCTTAGCTTGGGAAAAGCATTAAATGCTTTGCTTTAAAATAAGTTGAATGCCTTTTTGCTAATGCATTCTTGTTCCTTAAGGCTTGATTCCTTAATGCACACGTTCTGGAGTGAATGGTCAAATGCATTATTAAATGCATTTTCTAATACATTGGACTAATGATTTGATTCTTTAATGTAAGTTTTCTGAGCCAGCCGCATAAAGGCTTAGAAATGCAATGCTAATATTTAATGCTTGTCATTAATAACTGCACTTTTGAACCAGCCGCATGGCCTTTTAGCTAGCCTTTGCTTGCTTGCAAATTAAGCTTGGCCGCATGCACTTCAATGTTGACCGCATGGCTTTTTTTTTTATAGTGTAATCATTGCTTGGCCACGTGAACCATTAATTTAAGGGTTTACGTGTACCTCTTCTTATTGCATTAATTGTGGGGGGTCCCTTATAGCTTCCTTTAGTTGACTTGCTTGCTGAAGTGGGAGTTTGCATTTAATGAGGGTCCCACTGTCTTTTGTCTTATTTGATTTTATGGCCTATTTATTGTTTCTTGGCCGCATGGGGTCCCTCCCACTCTTGGCCGCATGCACAATTGTATGCTAGCCGCATATGGCTTGCTAGCCTTAAATGTTTGACTGATTGCATTTAAATAATTTCGGAGCCGCATGGGTGGCCTCCAACTCTCTTTGACCGCATGTTTGTTCTCCCACTTTTGGACCACATGGGTCCCACTTTGATTGTTTAAATGTCTTATTTGCGTGAATTGTGGTCCGAATTTCTTCCCACTCCCAACATGAAAGTTGTAGAATTTCTCCTTGGCTTCAGGAATATATATATTATTAATATATTATTATTTAATTGTGCAAGTTTCTCTCCTCCTTGATAATTGGCATGACTTGATAGTGACCCGCCGTGGTGCACTCCCGACATGATAACTTGACCTGACAAATTTGACATGATAACTTGGCATGATAATTCTTGATAGTGGCCCGCCGTGGCGCACTCTTGACATGATAAACTTGACATGATATATTCCTTGAAATGTTGTTGCGACGGCTAACACGACTTGACAAGATTGAATAACTTGGACACCGTGGACGATTGTGCTTGTACAAATGAACCCGTCTTGTCTTGCATCATGTCTAGGACGGGGATCCCTGAGTACCACGGTCAGGGGCACCCACTGAAATCAACTAAGGCTAACAACTAGAATAAATCCAGTAGTCATAAAGAGATTTTTCAGCTACAGGCAATCCCGTTATCTGGGCGCCCCACTTGGGATCTGTAGCCTGCCGTCGAGTAGGGCACATTTCCAGCACACTGTCATGTGTTGCACCCTCTAAGTCACCTAAGGGTACATGTGTTTCCTGGATAATGTACCCACTTGAATTCAACTCTAATTGCGTCTGGATAGCCTGGATGGTCTGCAGGGCTTGTGGCTGTGGAATAATCTCGCTGCATCTTGTTAGTAATTAGGCTTGTGATAACCCTAGTTAGTTAAAGTATCAAGCCGTACTTATTGCTTGGCCGTGAAATATTGGATGAAGTTCAATCAGTCTAGTCTTGTCTTGATCTTGTACAAGATTGTTACATGTCCTGATTTCTTACATTTATCCTGCCGATAAATGGTGGGAGAATCCAAGTTCTGTTCAGATGAAGGGTTACAACCCCGGTCCTTGTTTGGTTTACGGGTTGTAACCTGGTTATCTGAATAGTCCCATGGTTATCCCATCGTATATCACCTGTCCTGCTTTTCTTTAATTACTGTCTTTTATATATTTTACTCTTGTGCTAATTGCTGGTTTTAGTTCCTAAGTGAAGCTTCCTTTGTGGCACTTGCTCTTTCTGGGATCTGACCCAGCTAGTTTTGTATGGCCAGATACCAGAGCAGCTCCAGAGGATCTACCAGTTTTCCAGCCCGATGGTGAACACCAGGCGTAACCAGGGCAACGAGTGGGTTTATTTTTGCTCTCCCACTCTATTGTAAAATTATTCTTTTGAGGCGTTTAGTCGCCGAGCCAGTGTTAGCTCGTGTACATTTTTACTTACTGTCTGCCTACGGGCTGTAACATGATTGGCAACCTAGGGTTGATCATGTATGACTAAACTCTTGCTAGTCCTCACATTTTGTAACGACTAGCTTCATGATCAGCTGGATATGTAATGTTTGGGACGCCTTACTATTGTATATTTGGTGATCTTACATCTTGTAACTCTATTTACTTGCTTGTGATTGAGACACTAGGCTTGTTATTGACCTTAAGAGACTGATGGCTTGTAGATAAACCCTCATATATCTAGACAGCCGTGACCGTATAGTGGAGTGGATTCTATTTCATTATACGTAGCTGGCTATGTCTGCCCCCGCTCTCCAGTATTCTGGTTCTGGGGCGTGACAGCAACATGCACCGCAACCTGCACCGCAAGAAGAGCTTGAGTCAAAATAAAAAATTTGGCATCATTTTAGGGAAGTTTACAATGAGCGTGCAAGTGGCGATACTGAAAAGTACTAAAGTTCTTGTTGTATGTTTACATTGTAGGAAACGATTAGAATGGGACCATAACCTTGGTATAAGAAAGCTACGCAAATATTTAAAATCATGTATCAACATCTGGTAATCTTGTATGAGTCACTAATTGCAGTTTATGTACTAGTAATCTTCTATTAGTCATTAATTTTCAAGTTATGCAAATATTGTATTAGTCATTCAATTATCTTCACATTAGTCATTAGTTTTTACTTTCTAATTTATTTTGGAAAAAAATACTTGCAATGTTGTACATTAACTTTTACTTTCTAATTTCTAATTTTTGTAAAACCAAAATGGTATAAAGTAAAATAATTTTTGTTTTGGTTTTTTAAAAAATTGGGCTGGCCCGATCCAACGCTGAACCGACCCGCCCAAACCGGACCATGGGTTCGGACTGGGCTCGAGTTTCTTTTTCCGGGCCGGCCCGGCCAGCTGCTCTACCGGGCTGAGCCCGGCCTGGCCTAGGCCCAGTCAAAACCGGCCAACACTGGGCCCAGGTCAGCCCAACCTAGGTAACACCCTGAGTTTAAAGGGACATTTTGGAGATACGAATAACATTATTTCTTAATTATAGAACTATAGATGCATGTGTTTTATTGGTTGCAGTTCATTATTGAGACGTTGACCTACGGCCATCTCCAGTGGGGTTTCTATCTATTCTATGATAGAAATCTCATTTTAGGGTGTGCTTGGTACGATATAAAAGTGAAAGGAAGGAAAATGGAGGGGGGAAAGGGGAAGGAAAGATACATTTTTTCTTGTTTGGCCTAAAAGAAAAAGTATATGGAAAGAAAAGTGAGGGGATTCATTTTTCCTTATAACCTAGAAAAATTAATCCGTCTAAATATGGGAAAGAAAAGTGGAAGGAAAAGTGAATGCTTATCTTATCTTCCAGTTATACCATATAAGAATTATATTAATTTAAAGCAGTTCAATAAAGGCAAATGGTAATAAATATTATTAGTTGAGGATATAATTGGTAAAGCCTATATTTTTATTTTTCTACCTTCCATCTTTCTTTCTATACCAAATAAAGGGAAGTGTATCACTTCCATTTTTCTTCCATCCTACCAAACACAAAGAAAGGAAATAGTCTTTCCTTTCCATATGAATGGAAAGTGTATCTCTTTGGTTTTTTCTTCCTTCTACTTTTCTATCGTTCCTACCAAACACAGCCTAAGAGAAAAACATCTCCAAATGGAGATTTCTATAACAATTTCTATACTGTGTGGCATTGATATAGGATGGAGAATTTCTATGAGGATTTCTACATGTAGAAACTCTCATGATAATTCTTCATCTCTCATTCCAATTAATTTTGGGTCCCATCATTAAATTGATCATCTCATTTGTTGTCACGTAGGTTAAAAATGGAGAAGCATTTGAGAGTGTTTTTTGTATGAGCAATTTCTACATAGAAACTCTATCAACCATAGAACTTTCCATAAAGTTCAATGACAAGTACGATTTTAAAAATGTCCATTGGAGATGGCGTTATCATTTTTCTAATGTGTTATTTGGGAAGAGGGAAAAATTGGGGGAAGAAAAATGTTGAGGAAAAAATGAGAGGAAAATTAAAGGCTAATTTTAAGGGCACCCCAACTTTTGCTTGGGGCTAGCCGAACTTCTTCCAAATTTATTTACATGTTTGTCATCCAAAATTTTGCTTGGGACTAGCGCAATTTTTTCAGGGTTAGGGTTAGAGTTCCTCCTCCTCCTCCTCTTCTGTCTCCTCCTCCCCCTCCTAGGTCGGCCGCCGCCGTCACCCGGCACCTCGGTGACCCGAGGGACAGCTCCTCGCCGCCAGAGGCCGCCAACCCTACCAAGCAGCGCACAGGAGCTGTTGTGGCCGTGCGCTTACTGCCGCTGTCGCGCGTTTGCTGCTGCTGCTGCCACATTTGCAGACGCCGTTGCAAGCTATTGGCCGGTCGACGGACCCCCCTCGCACACCGACGAGCCCCTGGCGAGCTCGCGCGCCATCGAGCGACACCAGCCCTCCTCTGCCTTCTTCTCCTCCTCCAATATCCAATTTTTTTCAGGACTGTCAAATAATTTGACAATCCTCCCAATAGCAAGGACTGTCAAAAATATGACAGTCATTTATATTGGAAGGACTGCCAAAAATTTGACACTCCTTCCTATTGGAAGGACTGTCAAAAATTTGACAGTCCTATGTCAAATTTTTGATAGTCCTCCTCCTCTTGATCCATAGCCGCCTCCCCCTCCTCCTCCTCTTCCGCCGCCTTCTCCTCCTCCTCCTCGTCCTCCTCCGCTTCCTCCACCTCCTCCTCCTCCTCTTTGGGGGTTGGGCTAGCCCCAAGTAAAAATAGGGCTGTCTCCAGTAAAAGTTCTACCAAATTGGGTTGTCCCCTAGTAAGAGTTAGCCTCCAGCAAAAGTTGGGGTGCCCTTAGAATTAACCAAATAAAAAGGAGTGGTGTTTGGGAAGGAGGAGAGAAAATGAGAGAGAGGAATTTGCGAAAAAAAATCATATGGGCCCCACTCAAATATTTTCCTCCCAAAGTGAGAGAAAAATGGAGAGAGATGGGAGGATCATGAAAGAAATTACCCAACTACCCTTCAATAAAGTAAGTATTATTTATGATTTAAAAAAATCAATGACTAAATGGTAATTATATCTTTCTCCATAAATAAACAAAATATTATTCTTAAAAATTTTATTCTCCTACTTTTTGGTTATCCAAACAAGTGAATGAAAAATTAATTTTACCTTCATTTTACTCTCCTCCATTTTTCTTTCCCTCAAAATTTCCTTCCTCTCCTCAAAAAAGTTCCCAAACACACTGTAAACCTTAGTGAGCAGTTGGGAATAGGAGAAAGTTTGGGATTAAACCAATGTTAGGATTAGCTTTTATTAATAAAAAGTTATTTATGTTTTAATTAACATTTGAATAAATAATCAATTATTATAAGTTGTATTATGGTTAGGGTAGTGTGTTCTTATAAAATAAGGCTTTTTCTAAGGGTACTACCACTTTTACTTGGGGCTAGCACAAAAATGTTTCAAAATATTACAAGTTTGCCATCAATTTTTTTTTACTTGGGGCTAGCCCAAGCAAATGTATAAACAAAAACTTTTCATTTTTTTTTTCTCTCCCTCTACTCTTTTCTTCTCTTTCAACATTTTTAGGTCATAGAATTAAACCCTATCCCAAAATTTTCCAACCTATATTTCTAGATTATAAAATTCTATACTATATGGCAAGACAACAAAAAGTAACTAATACAGAAAGAAACAGGTATACACCATATCAGATAAGAAAAACACAAGGATATATTATGGACGCCATAAGCCTCTAAAGTGCCCACAGTAGACACCAGTTACTTTTGTTTCCATTCGCCCCTTCTATAAAGCAAGGGCAGATAAAGCAGTTTAAATCTCCTAACCTATATGTGCAACTATTTTCTTTGCGAGCAAACTTTGGCCTATCACCAATTTCTTGGAAGCAGCTGATTGATGGTCTTATGATACTTCACTCTCCCAAAGCAATCAAATACTATAACCTTGTTCACTAAACAAAGTGCTCGCATACATGATAGAAAAACAGAGACTTTGCTACTGAACTAATTCATAAAATTGAAGGACTGCCAGCCCTCTGGCAGTCCTAACATAATGAAGGCCCTGTCAGGGGGCTGACAGTCCTGTATGAAACTCTCTGTGAAGAGAGTTTCATACAGAGTTTGGATCAGGACTGCCAGGCCTCTGGTAGTCCTAACATAATGAAGGACTGCCTGGGGGCTGGCAGTCCTGTATGAAACTCTCTTCACAAACTCTCTTCACAGAGAGTTTCATACAGGATTGCCAGGCCCCTGGCAGTCCTAACATAATGAAGGACTGCCAGGGGTCTGGCAGTCCTGTCCTAAACTCTCTGTGAAGAGAGTTCTATATGATCTTTCCAACTTAATGAAGGACTACCAGGAGTCTGGCAGTCTTTAATAAGAGGAAAGCATTAGAGCCTGTTGGAGTTTGGTCTTTTTCAAGGTGAATTTTAGTCCCACATCGGCTAGACCAAAGGAGTTGCATCTCTATATAATAGCTTTCCTATTTTAGAGATGCACATGTGGTGTGGAGGTGCACAAGGGTGTGCCATGTGGGGTTATTTTTCTAATGGGAAAAGGGCTAAATCAATAATAAAAGCATTCATGCTTTTTGCTCTTGGGAAATTCATTTCCATGGGAGCTAAGTCCCGTAGGGGCTTAGCGACTCGGACTCGGACTCGGACACGGTCACGGACTCGGACTCGGGCTCATGAGGCGTAATGTGGCATTTTGTTGGCGCACTTTTCACTTAGCACGTCAGCGACGACGCAGGGTTGCTCGGGTTGCGCTGGGTTGCGCAGGATTGCGCGGGTTGCTCGGATTGCGCAGGCGCGCTGGTTGCGCTGCGTGCGCGGTGTGCGCGGTGCGCGCAGTGTGCGCAGTTCATGTCACGCCCCAGAACCAGAATACTGGAGAGCGGGGGCAGACATAGCCAGCTACGTATAACGGAATGGAATCCACACCGCTATACGGTCACGGCTGTCTAGATATGTGAGGGTTTCACTACAATCCATCGATCTCTTAAGGTCATAAAATAGCCTATTGTCTCAATCTCAACCAACTAATAATAATTACAAGATGTCAGATCTCCAAATATACAATTGTAAGGCGTCCCAAACATTACATATCCAGATGATCATGAAGCTAGTCGTTACAAAATGTGAGGACTAGCAAGAGTTCAGTCATACATGATCAACCCCCGGGGCTTGTCAATCATGTTACAGCCCGTAGGCAGACGGTAAGTAAGTACAATCGAGCTAACACTTGCTCGTCGGCTAAACGCCTCAAAAGAATAATTTACAATATTACAGTGGGAGAACAAAAAGAAACCCACTCGATGCCCTGGTTACGCCTGGTGACCACCATCGGGCTGGAAAGCAGGTAGATCCTTTGCTGCTGCTCTGGTATCTGGCCATACAAAACCAGCTGGGTCAGACCCCAGAAAGAGCAAGTGCCACAAAGGAGGCTTCACTTAAGGACTAAAACCAACAAATCATTAGCATTCAACAGGTAAAAAAATAATAAGTAACACAGTTTGGGGTTTGTGCACTACCAATGCACTTATCCCAATCAGAGAAAATAACTAAGTGAAGCATCATTGACATAAAAGAACTGGAGAATCATGCTAAATAAAACATAGCGGGACAATATATGAAGAGAAAACGAAGAAGAAACATGGTAAGTGATATATAAAAGACATTCTTGTACAGAATCAATAAAAGATAGGACATATGGAAAAGCATGCCAGGATGATATACGATGAGATAACCATGGGACTATTCAGATAGCTAGGTTACAACCCGTAAACCAAACAAGGACCGGGGTTATAACCCTTCGTCTGAACGGAACTTGGTTTCTCTCACCATTTATCGGCAAGATGAATATAAGAAATCAGGTCAAGTAACAATCTGGAGTGACAATCATTATAGTGACAATCATTATAGTGACAATCTGGAGTGACAATCATTATAGTGACAATCTGGAGTGACAATCTTCCAATCATTCTGGTACAATCCTACAATCAATCAATTCTAGACAATACCATACTGGACTAGACTCCATCCATTCAATCACGGCCAATCATTGCCTACGGCTTTCTACATTAACTAACTAGAGTTGTCACAATCCTAGTTACTATCAAGATGCAATGAGATGCTCCAAGTAGTCACAGGCCCTGCAGCTACCCAGGTTATCCAGGCAATCATTATAGTGACAATCCAGAGAGTTCAATCATTAAAGTGACAATCGAGAGAGAGTGCAAGACAATAGAGTTCAATCATTAAAGTGACAATCGAGAGTGCCCCACATGACAGTGGGCTGGAAATGTGCCCTACTCGTCGGCAGGCTACAAGTCCAAACATTTGCGGCCGGAATAACGGGGTCGCCTGTAACTGGAGAACATCTCTTCATGACTAGTAGATTATTCTAGTTATTAACCTTAGTTTATTTCAATATGTACCCCTGACCGTGGTACTCAGGGGTACATGCCCTAGAAATGATGCGAGACAAGACTGGTTCATTTATACAAGCACAATCGCCCACGGTGTCAAGTCATTATACAGGTCATGTCATGGCAAGTAGCCGCCGCAACGGCTTATCGAGATATAACATGTCAGGTTATCCGGTCAAGTATACTAGTCAGGAGTGCGCCACGACGGGCCACTATCATGTCATGTCAGGTTACTGGTCGAGAGCGCACCACCACGGGTCATCATCAAGTCAGGTTGTCATATCAAGTCTATCATGTCAAGCCAATCATGTCAAGTTATCATTCCAAATATATTAAATAAATTCGTGATTATCAAGTTCATGACAAAAGGCGTAAGGATATAAAATGGACGTAAAATATCTAATAAAATATCAATATAAGGGCTTATAGAAGAGCCAAGCTTAAAGAATTAAATCCAAATCTCCAAGAGCCAATAGATTGTGCAAGGGGTCAGGGGGTTGGATTGTGCAGGGTGTCAACTGCGCAGGGGTGGAGTGCGCAGGGTCCAAGCGCACAGGGTTGGATTGCGCTGGAAGGGGCAAGCTGGACTGCGCCGGGCTAGATTGCGCAGGGCTGAACTGCGCAAAGAATAGACTGCGCAACAATGGATTGCGCAGCAATAGGTTGCGCAGCAATAGGTTGCGCAGTCGGTGAACTGCACAGCAATGGATTGCGCCAGCACTGGACTGCGCAGCGATGGATTGCGCCAGCACCAAGAGGCACTGGACTAGCTGGATGAATTGCGCCAGCGCTAAAGAGCGCTGGGCTGGGCAAGCTGGATTGCGCCAGCGCTAAGGAGCGCTGGGCTGACTGGATTGCGCCCGGGACAGAAGGTCATCTTCCCCAAAGCTAAGAGCAAATGGCCATGGAAATTCAAAACTTCAAAAGACCATAACTAGGTCAAATCTCAACGAAAATCCACTTTGCAAAGGACTAAATTGTGTGAAATTAAATTCTCTTCAACATGGAACAATCAAAACATGAAAATGAACAAGTTTTATAGATCAAAACCACCAATTTTCAAAAATACTTCAATCCTAGATCTACAAATCTCCAAGCTCCAAATGGAGAAAACCCAAGTTCTAATGTTGCTCAAAATGAGCTAATAAAACTAATAGACAAATAAAATGTAGCCCTCAAGTGATAGCAAGATGCACTTGCCTAGGTTGGTGGTGGTGGAGAGGAAGAAGCTTGAGGAAGAAGATGAAGAAAATAATAAGGAGAGAGAGAGAAGTTGATATTTATAATAGGGTAGGGTTCTCCATGTTAAACCAAAATAGACCAAACCAAAATAAACCAAGGTGAACCAAGTCAAGGCCAATAAACTCTCTCTCTAGCAATTTAAACCAAATGAACCATGAAATAAACCCAAGCTTCACTAATCCAAAATAATAAACCAATGAACCATTAAAACCAATTGAACTGTTAATGCCAATAAAAATCAAGCCAATGCAAAATAAACCAAGGTAACTAATCATGACTAAAATAAAATAAAATATGGGTCCAAAACACGTATACGTACACTAAATACGTATCACGAATTTGGGACATTACAGTTCAGTGCGCGCTCTATTGCGCAGAGTGCAAGGAGCATTGAGTGTACGCAGTTGGCAGCAGAACGTGCGTTTGCATGTTCTGGGCGGTTGCTACATGTTCGGGATAGTTATTACCACGTCCCTAACTTTGTGGCAACCGTCCAGTTGCTGCAGGGCCTATATAAGGCATCCTCTCTCTCAAGGCTCAAGACTGAATAGAAAGAGAAGCCACCAGAAAGTTTACGAAGTGTGCTTTAGCACAAGTAAACAGAGAATTCAGACGTGTTCTTTAACACATTTCTGATCTGTCAGCCATCGAGAGAGAGAGAAAAGGCGCCGCACCAGCGTTGCTTTTGCACGGGAGTTCGTGTCCATCCGAGGAGTCAGAAGAGCAGGAGTGTTCCAAGTTCTCCGACGAACTTGCTGGTTCCTGGAAGTTGTTCGTGTAGGGCGAATAAAGCTTTGAGCAACGGTGATCATTCACCCCAGCAGGCCATCTTCCATCTCTCGCCTGTCATCGTCTTCGCTGCTGTGATTACGAAATCTTTTTAGATTCTCGTAATATCATAACGATATCTTTTTAGATTTTCGTTATACTTGCGCAACCTTCTTAGAAGTGTTGTGTTGGAACATTGTTTTTACAATTGTTTCATATTCTCAGTTTTCCATCGAAAAATTGTGTTCCGGTACTAACAATCTCAAAGCTTTATTGCTACGATAGAAAACATTAATGCTTCACTCCTCAATACTGACTTCTGTAAGTTAGAAAAATTTGATGGAAAGCATTATCAAGTCTGGAAGAGGATGGTTTATCTCACTCTTCAACTCAGAGACGTTGATCTGGCCCATTGGTCATATGGTCAACCTGATTTTAATAATTGATTAAACTCTGTCTGGATATACGAAGCTAGTCGGGACATCTCGGACTCTTCGACATAATCAAGAATGGCTATCTACTGAATTCAAGACCGAAGATCTGTTTGCCTACTCGAGTCTGTAATTCCTTATGCAATGTATTTTTATTTTATTTGAGTCTAGAAATATGTTGTACACCGAGTCGTACTGGCAAATAGGCTACCCTTAAATGAGTTCAAAATGTTTTTAAAAAATGTCCTTTCAAAAAGGTTTACAAAAAGGTTTTCAAAAAGGTTTTCAAAAATCACCAAAAAGCTTTTTAAAATCCTAACTAAACCCTGACTTAACCCTGACAGAACTCGGACCGAGTTCGGCCAGAGTTCGGCCAGAGTTCGGTTGGTGTCCGTTGTGATTTTGAATCCTTGGAACTTGGTCCTCCTGCAGTTGCAGATTTGACCGAGATTTGATCATAGAGTTCTGTCCGAATTCTGTCCGAATTCTGTCAGAAGTCTGCCTTTGGAATTCTTATAAATAGAGAAGGATTTCGATCATTTCAACTCATTCATTCACTTTCAATCTTCTCTCTATCTAAAGCTTTCAGTCTTCCAAAGAGTTTTCTAGAGCTTTCAATTTCAGATCCCAAGCCAATTACAATCCTCTAGTCGATTTGCCAGTGCGGTACGGTCTAGAAGTTTTTGAGAGATTGTAATCAGAAGGCTTGATTGAAGAATACCTCTTCACATTTGAAGTTGGACGAGTTCTTCATATCAAAGCTCGCGTTGTAGAAGTTGCAAGGACTTCGTAAGAAAACTTACAGTTTTTCCAATAGTGGATTCAACTGGTAGCAAGAGTTCTACCGACTGGATTAGTCCTCAACAGAGGGAAACCAGTATACATTGCTGTCTTTGCGTTTGCTCTCTTAACTCTGTCTTTACTTTATTTCAGTTGTGATTAATATTCTGTGATTGTGCTGCTAACTTTTTTAATTAGCATTATTCCGCTGCCAACTCTATTCATCCTCCCCCCTCTAGAGTATTATGCTTTACTATTTCGTTCCTACAATTGGTATCAGAGCGGGTGTTACAGGTAAAGCAAAGATAACAGTGCAATTATTTATTTATTTTAATTAACTGTTATATAGATCACAGCACAACACATGGCAACTGTGAAATTCACAAGTGAAGGCCAGGCCACAAACAGACTCCCGCTGTTTGATGGTACGAATTATACATATTGGAAAACACGGATGAGTTTCTTCTTGAAATCACTTGACTTTGATTTATGGTCTATTGTTCTTGATGGCTATCAAAAGCCACCTCGTATAAATGTTGATGGAGTTTTAGTTGAAAAACCCCATAGCAGATATACAGAGAAAGAAAAGAAAATGGCCAGTCTTGACGCACGTGCCATTAATGCTCTTTTTTGTGCTTTAGACAGAACTGAATTTAACAGGGTGTCTATCTGCACAACGGCTAATGAAGTGTGGAAGCTACTTGAAGTCACACATGAAGGCACGACTCAAGTCAAAGAATCTAAAGTCAGCAGACTTACTCAAGAGTACGAAGCGTTCAAAATGAAGCCCAACGAAACAGTTACACAAATGTTCGAGAGATTCTTGGATATTGTGAATCCTTTGTCCTCCTTAGGCAAAGATTACAGTAACCATGAAAAGATTCGCAAACTCCTGCGAGCTCTCACCAAGAACTAGATTTCGAAGGCTACTGTAATCATTGAAGGGAACAATCTCACAACTATGTCCCTCGAAGTACTCATGGGTAAGCTACTCACTCATGAATTGGAGCTACAAGATTTTGAAGAGCCTGTACCAAAGGAGAAGACGATCGCTCTCAAGGCTCAGCACAGAAAAATTGCTGAAGGTGATTCAGACAGCAGTGGATCTGACGCTGAAGATCAAGCACTCCTAGCAAGGAAGTTCAAAAGATTCATGAGACATGAGAAGAGAGTCAAAAAAAACAACAGCAACAACTGGTATCAAGAAGATGCTGTCTGCTATGGTTGCAAGAAGAAGGGACACATGAAGAAGGATTGTCCCACAAACTCATCATCAAGCAAGAAGAACAACATGTATGAAAAAGGGAACCTGAAGAGATCAACATCACGGAAATATGCCAACACCAGCATATGGCATGAAAGTGAAGCCAGCGACTCAGAAGACGAACAATCAGAAGACGCTGCAAACGTATGCTTTATGGCATTCGATCAGGTACCTACTGAACCTGTAGTTGATACTTATGATGACTTCACCTTTGAGCAATTAGGAGATGCCTTCAGTGACCTGATGACTGATTACAGGAAACTGCGTAGCAAGTATCAGACCTCTAAAAAGGTACTCAAAGAGTACAAAGGTGAAATAGGTAGACTTACCGACCTACTAGCTGAGGTTAGAAATAATGTTAGTGAGTCTGGTGAGCTTTCTTCAACAAAGCTCTTATTACACGAGACTACCAAGTCATCTGAAGAGAAAGACAAAATTATTGACCAACTCAAGGAAGAACTTTCTATAGAGAAGAAAAGTCTTCGATGTGCATAAATCAGAAAGGAAACACTCACTTCTGATTATACTAAGTTGTATGACACTTCCAAAAGATTGGAAATTAGGTTAGAAAAACAGCCTGAGTCTGCTGCTTCCTTCCCTAACACGTGTCACTTACCGAAAAATCGGAACATTTCCAAGCCAAACACTGTCAGACCTAACCCTATCAAACCTTTACCCCAAAAGGTTAAGCCCAAACAGGATTATAGGTATGCTTTCTTCTATACTAGAAAACCTAAACCTACCAACCATGCACACCACTCAGCCTTCAACACTCGACATGCACAATGTCATTATTGTGGCCTCATTGGTCATATTTCATCTGCATATAGAATGAGAAAGCTTGTTGATTTAAATGTTTATGCTTGGATACCAAAAGCTAACAATTCAGGACCCTACAAGAAATGGGTACCAAAAGTTTTATCTGCAAACTGTTTTGTAGGTGGGACACCCTTCACATGCTAGAAGCAAATGGATCCTCGACAGCGGTTGCTCACGACATATGACCGGTGACGCTACCTCATTTGCAACACTATCGAAGAAAAAGAAGGAAGGCTATGTCTCCTTCGATAATAACTTGAAAGGGTATATTATTGGTATCGGTGATGTTGGTAAGTCTCCCTATCCTGTGATTAAGGATGTCTGTATGGTTACCGAGTTGAAACATAATCTACTCAGCATAAGTCATCTAGCTGACCATGGTTATGGCATCAACTTTGGCAAAGACAAATGTACTATAGTTGATAGCTCAACTGGTAGTACTATCTTTGAAGGTATCAGGGAAGACAATATATATGTTTTCTATTTGTTAGAAGAAACTAACATTTCATGTAGATGCTTAATGGCCAAGAGTGATGAGAGTCATCTGTGGCATATGAGACTCGGTCACGCTAATATGGATACAATCTCAAGATTATCCACAAAGAAGCTAGTACGCGGTTTACCGGATATTACATTCAAGAAGGACTCGGTATACAGCCAATGTGAAAAGAACAAAGCTACCAGATCCACATTCAAGTCAGTAAATGCAGTATGTACTACTAGACCTCTACAATTGCTTCATATGGACTTATTTGGTCCTAGCAGAGTTGCTAGCCTCGGAGGTAAGCTTTATGCTTTCGTAATTGTAGATGATTTCTCTAGATACACGTGGGTATATTTCTTGACACGCAAGAATGATGCATTATCCAAATTTGTCGCCTTTTGTAAGAAAGTACAGAATGAAAAAGGTTACATGATCACTCGTATTAGAAGCGATCATGGAGGCGAATTCGAGAATGCTGATTTTGAACAATTTTGTGACACATACGATTTTGTACACGAGTTCTCCTGTCCTAGGACTCCACAACAAAATGGAGTTGTGGAACGTAAGAACAGAACTCTAACCGAAATGGCCAGAGTAATGTTAAACCAGTTTAGTCTACCCAAATATTTCTGGGCTGAAGCTGTCAATACAGCTTGCTTTGTTCTCAATAGAGTTCTAATTCGACCCAAATTGAAGAAGACTCCATTTGAGTTATGGTTTGATAGAATTCCATCTGTTTTATATTTTAGAATATTTGGTTGTAAATGTTTTATTCTTAATACAAAAGACAATTTGGAAAAATTTGATGAAAAGGCCGATGAAGGTATATTTTTAGGTTATGCGGCCAAGAGCAAAGGATACAGAGTCTTCAACAAACGAACCATCGAAGAGTCAATCAACGTCACTTTTGATGAACTAAATCAAATGACTATCGATGACAGTGATGAAGATCTGACTGCATCAAGCTCAACATCAGCTGATCCTCAACCAAGCTCTGCATTAGCTGAACCTCCTAGAGAAGATCCAGGAACCAGCTACCTTCAGAATCTATCGAAAAGGTTGAAATTTACAGCTGATCATCCAAAAGATTTGGTAATTGGTGATATTACCAAAGGAGTAAGTACTCGTACATCCAGTAGAGATATTATTTCTAGTGTTGTATTTATTTCACAGCTAGAACCCAAAACTATTGATGAAGCATGTAGTGATAGCTTTTGGATAGATGCTATGCAAGAGGAATTAAACCAATTTGAACGGAATCAAGTTTGGAAACTTGTTCCCAGACCTATTGATCATCCGGTCATTGGCACCCGTTGGGTATTCCGAAATAAACTAAATGAGAATGGTTTAGAGTGACTCGTAATAAGGCTCGACTCGTAGCTCAAGGATACAATCAAGAAGAAGGTATCGACTACGATGAGACTTATGCCCCAGTTGCGAGATTAGAATCCATTCGCATGTTATGTGCATTTGCATGTTTTCATGATTTCAAACTTTTTCAAATGGATGTCAATAGTGCTTTTTTTAAATAGTTTTATAAAAGAAGAAGTTTTTGTAGCACAACCTCCAGGTTTCACGGATTTCAAAAACCCTGATCATGTTTTCAAGTTGAAGAAAGCCTTATACGGTTTAAAACAAGCCCCTCATGCTTGGTATGATCGTCTAAGCTCTTTTCTACTTGACAACGGTTTTTCAAAAGGCAAGGTTGACACTACACTGTTTATTAAGTCTTTTAATGGCAAACTTCTTTTAATTCAAATCTATGTTGATGATATTATATTTGGATCTACTGATGAATCTCTGTGTCAAGAATTTTCTAAGTGTATGCAGAATGAGTTTGAGATGAGCATGATGGGAGAGCTGAAATTCTTTCTCGGATTGTAAATCAAACAAACTGATAATGGGACATTTATAAATCAAGCCAAGTATAAAAAAGACCTGCTAAAGAAGTTTGATCTGGACAATGTCAAACCGATTGGCACTCCAATGGCAACTTCAACAAAGCTTGATTCAGATGAACAAGGCAAGCCAGTCGACACACGTAAGTATCGAGGTATGATTGGTAGTTTACTTTATTTAACTGCTAGTCGTCCAGATATAATGTATAGTATTTGCCTGTGTGCACGTTTTCAAGCTAATCCAAAGGAATCACATCTGTCCGCAGTTAAGCGTATCTTTCGATACCTTAAGGGAACTTCTTCTTTTGGCTTGTGGTATCCCAAAACTAAGTCCTTTGACCTTATTGGTTATTCGGATGCAGATTTTGCTGGATGCAAAGTTGATAGAAAAAGTACCAGTGGCACATGTCATTTCTTAGGCAAGGCTTTAGTCTCATGGTTTAGTAAAAAGCAAAATTCTGTAGCCCTATCAACAACAGAGGCTGAGTACATCGCCGCAGGACGTTGTTGTGCTCAGATTTTGTAGATGAAACAAACCCTAGAAGACTATGATTTATTTTACACACATATTCCCATTTTCTGTGATAACACGAGCACTATTAATTTGACTAAGAATCCAGTATGTCACTCTCGTACTAAATATATCGAGATTCGACATCACTTTCTTAGAGATCATCATCAAAATGGAGATATAAACCTTGTGTACATAGATACTGAAAATCAACTAGCTGACATCTTCACTAAACCTCTAGCGGAAGATCGTTTCAATTATTTACGTCGAGAATTAGAAATTTTGGACGTCAATAATATTAGTTAATTTTATTTTATGATTATATATCATTACACAAAAACTGTGTTAGAGACAAGCCAATAAAGAGTCTGTCTGTCACCACAACTACGGTTGAAGCGAAGCGGTACTTAAGAGTTCCCCGGTGAACCTCCGCCAGCTGGGACAGTACTCCTACGGCTAATCTGAAACAGTCGCTGTGTAACGACATTTAATCTATAAAATAATATTAATTATGTTAATTGAAGTTGAAATGACTAATCTCTGAATTAAATATTTGAAATGAGACAATGAAAAAGAATGGCAAAAATCAACTATAAAGAACCCTAGGCGAATTCGGCCAGAGCTCTGACCGAATTCGGCCCGAGTTCGGTTGATGGTTTCAAGTTATATATACAGAACCCGAGAAGCCCTTCTTCTTCATTGCTTCCAAACTAATCACAACAGCAGCAGCAGCCGCGAAGGAGCCCCGAACCCTAGCTTTTCACCACCCTCATTCTTCCAATCCAAGTGGTGAAATCAATCCAAAATTTGGATTCGTATGGATTTCGTCGTTCTCTTCGACATACTTTGATTTCGGGAGGTATAACCCCATCTTTCTCCACTTTTCAATTAGTGCATTTTATTTCAATTTGTACAAATGGCACCCAAATTCAATCCTTCAAAGAGGAAGAAGACGAACCCTAGTGAGGAAGGGTCATCTTCGCATCCGCATACGGATTCCCTCTTCTCGTCGGTCCAAACGAGCGACGGTGCGTTCGACGGGTTTTTCTTTCAAACCCTAGACCAAGCCCTACTGTGGTATGGAGACTTCTCTATGAGATTCATATACACAGGCGCTCCAGTCAAATGGACTGTATTTCCTGATCATCGTCATTTCTTTGAGGCATTAGGGTTACATCTTTTTGTTAAAATCTACTTCCCTATAGCAACTAATGTCATTAGATTATTTTATTACAATCTCATATTAAACACTTTTGATGTGAGCACTCGTGTTGGAGGTATTGATATTAATTTCAATGATGACCTCTTAGCGGAGATCCTTGGTATCCCTAACGAAGGTGCACCGCTAGTTGACATCACTGAATTTGATTTTCCCGAAGGCACGACACTCGCCAGTTTCAAAGCAGAACTCTGTGCACCTGATAGAGTACACTCTGGAAAGTTCAAGGCTAACAACCTGAACTTGTTTAACTATGAATTGTATCGCATCATCTATTCTACTATCCTTCCTAAATCCACTTCAAAGGATGATGTGACTTCTCTTGAGCTGTCTACCATGTACCACATTCTTAAGGGGATTCTATTTTCTGTCCCTAAGACCATGATTCAGATGATGGGTCGTTGTCGTGCAAGAGATAGAAATCTCTCTTACGCGATGATTCTCCCATGCATCTTTTAGCGCTTCGATATCGATCTGTCGACTTGAACTCAGGACCCTGAGCCCAAGTTTATTCAGTTATCTTGTCGTAGCATGACTGCTTCAGCTCCACCTCCTGCTCCTCCTACTGCACCTCCTCCACCACCTCATCAGTATGCCATGACATTTGAGGGCATACATCAGCATTTATCTGCTTTGCACGTCTCGATGACGGACATGGCTCGCGAGCGTGAGTTTCGCGACGTCACCCGCTATCAGGCGCTTGTAAACTCCTTAGCTGATCTTCGTTTCGCCCAGACTGGTCATTCAGCCGGTTCCATCCCTAGAGATCCAGCTTTCTCTGGTTACCGCTGTGAGGATGAGGCTGTTCATGCCTACTTCCAGCCCAGTAACGCCTATGATTGGTACCGTCCTGATCTTGCTCCACCTCGTGACTTTGTTGGTGAGTTCTACGCTGGCGCCCCTCCTCATCCTTCTGGCGCTGGTTATACCTCTGGAGCTGGTACTTCAGGACATGCTGGTCGAGCTGCTGATGATGATGATGAGGATGATGATGAGGAGATGTGACTATATGATTTTGAGTGATATTTTATTGTGCACTTGGAAATGCTCCGACATTCCAAGTTATTATCAGTACTTTTTGATTATTATTAGCACTTTTTAGTTTGCTTCAGTACTCTTTTATTTTCATGGACATGTTTATTATGTCTCAGTTTATGGCATTCCAGTTTTCAGCACTATGTTTCAGTTTCAGTTTACGATAGCACTATTTCTTATATTGCTTCATTCTTTATAACTGCCTATAAAATTACATGCCTGTGATGATTTTTTTCTGCGATAATACATGCCTGTGATATTTCTCTTTTATTTCTGCCTTATTTCTTTTATATGTATTTTTTCACTATTTGTTACTTATGCATTGATTGCGGGGGAGCTTTATCTTTTGCAATTATTTTGCTAAGTGGCAAAGGGGGAGAAAAATTAAAAGATCTAACATTTTTTTGAGATAATACAGGATATGAACAATTCTACTTTTTGATATTTTGAACAAGCTTAATGTTATATTATTCATAGTTTGTCAATTATCAAAATGGGGGAGATTGTTGGCCCATTGGTCATATGGTCAACCTGATTTTAATAATTGATTAAACTCTGTCTGGATATACGAAGCTAGTCGGGACATCTCGGACTCTTGGACATAATCAAGAATGGCTATCCACTGAATTCAAGACCGAAGATCTGTTTGCCTACTCGAGTCTGTAATTCCTTATGCAATATATTTTCATTTTATTTGAATTTAAAAATATGTTGTACACCGAGTCGTACTGGCAAATAGGCTACCCTTAAATGAGTTCAAAATATTTTTAAAAAATGTCCTTTCAAAAAGGTTTACAAAAAGGTTTTTAAAAAGGTTTTCAAAAATCACCAAAAAGCTTTTTAAAACCCTAACTAAACCCTGACTTAACCCTGACAGAACTCGGACCGAGTTCGGCCAGAGTTCGGTTGGTGGTCGTTGTGATTTTGAATCCTTGGAACTTGGTCCTCCTGCAGTTGCGGATTTGACCGAGATTTGCTCATAGAGTTCTGTCCGAATTCTGCCCAAATTCTGTCAGAAGTCTGCCTTTGGAATTCCTATAAATAGAGAAGGATTTCGATCATTTCAACTCACTCATTCACTTTCAATCTTCTCTCTATCTAAAGCTTTCAGTCTTCCAAAAAGTTTTCTAGAGCTTTTAATTTCATATCCCAAGCCAATTACATTCCTCTAGTCGATTTGCCAGTGCGGTACGGTCTAGAAGTTTCTGAGAGATTGTAATCAGAAGGCTTGATTGAAGAATACCTCTTCACATTTGAAGTTGGACGAGTTCTTCGTATCAAAGCTCGCGTTGTAGAAGTTGCAAGGACTTCGTAAGAAAACTTGCAGTTTTTCCAATAGTGGATTCAACTGGTAGCAAGAGTTCTACCGACTGGATTAGTCCTCAACAGAGAAAAACCAGTATACATCGCTGTCTTTGCGTTTGCTCTCTTAACTCTGTCTTTACTTTATTTCAGTTGTGATTAATATTCTGTGATTGTGCTGCTAACTGTTTTAATTAGCATTATTCCGCTGCCAACTCTATTCACCCCCCCTCTAGAGTATTACGCTTTATTATTTCGTTCCTACAGATCACGTGCTGCTTGAAGAGGAACCTACTATTCCAGATGCTGGGTCTGCTGCCGCAATCTCTGCGGCTACTAAACTTCAGGCCAAGTGGAGAAGGGAGAATAGCATTTGCATGTTACTTATCCTGAATGCTATGGAGGATTCCCTAGCAGAATCCTACAGTAAGAAACCAATTGCCAGAGACATATGGGAGTCTCTGGAAAAATTGTACGAAGAAGACAAGAACAGGAGCAAAATATTTGTGGTTGAAAAATATCACAAATGGCTCTTTGAGGACGAGAAGTCCATGCTGCCGCAGGTAAAAGAATTTCTGAAGCTGCGATAAAAGTTGGAAGACGAGGCAATGCCCCTCCCTGACAAGTTCGTTGTTGGAGGGATTGTCTCAAAGCTCCCCGCTGGTTGGAGTAAGTTCTATGCAAACATGCATAGGAAGAAGCTTGAGATCAGCCTTGAAGATCTCTTGCAGGAAATCTATGTTGAGGACCAGATGCGGACTCAACTGAAGGTGGACACACTGTCTAAGCAATTGGCTAACGCTAATTTGGTTCAGACCAAGGAACCAAGGGGAAAGCAGGCGGCTTCCCACAGCAAGAAGAAGGACCCTAACAATCTGAACGTGAAGGGGACTTCCTTCAAGCGAAAGAAGGCAAAGTCTCAGATGCCTTGTTTCAAGTGTGGCAAGAAGGGCCACTTCAAGAATGAATGCAAAGCAAAGACCAAGCAATCAGAGCAAGGAGAGCCTAGTAAGGTATCAATGATCACTGACGTAGTTGCTATGATTGCACAGGTTGATGCGGTAAGGACTGACTCTGACTGGTGGGTAGACACTGGAGCCTCCTGTCATGTCTGCTCCAGTAAGGAATGGTTCACCACCTATACACCTACTTCTGAAGTGGTTATGATGGCGAACCAGGCACAAGCTGAAGTGCTTGGGATCGAGACGGTGGTATTGAAGCTGACTTCGGGGAAGTCTCTGACACTTCAAGGCGTGAAGTACGTACCTGCTATCGCCAAGAACCTGATCTCGGGAGGCCTACTCTGTAATGCAGGCCTCAGGATGGACATCAATGCTGGCCAGATGGTGATGTCTATCAAGGGAACATATTTCGGGAAAGCTTTTTATACCGAAGGAATGTTCAAAATTCAACTTGTAAATCAGTCCAATGTAATTAATGTGATTAATGAAATCACTCCTTCTGCTTATACTATTGAGTTGTGGCATAATAGGCTAGGACATGTTCATTGTAAACGAATAAACAGAATGTCTAGTCTAGGACTTATCTCCAAATATGGTGATAAGGCAGAGAAATGTGAAGTTTGTGCTCAAACAAAGATTACAAAGAAACCCTTTCCTCGGGTTAATCGAAGTACAGATCTTCTGGAGTTGGTACACTCTGATATCTGTGACTTCAAACAGTTCTCTACAAAGGCCAGGATGAAGTATTTCATTACCTTCATCGATGACTTCTCAAAGTATACGTTCGTCTACTTGCTGAAGGCTACAGACGAAGCATTCGAGAAGTTCAAGGAGTTCAGAGCCGAAGCTGAGCGGCAGACTGGACAACAACTCAAAAGGATAAGAAGTGATCGAGGTGGGGAGTACAGGTCTCATGAATTCGCATCGTTCTGCAAAGAACATGGAATTGTCAATGAGACTACGGCTCCGTACTCTCCTCAATCAAATGGAGTAGCAGAGAGGAAGAACAGAACGTTAACAGAAATGATTAACTCAATGTTGTTGACTGCGGGTCTTCCTAAGTGCTACTGGGGAGAAGCTGCATTGACGGCCACTTTTATTCTAAATAGAGTGCCTCATGCAACTTCAGATGTTACTCCTCATGAACTCTGGTTCAAGGTCAGACCTAACTTGAATGTCATTCGAGTGTGGGGGTGTTTGGCGTATGTCAAGCTTCCAGATCTGAAGATTCAGAAGCTTGGGACAAGGACTACTAAGACGATCTTCTTGGGGTATGCCGAGAAGAGTGATGCTCGGAGATTTCTTGATATTGAATCAAATCATATCATTGAATCTCGCGACGCAGAATATTTTGAAGACAAATTTACAAGGCACAAGAATATTGTTCTTTCGGATGTTCCGGAGAATAACGAGGGTGCGCAAGAAACTGAAGTCTTCAATGAAGATGTGGTCCAAGAAGATGTTGTTGTTGAAACAACGGTTGAACCAGAACAAGCTGAGCCGTCAGCTAAGCGTGTGAGGAGGCCGAAGGACTTCGGAAGTGACTTTGTCACCTATCATATGGAAGCAGATCCGCTTACCTGTGATGAGGCAATGAAGACCAGAGACACAGTTTTCTGGAAGGAGGCGATTGACAATGAGATTGATTCTATCACCTCAAATAACACTTGTGTGTTGGTTGATCTTCCTGAAGGAGCGAAACCCATCGGATGCAAATGGATCTTCAAGAAGAAGATGAAAGCAGACGGAACTATTGACAAGTTCAAGGCTAGGTTGGTAGCCAAGGGGTTTTCTCAGAAGCAGGGGATTGACTATTTTGACACGTATGCTCCAGTAGCCCAGATGACCACCATCAGAATGTTGATTGCTATCGCAGCAATACATAAGATGGTGATACATTAAATGGATGTGAATACGGCTTTCCTAAATGGCGAGCTGACCGAAGAGATTTATATGCAACAGCCAGAGGGATTTGTCATCAGGGGTCTTGAAGACAAAGTCTGCAAGTTGGTGAAATCTTTGTACGATCTTAAACAGGCTCCCAAGATGTGGCATGAGAAATTTGACAAAGTTATAAGGTCAAATGGCTACATGGTCAGCGATACGGACAAGTGTGTTTACACGAAGTTCGCTGATGGAAGAGGTGTGATCGTTTGTCTGTACGTGGACGACATGCTTATCCTAGGTACGGATATTAGCTGTGTCGCGGAGACAAAGAAATTCATCTCAAGCAAGTTCAGTATGAAGGACTTGGGGGAAGCTGATGTGATCTTAGGGATCAAGATCATCCGGACAGACACTGGACTAGCGCTGTCACAGTCTCATTATATTGAGAAAATGATCACTCGTTATGGATATCGGGATCTTCCAGGGATCGATACGCCGTACAGGTGTGATCTGAAGCTGAAGCCTAATTCAGGGGAAAGCGTCAGACAGCTGGAGTATGCAAGCGTAATGGAAAGTTTGATGTATGCTACTACTGCCACAAGGCCTGACATAGCTTTCGCCGTGGAAATGCTGAGTCGTTTCACGAGCAACCCAGGTGCTGAACACTGGAAAGCTGTAAAACGGGTTATGAGATATCTCAAGAAGACTCAGACATATGCACTGTACTACAGCGGAGATCCGCAGGTAGTGAAAGGCTTCAGTGATGCCAGTTGGTGCTCAGAGGTGGAGAGCGAGAGGTCCATAGGTGGATTTATTTTCACAATGGGTGGAGCTGCTATATCGTGGAAGTCGAAGAAGCAGTCTATGCTCTCGCGGTCATCCATGGAATCTGAGTTCTTTGCACTTGATACCGCAGCCGAGGAAGCAGAATGGCTTCGGGAGCTCATGTATGATCTTCCAGTAGTTGGGGCACAAATACCAGCGATACCGATATACTGCGACAACCAGGCGACTGCGACGGTGGCATCAAATGATCTCTTCAACGGAAAGAAGGGGACTGTACGGTTGAAGCACAGTGCAGTACACGATCTTATCAAGAGAGGTGTTATTGCAGTGATTAATGTTCGGAGTCAGGAGAACCTGGCGGATCCGTTCACCAAGGGCCTCAAGCGCCAGCTGGTCGATGACACAGCTTATAAAATGGGCTTGAAGGCATTCTGATATTGTATTATTGTATTCCTACCATAAAGTTTTATGCTATTAGTTCAAAGATTTATCTACTAGGCATCTAGCTTTTGGTTCAAGGGAGGACCACTAATCGGAAGAATATCAGGAACGGTGGATACATATTCTATTGGGCATGGAGAGGTTACGGACCTATAACCACTGTTGTCTACTATTGTTTTCTGCGGAAAATGGTTCCTGTGGGAAGGTTGGCTTAATTGCCTTAATGAGTTCTCAGGCAGAGTGAATGCCTGGTGTGCTTTACAGGAAGCATGGTAGAGCAGCACTACAAGGAGTGAAACTCCATGCTACAGTGGGGTGACTCCACAATGAGGTTCCTATATGTGGGGTGCTGTCCAGGAATAGGATAAAGCCTCGGCTTTGTAGGCCAAGTCACAGCGGCGTAGCACCGCAAATAGGCAGTTAGCCTAATGCTGTATGTTAAAATAAAGAGGGGTGTAGTCAGCACTACAAAGAGGAAGAGTTACTCATGTTACAGTGGCACGACACCACGATAAGGTACCCGGTTAGGGATAAAGCCTCGGCCTTGCAAGCCATGTCGTTGCGGCGTAACACTGCAAGGGAGCCTAATGCTTCATGCTGGGTAGTTTGGCACTACAAAGAGGCAGTTGCCTCATGCTACAGTAGTATGACACTACAAAGGTTCCCAGATATGGGGTGATTCCCAGGAAGGGGTAATGCCTCGGCTTTAAGCCATGTCATAGCGGCGTAGCACCGCAAGGGAAGCGCAAAGCGCTTCATGCCATGTCTCTTTATAATGAAATCACCTATAGTGTATGGACAAAGAGATATCAGGCCGTCTCTTGAGGGTAAACTTGTAGACGCCCAAAATTATACAATGAAACCAGGCTGACACATGGCCTTTAATGTGTAGCCAGAAGCACACGTAACTACATTATGCGAGTGTAAAGGATTTCAGCTATGATGCAGAATTCAAGGCTTAGTCCATTCTTGTATTATAGTCTGTTGTTTGACCCACACGGGAAGATTCAAGTCGTAAGCGACATCTCTCCTAATGCATGATGAACAGTTACTGTGGGGAACACTTATACCCATATATATAGAGATATGTGGGAGATTGTTGGAGTTTGGTCTTTTTCAAGGTGAATTTTAGTCCCACATCGGCTAGACCAAAGGAGTTGTATCTCTATATAACAGCTTTCCTATTTTAGAGATGCACGTGTGGTGTGGAAGTGCACATGGGTGTGCCATGTGGGGTTATTTTTCTAATGGAAAAAGGGCTAAATCAATAATAAAAGCATTCATGTTTTTTGCTCTTGGAAAATTTATTTCCATGGGAGCTAAGCCCCGTAGGGGCTTAGCGACTCGGACTCGGACTCGGACACGGACTCGGACTCGGACTCGGGCTCATGGGCTCAAGAGGCGTAATGTGGCATTTTGTTGGCGCACTTTGCACTTAGCACGTCAGCATCGTCGTTAGGCGCATAGTGCGCTTTAGTTGCGCTCGTTGTGCGAGCCACTTGTACAGCCACGTTGCGCAAGCCCAGTTGCGCATGCCTAGTTGCGCATGCCCAGTTGCGCAAGCCCAGATGCGCGCCCAGGTTGCGCTTGGGTGCGCTGGGTTGCGCTGGGTTGCGCTGGGTTGTGCAGGGTTGCGCGGGTTGCTCGGGTTGCACAGGCGCGCTGGTTGCGCTGCGTGCGCGGTGTGCGCAGTGCGTGCAGTGCGCGCAGTATGTGCAGTTCAGTGCGCGCTCTATTGCGCAGAGTGCAAGGAGCACTGAGTGTGCGCAGTTGGCAGCAGAACGTGCGTTTGCATGTTCTGGACGGTTGCTACATGTTCGGGGTGGTTATTACCATGTCCCTAACTTTGTGGCAACCGTCCAGTTGTTGCAGGGCCTATATAAGGCATCCTCTCTCTCAAGGCTCTGGACTGAATAGAAAGAGAAGCCACCAGAAAGTTTACGAAGTGTTCTTTAGCACAAGTAAATAGAGAATTCAGACGTGTTCTTTAACACAGTTCTGATCTGTCAGCCGTCGAGAGAGAGAGGAAAGGCGTCGCACCAGCGTTGCTTTTGCACGGGAGTTCGTGTCCATCCGAGGAGTCAGAAGAGCAGGAGTGTTCCAAGTTCTCCAACGAACTTGCTGGTTCCTGGAAGCTGTTCGTGTAGGGCGAATAAAGCTTTGAGCAACGGTGATCATTCACCCCAGCAGGCCATCTTCTATCTCTCGCCTGTCATCGTCTTCACTGCTGTGATTACGAAATCTTTTTAGATTCTCGTAATATCATAACGATATCTTTTTAGATTTTCGTTATACTTGCGCAACCTTCTTAGAAGTGTTGCGTTGGAACATTGTTTTTATAATTGTTTCATATTCTCAGTTTTCCATCGAAAAATTGTGCCCCGGCACTAACAGCGCCTTCTTTTGTAAATTGATTTCTGAATCCTCCACCACAATTTGTGATTCCCACTACACTATTAAAGGAATAAATGACAAAGGAATGCAATCTGTTGATGGATTGTTTAAATTCAAGTTAAAAGATAAAGAAAGGAAAAGGTAAAAATAAATTAACTTTTGAGTAGCCTTGAATTTGAACTCATGAAATACTTGGCAGCTATCTTTTTATCTTAGATATACTATGTTAAATGGACCAGCGTTTTGGTTTTCTTGACTATGACAGTTCACTGGAAATGTTTCACCAAAAGAACTCTCAGTTGTACTCTTAGCTGTGAATGTTCCAATTTCTATTGAACAGTTAAGAAATAGTTATTTTGTTTAGCTGATTTGAATAATATTCTCTGTTTCATTTCTTCACGAGTCTTTTATTCTCAACACATATTTTTACTTGGGGTAGGAATGCCAACTTAGTGGCAGTTCTAGGACTGCCAGCAAGTTGACAGTCCGATCCCCCGCCATCCTCACTCCTCTTCCCCTTGTCCTCAACGGGCTAGCCGCCCCCCTCGACGGGGACACTGTTGAGGCTCCGCACCAGCGGGTTCGGGTGCTGCCTCGTGATTGCGCATGCGGCAGGCCACCGCTCGAACGACTTCGAGTTCTCGGCGGAGGAGGAGGAGGAGGAGGGGGACACTAGGGTTAGGACTTGGACCAACAGCAAAGCGAAAGCTTCGTCAAAGGTAGTGTGAGCTGCAACTGCGACCCAGTGGACCAGCAGCTGGTCCTTATTATTCCGTTCCTGCTCCTTATTATTCGTATTCAATTCGGCGGAGGAGGTTGCAGAGGCGGAGGAGGAAGGAGATCTGCCGGGCGGAGTGATGGCGGCCGACGGTGGTCGACGGGGAGGCAGCGGAGGGGAGGATAGGGTTTTAGGGTTTTAGAGAATTTGGAAGAGAGAGAAAGGAAATGAGAAAATGAAATAAAAATGAGGGTTTGGGGGTTGGGGTAGCCCCAAGCTTTGGGCAGCCCCTAGTAAAAGTTTCACCTTCTTCGGCTGTCCCCAAGTAAGGGCTAGTCCCAAGTAAAAGGCAATTTATATGGACACATCATATTTTGATCATGGCTAGCCTGGATTGTGGCTAGTCCAAAATTTTGTGGTTTTCACTAGGCTATCCCAAAATTTTGATCCATGGCTGTCCCAAATTCCTTCCCCCCAAACCCATTTTTTTTCCCTTCATTTGCAAAATCTATTCTCTCTCTTCCAAGACCCTCACCCCTCTCTTCTTCTTCTTCCTCTTCTCCTCCACCTCTCCTCAATCCCCAACATCTTCCTCTTCTCATCCACAACACATAAATCCCCAACATCTTCCACTTCACCTCCACCATCCTCCTTTTTTGAAGAAATTAATTCAAGCACCCAAATTCTTTCTCAATTTATTTTCAAAACCCTAGAAATTAATTTGAAAAATTCAAGCATCAATTACATTGTTTATTTCAATTCTTTGTAGCCCATTTGAATGAATTAAGCTACATTAGGAGTGAAAAAATATCCATTTAAATTAAACCCAAGTATGAACGACGAGAAAACTCCGCGTCGACAAGGACTGCCCAATTTTCTGGCAGTCCTACAAACTGAATGGACTGCTAGAAAACTGGACGGTCCTAAGTTACAACATGTGAAACTTAGGACTGTCCATTTTTCTGGCAGTCCTACAAACTGAATGGACTGCCAGAAAACTGGACAGCCCTAAGTCACGACATGTGAAATAAAGGACTGCCCATTTTTCTGACAGTCCATTCAGTTTGTAGGACTGCCAGAAAATTGGACAGTCCTACATACAGTAAAGACTGCCAGAAAAATAGGCAGTGCTTTGTTTCACATGCTGTAACTTATGACTACTCAGTTTTCTGACAGTCCATTCAGTTTGTACGACTGCCAGAAAATTGGGCAGTCCTTGTTTACATTAGTTGAAACATCAATATTATGGTTTCCACCAATATTAGGGTTAGTACATTATGAGGAGCCTTTGGGTGCCATCAAAATTGGAAATGAGAAGAAAATTAGGGTTTAATTTTTGGGTGTTTTCTTCTCATTTTTTTCTCCATTAATTAAAAATCAAAATGGGAAGAAAATTAGGGGTTTAAACCCCATTGTACTTGGAGATAGTGAGGATTAGTTGAGGAAGAAAATTAGGGTTTAAATCCTATTGAAATTCTCATTTTTGTTGTTATTGTTCTTCTTCCTCTTCTTCTTTTTCTTGTTCTTCTTTGTTCTTCCTCTTCTTGGATGAGTTGAGGAAGAAGAGCAAAATTAGAAAAATTGACTTTTATACCAAAGAGTGGATAGCCACGATCACTTTCTTCAATGACAAACTTGTAAATAAATCAAAGTTCAAAATGGACTAGCCATGAATACCATGATCATATTTTGATTTGCCCATATAACTTGCCAAGTAAAAGTGTCTTTAGAAAAAAAAAAAAGCCTAAAATAAAAGGAACAACTGCACTCTAAGAAAAGGTTTCACGTGCCCTGCAGGTGCTGCAATCTTAGAGGAGGATATGAGAACGAAGGGCCAGAGGCATTTTGAATGCTAATCCGACCCCCTCTCTCGTTCCTGTGAACTGCTAGCTAGCTTGGTGGCCATGTCCCTCCGGCTGTCCCATGGCTTCTGCAGCTATCCCTCTCGTCGTAGGAGGAATAATAATACCTCAAGCCCACGGCCAAGGCCAACAACACTAATTCGATCTTCAACTTCACGTCCTTCCAGGACTCAAGTAAGTCCCTCGATCGTCTTCTTATTGCATTTGTAGCCCCTTGTTAGCAATTCGGCAAACAGAAAAAAAAAAAAAATTCAGACCGGCGAAAGTACTTAGTATAAGTTGACACAGTGCAAGTAAAATACGTTAAAAATATCGGTCAAATATTCGTCAAATAGAAATATTGAGTTTAGAAACTTCACATGCATAAACATGTTATCAAATTTGATTAAGCATTTTTTGCCAATTTTTTAATAATTCATACGGAACACGTTTCGAATCTTTCAGAAGTACACAAGTATTATACGTTTCTGAAAAATATGAAAAAATTCGCGTATAATACGAGTTTTATTTGGATGATTTCTAACAAGGGTGTAGCCTCACTCGTTGCAATCCAAGAAACAAAATATATTCTCTCGCACTTCGACTGAAGCGAGATTCGTGCCATGGAATATACCACTGTCAACATAGTTTGGTTGTGCTCTTCAGACGAAGGGATCAAACATATTAATGAGATTGATTATTATGTAGTTCGTTCTCATTTACTTGTTGGTTCCTTGGGAAACAAAAAGAAGAAAAAGGCTAAATTAGAACTTGATACCCTCAACTATCCAAAATGTTCAACTTGATACCCTCAATTTTGATAGGTGATAACTTAATATCCTCAACTATATAATAATTTTTATGTTGATACCCAAAATTTTAAAAAAGACAAAACTACCCCTTCCTTCCTAATATAGTTAATAACTCATGGGGATAACAGTGGCTAACATGAAAAGAGATTCTTCAATAATTATACCAAGCGAGTTCGTGTCCGTTGTCATTTTACAACCCAGACACTCAGATTCCGTTGTGTTACCTCTAAATGTCAGACTGTTGATTACTTCACTACTCATTTTGTTGTCTTTCCCACAACTTGGGCCTTGTTTGTTATTGATGTTGCTTTTCAAAGAGCTGAAAGCAACTTTTGAAACCAGCCTCCATCCTGCTATCAGAAGTCGACGCAAAAATATAGCTTATCATATAAGTTGGTGTTACCAAACAACTTATGAAGCAGCCCAATAATAGTACATGTGTATATGTATTACCCCATGTTAGTGTTTTTGCTTGTTGGTCTTTTGCTTTAGAAACTAGAAAGATAGTCCCACATTGGAAAAATCAAATGGATGGTATCTCTATATAAAGCTTTGCTTGTGTTGAGAGATCATATGAAGTATGGAGAGGCACATGGGTGCCATGTGGGAACATTTTTCTAGTGGAAAGAAGGCTAAACCAACAAAGAAGCATTAATGCTTTTTGTCATGCTCATGGAATAATTCCTGACTCAAGGGCATAAAGTAGCGTTTTGTTGGCGCACTTTGCACTTAGCACGCCAGCATTGTGCGCAGTTGATGCACTCGTGCGCTCGTGCGCTCGTCTCTGCGCGAGGTGCAGCACAGGTGCTACAGGGCTGCGACGCGCAGGTGTTGCGGGGCTACGGTGCGCAGGTGCCACGGACTGCTGCGGGCTGAGCGGCTATGGGGCGCAGGTGGCGGATGATGTGGCTGATTGGAAAATTTGAGCGGTTATGGAAAGATTGAGTTAATTGATCAGATCCGATATTTGTAGAATTTGAATTTAATTCATTCAAAATTTTCCATTATTCGCTTATATCTTTTCACAATCAGTTACGGCCAGGATTATGATTAGGATTTCGGCTCTTCTCTATAAATACTCTTTTCATGCCTTCATTAAGCACTTACGCCAAAATAAAGAGACGAAGAGAGAAGTGTTACCGCCGCCATTGAAGCTCAAAGGAGTTCTTCGAGTTCGTGAAAGGAGGTGACAGCGAGCGTTCCAGAAGTTCTTTCGAACTTGCTGGTTCCTGAAAGCAGATCGCAATCGGGCGAATCTTGCTTTGAGCAACGGTGATCTTCATCACCTAGCAAAGTTGTTGCATCAACTCCGGTTGAGAGCGATTCTTCATATCGTTGTATCAACTCCGGTTGAGAGCGATCATTCATCTCGTTGCATCAACTTCGGTTGAGAACGAGTATTCATCTCTCTCAGGAGAACGAATTTTTCGTCTCTCTGGAAATAAGAGTTCGAGATCTCCATCTTCTATCAAAAAACCTGTTTCGGAAATAACAATCTCAAAGAAAGATTCAGGTCTGATGGAAAACAACCGTGCACAACTTCTCGATACAAGTTTTAAACTTGAGAAGTTTGACGGGGAGCATTTCAACGTCTGGAAGAGAAAGGTCAGCCTTAATCTTCAACTCATGAGCGTCGACTATGTGTTGACAGATCTTGAGCCTTTGATTCCAGAAGGTGAAAATATTTGAAGGGTTGCTGAAGCCACGACTTTGCAGTCGAAGTGGAGGCGGGATAACAACCTCTGCAAGTTGTTGATCCAGTACTCCATGGAGGACTCTGTCGGAGTCATACAACAAAACGGTCAATATAAAGGACGTCTGAAAGTCTGTAGAGAATCTCTACAAGGCAGATGAGAACAGAAACAAGATCCACGTGACCGAAAAGGTCTGGATGCGATTTGAGGACGACAAAACCATATTGCCTCAAGTCAAGGAATTCCTCAAGTTACGTCAGAAGCTGGCGGATGATGACATGTCCTTGGTTGATGCTTTTGTCGTCGGGGGTATTGTCGCTAAGCTCCCACCTGGGTGGAGCAATTTCATCGCGAACATACACCGCAAGAAGAGGAGGTGGATCTGGAACGCCTCCTGCACTGGATACATGTTGAAGACGAGTTGATGGCTCAACTCAAAGTGGACGCCTTATCCAAGCAGATGGCTAAGGGGAACATGGTGCAAAGAGGAAATTCCAAAGGGAAGCAAACGACTCCCTACCAAAAGAAGAAAGATGTTTACCATCTGAAGGTGAAGTCGGCTCAGTTCAAGCCAAAGTCCAAAGAACTAGGGACTTGTTTCAACTGTAGCAAGAAAGGCCACTGGAAGAGGGACTGCAAAGAAAAACCAAAACAAAAGGAGCAAGGTGAGGCTAACTTTGTTGCTATGATCGCGCAGGTTGACTCAGCCAGGATTGACACGGACTGGTGGATAGACACTGGGGCCTCGTGTCATGTTTGCTCAAAGGAGTGGTTCACCACATATCAACCTGTCTTTGAGAAGGTTATGGTGGCGAACCAGACACAAGCTGAAGTTCACGGGATCGGGACGGTGGTATTGCAACTGACTTTGGAGAAGTCGCTGACGCTTCAGAATGTGAAGCATGTACCAGCCATAGCCAAGAACCTAGTTTCGGAAAGTCTGCTCTGCAACGCAGGCTTGAGGATGGACATTAACACTGGTCGAGTCGTTATGTCCTACAAAGGAACATATTTCGGGAAGACTTTTTGCATCGAAGGGATGTTCAAACTTCACCTTGTAACTCCTATGGAGAAAGTGAATGCAGTTTCTTCTTCTGGTTATTCTCTTAAGTTGTGGCATAATAGACTAGGACATGTTCATTGTAAAAGAATAAACAAGATGTCTAGTCTAGGACTTATCTCCAAATGTGGGGGTAAGGAGTTGGAGAAGTGTGAGGTCTGTGTGCAGACGAAGATCACAAGAAAACCGTTCAAGCAGATAAACCGAAGTACAGATCTTCTGGAGTTGGTGCACTCAGATATCTGTGACTTCAAACAGTTCTCCACAAAGGCCGGGATGAAGCATTTCATTACTTTCATCGACGACTTCTCAAAGTACGCGTTCGTTTATCTGCTTAAGTCTAAAGATGAAGCGTTTGAGAAGTTTAAGGACTTCAAGGCTAAAATCGAGTGTCAAACCGGACAACAACTCAAGAGACTCAGAAGTGATCGAGGTGGAGAGTATAGGTCTCATGAATTCGCATCGTTCTGCAGAGAACATGGAATCATCAACGAGACAACTGCTCCGTACTGTAGTGCCCCGTCCCGCTCAGTCAATCGGAGGAATCGGAACGCCGACGGCGTTCGAACTTAGCCTTGCAACGGCTGCTCGAAGACATCGCTCGGTCGAGGCGACCGCTCGCTCAGGTGGGGTAGTTTCGGTAAACTTGCCTCATCTTGGCCTTCACATAATAAATTGCATGTTTTCAACTTGCACAAGTAGGCTTGATAATAAAAAAGACGAATCCACATAGATAAGGGAATAATTCCGACGGGTCGAATTGAGTTAGAATATGGAAAGGTCCAACGGTCGGCTTAGAGTTGGTGCACAGCGTGCTTTGAAAATGATACTCGATCCTTCGTCCCGTGGCTTGGGAGAAGTAAGTTGGTATTCGCCACAAGCTAAGAGTTAGCCAAATTCATAGGCGTCGCCCGCATAAATACTTCATAAAGCATGCACGGTTTCATTGCCCAAGGCGTGGCATTGCCTCTGCGCGCCCGACGGGTTAAGTTGTATTGCACGGCTTGTGGCATAAGTCTAGGCACCCCGAATAACTTGGTTGTTCAAAGTCGAACGCGTGCACGGTACGTTCCCACGACGCAAGGCTTGACGCAGCCTTTGCTCGTCAAGTTGTTGCAAAGTAAGTTAGGCAAGTTATGTTAAGCTATTAGGAGTAGTGGAAAGCACGATCCTATGAGTTCAACGGCTGGGTATAACCACATAGTCTCACGATCGTAAGGCCTGTCATATAGAGTATGACTTGGGCGATGGTGTCACATAGAGTTTCAAGTTGGTTTAAGACACGATATCACGGATTTAGTGTTTTAAGGCACGGGCCACGGTTGATCCATTGAGTTTGGAAAGTGTTTCAAATAGTTGTTCTTGAGTTGAGTGAAATGATAGGGCAAGAAAGAAGAATGCTCGCGACTGGGTCGTTGAGACAAGGTCTCAGATGTGAGAAGTATTGAACTTGGCCCTGAAAGAGATGGTAACACTAGAAGTAGATTGACTGTATGAGACGTCAGTTTGAATCGAGTCTTGCATGGTCATTGGACAACTTGTACAAGGTAAAATAAACTGTTTCTCGAACGGCGACCTAGGCGGCCTATGGAAACCGTTTTGATGGTAGACATTCATAGCTGTGCTGGATGACGGCACGGGTTAGCGGGGACTTGCAGCGGAGCTAGCTACTCGTGCTGGCAAGGAGCGTCCGTCTAATCAAAAGCTAAAAGGGAGTCCACTATAGCGCTGGACACTAGTGACTAGTTCATATAGATAAGTCGGCATGGGCGGCGATCCGCGTGTATGTCTTTGGATTGAGTCGAGTATTGAGTTCACTATATCATTGAGTCGAGTCGAATGCGTGCACGGTTAGAAGATAATGTTTGGGCCTAAGATTTGGCTGCAAGGAAGATACCATGCTTCAGCACGAGATGTGGCGTCGAGTCTTGAGTTGTCGGCATATAAGTTGCATAAGTTGGTTTGAGTTGTTTTGAGTTAAGTCAGGAAATGTCGCAAGGCAAAGTCGGTCGAGTGACACTTAACCCACAAGACTTGATTGGGTCAGTTGGTGATTAAAGTAGCAAGGGCCGCGAGGCGGCGATATGGTTAAGTCACATTGAGTTGCGAGGCACGGCCTCAATATGAATTTGTAGCACGGTCATATAGAAATGGAGTCTCACCGTGTAGTTGCGTCTCTGATTTTGGGCCGTAAGACAAACACGACTTGATAGGTTAACGTTGATGTTGCAAGCACGGGATGGTCTAGAGACACAAAATAGGCCAAGGCGTCTGTCCTAAAACTGATCCTAAGGCAAGAGTAGAAAGACAATTGATAAGAAGGGACTATGTTGCACAAAGTAAATAAAACGTGTTAGTTTTATATGGGTAGACGAGGAGCTCATTCCACCAGTACAGTTGAGTACTGACACCCACATAGTTTTCATGTGCAGGCACAGGTAGAAGCTCATGGCGCGGAGCTCGCTTGGATGCATCGAGGCACGGAATTCCTTGGCGATTCGAAGCATGCGGCCGCATGGAGTCAAGACTTATACTGGACATAATGTATGAACGTCGCCTTCCAAAGCATCCGCTGGCTCAAGACATGTATTGAGAGATGAGAGAGCTGAGTGACTTGTAATGTGAGTTGAGTGAGCTTGAGAGACTTGTAATCTTGGCCTTGCGCCCCATTGTAACCTTTGTTTCAATATCAATAAAAGAGTGTTTTGCAATGACTTGTGTTTTGCTTTAAATTCCGCTGCTATTATTCAATGTCTCTGCTTGGGACTTCTGTGCGACGACCCCGTCGCAGCCGCTGAAATCGGCCGTTATGGAACCCGCCTTGCATGAGCGTAATCTAGGCTCGTGCGGCATCACGCCTTAGCGAGGACGATCGCTCCTACGGGAGCGGGACGTGACACGTACTCCCCTCAATCAAATAGTGTTGCAGAAAGGAAGAACATAACGTTAACAGAGATGATGAACTCAATGCTGTTGACTGCGGGTCTTCCAAATTGTTTCTGGGGTGAAGCAGTGCTTACGGCTACGTTCATATTGAACAGAGTGCCGCATGCTACTTCGGAAGTCACTCCTCATGAACTCTGGTTCAAGGTCAGACCCAACTTGAATGTCATTCGAGTGTGGGGGTGTCTAGCGTATATGAAGCTTCCGGGTTTGAAGATTCAGAAGCTGGGAACAAGGACTACGAAGAATATATTCCTGGGTTATGCTGATAAGAGTGATGCTCGGAGGTTCCTTAATATTGAGTTAAATCATATCATTGAATCTCGCGACACAGAATTCTTTGAAGATAAGTTTGTAAGGCACGAGAACATTGTTCTCGTGGACATTCCGGAGAACAATATGAGTGCGCAGGAGGCTCAAGTTCCTTACGAAGAGGTAGTCCAAGAAGATATTGCTGCAAGAACAACTATTGAACTAAAACTCGCAGAACCTGTATTTAAGCAAGTGAGGAGACAGAAGGACTTCGGAGAAGATTTTGTCACCTATCATGTGGAAGCAGATCCGCTTACCTATGATGAGGCGATGAAGACCAGAGATGCTATCTTCTGGAAGGAGGCTATTAATGAGGAGTACGATTCGATAACCTCCAACAACATGTGGGTGTTGGTCGATCTGTCTGAAGGAGCAAAACCAATCGGATGTAAATGGATCTTCAAGAAGAAGATGAAGGCCGATGGAACTGTTGACAAGTTCAAGGCAATGTTAGTTGCTAAGGAGTTTTCTCAGAAGCAGGGGATCGATTATTTTGATACATATGCTCCAGTAGCTCGGATGACGACCATTAGGATGTTGATTGCTCTAAGCGCAATTCACAAGCTGGTAATCCATCAGATGGATGTTAAGACCGCTTTCCTGAATGGTGAATTGACCGAAGAGATTTACATGCAACAGCCAAAAGGATTCGTCGTCAAGGGCCTCGAAGACAAAGTCTGTAAGTTGGTGAAATCTCTGTTTGGTCTGAAGCAAACTCCCAAGATGTGGCATGAGAAGTTTGATAAAGTCATAAGATCAAACGGCTACAGGATCAGCGAGACGGACAAGTGTGTATATACAAAGTTCGATGATGGGGTGAGGAGTTGTCGTTTGTCTCTACGTGGACGACATGCTGATCTTGGGTACAGATCTAGCAAGTGTCACTGAGACAAAAAAATTTCTCTCATTTAAGTTCAGCATAAAGGACTACGGGAAAGCTGATGTTATCCTGGGGATAAAGATCATTCGTACATAAACTGGAGTGGCATTGTCACGGTCTCATTACATTGAGAAGATGCTCACACGCTATGGGTATCAGGATCTTTCAGGAATCGATACGCCTTATAGGTGTGATAAGAAGCTGAAGCCAAATCCAAGAAAAAACGTCAGGCAACTGGAGTATTCAAGCGTCATCGGGAGTTTGATGTATGCGACTACTGCCACAAGGCCTGACATAACTTCTGCCGTGGGGATGCTGAGTCGGTTCACGAGCAATCCAGGTGTGGAGCACTGGAAAGCTGTAAAGAGGGTTATGAGATACCTCAAAATAACTCCGAAGTATGCATTACACTACTGCGGAGATCTAAAAGTAGTGGAAGGTTTCAGCGATACAAGCTGGTGCTCAGAAGTAAAGAGTGAGAGGTCCACAGGAGGATATATTTTTTTCCATGGATGGAGCTGCTATATCGTAGAAGTCGAAGAAGCAGACTATGTTGTCTCACTCTTCTATGGAATCTGAGTTCTATGTACTGACGGCTGCAGCGGATGAAGCAGAATGGCTTCGGAAGCTCATGTATGATCTTCCAATGGTTGGTACACAGATACCGACAGTACCGATATACTGCGACAACCAGGCGACTGCAGCGGTGGCATCAAATGACCTCTTCAATGACAAGAAGGGGACTGTGCGTCTAAGACACAGGACGGTAAATGATTTTATTAAAAGAGGGGTCATTGCCGTAGTGAATGTTCGGAGTCAAGAGAATCTGGCAGATCCGTTCACCAAAGGTCTCAAGCGCCAGCTGGTTGAAGACACAGCGGGTAAGATGGGCTTGAAGACACTCTGATATTATGTCTTTGCAATTCTACTATAAAATTTTATGCTATTAGTTCAAAGAGAAATCTTCTAGGCATCTAACTTTTAGTTCAAGGAATGACCAGTGACTGGAAGAATATTAGGAACAGTGGACAAATCATTTGGGGTGTTGCGGGGTTAAGAACCCAGAACCACTATTGTCTACTGTTTGTTCTTACGAAGAACAAAGTCCTGTGGGAGGATGGCTTGGAAGCCATAATGAATTCTCAGTCATCTGGGATGTCTGGCATGCTTTACAGGAAGTACGGGTAGCACAGCACTACAAAGGAGCGTAGTACTCCATGCTACAGTGGGGTGACACCACATGAGGTACCTTGTGAGGGTAAAGCCTCGGCTTCGGGCCAAGTCACAGCGGCGTAGCATTGCACATAGGCAAGAGGGCCTAATGCTGTATAATGAAGAGTGGTAGGCAGTACTACAAAGAGGCTGGGCCTCATGTTACAGTGGGTGACTCCACATGAGGCAGGGCCTCGGATTTGCAAGCCATGTCACGGCGGCGTACACCGCAAGGAAGCGAAAGGCTTCATGCTGGGTAGTTTGGTACTACAAAGAGGCTGAGCCTCATGCTACGGGTTGTATGATACCACATGAGACAGGGTCTTGGCTTCAGGCCATGTCATAGTGGTGTAGTACCACAAGGAAGCGAAATGCTTCATGCCAATGACTCTTTAAAAGAACTTCCCTAGAGTGTATGGAAAGAGATATAGGCCGTCTCTTGAGAAAAATCTTGTAGACACCCAAGATACATACACCGAAACCAGGCTCCCACATTGGAAAAACCAAATGAATGATATCTCTATATAAAGCTTTGCTTGTGTTGAGAGATCACATGAAGTGTGGAGAGGCACATGGGTGCCATGTGGGAGCATTTTTCTAGTAGAAAGAAGGCTAAACCAACAAAGAAATATTAATGCTTTTTGTCATGCTCATAGGATAATTCTCTTATGGAGCTAAGCCCCGAAGGGGCTTAGCGACTCGGACTCGAACTCGGGTTCAAGGACATAAAGTGGCATTTTGTTGGCACACTTTGCACGTAGCATGTCAGCATCGGCACATTGTGCGTATTGTGCGCATTGTGCGCAGTTGATGCGCTCGTGCGCTCGTCTCTGCGCGAGTCGCAGCGCAGGAGCAGCAGGCGCGCAGCTGCCGCGGTGCTGCATTGCTGGGCCGCAGGTGCTGCAGGGCTGCGGCGTGCAGGTGCTGCTGGGATGCGGCGTGTAGGTGCTGCGGGGCTACGGCACGTAGGTGCCACGGGCTGCTGCGGGCTTTGCAGCTATGCGCATGCACAGGTTGACGGGCTGAGCGGCTATGGGGCGCAGGTGGCGGATGATGTGGCTGATTGTAAGATTTGATCGGTTATGGAAAGATTGAGTTAATTGATCAGATCCGATCTTTGTGGGATTTGAATTAATTCATTCAAATCTTTCCGTTATTCGCTCCTATCTTTTTGCAATCAGTTACGGCCTGGATTAGGATTAGGGTTTTGGCCCTTCTCTATAAATATTCTCTTCGTGCCTTCATTAAGAACTTATGCCAAAATAAAGAGACGAAGAGAGAAGTGCTGCCACCGCCATTAAAGCTCAAAGGAGTTCTTCGAGTTCGTGAAAGGAGGTGACAATGAGCGTTCCAGAAGTTCTTTCGAACTTGCTGGTTCTTGGAAGCAGATCGCAATCGGACGAATCTTGCTTTGAGCAACGGTGATCTTCATCACCCCAGCAAAGTCGTTGCATCAACTCCGGATGAGAGCGATTATTCATATCGTTGCATCAACTCCGGTTGAGAGCGATCATTCATCTCGTTGCATCAACTTCGGTTGAGAACGAGTATTCATCTCTCTTAGGAGAACGAATTTTTCGTCTCTATGGAAATAAGAGTTCGAGATCTCCATCTTCCATCAAAAGATCTGTTTCGGAAATAACATCTCATTTATGCAATGAGACAGTTTCATCCCATTCTTATACTGTAGCCCCATTTGTGCGATTAGAAATCTTCACAACATTCTTATATCAAAGACACAATCCAAGAATGAAACACTCCTAGGAACACAAAGATGTATGGAAAAAAGTGACAAGGCCACATGCCACCGAAAGTAAATATTTATTCTCTGTGTTATGAAGGCTATCTCCAATGGGGATTTCTAAAATTGAGCTTCTACATAGAAATTGCATAAAAAACACTCTCCAATAGTTCTCAATTTCTATCCTTGGTGGTGTTGCTTAATATTAAGACGGAGAATATCAAATGAAAAAAATTGTATGATTTAGTTTGAAAGTGGGGCCCAATATTAAGATGGAGAATTTCTTTGGGAGTTTCTACCTGTAGAAATACTCATAGAAATTCTTCATCCTATATCAGCGCCACGTAGGATGAAAATTGGATAGAAACCACTGTTGAGAGTAGTTTTTCCCCCTTAAAGTGGTTTATACTATAGATATAGGAGAGAGAGAGAGAGAGAGAGAGAAAGAGAGAGAGAGAGAAATCCCCATTGGAGATGGCCTAAGTCTTCTTGAAGTGTGCGCATATGAACTTTGGTGGATAACACCTATATCACCAAAGAAACCCTCCCCCCTATTCTTTTGCATTATCTAATATAATTTTTTTTTCACAAATTGTTATTCAATCATCTTTTTGGGCACTTCATCTTTGTCTTCATTGAATACGACCATGTTTATAGAAAACATATATCCACATAACTGAATCAACTGAAAAGTTAACAAAATCCATAAAAGAAGAAGAAAAAAAAGGCAAGGAGAAGGTCTCCAAACATTACAACGAATGGTATCACACATGCAAAGATTTTTGGTTGCAAAAAAGGGCCTCATAATAATCATATACAGAATTGTCAATATCTTTGCGTAAGTCTACTAGCTTTTGTATTGTTCTATCTTTACCCACTGGCCAAGTTCTCTTTCATGATTTTTTTATACGACCAAAATATATTCTTCACAAAATTTCTTTAAAAAATCTCTTTATATGTTTGCTTATTATCTCATCATTCCAATTGAAATGCATATTAAGCTAAAGAAATATTGAAAAACTTTTAGACGATAATGGAAAAGATATCAAGTGGTGGAGAAGCAGGTGGGGCTGGGGGCTCTAACTCATATGATGGTTTAAAGAGATTGGACAAACTATGGTCTAATATATGCGAAACTCGACCAGGTAAAGGATTGATATGTTAAAGTTTTATTATTTCATTTAGAAATGTACTGAATCACATAGAACACATCTTACAGTTATATGTCTTTATTCACAAGTATATTTCTTATATTTCTTCTCTCCTCTTATTAGTGAACTTATACATAGATAACTTGGTGTTGTACTATTATAATCATCTAACTACCCTTAAATGTTTCCTAAATGTATATAAACATATACATCAGGTAGTTTCTTAAATGCAAAACACTTAATATTTGCTATATGGGTAATAACGTTCTTGGGACTTCAGAAGATATTTCAAGATCCTAGTATAATCAACTTTGCCAATGAAACAATCAACATCTCTAGGTTATTAAACATTTCATCTGGTGAGTATCAAGATGCCACTTGAAATAGGTATGAACCTTAAATTGTTAATTTGGTTGTGATTTTGTCAAGGGGATTACATGTGTTTTATTTCCTATTAATAGTGGGTAAGCAAAAGATATTTTGTGCCTGTATTTGCTCAATGCTAAGACAATATAGCAAGTATCAGGCCATGGTCATGTCGGGCACGATAGTGAAACTCCAAAATACAATAAGATACACCAAAAATAGATCATGTGTATGCGTCATTGTGTCTGTAGAGTATCGTGTTTGTGTAACATAGTGCATATTATTTGATTGTCTCACATTCTATTGCTAGTTTGAAGTGGCATGATTCAGTTGGATTATAACTTTGTCAAACTTGTCAAACATGATTCCTCCTCAACATGCATGTAGCCAAAGTTCACAAGTTTGGGTATCGGAGTTGGTTTTGGACCCTTTTTATATGAGTATCGGTATAGACAGTTTTGACGGTTTCAATATGCCAACATAATAAAAAACTAGAGAAGTATTTGATACTTATAAGCATAATCCTATGTATTATTTGTTGTTTCACGTTAATTTTGAATGAAATAATTTACAACATTGTGGAATTGCTTACATGTAATATACATTGTTGTTTATTTTACTTGCTTTTGGACAAAGTAACTCCATTATAAATAGTTTTGAATAAAATAATATTAAGATGGAAAAATATTGTGAATTTGTTGCACAACTTCGACAAATGGTAATGGTTACAATTTGTTGCAATGTAATATGCTGTTTTTTGGCACATCCAAATCATTTGTGTCGACAGTTTTTTGTCTTATTGTGTTTTTCTTTTGCTAAATTGACCAAGAAAATGTTGTAACTTGTAAGGGCCCCAGAAGGGGTGGGGGGTGAATAAGGTTTAAAGAAAATTAAGCACAATTATAGAATACTAATAGGCAATTTAAAAAAGTGCTCAAAATAATGTAAGAAACACAAACACCCGATGTATCAAGTATCCTCCGTGAGGCACTCTAGTCTCGGAACTCTTTCCAACTTTAATCCACTATAATCATAATAGTTATACTTGTGAGCTTTGATCCGAAGAACTCGTCAATTTTATACACACGAGCTTTGATCCGAAGAACCAGCGGATTTCAACCTCTTTTAAGAAGGATTTGTGATCTTCTAACAACAATTCAATTTCCGAATTTATAACTCAATTTTACTCAAATAGATAATGTCTATTAAAAGTTTTTGAATATGGAGAGGTTTTGAGTTATGAAGTTTTCAAGTACAAACTTCAATAAGTAGTTTAGAAAAATTGAGAACAAGTCCTTATATACCGAAACAAGTGGCTGCTTAAAATAAAGTCGTTACTGTAGCAGCAGTATACTGCTGCAACAGTAATGGCTACAAACATAGTTGTTTGAATCTAGCCGTTGCAGGATTTTGTGAAGAAACATTATACAGGCGGTATACTGCCAGTATCATGTTAGTATACTGATGAAGGAAAGGTTAGGCCTTTGGATTTTTGTGAAAGAATATAGTGTGGAAAGAGTATACCGGCACTGTACTGTCAGTGTATTGTTGGGCTTTTTCTGAGTCAACCAGTGTACTACTCAATAAATATTTGGCCAGTATCATTTGTTTTTTAGAAGGGAAAAGAATTGATTGGTTAGGTTAGGCCATAGGTTCAATTATAGGGTTTCCTAAGGCTAGGTTAGAGCTTTCAATTTGCCTTACCTACATGAGTTACAACTTTTACCTAGGATAAGTACTCAACTCACACTATAATAAAAAAATACAAAATTGACTTATCTTGATCCTTCAAATAACTTAGCTTCTTCAAGTTTGTCAATCTTTGATAGAACTTTGGCTTTTGATCAGGGCTCTTGTATCTTCATACCTTTCCATCTCCAAGTTGACTTTGTTATGACTTTAGACCGTGTATCTTCGTAGCTTTCCATCTTCAAGTTAACTTAGATGCAACATGAGTTCTTATACTTTTGGACCGACATGGTTTCTTTATTGGCATAAGTACATGTCTACTCTTGCTTCCAATTATTTGAATTGTTTCTCTACAAAATAAATGTTAGGCAAACAATATACATAATATCAAGTTAGTATCTGTATCATATCCACCACAAATATGCAATTCGTGAAATACAAATGTAGATGACAGGAATATATGTAGTATCTGACACTAAAGATATCGTGAGATACAAGTGTGGATGATAATAATAGTGAGATACTTGGACTATTTCCAAGTATTAACAATTTAGAGATTGTATAATCATTAGTGATTTCCTAACAAGAAACTCAATTGATTAACGATAATTAAATACTCAAATGTAATCATTGGGCTGACATAGGTGCCTTAATTTCGTTATTGGTTGGTAGTGGTGGGGCCGAAAGAGACCAAATGATACGGTACTATTGATACGTATCTATATCGACTAAAACGAACCTTGAATGTAGCATATGCTTGTTTTTAGGTTCCAAATAAGTCAAATAGGTTCAACATGCATTTTTTACAGCATACCAAACCCAAACATTATCTACACACAAAAAAATCAACATTTGTTGCATAATAGTGTATTGTAGATAATGAGGTAATGGTCCGTTTCAGGCCGAGAAGTACCCAAGAGTTTGTACTACTTGTTATTTAGGATCAATATTCACCAGGATGGGAAGATTGAAATAAAAATAGGATAGTTGGAAGTGGAGTGACTCTGAAGTCCTTTACGATCTGTGTTGCACGGACAACATGGTTCAAGCACGGTGACACAGACACCTATTTTGGTATGCCATACTGTATTTTGGAGTGTTTTTTTTTTTCATTGTCCGAAATGTGTCCGACACAATGCAACACAGACACGGCATGAATTTTTGGAGTTCCCTATAAGGACAGGAATGCTTTGTGGATCAGAATTTGGGAAATTATGGCCAAAATTGAGCATAGCTTAAATGAAGAGACAGATGGATAGAGTAGGTATCAGTTTTGGTAAGATATTAGCTACTGCCCGGAAGAGAACTCATATTCACTAAAAAAAGTAAGATACACTTGTTGTTATGAACTTTTAATTGATCTCTATAAATCTGTTTCACATGGCTTGTCTATTTTGCAGATACCACGAAAGCTCCTGAAGTTGTTACCCGTATTTTGGGTTCATCCCAACATTCTGATTTGGATACTGATGCAAGATGCATGTTTGATGTATTAGTTTGTGGTGGTACTTTAGGCATCTTTATTGCTACTGCACTAGTTTTCAAGGGTCTCCGGGTTGGCGTTGTTGAAAGAAACTTGATTAAGGGGGTAAACTTATCTCAATTGAAATTTCTCACATCTGAATCATGTAACTTCTCATCAAAGCAAATCTATATAATGCTTAATTCTCTCAGAGGGAACAAGAATGGAATATTTCAAGAAAAGAGCTTATGGAACTTGTCAATGTTGGCATTCTTTCAGAAGCAGATATTGAAGTGATCACTGTAAGCAAGTTCAATCCTGTAAGTTATTCTTTCATTCACGGTGCTTATCTTACCTGCTGCCAACTTACCATTGTTCATTCACCCCTAGCTTGCCCTTTTTAAGTAATCACTCTGCTTGTATCTTGTGGTTGCATTACTCTTTGCTTGCTTGCTCTGCAGAACAGATGTGGGTTTGAGACTAAAGGTGATATTTGGGTTGAAGACATACTTAATCTTGGTGTTTCGTAAGTTTGCACAAGTAATTACTTTTTTTGTTATTGTCGTAAAAGAATGATCCACAAACATTTTTGATGAGTGGCTAACATTGTTAATTGATATCCAGAACATCTTTGGCATGAGGCATAACAAAAATTTCCCTTTTTCTTGGAAATTCATAGTAGTCAGAAATTCTTTCATTTAGCAAGTTAGTAATATCAAGAAAAATGAAACACAGAGGAAAGAGGTAACTTTAAAATTAATATACCAACACCTTTTTTTTGTACATTACCTATCATTGTTGTCTTGCAGTTAGTGCAATTACATCGGTTCTTTTAACTGAACAATCAACTGCCTGGTAGAATGTGCTTTTGTCAGGCGTATACTGTTTAAAGTCTCGTGTCTTTCATACCTTGAGTTACGTTGTAAATCATATTAAACATTTGGTGTATGTGATTGCAGTGTTCTCATTTCAGCAAAGTTTCATTTTTCCCATGCAGCCAGTTGAACTGGATTTTTCTGTTGCACATTTCACAAATGATACGTGCATAACCAAACAATGCCCGTGCCTTCATATGCCACCAGTACCCAATATCTAATTGCAGTTTTCCATGATAACTTATACTGTTAGAACTCATTCTGTATGGTTTACACTTTGTTGCTGTTAAATCAGAAAAAATTACACCCAATTTTCCTTATGGTCTGAACCTTCCTTAAACATCCACACACTCTCCTGATTCCATTTACAATCCTACAGATCTGGCTCTACCTTCTGTTTGGCAGCTGCCCCCTCATCCAATGATCTAAAATCTCTAAATGTTCATAATCTTCCTTCTGCATCCACTCACCTCCTCTCTGTTAAGGGTAGTTATACTGCCTTAGTTCCCTTACTATCTGTAGCTAGCTATTTTGTCTATTAGTCCTCTTTCAGTCCCACATTGGCTAGACTAGCTGGTCTCCTATGTATCCTCTCCTATAAATAGCTGGCCTAATGGAACTAATCCTTTCCTCTTTTCTATCACTTTCTATCACGGTTTTCTCTAATTTTGATCAGAATCAGGTCCACTTATATGGCGTGTCCTTATGGTGAATATGATCATGTCTTCTTGCTGTATTTCTATTTTGTGGCACCTTTACGTCCTTCCTATTTTATGTTTCCCGGTTGACTTTCTTAGTGGAGGAGCATGGAGTAATTGATGTGTTCTAGATAAATGCTAATTTTCTTTGCTGAAGATATGCATGCGCAATTAAGATTGGCTGAAAACTATGTGCTGTCAGCAAGGTCTTATGAAGTGCATATTAGGGAAACTGAATAGGCTAACAATTTTAGAAGAACTTCCGAGTTTCTAAGGTAAGGAGTATCTTATGGTTTTTTGTAACTATGATGAATTTATGGATGAACGACGCGATGGAGAAACAAACTGTCATGGACATGGTACCAGTGACGACGAAGAAGACACAAAGACACAAGATTTAACGTGGTTCGGAGATCTTCTCCTACGTAAGCGGCCACACATTAAGTTTTTTTTTTTTAGAGAGTTACAGTTACAAGGGATTGAAGTCTTATTTATAACAAGCGATTAAGATGGCCACTGACTTCACATAATTACCGAACTACTACAACTACTAATGTATGGAATTTACGGATCAAACTCATTCCACTCTTTCACACACATGTATAATAGAAAAAATTTGTGGGCCACCTTCCCCGAACATCTGCCTTACGGGCAAAGGGCACTGCCCCCTGCTACCCTCCACTAACTCAGCGTCGAGTTGGATCAGTAAAAGTTGAAATGAGTCTAATATCTCAGATAGTTTTATTGAGGGCTACTGCCTACTACTTATAGAGGGTCCAACCCCTCTTCATATTACATCTAACCGATGTGGGACTAAAGTCCCTTATTTACTCTCAACACTCCCCCTCAAGATGGGCGATAGATATTAATCATCCCCATCTTGTTACATAGCTTTGACAGACTCAATGAACTAAGACCCTTAGTCAGACAGTCTGCCACTTGTTCTTCTGAGCGAACATAGTCAATCTTCAGTATCCCTTGTTCCAGCTTTTCTTTGATGAAGAATCGATCGATCTCGATGTGCTTCGTTCTGTCGTGCTGAACCGGATTGTTCGCTATACTTATCGCAGCTTGACTATCGCTCAGAAGGCGCAATGGTGTCCCCTTGTCTAGCTTCAACTCTGTCAGCAGCGCCTTTACCCATAGCATTTCTGATACTCCTAGAGCCATTGCTCTGTATTCTGCTTCAGCTGTCGACCGTGCTACCACTGACTGTTTCTTGCTTCTCCATGAAACTAGGTTTCCTCCTACAAAAATACAGTACCCTGTGGTAGACCTTCTGTCGTCTATGCAGCTTGCCCAGTCTGCATCGCAGTATCCCTCAACATCTGTGCATCCATTCTTCTTGAACCACAATCCTTTTCCCGGCGTCCCTTTCAGATATCTTAGGATCTGAAATACTGCATCCATATGACCCGTTCTTGGATCATGCATATAGCGGCTTACAACACTTACTGCAAATGAGATATCAGGGCGAGTATGCCCTAGATAAATCAGTCTGCCTACTAGCCTTTGATATCTTTCGCGATCAACAGGCTCTCCTGCTTCTGCTCCCATCTTGCACTTTTGGTCAATTGGAGTGACTGCTGCTCGGCATCCCAGCATTCCTGTCTCCTTCAGCAGATCTAGTGCATATTTCCTTTGTGAGAGAACAATTTCTTGTTCACCATCACACACCTCGATACCTAAAAAGTATCTCATCTGTCCTAAGTCCTTCACCTCAAACTCCTTAGCGAGTTTCGACTTCAGCTTAGTGATCTCATCAGCATCATCACCTGTGATCACTATATCATCTACATATACAGCAAGTATAGTAATGTGGCCCCTTGCATGCTGGAGAAAGACAGTATGATCTGCATTTGTCTGATGGTACCCCATGCCAGTAACAGCCCTTCTGAATCTGTCAAACCAGGCTCGAGGAGATTGCTTCAGCCCGTACAGCGACTTCTTCAGTTTGCACACTTTTCCATGTGACGTTCCTTCACCTGAATCTGACACAGAGTAGCACCCCGGAGGAGTCTCCATGTATACTTCTTCTTGTAGGTCTCCATGAAGAAATGCGTTCTTTACGTCTAACTGATGTAGCTTCCACCCATAGTTTGCTGCAATGGAGACCAGCGTTCTTACGGTACTCATCTTCGCTACTGGGGCAAAAGTCTCATCATAGTCGATGCCATACGTCTGGGTATAGCCTTTTGCAACCAGTCTCGCCTTGTACCGCTCAACTTTTCCTTCTGGTGTCTCCTTCACTGTGTACACCCATTTGCATCCCACAGCTTTCTTCCCTTCAGGTAATGGCACCAGCTCCCATGTCTTATTTTTCTCTAGTGTCCCAAGTTCTTCCATCATTGCAGCTTTCCATCTTGGGTCCTTCTTTGCTTCCTGCCAATTCTTAGGTAAAGAAGTGGAGTCTAATGAAGTGAGGAAGGCTTGATAAGTCGGAGAGATATTAGAATAAGACAAGTAGTTGGCGATATCATGTTCATAATCTTGATAACGAATAGGAGCCTTTCCCGCATTAATGCGAGAAGACCTCCTTAAGGGAGCAATAGGTGGAGGGGAAAGCATACCATCCGAGTCGGAGAGACCCGCTTCCGAATCCGAATGATCCGGTACAGAAGTAACATCTTCAGGAGTTGGGGCAGGAGTAGACGAAGGACTTGGCACATTTGGCACAGGGTACGGCACAGTACTGGACCTCTGCTGTCTTCTTCTGTAAACTTGGAGCTCCTTTTCCCTTGTCTGCTTCTCCCCCTGCGTAATGTACGTATTGTCTTCTTCGTCCTCCGTATCAGTATCATCGATGCTTTCTCCCCCTTTCTTCCAGTTTGTCACGACAGGACAAGGTACCGATCCGACAACTACGTTTGGGCGTACTACCTCCCCCTCACGTCTAACACACTCTGTGGGAGGCGTGTTCCCAAACGCAGAACCTTCATCCGAACTATAATAAGGTTCCAGCTCTCTGAATGTAATGTCCATGCTTACAAACAGCTTCCGTTCAACCGGGCTCCAGCATACGTAACCCTTCTGTGTCCCGGTGTACCCAACAAAGACACACTTAACCGCTCGAGGATCCAGCTTACCAACACCAGGCCGGTTATCGTGGACGAAGCATACGCAACCAAATACTTTCGGAGGAACGGTGTACGCAGTTGTCCCCGTGAGCATCTCCAAAGGCGTCTTCCAGTCCAGTTATTGAGAGGGCATCCTGTTGATGAGATAAGAGGCTGTCAAGACAGCCTGCCCCCACAAAAATTTAGGGACATTCATAGCCAGCATCATTGTCCGAGCCACCTCCAGCAGGTGCCTATTCTTTCGTTCGGCAACACTATTTTGAGCCGGTGTATAAGCACAAGAGGTTTGATGCAGTATACCATGAGAGGATAAATACGCAGCAAACCTCTTATGGGTATATTCCGTCCCATTATCCGACCGGAAACACTTAACACGAGCATTATACTGTGTCCTCACCCGTTGATGGAAGCTTAGAAATGCCTCGAAAACATCACTTTTATTCTTCAGCAGGTAGACCCACGTTACGCGGGTAGAGCAATCAATAAAAGTAACAAACCATCTATAACCGTTAACACCGTTGGTAGGACAAGGGCCCCACACATCGGAATGAATCATATCAAAAGCAGCAGAACATCGATGCCCAGAACTCACATAGGAGCTTCTGGTATGTTTTCCCAACTCACAAGCATCACAAACTAACAACTCTTTATTTGCTTTTTGATATAAGGACGGATACAATCGACTAATAACGGGAAAAAAAGAATGTCCTACACGCCGATGTTGGAGGAGTAGCTCGGCTTCGACACTTCGACTTTGGACGTCCGGTTGGGCGTCTGCAACCAAAGATGCCAGTGCTCTATCCAGACCGTTCCTGTCCAAGTACCATAGACCCTTATGCCATGTGCCAGTGCCTAGGCGTCTCCCCGTTCCCTTCTCCTGAAAAGTTACCTTAGGAATATCAAAGGAAACAATACAGTTTAGATCAAGGATAATGGCGCTAATGGAAATAAGATTGACAGGAAAGGAAGGAGCATGTAAGACATTAGATAGAGTGATGGAAGGAGTGCAATCAACAGTGCCTTTACCCGTAACCGGCCTGTAGGTACCATCAGCAGTCTGAATGCTTTCTGGCGGCGTTAGAGTAGAGTATTCCCGGAACTCTCCGCGGGACCCCGTGACATGGCAAGATGTCCCAGAGTCCATAATCCAAGCTGGCTGAGAGGCAGATGCAAGAGCACGCGGAGGTATACCGGCACTGGTTTGGGAGAAGTAAGTGCAGTAATCACTTGTAGCGGACGGCGCCCCAGGAAAGACTTGTCTTTCACCAGAACCAAGCTTTGAGCCGCGCATCTTCTCGAGAACTTCCCTCTCAAATGGAGTGATGTCCGCCAGCTGATTGTCCCCACCTTCATCCGCCAGATGCGCCTTATTGCCTCCAGAGTAAGTGCCCCTTCCACCACCGTAGCTGCCTCGACCACCTCGTCGTCCACCGCGACCACGACCCCGACCATTCGAGGGAGTCCGTGTCGGTTTTGGGCAAAAGCGGATGTAATGCCCTGTGTCACCACAGTTGTGGCAAACGCCTCCCGTAGAAGGAGGCTGTGTGAAAGTGGCAAGAGCAGAAGTGTCAACTCCGGCCTGCTCCCCCTGGGAGAGACCCTTGGTAGGCATCAGCTTCAACCGTGCTTCTTCTTGTGCCATGGCAGCTATGGCGTCTTCTAAAGTCGGCAGCGTCGGTTGTGCGAGAAGGACATTCCGCCGTTGCTCAAACGCTGGGTTGAGCCCCTTCAAAAACTTCATCATCCGTTGCCGCGAGATATAATCCAGAAATTTTTGAAAATATTTTGCAAAAGTTGGTTCAACCTGAGCATCCTCCATGCCAAGAGGATCATAATGGTCAAGATCAGACCAGTACTTCTTCAACAAGGCAGCGTACTCAGAGATAGTACGATCGTCTTGGAATACCCTATCGAGCTCATCCTGCAGTTGGAAAACTCGCATGGGATTACCCGAACCGGAGTACATGTCTTTCAACGTCCTCCAGATATCAGCAGCTCCCTCCATTGCTTCAACGTTACCCGATACTTGGTCGGTCAAAGAGGCTGTCAACCAACCAGCCACGACATTGTTGACAATGTCCCATACAGCAAACTCCTTCGAGGAGTGATCGACAGGGGCCTTGGTGGTGCCATCTACATAACCAACTAAGCCACGTCCCTTCAGCGTCCGTATCGCCTGCCGCGACCATTTCAAGTAGTTGGTCGTGCCTTCCAACTTCGTCTCCAGCTTGTCCAACTTCCCCATTTTGTACGGTGACGGATCCACATCAGTACGGGTCACGCGTGGGGTCGCCTCCGGTAATCTCTTGGTCAGGAGATCCTCGACCAGGGCCTTCATTTCTTCGGCTGTCAACTTCTCATAGATGGAGTCCATGACTTCTGCAACTGCAATCAGTGAGGTGTTGTTGTTTCCGGAGTCTTCTTCTTTCGAGTCGTCTTCGTCTAAGTCAGCTACCGGGGGGAAACAACAAAACGAGACCCCTCACTGATATGTCGTAGTGTATACGACCAACTAGAACCGCGTCATGATAACGCGTTCGGACGGCTCAAGGATAACCAACGTAGTTGTGCCTCCTTGCATGAGACAAACCAGAGGTATACCAGCCGTGCAGAAACGATTGTAAAGACAACGTTCTGAGATACGAAAATCTAAAGAGATTTCGTATTCGTAGTAGAGCTTCTAAAAAGAAGGTACTAATTCTCGAAGGCAACTACAGAGATCTTCTAAAGAGAATGAACTCTGTTTTTTTTTAGAACAGCGGAAACCCTAAAAAGAGGTGCTGTAGCAGGAAAGGGGATCTGGAAACCCTAAAAAGGGCGCTGTGGAGAGGGGGGGCGTCGCTGTGGAGGGTTGGGGAGGCGCTGTGGAGGGGAGGGGCGGCGCTGGAGAGGGAGGGAGGGGTTCGGAGGCGGGCGGCGCTGGAGAGGGAGGGGGGGCGGAGGGCGGTGTGCTGCTGTGGGGGCTGCTGGGCTGCGGGCGGAGAGGGGGGCGGCGGCAGTGGAGGGCTGCGGGCGGAGAGGGGGGCTGCTGGGGGTGGCAGGGAGTGGGGGGGAGTCGGCGGCTTGGAGGTGGCGTGGGTCGGAGGGGGGGTCGGCGTCCTGGAGAAGGTGGGAGAATATTTTTTTTTTGTTTGTGGAGAGAGGGAGAGAGAGAGATATGGCTCTGATACCAAGTTGAAATGAGTCTAATATCTCAGATAGTTTTATTGAGGGCTACTGCCTACTACTTATAGAGGGTCCAACCCCTCTTCATATTACATCTAACCGATGTGGGACTAAAGTCCCTTATTTACTCTCAACAGTAAATTTGGGGTTGGATGTACAATAGAAAATTTGATCAAACCTCCACAATCTCTAACACTCTCCCACTTGGAGATTTGTCAGATAACTTCTATACTGTGCAATTCTACTCTTCTTGTAACTTGTTGAGAAGTCTATTGGGTTTAGTCCCACATCGGATAGAGAATAAGAAAGAGCTAATCCTCTCCTTTATGTATGTACTTTTTTTCTATAATGAAGTATCCAATTATCCCAACTTTATATAGTATCAGAGCCACCATAACCCTAACCCTAATTTCTCTACACTCGCCGCTACCGCCTCCTCCGCCACCTCCGCTCGACCGTCGCCGTCGTCCACCTCACCACCACCTCTCTACCGCCGTCCTCTCTCACCACCGTCGTCCTCGCCACCGGAGGAGAACAGCGACCTCCGGCCGCAATAATGCACGAGATATGAGTAGCGGTGCTCGGAGACGTATGCTCGAGGATGTAGCTGCTACTGAAGAAGGAATGTCAGACGTTGAAAAGTCTGCAGTCGAAGCTGGAGGACATCAGAACTCGTGTGTCCTAGATCTGCCATTGTCGGGCTGATGGAAGAGGAGAAGGAGCAGACAATGGAGACAATCTATGGCAAGATGACGGCCAAGGAGATGGAGGCTTTGGTGGATAATCTCTTGTCCAGGAGGTTGATCGAGACTAGCGCCCGTGCTGTACAGGCCGATGTGGATCCCTCACCATACAAAATGAAAAAGTTGGAGAAGCTGGAGGTGAAGTTGAAGGGTACTACCAACTACTTGAAGTGGTCGTGCCAGGCTATACGGACCTTAAAGGCAAGAGGCCTGGAGGGCTACGTGAATGGCCAAACCGAGGCACATGGAGATCGCTCCTCATGGGAGTTTGCTGTATGGAAGATCATCAACAACGTGGTAGCTGGATGGTTAACAACCTTATTGATCGACCAAGTGTCGGACAACGTGGAGGCTATGGAGAGTGCTGGTGACATTTGGACGGCGCTGAAAGACATGTACTCGGGGTCGGACAATCTGATGAAGGTCTTCCAGTTGTAAGATGAACTTCACAAGGTGGTCCAAGAGGATCGCACAATTTATGAGTATGCGACTCTGCTAAAGAAGTATTGGTATGATCTCGACCACTATGATCCCATTGGCGTGGAGGATGAACAAGTAGAGCCGACATTTATGAAACATTATCAGAAGTTTATAGAGTATGTCTCATGGCAAAGGATGATGAGGTTCCTGAAGGGACTCAACCCAGCATTTGAGCAGAGGAGGAATGTCTTACTTGCACAGCCCACCATTGCTGGAGGAGGCTATAGTTGCCATGATACAAGAGGAGGCACGACTGAAGCTTTTGCCAAGCACCACCAGCTCTCCGGAGATGAAATCGACCTTAGCAGTTTCTAGCCCGAACCCCTTCAGAGGGGGCGGGTATGCCACAATTATGGAGACCCTGGACACTTCATCATATTCTGTACAAAACCTATGAGAGGCCAGTCCAGTGGCCGTTGAGGACGTAGGGATGACAGAGGAGGTTATGTCGGTGGCAAGGGTGATTATTCTGGGGGGGGCACAAGGCAAACTTGGCAGAAGGGGGAGATGAGAGTCATTCATCTGATGTGACCCCTAGTATGAGGAAAATGCTAGAGATGTGGAGGAGCCTGAGGCTTAAAACCAGTGACAATCGAGCCAACGCTGCTGGGGCCTCAATTCCAACCACTTTCAGGGGTAACATCACCTACTATGTCCACATTAGCACATGTATACTTGCTCATGCTCTTACATCCACCTACAGACCAGTAAGTATAAATTAGATAATTGACTCTGGGGCATCCCGTTATGTCACGGGAGCCCATCATGAGTTCCAGAATTATACTCACATGGAAACACCTGAAAGTATTCAGACTGCTGATAGTACTGCTCGATCCATAGTGGGTGTAGGCATGGTTAAATGCACCCCTTCCATAACTCTAACTGATGTCTTGCATGCTTCATCTTTTTCTGTTAATCTATTGTCTATTGGTGTCGTTCTTCAACTTAATTGTGTTGTTTCCTTGATATTTCTAAGGTAATTTTTCAGGAGAAGGGAACAAGGAGATGGTTGGGGACTAGCACTTGGCATAAAGCGCTATGGTACTTGGACATTGATGGACTGAATGTAGCACTGATGTCACTAGTGGATGAGGCACAATCGGAAGAGCCGCGAAGGACTATGGAATCAGAACTGTTGCTCCAACATCAGCACATCTACTGAGTCGGATGTTTTCTTCTATGTATCAAAAAGCTGATAAAAAGAAGTTAGTTTGTGATGCTTGTGAACTAGAAAATATATCAGAAGCTCATATGTGAGTTCTGGAAATAGAAGTTTGTTCCCTTTTGATATGATACACTCTGGTGTGTGGGGACCTTGTCCTACAACTACTGCTAATGGTTTTAAGTGGTTTGTCACCTTTATTGCTTGCTACAATCGTGTCACCTGGGTATACCTAATGAAGAGTAAGAGTGATGTGTTTGCATGTTTTTAAGATTTTTATGGCAGGGTCACAATGCGGTACAATGCTAATGTGAAGATGTTGAGGTCGGACAATGGGACAAAATACACCAATAAGACTCTTGAAGAGTACTTTTCAGCACACGGAATACATCATCAGACTTCATGCGCCTACACACTAGCACAAATGGTGTGCTAGAGCGGAAGAACAGGCACCTGTTGGAACTGGCTCGGTCGATGATGTTTGCTATGAATGTCCCTAAACACTTATGGAGGCATGCCGTGTTGACAGCTACATATCTCATCAATAGGATGCCCTCTCAGGTGTTAGGATTGAAGACACCGAGATGCTTACAGGTGAGAACAAATACATTGTTCCTCCAAAGGTGCTTGGGTGTGTATGCTTTGTGAATGACAGTAGGCCTGATATGGAAAAGTTAGACCCTCGAACAGTGAAGTGCGTCTTTGTCGGCTACTCAGGAACCCAGAAGGGATATTCTTGCTGGAGTCCTGTGGAGTGAAGGCTCTTCGTAAGTATGGATGTTACATTCAGAGAAATGAAACCATACTACCACATTTGTTCACGTGAAAGCTCTGCATTTGATGACACACCTAACACAGAAGATGTTAGGTGTGAGAGGGAGATAAGCTCGAGCGTTATTTTTGGGTTAGTTCCATACCCGATTGGGAATAATAGTCCAAGGGAACAAGGGGGAGATAGTGAGAGTGAGGAAAACGAAAGCGATAATGATACACACAATCAGGAGGAAGAAAGTGACAATCCAGCACAGGGGGAGGAGCCAGCGCATGGGAAGGAACAATCTTTAGAATAATCTACAGCTCAATAAGAGTTTCTAGTCTACAGGAGGAGAAAGCAGAAGCCCAATACTGTGCCTATTGCCTCTACTCGGCCACGTCCCTTACCTAATTCTGCCCCAACTCCTGAAGAAGCACCCGCACCGGATCCCTCTGATTCGAATGTGGATCCCTCAGATTCGGATGGTATGGTCCCCTCTTCTCTATCTCATATTCCCTTAAGAAAATCTTTTCGCAGCAATACGAGAAGATCCCCTAATTGTTATGGTTATGAACATGACATTGCTAATTTCTAATCATATTCTAATCTATCTCCCACTTATGGAGTATTTATTACATCGTTAGACACCACCTCTTTGCCTAAGTGTTGGCAGAAAGCAAAGGAAGATCCAAAATGGAAAGCTGAAATATTAGAGGATCTTAGGGCACTCGAAAGAAATGGGACATGGGAACTTGTTCCATTGCCTAAAGAAAAAAAAGCAGTTGGATGCAAATGGGTCTTAACGGTAAAGGAGACGCCAGAAGGAAAGGTGGAACAGTACAAGGCAAGATTGGTTGCAAAGGAATTTACTCAGTCCTATGGCATCGACTATGATGAGACATTTGTTCCGATAGCAAAGATGAGCATTATGAGAACCCCGGTCTCCCTTGCAGCAAATTACGGGTGGCAGCTGCATCAATTGGATTTGAAGATTATTTTTCTTCATTGGGATCTACAATAGAAAGTATACATGGAGACTCTTCCGAGGTTTTGCACTGCACAGTCGACAGAAAAGGTGTGCAAGCTGAAGAAATTACTGTATGGACTCAAGCAATCTCCTCGAGCCTGATTTGAGAGATTCAGGAAGGCTTTCACAGGCATGGGATACAGCCAGACCAATGCCGATCACACGGTCTTCTTCCGGAATGCGAGAGGCCATGTTACCATACTTGCAGTATATGTAGATGATATAGTGATTACAGGCGACGAAGAGGAGGAGATTACCCAGCTGAAGTCGAAACTTGCGAAGGAGTTTAAAGTGAAGGACCTGGAAATGGTGAGGTATTTTCTTAGGATCGAGGTGGCTCTAGAAAAAGATGGGATCGTCCTCTCTCAGTGAAAGTATGTACTAGACTTGCTCATAGAGACATACATGCTGGAGTGTCGATCGACAGTCACTCCGATTGACCTAAGAAATAAGTTGGGTGCAGAGGCAGGAGAGCCCGTTGATCTTGAGAGATATCAGAGACTAGTAGACCGACTAATTTATTTAGGCCACACTCATCCGGATATCGCATTCGCTGTGAGTGTAGTAAGCCGCTACATGCATGATCCAAGGAAGGTCATATGGATGCAGTTTTTCACATTCTGAGATATCTGAAGGGGGCTCCTGGAAGAGGGCTATGGTTCAAAAATAATGGACACCTGGGTGTTGAGAAAAACTGCGATACAGATTGGGTAAGCTGCATGAATGACAGAAGATCCACCTCAGGGTATTGTATCTTTGTAGGGGTAACCTAGTCTTCTGGAGAAGCAAGAAACAGTCTGTTGTAGCACGATCGACCGCTGAAGCAGTGTATAGAGCAATAGCTCTGGGAGTGTCAGAGTTGCTGTTGGTAAAAGCTCTCCTGACAGAGTTGAAGTTGGACTGAGGAGCACCATTACGCCTTCTGAGTGATAGTCAAGCTGCACTGAGTATATCTAACAATCCAGTTCAGCATGACATAACGAAGCATATCGAGATCGGTCGGTTCTTCATCAAAGAGAAGCTAGAGAACGGAACATTGAAGTTTGATTATGTTCGCTCAGAAGAACAAGTCGCAGATGGTCTTAGTAAGGGTCTTAGCCCCTTGAGTCTTTCTAAACTATATAACAAGATGGGGATGATTGATATCTATCGTCCATCTTGAGGAGGAGTGTTGAGAAGTCTATTGGATTTAGTCCCACTTCGGGTAGAGAATTAAAAGGAGGCTAATCCTCTCTTTTATATATGTACTTTTTTTTCTCTATAGTGAAGCATATAATTATCCCAACTTTATATAACTCAATAACTTGCGTGTGACAGCCTTCTCATCAATCAACATGGAGGCCAATTGACGTTGCACACAACCTCAATTTCTCTGCAATAACAACATTTGTCAACATGCCACATGATTATCACTTTCTGGAACCTTCTCTAATGTTAACGTTCAATTATCCAACAAATGACGAATAAAGTAATACTTTAGCTGGATATGCTTCGTCCTGGCCTGAAGAACGACATTCTTTGCAAGATGAATTGTGCTCTGGCTGTTGCAGAAAAGAACAATACTACCTTGCCTTCTGCCCAACTATTCTAAGAAACTCTACACCCATATCATCTCCTTGCTTGCTTTAGTATTGTCACGTATTCAGCTTCAGTAGTATTGTCTGTCACGTATTCAACTATTCTAAGAAACTCTACACCCATATCATCTCCTTGCTTGCTTGCTTTAGTATTGTCACGTATTCAACTTCAGTAGTAGAAATTGTCATAATCTTCTGTAATTGTCAGTCTAACTTACAACAGTTCTACCTAATGTACAAATATAATCTGTAGTACTACTACGATAAATATTTCCTCCCAAATCTGCATTATCAAATTCTTGGATAGTCAAGCCGCCCCTTTTGTAATAAACTCATCTTTCACTACTTTCTTTTAGATCCCGGAAGATTCACTAATAACCTTCCAATGATTCTTTCTTGGATTAGATATACCGACTCTCACAACTGAATATGCAATATTGGGTATGATTAGTATGGTACAAATCATATACATAAAGTTGCCGACAACTGATGCATATGAGACTTTGGACATGCATCCTCGCTCTTCCTATGTCTTGGAAGATTGCTCCTTTGAGAGCCGAAATTGGCTTGCCAAATGAGTGCTAACATGCTTTGCATTGTTGCATTATAACCTTGTTCAAAACTTTTCAAGATATGCAGCATGCGAAAATGTCAACGTAACAACTGTCCTATCTTGAACAATCCTCATCCTAAGAATCTGCTACGTGGCGATTAGATCCTCCATGACAAAGTCCTTCAATTTCCATCTTCAATTTGTCTCTCTCATGTATATTAGATCTTGCAATGAGCGTATCATCTGGCAATATAATATGTGAATCGCCAACACTCTTAAAATAGCAACAATTATTCATATGACATATCTTTAAGCTACGAGTGTGGTCTGCTTCAAGTCATATGAACTTTTATTCAACTTGCACACAAGGTTGTCCTTGGCGTCGAAAAAGCTTCTAGGTGTCACAGTACAGGGTCAAAGATGTGTTCTATGTCAAAAAGAGCCGGAGACATTTATACATTTGCTTTTTCAGTGTGATATCGCATGGGCTATTTGGTGTAAACAATGTACTGTGCTGAATCCTCCCATGACAGTGTCCAAGGAGTTTAAAGAACAGATAGAAAGCATATCTACTAGTCGAAGTAGAGGAGGGATGTGGTTTCGATCGGCACACATAAGGTTGTCGGCTTGTGTCTGGCACATATGGAGAGAGCGGAACCGACGCATATTCGAAGGGTTGAGTACTGCTCCAGTTGGTATCTTGCACAATATAGAGGCGGATGTTAGCTATATGATTTGAGTGAGGTTAGCTACATAAGGTGTGTCCTATGCAACCAACATGATGAATCGATTCGTCATTTATTCTTTGAATGCGTGGCGTCTTGGTCCATATAGTAGGCACAGAGTAGAAGAGGATTGGGTAGCTGTCCTGATTCGAGGAGAGTTTGCAACATTATTGCTTAGATTAGGGCACGGAAAAATCGAGGTGGGATGTGGTATATGGAAGTACGGATCAGAGTTGCTGCGTCGGTTTGGCATGTGTAGAGAGAGCGAAACAGGCAGATTTTGAGGGTCTAACTACCTCCACTATAGGAATTTTACACAATATTGATTTTGATGTATCTGCTTTGAAGAGCCTACTGAACCTTGAAAAAGTGTGGAAGTTGTACTTGACGTTTTGATTATATGAAATTTACCTTTTTTCAAATATATATACATATATTCACATCTAGCTACTCTAGATATAGATCCTCAGATACAACTATACTCGAGACTAATTTCATAGTACTTATCTTGACAATGAGAGGGAGTTTGGTATAGTCAATAACTTACTTCTGCTGGAAGCCCTTTTAGACCAACCTTGCTTTGAATTTTTTATTGTCGCCAACCTCCTCTTTGACTCGATAAACCCATTTGTTTTGTAATGCTATCTTGCCTTGTGGTAACTTCATCAGGTCCATGTACGTTCTTTTGAAGCGTGTCATCTCATCTTTGATAGCTGACGCACACTATAACTTGTCTTCAACTTGGCATTCCTTCGGCATAAGATTCTGGCTTATCTCCATTGGACAACAACAAATATCGCAAAGATGGAGGATACCGCTTGGGTGGTCGAGATATTCTACTTGATCTTTTGAGTGCATCTACAGATATAGTAGGATCTGTTTGTACATCAACGTTGTCATGCATCCTCCTACGAATAATGATGTCTTTTGAAACATCTTTCAACTCAATCTGTTCTCACTGCTCAGCTTACTTTCCTGCACTGTTATTCTAAAATATACCTATATTTATATACAATTTTTTCATTGAATACTACTACATTACGTCTTTCTAAGATTTTCTTAACTTTATCATCCCAGAAGCGGAAACCTAACTCATCAGCACCGTACCCAATAAAAAACATCTTCTAGACTTGGGGTCTAATTATCTCTAGTGACATTATCTACTAGCACATAACAACATAAGACTCTTAGATAGGACAATTTTACCTTCTTTCTTCTCCATGCTTCATTTGACAGATTTTCTTTTCATGGAGCGAACAATCCTTGGTTGATCGTGTAGGTTGTTGTACTAACTGAGTATGCCCAGAAAGCTTGAGGCAGACCAATATGTATTCTCATGCTTCTGGCGTGCTCATTCATGGTTCGATTGAACTACTCGACAACACCATTCTGTTCAGGTGTTCCTGGAATAATCTTCTCCATTCCGATGGCGTTTGATGTATATAAATCTTTGAGCTCTTTGCTTCTATAATTTCTGCCACTATTGGATCTCAAGCATTTCAACGTTCTCAACCAGAACTTTCTATTTCACGAAAAAAAAAAAAAAAAACAAAGACATCAGTTTTTTTTTTAAATACACCCATACCTTTCGAGTTGCATCATCGATAAATGTGACGTAGTAGCATGATCCTCCAAGAGATAAAATAGGGGCACGCTCCCATATATATATGTGTACAAGCTCCAGGTTTCTTGTCTTCAACGTTATTCCAGATTTGGAGGAATTTACCATCTTTTACTTTTTGAAGATACAATCATTAGAGAAGTCGACATCTACGGTCTTCAGTCCAGACAACTTTTCGCTTGATGCTAACACCTTTATCTATCTCTCGTTCATGTGCCCCAACCTGCAATGCCACAACTTTGAATTCGAATCCAGTACTGCCATCCTCTCTTTGACATATCTAGTCATATAGAGAGTGCCATATTTATTTCAACGTGCTATGATCATAGAACCTATACTGATCTTCTAGGACCCGCCTACAAAAGTTGTAAAATGCCTTTTATCATCAAGTTGTCCAATTAAGATCATGTTTTCTATGAGACCTCGAACATATCTCACGTTCTGTAAGTTTCATATGGTTCTGTCAGAGGTATTCAGACGGACATCAACGTTCCCTACAATATTCAAGGGCTTATCATCAGTAAGATGTACCCTTCCAACGTTGTCAAGAAATAATTTCTCATATATTGTTTCTGTGAGGTAGCATAAACGATGTTCCAGAGTCTAATATTCAGGTTTCTATTGGATTGTCCGTACTTAGAATCAGGGCTTTTGCAATTTCAGGCACGATTACAAAATTAATAGAATCTTGGTTCTCGCTGCTGCTTTTTCTAAACTTGCAATCTCTTCCTCTCTTGCGCTCTTTCTGTACTTGCAATCTCTTCTTAGGTGGCCTCTCTTGTGACAATACAAACTACTAGGGCAACCTCTCGATTGACTCCTTATGGATTCAGATTTTTTCTTTGTTTTTCTTGATCTCCCTCTGTCTCTACCACCACGATCATTTGATTTTTCTCTATCTTTGGAACTGAATGTAGATCCTGAGACCTCTATCTCTTTTCTAGGAATTTCCTCGCTTAGAATCAGATCTTGAACTATATTAAACTTCAGCTTCTTTGGTCCAGAGGAACTACTCACGGCAGTGTCGGTGCCATTCCAACTATCAGACAACGAGGACAAAGAATCAGGAAGCAAACTTCATCATCGAAGTGAATACCCACATAACTTAGTTGTCTTGTAATCGAGTTGATATCATTAATATCGTTTGAAACAACTTCTCGTTCTGCCATCTTTAGATTAAATAAACGACGCATAAGATGTATCATATTTGAGGTAGATGGTTTCTCGTACATACTTCACAACATCTTTTATACTTCACAACTTTCATCAACACAGTCGTAGCCTTCTCGTCTTTGACGTTGTGAGCAACGTTCTTTGCGATCATTAAACGGATGACTTCCAGGACTTGTCTGTCAAGGAACTGCCAATTAACATCTGACGCCTCCTTTGGTTTCTCTCCTAGGAGCGATTGATGCATCTTCTTCAAATACAAATAATCTTCAATCTGTATCCACTAGAAACCAAAATTGGTGTCATCAAACCTGTCAATCTTGACATTTTATTCTTTTGTTGCCATCACTCCTACTTTCTCAACGAACCTCCGAACAAAGCTTTGGTATCAGTTGTTATGAACGTGATATCAACGATGAAGAAGAAGAAACACATGGCACAAGATTTAACGTGGTTTGAAGAAATTCTCCTACATCAACGACAACACACAAGTTATTTTAGAGGTTACAATTACAAGAAAATGAAGTCATATTTATAACAAGAGATTATGATGACCACTGACTTCAGCATGATTACTGAAATACCCCTACTAATATACGAACCGAACTCATTCTACTCTTGTACGGAGACGCATATAAAAAAAAAATCTAGGGAGCTACCGCCCCGAACCCCGCCTTACGGGCAAGGGGGCCCTGCAACCCTTACCAACTTAACGCCGAGTTGGATTGACGACTTTGGGAGTTGGATCGATGACTTTGAGGTTGGATGTACAGCAGGGCATCTGAACAAACCTCGACAATCTCTAAGAAGTCACTTTGTTACCTTGATGTTTACATCTCTTCTTGTGACTTTCCCTTTTGAAGGATAGTCACTTGGGTACCTGAAGTTTTGATCTCATCTTGTTCACTTGGGATCAATGTACTATATGATGCATATTTTTTCTTATCCTTGGTTTTCAGTTTTGTCATGATTTGGACCCTTTTTCTGTTCTCTACGTTCCTTTATGAAAGAGGAAACTTATCAAAAGGAATATGCATATGTTCGTAATTAAGCTTGTGTTTTTGTTGGTATAATATTAGAGCCAAATTCCAGCTGATGGGAGTTTCTTAGCCAATGTTATGGGATATCTGTAAACGTATTGCAGTACTAATTATACACATAACGTTAAGGAACTGTTTATAAGTATAATATCTCGACTTAAGTAGCTAGTGGATCAGTTATTTATAGTGCAAAATGTTGTTTATTATCTATTTGTTTAGGTTATGCTCTGTGTTGTAATTGATTGATAATTTTATTGATAGTCCTCTTGGCTTTATATAGCCTTACAGTCAATATTACAATGATGAAATATCATGTGGCATATTCTGGCATACCAAATATGTCACAGGATATTTCAATATCCTTTATGCTAATACAATATACTAAATATGACGTACTAGATATTCCAACATACTAAATATTCCAACACTCTCCCTCAAGATGAGCGTAAGATATTCACTAAGTCCATCTTGTCACATCCTCTAATCATGCTTACAGAGGTAAATCCCTTGGTTAGTCCGTCTGCTATCTGATCCTTGGTCAGAACGTGGCCAAGCTCCAGCAATCCGCTATCCAGCTTCTCTTTGATGAAGAACCTATCAATCTCGATGTGTTTGGTCATGTCATGCTGTACTGGATTGTTGGCGATACTAATAGCTGATTGGTTGTCACATCACAATTTTATCTTGGCTCCTTGATCCAGCTTCAGTTCTACCAGCATGTTCTTCAACCATAACAGTTCTTCAACTTCCAGGATCATAGCTCTATACTCTGCTTCCGTTGTCGATCTGGCCACCACAGACTGCTTCTTACTCCAGGAGACTAGGTTGCCTCCTACAAATATGCAATATCCTGAGGTAGATCTTCTATCATCGGCACAGCTAGCCCAGTCAGAATCACAGTAGCCTTCAATGCTCACGTGATTGTTCTTCTTGAATATCAGCCCGTTCTATGGATCGTACATGTAGCGGCTCACCACACTCACTGCAAAGCAGATATCAGGTCGTGTGTGGCTCAAATAGATCAACTTGTCCACCAGTCTCTGGTATCTGTCTCGATCAACTAGGTCTCCAGCCTCGGCCTCTAACTGGAACCTCTGGTCTATTGGCGTTGCTGCAGGTTTGTACCCCAACATCCCTGTCTCTGTAAAAAGGTCCAGTGCATACTTCCTCTGAGAAAGAACAATCCCCTCTGCGTCTCGAACGATCTCTATCCCAAGGAAGTAGCGAAGAAGACCAAGGTCCTTCACCTCAAATTTCCTGTCAAGCTTCCCCTTGAGTCGGGCAATCTCCTCCTCATCATCTCCTGTGATAATCATGTCGTCCACATACACCGCCAGCATGGTGATGTGGCCTCCACTCCGTCTGAAGAATACAGTATGATCAGCATTGATCTGCTAATATTCTATCCCTATCATCGTCCTCCTGAATCTGTCAAACCACGTCCGAGGAGACTGCTTTAGTCCATAGAGGGACTTCTTCAACCTGCAGACCTTGTCCACTGTCTGGTTGGTGCCGAATCCTGGTGGTATCTTCATGTATACCTCCTCCACCAGATCTCCATGAAGAAATACATTCTTCACATCCAATTGGTGTAACTTCCATCCACCATTCGCTGCCAAAGAAATCAGGGTCCTGACAGTACTCATCTTTACGACTGGTGCAAAGGTCTCGTCATAGTCAATGTCGTACGTCTGACTGTATCATTTTGCCACCAGTCGAGCTTTGTAGCGCTCAACCTGTCTATCTGGATTCTGCTTCACAGTAAAGACCCACTTACATCCGACTGCACTCTTCCCCTCTGGCAGTCTCACCAGCTCCCAAGTGTAGTTTTTCTCAAGAGCTCCTAGTGTAGTTTTTCTCAAGAGCTCCTAACTCCTCGAGCATTGTCGTTTTCCACTTTGGATCGTTCTTGGCAACCTGCCAATTGTTAGGTACAGTAATACTATCCAAAGATAAAATAAATGCTCCATGAGAAGAAGAGATATGGTCATAAGAAACAAACTGAGCAAGATCACAACCATATTTGTTCGAAAGATTTTCCGCATTGCTGCGAGTGGTCCTCCGTACTGATAATGGTGTGAGAGGAGTAGGGAGAATGATATCACCTGAAGGGGATGGTGGTGGTAGTGTAGGTGTCTCAGGAGTCAAGACGGACGCATGCAAGGGACTTGGCACTGGCACTGTAGGTACTGGTCCTGCAGTTTGCTTCCCTCTCCTGCTGTAGGTAAGTAACTTCCCCTGAGCCGTAGGCCTAACACCTCTCATCTCCTCCCCCTGTTTCTCTTCACCTTTCTGCTCCTCCTCAACCGTGCCTCCGTGCCAAACTCCTAAATAGGTCACCACCGAGCTCTCCTTCTTCCCCTCTCGCCTCATAATGGCAGTATTAGGCGTGTGGTTTAAAGTTTCCTCCTGATGGTAGTATGGCTCATGCTCCCGGAAGTGGACATCCATACTTACAAACTTCTCCTTTTTCCACTGGACTCCAGCAGACGTACCCCTTCTGAGTTGCTGAGTAGCCTACGAAGATGCACTTGACTGCTCTAGGATCAAGCTTCCCAATTGACGGCTTGTTGTCCTTCACAAAACATATGCACCCAAACACCTTCAGTGGAAGTATCCCACTATTATTGCTTTGCAATATTTCACATGGGGACTTCCATCCCAGAACCTTCGAAGGCATTCTGTTGATTAGTTGAGCTGCTGTCAACACTGCATGTCCCCACAGACTCTGTGGAACATTCATGTCGATCATCATGCTTCTTGCGACCTCCAGAAGGTGTCTGTTCTTCCTTTCTGCTACGCCATTTTGTGCAAGTGTGTATGCACAGGTGGTCTGATGTTGTATCCCGTCTGCTGACAAGTATTCTGTAAGTGTTCTGTTTGTATACTCCGTTCCATTGTCAGACCTCAGTACCTTCACAATTGCCCCATACTGAGTCTGGACATGTTTGTAAAAATTCCGAAAACAAGTAGGTATATCACTCTTATTTTTCATCAGGTACAACCAGGTGACACAAGAAGCACAATCAATGAAGGAAACAAAGTACTTATAACCATTCATAGTACTAGTGGCACATGGACCCTAAACATCAGAGTGTACTACCTCAAAAACAGAAGAGCTCCTATGACCGGTACCAATATATGAACTCGTAGTAAGTTTACCTAACTCGCATGTATCACATACTAGTTTCTCTTTATTTGATTTTTCATAAATATCTGGATACAATTTACTTAAAGTGTCAGAGGAGGAATGTCCCAACCTCCGTATCAAAGTATCCTCGGTCCTCATCTGCAGTCCTCCTATACCAGCCTTCTCTGCCATATACATTAGTGTTGAGTCCAGTTCTTCTCGATCTAGGTACCACAGTCCCTTATACCAAGTGCCAGTCCCAAGTCTTCGTTCCGTTTCTTTCTCCTGGAAGATCATCTTAGGGATATCAAAAGAAACAATACATTTAAGTTGAAAGATTATAGAACTAAGGGACAAGAGACTGACTGGAAAGGATGGAGCATATAAAACATTGGATAATTTTACTGAACATGTACAATTAACAGTACCCTTACCGACCACTGGCTGGAAAGTGCCATCAGCTGTCTGAATGCTATCTGTTGATGCTAGGTGAGTGTAGGAGGAGAACTCGCTAGCATTCTCCATCACATGCCGAGATGCCCCCGAGTCGATAATCTAGTCTGACGATTTAAGGGAAGCAATGGATGCAAGAGCAAGTGAGTCGTCAGTACCTTCTGATGGATGGGCATACATGACGGTGTTGCCTCCAGCGAAGAATGAGGTGGACGTCTCCTCTGTTGTGCCCCTCCTGTCTCCATCATTTGGCGTTCGCTGCTTCCTCCTGAGCATCTCAAGCATGTCCACCAGTGCCTGATCCTCCTCGGTAAGGGTGCCACCAGCTCCTCCATCTCCTTCTGCTACTAGCAGGTTCGTCCGATAACCTCCTCGACCCCCACGACCACGGCCATGTCCTCCAAAATGTCCTCGTCCACCGAGTTGTCTTCGTCCACCACCTGAATCTCCCTCCTTAGGTGGTTTGGTGCAAGCATACCGATGGTGGTCCATCTCCCCGCAGTTGTAGCACTGTCGGTTGTGCTGCCAGGCCTCTCCCTTAGGCTCTGTGTCGCCCGAGCTGGTGGCTGTCAGTGCTGACTTTGCTTCAGGAGGACCACCTGTCCCGCCTGCAATCTAATGTGTCTCCTCCTGAATCATGGCTGAGATAGCCTCCTCAAGAGTGGGGATCTTCGGTTAGGGCCATCCTCTGAGCGAATGCTGCAGTCAGCCCTTTGATGAATTTTATCGTCCTCTCCTGTAGACATACCTGTCTCTCTTTACACTTCGGGTCCCCGCAGCTTGCCCGATTTGAGGTGTGATCGTAATCCAGCCACAGACGCTCCAACTCCATGGCATACTACTGCACCGTCTTCTCTTCCTGTACGGTGTCGTCGATCTCCCCCTTGATCTGGAAGACCCGTAAGTTGTTCCCCCACACTATCATAGGTCCGTCTCAACTTCTCCCACACATCCTTCACCATCTCAATGTCGTCTACTTTGGCAGCAATAGACTGGACTAAGGAGTTGAGAAGCCAGATGTAGATCACCATATGAGTGGACTTCCACTCGTCGTATCATGTCGAGCCCTCGTCCGGCTCTGTCTTCTCGCCCGACAGGAACCCTCCAGATTCTTTCCTGCGAGGGTTCGTCTCACCCGTCGTGACCAACTCAGATAGGTAGCTGGTCCATCCAGCTTCAGATCGATAGAGGGAAGCTCCAACCTCGTCGATGTTGTGTCGTGCTCTCACCAGTCGAAATCTTCATCAGCTTCATCAACGTTGCAACCTCCGCAGGATCCAGCTTCTTGATGATCTCCTCTAACGATCCTCCTCTTCGATGATCACGTCACACCCGGCACACGACTTACGCTCGTCTTCGTCGTCCGTTTCTAGATCCGAACATATTTTTCATCAGATCTAGACCTTCGGTGTCAACTTTCGGTGTCAACTTTCGGAACGATCCGAACAGCGGTGATGCGAGTGTCGTCGCGTGCGTCAGTGTCAGCAACAGCCGCAGGAGCCGGGGGGGCGCCCGGTTCGCGTGCAACAGCACCGCAGCAACCGTCGTAGCAGTTGCGGGGCACGTGGGGGCCGCGGAGGCTCTGGCCGCACGCACGTGGGCTCTGGCCGCGTGTGGGAAGGGGGGGTTAGCGGTTAGGATTAGGGTTTGGTAGGAATAGCGGAGGGGTGGGTCGGTTGCTGGCGGCTAGGGTTAGGGTTTGTGGAAATCTGGCTCTGATACCATGTTGTAATTGATTGATAATTTTATTGATAGTCCTCTTGGCTTTATATAGCCTTACAGTCAATATTACAATGATGGAATATCCTGTGACATATTCTGGTACACCAAATATGTCAGAGGATATTCCAATATCCTTTATGCTAATACAATCTACTAAATATGACATACTAAATATTCCAATACTCCGTACTTCTTGTGAGGGGCTATATTTTTTAACATGAACCACATAATCAACACGCTAACAGATTGTTGTCGTAAAAAACATAAATGGAAACCGTCTTTCAGTAGATTATATCCTGCAGTATTTCGTTATTGGTGACTTAAAAATATCAGCAAGGTTCTTCTTCTTCTTCTTCTTCTTCTTTTGGCAATAACTGAGTTATATTTTCTTTACATGGGAATTGTAGAATAGAATAATGGGATGATTTGTTTATTGATGAGAGACTACATATATATAGGAGAGGCTAGCCTCCTCTCCTATTACTCTAAGCAATGTGGGACTAAAGCCCAATTACTAATAACTCTAATATAACACTTATTTCTAATATAACTCTTAACACCCTCCCTCAAGCTGGAGCATAGATGTCAATCATGCCCAGCTTGTTACATAAAAATTGAACCCGGGGACCCAGGAGAGGCTTTGTGAAGATATCAGCTATCTGGTCGCCGGTCCGCACATGTTGAAACCTTATCACTCCTTTTGTATATTCATCACGAACAAAATGAATATCAATTTCAATATGCTTCGTCCTTTCATGAAATACTGGGTTGGTGGCAATGTGAATAGCAGATTGGTTATCACACCATAGGTCTGCCACTTGAGATCCTGCGTCTTCTCCCAGTTCTTGTAGGAGATGCTTCATATATAATATTTCTGACGTGCCATGAGCAATAGCTCGATATTCTGCTTCTGAGCTTGAGCGTACTATCACACTTTGTTTCTTGCTTTTCCACGATACAAGATTTCCGCCAACAAATACGGAGTAGCCAGATGTAGACCGTCTATCTGCCAGACTTGCTCCCCAGTCAGCATCAGTAAAACACTCAATGCGAGAATGTCCGTTATTCTCCATTCGAATTCCTTTCCCTGGATTCTTTACTAGATAACACAGAATTCTGAGAACTGCCTGCCAGTGTGGAACTCTTGGAGAAGCCATGAATCTACTCGCGACGCTTACTGCAAAAGAAATATCCGGACGCGTCATGACTGCCAAGTAGTTGAGTTTACCAACCACTCGACGATACTGATCTGGATTGGTCATCAGGACCCCTTCGTCTGGAAGTAACTTCGCCCCTGGATCCATAGGTGAGTTTGCTCCCTTTGCTTGCATCATGCCTGCATCATTTAGTATATCCAGTACATATTTTCTTTGAGACATTACAATGTTCCGCTTTCCCCGTGTGACTTCAATACCCAAGAAATAGTTCAAGGATCCCATATCTTTGGTTTGAAATTGTTCTCCAAGAAACTTCTTGAGATTTGCAATACCCTGTCTGTCATCTCCC
>JANAVB010024999.1:5390177-5795177 GCA_029216955.1 Iris pallida | reverse complement strand
CTGGTCCTCCCACATCACAAATTGGTGGCAGTTCACATTCTGATGCTCCAATGAACAGCCTTAGGTTTGGTAGTGTACCTCCATCAACTTATGTACATCCTCCAACTTATGTACCTCAAATTCCTCCTGCAAACTTGTCCTACCCTCCTCTTTACCAAAGGTCTCATAGCAACCATGAGAATGCTGAACGGACCTTCCACAAGGGTATTCAATGTGATGCCTGTGGTATGCATCCAATTATTGGTCCGAGGTTCAAGTCGAAAGTGTAAGAATGTGCAGGATCTTTTTACATACGTATTTCACAATTTGTATCTTGATATTTAGTTATAGCAACTGTTGCACTTTGATGATGAAATGGTTATTTTTGCGCCTTGTAGGAAGGATGACTACGACTTGTGCAACTTCTGTTTCTCTCAGATGGGCGATGAGGCTGATTATATGAGAATTGATCGGCCTGTTCATCGTACCCCTCGTTTATCCAAGGAGTTCCATAGTCTTGTATGATGCTCATAACTACATTATCACAGACACACATACATACTTTATCTTTGTATAAAGATTGTATCTGATCTTTTTTCTGTCTCAGAATTCTAAATATCGCTTTCACTCATCAAATGTCTCGCACGGTTATGGCTCGAGAAGTAGAGTAAAGCTTGAAAGTCGCTTTATTCAAGATGTGACTGTCTTAGATGGAACTATGATGGCCCCTTCGACTCACTTTACAAAGATATGGCGCATGAGGAATAATGGCACTGTTGCCTGGCCCTTTGGAACACAACTTGTTTGGGTTGGTGGAGATCAATTTGGAGAAGTAGGCTCTACTGAATTGGAGGTGATTAACTATTAACAGTTGATTAGGTGGCTTCCGTTTGTCGATGCTTATGTTTATTGTATCTTTTACCATCACTTTTCATATATATGCAGATTCCAGCAGACGGCTTCCCTGTGGAAGGAGAACTTGACATTGCTGTTGACTTTATGGCACCTTCAAGACCAGGTCGATATGTTTCCTACTGGAGGATGTCATCACCTTCAGGCCAGAAGTTTGGACAGCGCGTTTGGGTCCTTATTCAGGTTTATCTACTACCAAACCTCCCCACTTTAATGCATTTGTGTATCAATTTGGACACATTAGCTTTATATTTTTGTCCATCAATAATGATGTCCCTTTATTTCAATGTTAGGTGGAATATTCTAGGCCCAATACTCCTGGTAGTAGTGCCCACCCTGTCCTCAACCTGAATCTTCCCCCTGAGAGCGATGACCGGAGTGGGTTGGGGATCATTGATATGAATGTTCAGCCCTCTGATGGTGGTTTTCCTGAGGCAAACATCACTTGCCCAACCGAGGGAGTGGTGAAGCCAGTGTCTGTGGAACAGGCTGCTGAGCTGGTGGGTGGGTTGCTGGATTCCAGCAATCATGGGATTAACCAGTCGTCTCCTGCTGCAGTTGCTCCTCTCACAACATCCTATCCTCTCATTGATTTTCCTTCAGCCTCTTCTCCGTTGGTTGCACCTCCATTTGTACCTTCCGCTGATCATGAAAACCAAGTGGAGCAGACTCTTCTGAAGGAGTTGGAAGAGATGGGTTTTAAGCAGATCGACTTGAACAAGGAGATTCTCAGGCTGAACGAGTATGACCTTGAGCAGTGTGTAGATGACCTCTGTGGGTTTGCCGAATGGGATCCACTTCTCGCTGAGCTGCAAGAAATGGTACATTAGTTCATTCCCGTCGCTTTTCATCTACTATTTTCATGCTTCCTGTGGTGTGGAAATCAGAACAACTGATGTTGGGGATATCCTTGCAGGGATTCTATGACAAGGAGCTGAACAAAAAGCTGCTGATAAAGAATGGTGGAAGCATAAAGAGGACTGTGTTGGATCTTGTTGCTGGAGAGAAATAAGAGAAGGTTATGATGCATCTTCTTTTAGATATCTATTCTGTGTTTTGGGGACATTGATCTTGGTTTGGTTGCTGTTTTTGTACTATCAGTCTGGTGTTTGAAAATAAAAGCCTAACTTGCTGCATCCTCTGTGTATATATATTGGCAGCAGTTATGACTTTTTGACTTCTAAACAAGTAAAACTCTTGTTATGCCTATGCTCATGCTTGCTTTCGCTATATAAATATGAATAATTTGTAAACTTTGTCTTAGATGTTCTTGTGTGATTGATGTGATAGTAGTTGGAGGTTTTCTGATGCCAGAGACAAATATCTAAATTCCAACCTTTTTTTAGAGAAATTTCATAGTGATCATTATATACTTTGATTTTCAAGAGGGGTCAGCTGCAGGGAAGAATTGAACCTCGTGTAAGCTGGTTTTAGGTTGTACATTTATAATAATAAAGAGCTTGGAAATAGTTTAAAATGTTGAATAGTCTAAGCCGTACGTACACATCCTCACAAAATTAAAATTTTTGTTTTTAAATTTTTTCTAACTACCCTGTTTATATATCTCACTTAAAAATCCTAAACTATCTTATTTAAATTTCTATCTAATTTAAACTATTTTAATGTATTTTTAATATATTTAAGTTAACTACATTGTATTATCTAAACATGCATCTAAAGTTCTAAATATATGACAAATTAATTAAAATATATTAAAGTTATATTTTAATATAATTTAAATTTTTATCTAATTTTGTAATAATACTAGTAAAAGTAGGTGCAAATTTTCTTCTTCTAACCTTATCAAAATATAATTTAAATATTTAAATTAATATTTAGTTTATATATATATATTTATATTTTAATTACGATTTATAGAAATTTAATTTAATTTTAATTTTAATTTGTTATGGATTTATGTGAATAAAAGAGAGGGCATTTGTTTATGTGAAAGAAAAAAATAAAAAGAGGGTATTCAGTTATGTTAAAAAAAAGGAGACAAAGTCTAAAATTATAATCTTTCGTAATTTTTTAAATAAAATGGTTGATGATATACGGCTCAATTTTAAGCCGTTTTGAAGCCCTTCATAATAGTAGAGATTAGAATTTCTTTTTTCTTTTTGGACGCATGACTTGGTGTTAGGGGTGAGCATTATTCGGATTTGAATTAACAGAATCGAGTAAGAGATTTGTTTCAGTTTAAAAAAAAAAAATCGGTACGGTTTTGGTTTTCAAAATACTTAATTTTTTATTCGGGTTCGATTTTGAGTTTCGATTTCGGTCCAAAATAATTATACAATTATATAATACTCTCAATTCTTTGCATATTTTGTGAATAAAAATATGTATATTTGGAAAATAATAATTTTATGTATGTGTTTTGAATTCCAACTGGAATATTTCAACTAGTAGTTCAACTTTGTACGCAATTTTAAAATTCAACAAATGTGGGTATAATAACTATAATTTTTAATATAATTTAATCTATATCCTAACTTTGATCCGATCTATTAAATAATATAAATTATAGTCCAAACCCTTGTTAGCAATCACCCGAATAAAACTCGTATTATACGCGAATTTTTCCGTATCTTTCATAAACGTATAATACTTGCGTATTTTTGACAGATCCAAATCAATATAAAAATTTTAATCATGCGAAGTTTTAAACGTATTCTGTATAAATTATTGAATTATTTGGCACAAAAAATATACTGAAAACCTGTTTAATTAACCAAATTTGACAATATATTTAAAAATGTAAAGTTTCTAACCTCACTATTTTCATTTTTTTAATATTTGTCCGAATTTTTGAACATATTTTGTTGGCACTGAGCCGATTTATACTCGTACTTTTGCCGTTTCGAATTTTTTCTGTTTGCCGAATTGCTAACAAGGGTCCCAACGTCCGAATTTATTATCGCTAGTAGTTGTCAAATGGTGCCTTAAAAGGAAGGAAAACTTTATTCTTTGGTTGATCGGTGATATTATGGGTGCATTAATGTCTTGTTCGTATTGAATCATAGCTTTCTTAGTTTGATTTCTTTACTATACTAAGATATTGGTATTGTAACCAACAACGACGACGCTTTGGCCGAGTGGTTAAGGCGTGTGCCTGCTAAGTACATGGGGTTTCCCCGCGAGAGTTCGAATCTCTCAGGCGTCGAATTTTTTTATTTTTTTTACACCCTTTTGTTTTTTTTAATTATACCTTTTGATTATTTTTTTTTCTCTTTCTTTTAAACCAGCACGTGCGGGCTCAGTTAAATCGTGTCTCCCCCGCACACGATTTTTAGCCGGTCGTCATGTCGCTTCGGACTCTTCGTGCGGATCTTGTCCGCACTGACTTTTTTATTATCGTCCCACACGTACGCCTCGCGCACTCCGCGCGCTCCCAAGCCTCACGGGACGGCCTACGTCTTTCGACGCCGGCAACTCAACGCCTCGCTTCGCCCACGACGTCGAAGGCGCCCCCGACGTCTTCACGACGCCTACGACAGCCAATGTCGTCCAGCCACCCATTCTATGCGCACGACGTACTTACGACGTCTTCTTGACGCCCATTGGACGCCGCACGATGGGCCGCGTGGTCGGCCGTCGTTTATACCCGTGGTAGAATGGTGCCAGTCCTCGACCGCCCGCGCAACGTCCCTAACCGTTGAGTTATCATGTACGGGACGTCCATTCTGTCCTACACCAGCTCAGATCGTGACCATTTTTCGTCAGTTCTACGATGTTGTGGATGCTCCGCATCGCACGGGCAGGTTCAAAGAAAAGTGGAGTTAGTGACTTTTGATTTGGATTGGTGTTGCTTTTCAAGAAATATTTTGAATCGAGTTGTCAGAAGTTTTTTTTTTTGAGGGTAAATATTGCTATTGGACTTATGCTTGTCAGAAGTTTTTTTGTTAAGATATTGCTACTGGGTTAGTGATTTTTGCTTTAGATTGTTGTTGCTTTCTAAGGCCATCTCCAATGGGAGTTTCTATCTTCACTATTTTCTATGATAAAAATCTATTTTAGATTTTTTTTTCTTGGTTTCTATTCTCATTTCTATGATAGTTTGCATTGATGTATAATGGAGAATTTCTATGAATCGATCCATTATAGAAACTCTATTTCCTATGATAAAAATCTATTTTAGAAAAAAAAATTGGTTTCTATTTCCATTTCTATCTTAGTTGGCATTGATGTATGACGGAAAATTTCTATAAATCGATCCATTTATAGAAACTCTTCATCTCTCATGACAAAATTTATTAGATCCCACACCATTAAATTGATCCATTTATTTTGTGACATTTAGGATAGAAATGAAAAACTATTTGATAGCATTTTTGTGTATATACAATTTCTATGTAAAAACTCTTCCAGCTAGGATAGAAATTTCTTTAAAGTTAATGCGTAGGGTAGAAACTCAATTTTAGAAATCACCACCGGAGATTGCCTAAGAGCATCATTAGTAAGGCTTATCCCTGGTCCCAATTTCTATTTTCATAAATTTGAATCTCATTTGGTTGAATAGTAAGTTGCATCATGGGTCCCAATTTCTAGATTTTCGGTCCTATTTCACCCATAGTATCCAAGGCTTGGGCCTCCAAATTTCTAGATTCTAGATAGTAGAAACTCATTTTTAGAATAGTAAGCTCCATTCTTGGCCCACTTTCTATATTCTAGATTTTATATAATTTTTTCCCATATCAATTTTTTCCCACATAATTTTTGGGAACTGGCCCCACTTTATCATTTCCTACTATTTTTATACAAGCCCAATCATTCTACATTTACATTTCTTTAAAAAATCAAAAAATTGCATCAGGAGCATTAAACTTTCATAATATTGCGTATAAGACAACAAGTTTCATAATATTACAAGCAAAGACCCAAAACGTCCAAAAAAGGGCGTAAAATCCATTTGTGAAATATAGGCCCTATTTAGGGGCATAATTTTATCTTTCATTTTAAAAATCCATTTCAGCAGTTAAGTAGTTTGGTTAAGGGGATATTCAATCCTAGGTAAATCTACGCCCTATCTTTGGGCGTAGATTTATTATCAATATTATATTTTTTTTTCATATCACTAAAAGATAATTTGTTATTGTCTATGCACTTAATTTATTTATTTTAAAAATTAAATAATTATGTAAATATTTGTATATAAATTTTAAATTAATATTATATAGCTAACAAATAATTATTTTGTTATCATCCAATTGTGACATCTATTACTTTTTCGGAACTACTCACGTTTACATGCAACGCCTGTATCAAAAAATAATATATGATAACTAAAAATTAGATAGAAATTTAAATTATATTAAAATATTTTAAATATAATTTTAATATATTTTAATTATAATTTTTCAAATATATATATATATATATATATATATATATATATATATATATATATATATATATATATATATATATATATATATATATATATATAAAATTCTGAATATGTGTTTAATTAGATAATATCATGTGGTTAGTTTAAATATAATTTACATTTTGAATATATTATTATCCAAATACTCCGAGGCCTCGTTTGGTTCGCGGAATCTTCCGGTTGGAAAAGGAAAGTGATTACTTTCCTATGTTTGGGTGCCCAAGGAATTGAGAAGGAAAGAAAAGTGATTCCCAATGAAAGGGAAATTAGGGGGGAAAGTGATTCCATCCATCCAAGGAAGGAATCACTTTCCCACATTGAAGTATTCACTTTTCTTTCCAAATTCCTTGGCATTGCCAAACATCGGAAAGAAAAATCAATAGGAATTAAAGTTTCCCAAAGGAAAGGAAATGACAAGGAATTGATTTCCTTTCCCTTCCATTCCGCGAACGAAACGAGGCCCGAGAGTAATGCAATACGGATGTAAAAGGCTATGTTTGGTTTAACAAGCATACTACTAGCAATCATATATCTCAATCCACATGAGTAAAAAGAATATACAAGAGTGGTCAGTGTTACATGAAAGCAATAAATGCCATTCGGACGATAACATATATATGACCAAGGAGCAAGTATACGAAATCAAGCTACTAGCAAAGTATATCTTAGATACATGATCACAAAAGCTAACATGCACCGGACTAAGACATAAATACATATAAAGTCTGAAGGCAAAAAGAGAACATGCTCCCAAAAAAACTAGGATAATATATGTTCTTGGCTAAAGGTTAAAAAAGATATAACTAGTAAGAAACAAAACCAACTCGGACAACTACGTCCTTAAACGTATCTCACGTCTGTCGTCGTCGTCGTCGTCGTCGTCGTCGAACTGTACGTCTGAAAGGTACTCGGTTTCCGAAAATAGATCAAGTAGAACGAAGCAGGAGAGGTCAATCCCATGATAGCAATGCACCACAAAAAAAAGTTGAATGGTATCCGAAATAAATATCCCATATGGTTTGTGCTCATTTTGGTAACTTTTTTGTTTTAAAAACAAAAAATATTTCTCTTGGTGCTTAATTTTTCACTCACTTTATTCACCAAAATGTATACAAATTATAGGAGAATACAACTAATTAATTCTATTTGAGAATATGCAATACAAAAAAAAATACTATAAAAATGAAATAAAATATGATAAAGTAAACTAATGAAAAGGATATCAAGGTACCAACATGCTATTTCTGAAGGAAATAGCAGCAGGAATGTAAAGTAAACTAATCAAGAGTTTCTATATAAAAATTGTAGATACAAAAAAAAATACTCTTCAGTGGTTCTTCATTTCTATCCTAAATATCACAGAATAAAATGATCAATTTAAATTTAATGGTGTAGAACCCAATAATAATTGTCATGTAGAAACTCTCGTAGAAATTTTTCATTCTATATCAATGCCACCTAAATAGAAATGGAAATAATTCTTTCTAAAATGAATATTTTGTTGGAGCTTTTCCTTTGTATGTAGAGAGCTTGCTCTCAACATGTCTAGTAATTTTAGTCCCACATTGAAAAAACAACATGAGTAGTATCTCAATATATACTTGGTATGTAGTTGAGGTGTGCACATGGGGTGGTGACCCTAAGGAGGGAACCATATGGGTGATTTTACTAGAGGAAAGGATAAGACTCCATGCATGATAAAGCATTTGCTTTTTGCTTTTGGAATTTATTCCATTGGAGGGGCTTAGCGACTCGGGCTCATGGGCTCATGAGGCATAATGTGGCATTTTGTTGGCGCACTTAGCACGTCAGCAACTCGTTAGGCGCATAGTGAGCTAAAGTTGTGCTCGTTGCGCGAGCCTCTTGCGCAGCCGTTCGCGTGCCAACACGTCAGCATCGTCGCTAGACGCATAGTGTGCTTAAGTTGCGCTCATTGCGCGAACCTCTTGCGCAACCGTTCGCGCGACTAGATGGCGTGCCACTTAGCGCGGCCAAATGGTGCAGCAGTTGGCGTTACGGTTGGCGCTGGGTGCGCACGGGGTGCAGGTAGTGCACGGTGCGCACGATGCGCGGGTGGCGCAGGTGCGCAGTGAACGCTGTGCGCATTTGACGCATATGGCGCTGGCGACGCGCACTGTTTGCTAGTTGGCTCAAATCATGTCAGTGCACGATTTGAGCAATTACAGAACGTTCGGGACGATTTTTCCTATGCCCCAAACGTTGTGCTAACTGGACGGTTACAGTACGGGCCTATATAAGCTTATCTGCTCTCTCTCTCTCTCTCTCTCTCTCTACTCTTTCTCAGAGTACAAGTGTTCAGAACATAATTTCTTACGAATTTCTGCAGAGTTCCAGAGAGCAGAGAAGAAGTGCACCAGCGACACTTAACGCAGGAGTCCGTGCCATCCGAGGAGTCAGAAGAGCGGAGTGTTCCGAAGTTCTCCGTCGAACTTGCTGGTTCCTGGAAGCTGTTCGTGTGGGACGAATAAAGCTTTGAGCGCCGGTGATCATTCACCCCAGCAGATTATTCTTCCATCCACTTCATCGCCTGTCATCCACTTCAACTCATTCTGAACGAGAACTGTTCTGATCTAATCAGAAACTGTTAGTGGACAATTGTTGCTGCTGTTAGCAATTCGTTTGTACATTCTTTTTAGAAGCATTGCATTCGTTAGCTGCTGTAACGAAATCTTTTAGATTTTCGTTATCCAGAATCCTCCATGGATCTTTGTCGTGCACCTTCTTTGAAGTGTTGCTACGAAATGTTATTTTCACAATCGTTTTATTTCTCAGTTTTTCATCGAAAATTACGCCCCGTGACTAACAATCTCAAAGCTTGATTAATTGCCCAAGATGGAAAACTTTCGTGCATCGTTAATCAATCTAACTTCACAAAGTTAGAGCAATTTGATGGTGAGCACTATCAAATCTGGAAAAGGAAGATTAGCCTCAATATTCAATTCTCTGATGTTGATCATGTGCTTATTGAGGAGGAACCTACTGTTCCAGAAACTGGATCTGCAGCCACAATTACTGCTGCTACTAAGAACTAGGCCAAATGGAGAAGGGACAATATCAATTGTAGGCTTATGATCCTAAATGCTATGAAAAACTCCCTGACGAAATCATATTCAAAGAAGACTATTGCCAGAGAGATATGAGAGTCTCTGGAGAAATTGTATGAAGATGATAAGAACCAAAGCAAGATATTTTTAGTTGAATGATATCACAAGTGGTTCTTTGAAGACGAGAAGCCAATGCTGCCGCAGGTGAAGGAGTTCCTGAAGCTGCGACAGAATTTGAAAGATGAGGCGATGTCCATCCCCGACAAGTTTGTTGTTGGAGGGATCGTCTCGAAGCCCCCCGCTGGGTGGAGCAAGTTCTATGCAAACATGTATAGAAAGAAGTTGGAGATCACTCTGGAAGATCTCCTGCAGAAATTAATGTTGAGGGCCAGATGAGGGCTCAACTAAAGGTGGACGCTTTGTCTAAACAACCGGCTAACGCCAATTTGGTTCACACCAAAGAATTCAAAGGGAAGCAGACGGCTTCCCACAGCAAGAAGAAGGACCCCAACAATTTAAAAGTGAAGGAGACCTCATTTAAGCATCAGAAGGCAAAGTCCCAGATGCCTCGTTTCAAGTGTGGCAAGAAGGGTTACTTCAAGAGTGAATGCAAAACGAAGACCAAGCAATCAGAGCAAGGTAAGCCTAGCAAGGTTTCTATGATCACTGACGTTGCAATGATTGCACATGTCACTACGGTGGGGGCTGACTCTAACTGGTGGGTAGACACTGGTGCCACCTGTAACACCCAGTTTCTAAAATAAGGGTAATTTTAAAATTTTGTATTTTAAATTATTTAATTATGGTATTTAATTAATAATATGATTTTTGGTGATTTTTAATAATTTTTAAACTATTTAAAACTGGTTTAAGTCATGACTTGTGATTTTGATGTGCTGCCAGTGAAACCGTAGAGACTGTCTGCCCTAGAGCCTAGCCATGTGATTAGGGTGTTTCAATTATTATTTTTAGCCTAGGGGTAATTTGGTAATTTTGACTTAATTGAATTATTTAATAATTTATTGAATTGGTGAATTTCTAGTTGGGCTTTGACTTGTTGAGGCCTAGTGGACTAGCCTAGAGCCTAACCCTAGCTATGGTAACCCTAGCCTAACTTGAGTTAAACCATTTTAGTCATTAGAGATTGGTTTTAGAATGAGGGGATTAGATTTAGTGAAATTAAGTCATGACTTATGGTTTAATGCATGACTTGTGATTTAATGACTTGTGAATTGAACCATAGGCCCATGACTTAAGCCCAAACCCCAACAAGCCCACCCATGGCAGCCAACCTAGGGTTCCACACCCTATTTAATGCCTCTTCCATTTGTTCTTGCCTCTTTTATTGTTTTTCTTCTCAAGCTTGGAGAAAGAGGTATAGCCATCTTCCCCAATCCATAACTTTTCCATTTTAACTCCTTTTTGGCTCAAATCACTTGCATTAGATTCTAATTGTCTCCCTCTTGCTGTTCATGGAGGAAAATTCTAGCCTTGGGGCAATTTGGAGAGTTTGGCTAACAAGAAAAAACCCCCTTTTTGGAGCTTTTCATTGGAATTTCAACATATAGGTAAATCCCTATTCCCTCAACCAAATTTTGATTTCCTTGCATGGATAGGAAGCCCTAGGTGTCCTCTCTCTATAGGAATAGGTTTTGCTAGGTTTCGTGTCCTTTACGTGTCCGTATCAGACACGTATCATGACACGTGTGCATGTGTTTGATGAAATGTCACTTAGGAATTTATTTTCGATTTTTGAAAATGTAATTACATGAATTGGTGGATCTAAGGATGTACATTAATTATTGTGAAGGATGTTAGGTATTTTAGTGTCTTTTTGTGTCCTTTTTTGGTGTTGGACACGCGTGTACGATACGAGTGCACTGTCCTGCTACTCGGGCACGATATCTCACTGTATAGGATACGTCGGGACACGAAATTTTGTAGGAATGATGGGGCAATCACTGAAACTATGCTCCCAAAATTTGGAAATATCTCGTGGTCTGTGCACGGAGATATCGACGTTGCACTGGCCGCACTGGCCGCGCGCGCGCACTATGCACGCGTGAGATTGGTCACTGATACACATGTTTTGACACGACACAGGGACACGTTGGCACGATTCAGGCTGGTTGACACGTACCCCTATCCCAGGCGAGTGTCTGGACACGAACACGTGCCGTGTCGTGTCATGTGTCGCGTGTGGGATGCACGTGCACGCGTGTACGACAATTATTTGTGCACTGTCTCGTGTCTGTGTACACTTGTAGTTTAGACACGATTCGTGTCCAATTCTTGGACACGAGGACACTCTCATGCACCCTCACACGCTTGACATCAATTACCAACCATTGGGTTGGCATTTTGATGTGTTTTTGAATTCAAAAATTTGAATTCCCCTTGTGTTCTGTCAATTGACTGATAGCAAATGTGTTGAGTCCAATTTTCTGATTTTAAATTGTTCTAATTATTTTAGATGCTAGAATTAGTTCACATACATGTGTGTTGAATGATGAACATGTTAATTTTGATTGTGTGGATGCAATGGGCTATTGGAATTGATTTTTGATATACTAACTACTAAGAGTTTATTGAACTGTCAATGGTTCTTCCAAAAACCTGAGACTTAGCTCCTATTTAACTCACACTCTCCACACACACCTATGGTTCACAGTTTCCTGCATTTTCCCCCACTGACACACACACATACATGTATACCTATCATTGTTGGCACAATACACACTCTCATATGCACACAAACTGGAACTGTCATTGGTTGTTTAAACCTGAGATTTGTGAAACCTGAGATTGTTTTGGTTCACTGAGTTTACTTTGATGTGAAACCTGAGACTCCATGGTACACCCTGCCACACAAATCTGAGAACCTATCACATGGCTATGATTCCCTTCATATATAACACTGTTAATTAGAGACTAAAACATGATTTCCTGAGAAAAACAGGCCACTTAGTTCCTGTCATAAAAACAGGAACACACCCAACTGTCATTTGTTTTTCTGAAAGTTCATGTATGTCTAACTATTTTGTGATTTAGTTGTGATATTATATATATCAAAAATAACTTACATTTGGGTTTATGATTGGCATAGGAAATTAGTTTTCATAATTGCATTGGGTTTGAGTTTTCATCTAACTGATAACCTGTAGTACATGCACAACTGACACCATGAACTGTTTTCCTTTTCTTCCACAGAAAACTGAATTAGGATTTGTACCATATCACTCAGTCCCCTTACTGATTTCCTATTCTATGTGACACTGATTGTTCCAGGTCCTACACACACACAGGAACACATGCCACCTTATTCACTCACAAACATTACACTGATACATGTTTCACTCATCCACACACACCCACCCTCTCATCTACACCCACTCACATTTTACTAAACCTGAGAATGAAATGTCCTAAAAACTGAGAACTTAACTTAGGAACACACACACACCAAGCAGCATTGATACTAGACACTGTCATTTAATTTCCTGTACACATGTACACACTACACCATTTCACATATCTTCTGTCACCTAAACACATTACACAACACTGTATTCCTCACACATTCACTCACACACACATGCTTGAACACATATTGACACACACATATCCACATGTCTCGAATTACCTATTCCTTTCTATGTGTATGTATATATATATATATATATATATATATATATATATATATATATATATATATATATATATATATATATATATATCTAACCTAGTGTGAATATGTGAATGTGATAATGTAAGGTGACATGAATATTACTTTTGCCTATAAATAGCATGTGGGGAATTGGTATATTAATATAGAAATTGTTATGTGTATGGCCTTGTCTATATGGCATGGCCTGGGTAGAATAGCCTATGGCTCATTGTTTGTGTGTGTGGTTGAATGCCAGTATAGGTGTACAGTTGGCTTGTATAGCCTTGGGATTGATGTAGAGTGCTAGCCTAGGCTTGGTTAGGCCTAGTGAGACTTATTAGACTTGTTTGGCTTAGGCTTGACCTAGTTTGACCAGTCTAGTTGACTAGAGTTGATCGAGAGTTGACTTTGGTCTAGTTTGACCTAGACAGCATGCAGATGCATTGTAGATTGCTATTATTATCCCCTGTATACATCTTGACTTGTGTTGCTCTAACTAGGAGTCAGGTACCTCATCTCGGACAGTACATTTACTTCAGACATTCAGATACCAGGCGAGTACATTCTCTGATCATTTCATATCCTGCTTAGAATTATTTTCTGCATTAAATTACTTTACTTGATACTGTCACGTTGGTCACACAGATTAGTACTATATGGATCCCTTCTTGAGATGTTATCCCTTCAGGGAGCATCGGGTACTACATGTTCTGTGCGTTTCACTTACATGGCGTATCACTATGCTTCTTTGGTTCTTTGATCACTTGTGACATGTACTCATATGATCACAGAGTCTTCTTTGAATCCTTATCCTATTTATTGGGTTTCCCAGAATCCTCATTTATAGGACTACTATGTACCATCCTTCGGGAGCTTATCACCCTTTGGGGGCTTACCACCCTTTGGAGGCTTATCACCCTTTGGAGGCTTACCACCCTTCGGGGGCTGTTACATAGAATCATAACATAACCTGGTTGGATCCTTGTGTATTAATTGGGGGTACGGGGGAGTATAAATAGCCATGTGAATAATTCCAAAGTAGAATAGCCATGTACGCCTCTTTAGTATAGCTATGTACAAATCAAGCCGTTCACATGTCGACTTTGTACTCTAAATCACTAGTCACTGGTAGCTCTTTACTTATAGTATATATTTCTATTACAGTTCTCTCTCTGTTTACACACTGCATTTCCTTCAGTATCTATATCTTACTTTACTGTATGATTATATTTTCTAACCTGCTATGAACTGTTGAGATGTACTGTGCTCGCTCCCGTCCTGACTGGACCTGTTGAAAATTTTACAGAGGATGATGAGGAACCCTGCACCCCTTACTTTGGAGCTTGCCTAGATGACACTCGCGACCTGGACCCCTGGGGAGGTTCAGGCAGCTGCTGAGGACGATACCTTGCTTAGTATAGATAGCTTAGACTGTTTCCTTTTCATGTTTAGTTGTTGTCCTTGATTCCAGAGTTTGTATATTTTTAGAGATGTTGAGATTGTTATTCATTTTTGTTGTACCTCAGTTGAGAATTTTCTTATCTATTTCATCGTGCCATATTCTATCTCTAGATTGTGATTGAGTTGTACCTCTGTGTTGGCCTCCTTATGGAGAGTATTTCATGTTAGATAGTTATAGTTCATGACCTAGAACAGCGTTCTACTGCCGACACTGCGGCGTAGGCTGGGCGCTGTTACGTACTCGTACCCTCACAGTGGGTGCGGGTCGTGACACCACCTGCCATGTCTGCTCAAGCAATGAGTGGTTCACCACCTACACACCAACTTCTGAAGTTGTTATAGTGGCAAACTAGGCACAAGCTAAGGTACGAGGGATCAGGACAGTGGTGTTGAAACTGACTTCTGGAAAGTCTCTGATTCTTCAAGGAGTAAAGCATGTACCTACTATTGCCAAGAACCTGATCTCTGGAGGTCTACTCTGCAATACAGGACTCAGGATGGACATCAATGCTGGTCAGATAGTGATGTCCATAAAGAAAATATACTTCGGGAAAGCTTTTTATACCGAAGGAATGTTTAAAATTCAGCTTGTTAATCAGCCAATGTTGTTAATGCAATCACTTATTCAGCTTATACTCTTGAGTTGTGGCATAATAGACTAGGACATGTTCATTGTAAAAGAATTAACAGAATTTTTAGTCTAGGGCTTATCTCCAAGTATGGGGGTAAGGTAGAGAAATGTGAAGTTTTTGCTCAGACGAAGATCACAAGGAAACCCTTTCCTCAGGTTAATAGAAGCACAGATCTTCTAGAGTTGGTACACTCTGATATTTGCGACTTCAAATAGTTCTCTACAAAGGCCTGGATGAAGTATTTCATAACCTTCATCGACGACTTCTCAAAGTACGCGTTCGTTTACTTGCTGAAGGCTAAAGATGAGACGTTTGAGAAGTTTAAGGAGTTCAGGGCCGAGGCTGAACGACAAACTGGACAATAACTCAAAAGAATAAGAAGTGATCGAGGTGGAGAGTACCGGTCTCATGAATTTGCATCGTTCTGTAAAGAACATGGAATTGTCAATGAGACTACAGCTCCATACCCTCCTCAATCAAATGGTGTAGCAGAAAAAAGAACAAAATGTTGACAGAAATGATTAACTCAATGTTGTTGACTGCGGGTCTTCCAAAATGCTACTGGAGAGAAGCTGCATTGACGACCACTTTTATTCTAAATAGAGTGCCTCATGCAACTTCAGATGTTACTCATCATGAACTCTGATTGAAAGTCAGACTTGAATGTCATTCGAGTGTGGGGGTGTCTGGCATATGTGGAGCTTCTAGATTTGAAGATTCAGAAGCTTGGGATAAGGACTACGAAGACGATCTTCTTGGGTTATGCCGAGAAGAGTGATGCTCGAAGATTTCTTGATATTGAATCAAATCATATCATCGAATCTCGTAATGCAGAATATTTTGAAGATAAATTTGCAAGGCACAAGAACATTGTTCTTGTGGATGTTCGTAATGAGGGTGCGCAGGAAACTGGAGTTTTCAATGAGGATGTAGTCCAAGAAGATGTTGTTGTTGAAACAATGGTTGAACCAGAACTCGCTGAGCCGTCAGCTAAGCGTCTGAGGAGGCGAAGGAATTCGGAAGTGACTTTGTCACCTATCATGTGGAAGCAGATCCGCTTACCTATGATGAGGCGATGAAGACCAGAGATGCAGTTTTCTAGAAGGAGGCGATGGACAATGAAATTGATTCAATCACCTCAAATAACACTTGGGTGTTGGTGGATCTTCCTGAAGGAGCAAAATCCATCGGATGCAAATGGATCTTCAATAAGAAGATGAAAGCAGATGGAACTATTGGCAAGTTCAAGGCTAGGTTGGTAGCCATGTCAGATCCCTATTTTGAAAATAGGTATATGACTGTATTTCGTATTTTGAATAGATTTTAAAATTTTGTATTTGTTTACAGCTTTATTTAAATTCTAGATTTATATTTGGCCTCGGTGGAGTTTGTTATTTTATTTATTTTTGTTATTGTTATTGTTGTTGTTATTATTATTATTATTATTATTAATTTCTTGATTCTAAATCTACCCCTACCTAACCCCTCATTCACTCCCTCTCTCATCTCTCTCTCCCTCTCAGCATGGAGAGCAGCCCTCCCCCAAACCTCTTCTTCTCATCTCTCTCTCCTGCACACTACTTCTCTTCCTCTCTCAGCTCTCACTAACCCTAACCCTAGCTTTCCCGAGCTCACCTCTCCCCCTCGTCTCCGGCCTGCAGCCGCCGCCACCACTTTAGCCACCACCGCCATGGCCTCCGGCCACCTCCATTTCAGTCACCACCACCGCCACCATCATCGTCATCTTCAACCACCAGCGCCACCATCATCGTCGCCGTTGTCGTCTCCCTCTCGGCCGGCCTCCTCCGCCGCCCTCACCCACGAGCGCCGCCTCCACTTCCGCCGTGGTCACCCCGCCTCCAGCCGCGACCACCGCCACCAGCCCCATCGTCATCACCTCCAGCCCCATGGCCTCCACGCCCTTCTCCTTCCTTCTCTCGTCGTGGCGCGGATCGCCGCTGTGAGCCGCCTCCAGCGACGCCGTCACCTTCTCCTCCTCCCCTTTCCTGGCTCAGCGTGGCGTTGCTGTCTCCCTTCGCCGGGAGCCACGACCCGTCTGGCCGTCGCCCACCTCGGCAGCACCCTCGCCTCCGCGTCTTCTCCCCCTCTCTGTTCTCCCTCGGCACAGCTCTTGCCGCTGCTGTCCCCTCCGTCGGAGCCCGACCGACCCTAGTGAGCTCCTCCGACCTTTCTTTCTCTCCTCCTCGGGCAGCGTGCTGCCTCGAGCAGCGCACCCTCGTGGAGCGACCCCCTCGTTTTGCATGCACTTAGGGAGCGAGCCCTCGAGCTCCGTGCATGCCTCGAGCAGCGGGACGCTTTGGGCCCCGCACTGCTCGGGTTATGTGCCGTCTCGATATGCGTACACCTTGGTGTACGTGCTGCCTCGATTCTCGTGTCGCCTCGATTCGCGTGTTGCCTCGGGCAGCAGGACGCTTCGAGCCCCGCGCTGTCTCGGGCACCGTGCTATCTCGGTTTGCACGTTGTCTCGATTCCTGTGTCTCGGCCTTTGTGCCATCTCGATTTTAGTATCGCTTCGATTTGTGTGCGCGTGCTGATTTACGCATTGCCTTGATTTGCGTGCTCTCTCCAATTTGCGTACCGCATTGGTCTTTGTGCCGTCTCGATTCGTGTGCACGTCTCGATTTGCGTGTTGTGTGATTCATGCACCATTTTGATATTCGCGATCCCTCGGCCTACGTGTACGTCTCAATTTACGTACACGTTGTCTCATGTTCGTCTCGATATTCGAGTCATCTCGATTCTCGTACGCGTCTCGATATACGTGTGCGTCTTGATTTATGTTCCCGTATCGGTCCGCGTGTCTCGGTTTTCGTGCCAGATCCCCGCGCTGCTTGCGGGACCCGTACGGTATAGCCTCGTGCCATTCTTCGTGATTTTGTTATTATTTTATTATTTAATTCTAATGATTGTTTATTGTGTGTTCTGAGGATCTCGATTGGCGTGCTAGCTTGGATCGCGACTGCCGAAGACTTGCTTACTTAGCCGAGCCCTCTAGGCAAGTATTCCTTGCTCATCGACGGCTCTTGCCCTCTCTCCTGGATTTTATTGCATTTAATTTGCTATAATTGTAAATGTATAACCATGAGTAGTGTAGCCTAGTAGTAGAACTACCATGATGATAACTTAGGATAACTTGGTCCGATACCGGGGTAGACCGTATCGGACAACTCGGATGGGTCATCCACACCTCCGAGGACACGAACACGACTCACATGTATGGATTGTCCCTGTATGCCCCGTGTCCGACTCGCGGTCGGGTAACGGCTCTGGCAAACTTTACTTGTGGCGGTGATTGTGCTTGGATTAGGGATTTATGGACATGTGTTATGGTGCGCCCTGCGAGGCGGTTATTTTATTATTATGCATGTTGGCTTGGTGTCCAGTACGCATTGTAGTGCTGCTGGAGGTCGAGACATTAGTGGTCTCGGGTTCGATTGATTTCCCAGTACGCCTCGTAGCACTGCTGGAGGCCGGGGCTTAGTGTTCTCGGCTATCGACTTGTTCCCAGTACGCATCATAGTGCTGCTGGTAGCTAAGACCTAGTGTTCTCAGTCTGCAATTCCGCGACGGGTTGTACCGAGTGGATTTTAGCCCCAACTCGCTGGTAGCTCATGTCCAGAATACAGAGGAGACTCTGCCAGATTCTTCCAAAATTCCCGATCGGGAATTTAGTTCGAAGGATTGGGCAGAACCATTCCTTTGGTTTGCTGGACTGGACTCGTGTCTGTTCACCTTGGTATGGTATACCTGATCCCATTGCTTGCTAGGTAGACTCCAGACTATATCAGTCGCCTAGCTCCTGATCTGTCTTATCCGTCGGATAGCGTAAGGAGAGCGGTTCCACTCGGGAGATGGTCTGCAACCCTGGTTCTTGTTTGGTTTAAGGGTTGTGGATTTGATCCAGAGCGGTCCGTGTAATCCTTGCCACTTTCGACGATATTTATTACCGAACTCTTGTCCCCTGACCCTTCATCCTTGGGGTTGTCCTAGTCTAGTCAGATAGAGCTGACAGTTGTCCTATGTATTGGGAGTTGTGACTTGCGGATATGACTGAGGATTGAGTATTATGGAGAGTACGATCTCGGGATATTGACTTGGTGGATCTATGTAGATTCTTGGATTTGGGTGATTTCGAATATTTCGTGGAACGAGGAGAATATCGAGGGTATTATTATATAATTTTTACTCGACTTCCCAAACGCCTAAAACCTGGTACCTTTGTGTATTCCGGTAGTTGGAGAACCTGGTTTGATTGCTATGTCTTGGTAGTTGAGGGGCTCATTTTCTAGCGGCTGGTGATCATTGACTTGGAGGATTCTTGTGAGTCATAGGGCCTAACGTTGTTGATTTTGATTAGCTTAGTATCTGGTGTTTGTCCTTATTCGACCTGACATTTTTCCCCATCGTAGATAGGAGACTCCTGATAGTTTGATAAGATGGATGGATCGACTTGATGATTTGAGCTGTAGGTTCCCATGTGTACTTGACAGACTATTATAGTGGAGATTTTGATCTTGTAACCGACTTGATATCCATGTCACGATTTGGACATGTGACTTCTTGTGACTGATAGGTTTGACCTTGTTCCTGGTATTACACGATGACCTGGACCTGTCTTGATTCTTGATTAGTGGCCCGTAGAGGTGCACTCCTGACTAGCATTCTGGACTTGACAGTAAACCTGGCATGTATACTCTTGATTCTTGATAGTGGCCCGTGGTGGCGCACTCCTGACTAGTACTCTCGACATGACATGTTTACTCTTGATTGCTGTTGCGACAGCTAGTCCTGACTTGCTCAGCATGACCCCGTCTTGACACCGTGGTTGATTTCTTTTGATTGTGCTTGTATAAGCCACCAGTCCATTCTTGTCTTGTATCATGTCTAGGACATGGATCCCTGAGTACCATGGTCAGGGATCCATAACGAAACTGACTAGGCTAATAACTAGATTAATCATGTAGTTCATGGGGACTTCCCAGTGACCTGTTGCTTGTCTGACCCCGTCCCTATGTATCTATATATACTAGGGATTTGTTGCTATCCATCGAGATGAGCGCATTCCCAGCCCTCCGTCGAGTGTGGCACTTCTTTAGGGCACATGTATCTTACTGCAGTGTGCCTGCTATATCTATCTTTTTCTTTTGCTGGGGCCATTCGGGTAGTAGCAAGCAGGAGCTGGACCTTGAAGTCTTATTACATCGTGTTAGTAATTAGGCCTGTGATAACCCTAGTTAGCTAATAATAGCAAGCCGTAGGCATTGTGTGGCCGCTTGTCCTTCTGTGTTGTTTGGCTTGTTGCCTGCTAGCCAGCTGATATTGATTTTCAGTTGGCCATGCAGGTGTTAGTGGATGCTAGGGAGATTGTGATTGTGTTAGCTTCACTATACTTGTGGATTGTTATCGTGCGTTGGTACCGCACGATCCCTTACCTTTATTTACTGTTTTTAGATGTTATTCTTGTCATATTTTATCCTGCTGGTTTTCTTCGCCCGTCCTTGAGCCTTTCTTTCTGGTACTTGCTGGATTGTTCCCAGATTGTCTGAGACCGACCCGGTGGATCTTCCAGACTTGACTTGGAGGGTGTGCTTCAGTTCCAGACCATGCTAGGAACTGTAGGAAGGTATACTTGTCGACATTATTATCCTGTACTGTAGATTCTAGATTTTTATATGAGTATTTCCTGTTTTTCATATGATTATCTCTCTTGATATTGTTTCATTGTGATTTACTTGTGGATATGAGATCGAATTTAGGCCATAGATTGATTGCATGCTAGGATACCCAACCAGACTGGACAGCCGTTATCACCGTATAGCGTATTCGTACCTTATACGGTGTAGCTGGCCGTGTACGTCCCCGTATTCCGGAACTGGGGCGTTACAAGCCAAGGGGTTTCCTTAGAAACAGGGGATCGACTACTTTGACACGTATGCTCCAGTTGCCCGGATGACCACCATCAGAATGTTGATTGCTCCTACATCAATACATAAATTGGTGATACATCAGATGGATGTGAAAACGGCTTTCCTAAATGACGAGCTGACCAAAGAGATTTACATGCAACATCCAGAGGGATTTGTCGTCAAGGGTCTTGAAGACAAAGTCTGCAAGTTGTAAAATCCTTGTACAATTTTAAACAGGCTCCCAAGATGTGGCATGAGAAGTTTGACAAGTTTATAAGGTCAAATGGCTATAGGGTCAGCGAGACGGACAAATATGTTTACACAAAGTTCGCTGATGGAAGATGTGTAATCGTTTGTCTATACGTGGATGACATGCTAATCCTAGGTATAGATATGGGCTATGTCACGGAGAAAAAAAAGTTTATCTCAACTAAGTTCAGTATGAAGGACTTGGGGGAAGCTGATGTGATCTTAGGGATCAAGATCATCCGGACAAACACTGGACTAGCGCTTCAGTATCATTTATTGAGAAGATGATCACACGCTATGGGTATCAGTATCTTCTAGGGATCGATATGCCTTACAGGTCTGATCTGAAGCTAAAGCCAAATTCGAGGGAAAGCGTCAGACAGCTGGAGTATGCAAGTGTCATCGAAAGTTTGATATATGCTACTACTGCCACAAGGCCTAGCATAACTTTTGCCGTGAAAATGTTGAGTCATTTCACGAGCAACCCAAGTATTAAGCACGGGAAAGCAGTGAAACGGGTAATAGGATATCTCAAGAAGACTTAGACATATGCACTGCACTACAGCGGAGATCCGTCGGTAGTAGAAGGCTTTAGTGATGCCAGCTGGTGCCCAGAGTTGGAGAGCGAGAGGTCCACAGGTGGATTCATTTTCACAATGGGTGGAGCTGCTATATCGTGGAAGTCGAAGAAGCAGACTATGCTCTCGCGGTCCTCCATGGAATCTGAGTTCTTTGCACTTGATACCGCAGCGGAGGAAGCAGAATAGCTTCGGAAGCTTATGTATGATCTTCTAGTAGTTGGGGCACAAATACCGACGATCCCGATATACTGTGACATCCAGGCGACTGCGACGGTGGCATCAAATGACCTCTTCAACGGAAAGAAGAGGACTATGCTGATAAAACACAGGCTAGTACACGATCTCATCGCGTGCAGTGACTTTATTGAATGAATCATGTACGTATCGAATATAGGTATGCGATAAATTTTTGAAAATAGTTGATAAAAATAAGTCCGATAGAGAGTACGTGATGGCAAGCATAGGATTAAAATTTACCTGTCAGCTTTGTTTCAATTCTTTACCACTGGGCTTGGCTGAAATACACATATTTTTGGGATGCCTTGAATAGATGTACAATCCAAATCAAGTTGTATACTGAATTCAAATTGAGCTGCAGGAAAGACTGAAAGTTAATGAAAGCTTGCACGAGTGTTTGAAACGGAACAAAGATAGACGATCTAGAGAAACACTTGGAATTGAGTGTTAGTTTCGGTTCGAGGACGAACCTTGTTTTGAGTGGTATATTATGTAATGCCCCATTCTGCACGGTGTATTATGCTGAATCGTTGACTCGAAGAGTCGCATTGACCCGATTAAGTATCAATGCGAATCGATACAAGAGTTACGTTGTCCCGAGAAATGCATCGAGTCAGATCGATGCAAAGAGTTATGTTGACCCGAGGAATGCATCGAGTAAGATCGATGCAAGTGTTAAGTTGGCCCGATAGAAAGCATTGAGTCAGTTCGAAGATTCTAAGAAATTGAATCGATGCAAGGCACAAGTCCGATTCAAACAAATATTGATTTTAGTTGGTTTCGTGTGCAGGCTATACGTTTACGCTGGAATATAAGAGATCGACATTTTGCCTTATTTACAACGGGGTCCGTAAAACCAAATCATCGCCTCGCAACGGACTGAGGCATAGGCTCGGTAAGCCAAATCGATCGTATAATTCAATGAAGCATGAAGTGCTCAAATGGCTAAGTTAGAAGAGTTGGCCGTGCAATAATGATATAAAATCGAGCCGTATCGGCTCGACGAAACGACAAGACGTATCGGCTTAAGGTGGGGGACCTTGATTCTTTTTTCTACTCCTTCATGCCTAAGTAAAATATATCGTTGTATGCTAAGTTAACCTATCGAGACCACGGGCGTGGCTCGATGGAGCGATAAACATAGTACGTGTCGAACACTAGATAGAATAATTGAAATGAAACGTACATCAAATGTACGAGTCGCTATGGAATATTGAATATCATAAAGGTAAACGCCTAGGTGCATAATCCATAAGAACATGAGATAACTGTATCGACAAGTGCCTCAGCGCACGAGTCATTTCGTGCCCCCGTGCATGAGTTAGTATTCTAGAACATTGAAAGACTATATCGACGCGAGTGCCTCAGTGCACGAGCTATACAACATTGGATACCCTATCGAGGTGTGCCTCAGTTGCATGAGTCGGAGGGAAGGAATATACATTAAACACTAAGACATAGAATACAGAATTACGGTATCGAGGCGTGCATTGCATGCACGACTCGAAAAATATAGAATAATCATGTCAAAGCGTGCGTACATGCACGAGAATCATAAAAGATGGCTTCGTTGCAAAGAGAGCAGTTGTGGCATGAATGTGAAGGAACTGTCGGATATGACATGATGCCTCAAAAATGTTCGGGACCTTCGAGTCGATCGTTTGACGAACATTGAGTTGGGGCATAATGCCATTGAACCTTGAAACGAAGTATGAAATATGAGAACATAGAAAGTTAAGGTAAGAAATATGAGATGATATGAAGTCTGAGTCACGGACTCAAGATATGTTTGGTTGTTTAAATAAGACGCACGTTGCATGGTCGAATGGACTTGAGAAATGAATATTAGAGATAATCTCTCGTGCACGGGTGTTCCCTCGAACGGGTTTGCGCTGGGACGCCGAGACCGTTTGGCCTAGGAGGGACGTTAAATTTGTTGGACACACATCTCTAAGACGATTAGCGACCAGTTATTTATGTGAATACTGCACTGATTGGTATGCAACGGTAAGCCTCCGGTTATTAGGATAATAACCCATCCCATGAGGCATCGGGCTACCCAAATTGAGAAAAGAAAAGAAAAAAAAGAGAAACACCTTTAGTCCATTCTTGCGCGGATACGCCAACGACCTTCATATAGTTAAGGAACGGTGGGCCGAAAGTGCAGGAATAATAGATCCTACACAGAGCATTTATAACATGACAGGGAAGGAATAAGGCGTATTCACCTTGCGTCGGTGCAAGGACAAGTGCATCGATGTTGGTAAGAAGTCACAAAACAACACGAGATTGCTATTAGTTGCCTACTTGCTTATACGAATCAAAATAACATGCTTGCCATGATATTATGCTTTATTACTTTTAAATATGCCATGAAACAGATCCTAAGGAGAAAATAGAAAGATAACTACACTATATGTTGTATGAATTAATACATTACTAAATGTCAGTTTAGTTAAGTGGGTATTTGATCAGTACAACGAGGACAAAAGTACCAATCTTCCACTAGTTTGCTAGCAGGTTCAAAGAATGGTCTGCTCGCGGCAGAGCTTCGCTTGGTCGCGCTGAGGCATGGAATACCGTAGCATTTGAAGCATGCGATCGCATTGACGCTCGAACTTGCAGCATGATTGATGCGGTCGAGATATAGAAGGCATGATGTATATGACAGTAAAATACTTTGCGGGTAAGAGATAAATTGAGTGTTTTAGCCAATCTGACAAATTCAGTTGGGCTATTGAAAGCCTTTGTATTCTCAGTTCATTTATCAATAAAGAAAATTATTTCATATACTATGTTTTCTTTCGTTGCTAATATCAAATCAAAGATAACCATTTGAGAACTTGTCATCTTGTCTTGTATGAGTGCAACTCCAGACTTGTACTGCATCACGCTCTAGCGAGGACGATGATTCGGATAAATCGATACGAGGACGAGCGATTTTTCGGGTCGAGACGTGACAAATTGGTATCAGAGCTCTAGGCTCAATTTTCTTAGGATGCTTGCTTTGTTTCAATTCTAAAAAGTTGCCCACTACCAATCATATCACTCTTGACTCTACTCGATGCCACACTGGATATTCCATACAATAAGCCTAATACAAATCGTGTAATTTTATCGCATGTGTTTTAGAAATTACATGATGTTTACTGAGAAAGTCGTAAAACGTTTATTGTATTAAGTATAATGAGCAGTGAATTGTTTGTTGCTACAAGTGCAACGAGTCGCGAGATGTGAATTGAGATGTTTGTTGCTGCAAGTGCAACAAGTTGAGAAATATGAATCAAAATATTTGTTGTTTCAATGCAACAGTCGATATGAGAATACTGGTTGCATCGATATAATAAAAGTCTTGAAATGTTGCGGTATCAAATGCAACGAGTTGTGAATGATGCGTTACAATAAAAATGAAAGTTAAAAATTAAATTTGTTGAACAGATTTGAGTATTGGCTTTGAATATTAGAAATAAAATATTGCACGAGATACAACAGAGGAAACTGAATTAAAATGTTGCATGAGATGCAACGGAGGAGATTGAATTAAAAATGTTGCACAAGATGCAATGGTTGAAACTTAATAATACGTTGCACGAGATGCAACAGAAGGAACTAAAATTATAAATCGATAGAACGAATCGTCAGTTGCGCACCGAGCTTGTGTTAGCACATGAATACATTGGCTGAGTTGTATCGGAATTTGATTAATCAAAAAGTTACGGTTGTGATCGACATGATCACTGCAGAAATCGTGAGTCAAAATAGATTGTTGGTGCATATCGAGTATGATGCGAGGGAAATAGCTTGATTTTTGACTGGTATATGCTATACTACGTATGCGATGAATGACTCGATTCTGAGTGGTGTATGCTATACTATTTGTGCGATGGATTCTATCGACACATTGCGTTAATTGTGGAAGGTTTGTCTGCAATGGATGGAAGAGTACCGAGACTCGATTGGAAATTTGTATGACGACATGTTGATGCAAGTGTTCTTCGATAATCGGTTGAAACGATAGGGCGAGGACTCGTATCAATGAATGATACGTCGGACGAAAATTTGTAAGTCGGTCGAACGACCGAGACTAACAAAACGATTATGCCTTGAAGCAATAATCGGATCGACGGGATAGAAAACTTGAACTTATAAACGAGTCGTCCGACTTGCGATCTCGATGGAAATGTTGGGCAAGGCGAATTACAATCGAATAGCACGACTTGCGATCTCGATAGAAATGTTGGGCTATGCAAATTATAATCGGATCGCACGATGTGCGATTTCGGTAAAGAGTTTGTTGATACCGTAAATAGCGCCTAATAGATAGTTTCTTATGTTGCGACGAAAGTCATTTGAGTCTGACTAAAATACGCAAAACTTAGAGGGCGTGATCGTATAACTCGAGGGTTCGATGTTGGATAATCAGTAACTCGGTTAGGCGATCAAAGCATAGCGGGATGCGACGAATCGAAAAATGAGCTTATTAGTGTGGAAAAGTTTGTAGTGAACTTGGAGGTATGCAATACGAACTAAAATCGATATTCATGCAGATTCAAACTTGACCCTCGTGTTATCAAAATTGATATGACCTATCAAAATCGATACGCAAGAAAACGCAAGCACGATTTGAGAATATAAAATGGGGCATGCCTACGGTATCGAAATTTTCGAAAATAGCAATACGAAAGTGTCAAACTGGTTGATCGTAAACTTTGTGATTTATCAAGGCGAGACTATAAAGTTATCGACGAATGTTTCGATGCGTATAACATCCCGGGTGTCGACCGTGGGTAGAAAGACTCGAACTCAATACGAGTAGATATTTTATAAAATACGGAATTATCGACAGTAGTGCATGACTTTACTCGGATGATAGTTGCGCATGAGTTGCGCCGATAGAAATAGTTTTGTCTAAAATTTGGGTAGTCGAATAGAAATTGTCGGAACGTGATTTAGCTCCGAAATAAGATATAGCATGGTTCGTAGTAACTGTCCTTTGTTAATGATCCACAATTATCGACGTAGTTTTAGGGCAGCTGACCCTAGAAGACTTGACCGCTAAATCAAATTGAATGTTGCAGACCCACAAGATGACCCATGCGATGTCGCATATAAAATTGCATCGATAACAAATATAATGTGGTGAATGTTGATGATAAGTCTAGGCAATTTTTAAGAATCGTGCTATGCACGAGAGCGAGCGGTAAGAGAATGTCTTACGAGTTATGTCGTTAGATTAGGATTCACCTTGCAATTGAGCATGCGTGAATCAAACTTATATTCGATGTTGCAAGACAGATAAGTTGGGAATTTGGCTAGTAAATTTCCTACTCGATAGGAATCGGATGTAAGACGTGTTGTAAAGACCTTTGTGTCAAAGCGATTGTTTCCTTTGAGTACTGTCAATTTGAGTTGCGTCGGAAGAATTTAAGCACAGCGTCTAGGTAAGTCACCTAGCGGGCGTAACCCTGAATGTTGATAAAATTATAAGTCAACAAAAGAAAATCGTATCGAGATGAGTTTCATGGACAGACTTCAAAAATAGTTGGGCAGCGATTTCAAACGCAAGGCGTTGCGGAGGATCGTTACGATCGGATGCGCGACAGCTCTGTAGAAACCTGGGGGTTAAATAGGGTAATAAAATAATTACTAAAAATTTAAAGCTATTTTACTGAGAGTAAAAGAGAGGGAGATAGAAAATCAAACATTCGATGTATCCTGGTCTCCTCCCTAGAGGCAATCCAGTCCCGGAACTCTCTCTGGCTTGAATCGACTATTTGAGTAAATAGTTACACACGAGTTTGGATCCGAAGACTCGTCAACTTCTACACGAGTTTGGATCCGAAGAACTCGCCAACTTCAACACGAGCTTTAATCCGAAGAACTCGCCAACTTCTACACACGAGTTTTCTTACGAAGGCTCGTCAACTTCAACACAAAGATAAATGAGGCTTTTGATCTTCTACAACACTTGAAGATCGAAACTTATAACTCTTTAATACTCTAGCACTTTTGGGTTGGATGAGAAATAAAAGCTTTGGGTAGAGTAGTAATGGTGAGGGAACTTGGTTGTTGAGAAAATTTATAGCTCAAGTGATTAGTCTTTAAGGAGAAGACACAATCACTTTTTATAGAAAACCAAGAGAACAAAGCATTAAATGCTCCAAAACTTAGTGCTGACGGAATACCGTCGATATGGACCGGCATTTCGTCGGCATGCCGTTCTGAACAGTAACGGTAACGAATCTTGCCGTTGGGAGCATTTAATGCTAGCATCTTATCCATTCAAAACTCAAAATGTCGAGATCGGAATACCGGCGATATCCTGCGGTATACCGTCGGTACGCCGACTTTCGTCATAGAACATATTTCTGGCTCACAAAAAAGGTATACCGTCGGTATACTGTAGTCTGCCGTCACTATGCCAAGTTTCGTCACAGAACATATTTTTTGCTCAGAAAAGGTATATCGTCGGTACACTACGGTATACCGTCGGCATGTCGAATTTCGTCACAGAACATATTTCTTGCTCAGAAATGGTATACCGTCGGTACACTGTGGTATACCGTCGGTGTGCTGAATTTCGTCACAGAACATATTTCTTGCTAAAAAACGGTATACCGTGGGTACACTGCGGTATACCGCCGGTATGCCGTTTCTGTAGACATTGATTTTTGAGTAAAAAGACAAAAGGGAGGCTTACGTTTTGTCATCCACCTTTGGTGTTACATGGAAGATCCTAGACCTTGTACAGACTCGAAATCTTGGAACATTTGAGAGCAATCTTTGAGTGTATGTTAGTCTTTTCTTCAGTCTTGATATTTAGGAGACTTCATCAGACTTTCATTTGAAGATCAGCTTGAATAAAAGGATCTCTTAGCAGGCTTTGGAAGGATTTAGTGAATATCTGTTTTCTGAAATATAGAGAAAACTAAACCACGAAGATGATGTTAATGTTATCAAAATAAATGTGCCAACAATCTCCCTCATTTTGATAATTGACAAAAAACGGAAGATAGCATCTTTTAGGTAGTGTCTCCCCCGTAGGTAGACTACTCCCCCTCAATACATTTTCTCTCCCTTTGTCACTTGATCAAAGATGGTAAAAGAAAGTGTGAAATAAAACGATATTGGCAGAAGACCCAAAGCATGCATAAATATAAATAAAGAGAATATATCATGCTTGACAAACTTAAAAAAGATAACTTTAAAAAAAATACTGAAAATATACTGGCAACAGACATACTGGGAACATACTGAAAACACACTGAAAACATAAAAACACTGGTCCCCGTAGGACCTCAAAAGACATACTGGGAACAGACACCACATATTATTGGACCAAACACAGAAGGAGGCCAGAAGCTACTGATCTGCTGTATCATCACCACCATCACCCGGAGTCCCGTAAAATGCACCAAAAGGATCAACGCCGTCGGGATACATGAACCCATAGGCATTGGGGTCAGAGAATCGAGATCCTTGAAAGTGGGGATCCTGAAGATCGAGATCTAAAAATGCATTGCGATCTTGAAGAGTCCGCTGAATGAAGTAGGATTGGTCATGAAAGCGGCTCTGGATCAGATTGCCGAAGCCACGGGTATTGGTCCTCATCTGCTCCTCCGCCTGAGCCATGCGCATATCAAAGTGTTGCTGGGTCAGAGGCATGAATCGGGCAGAGGAAGGAGGATCAGATGGTGCTACAACATGTGGAGCAGGTTTTGGCCCTGAGAGGCTGAAGCACGAGAGGTTGAAGCACCAGATGCAGAGCGGGATAAGGCCAGGAAGGGAGGAACACCGTCCGACTGGAAAATAGAGAGGTCGACACCCTTAGCCTCAATAATCAGAGTGATGAACATGCCGTAGTTGAGGGCTTGCCTTCCCGATGAGTGGATGGATGAGAAGGCATTCAGCAGAGTTTTAGCAAAGGACCAAGTTTTATTGGAGTACAAGTAGTACATACAGACCAGAGCATCGTTGGTGATGGCATCGTAGTTGTCAGACTTGGGGTACAGGGTATGGTAAATGATGCGATGCAACTCATAGTAGAAGGGTTCCAGCTTCTTAGAGAGGGCAGGAATGGCTGGAAGGTTAGCCTTGCAGATGATGGAACAAAACTCATCGAAGGATACTTCAGCGGTAGAATATAGACCTGCCAAAGTCGGGATTGCATTCCCGCGATTAGGGATCTCGAAAATCTCTACAATGTCACGAGCAGTGAGACGAAGGTGACGGTCATTGACAAGAGTCTCAAGAGTATTGTTGGCCAAGTCCGGCACCAGATTGCAGTAGAAGAGTCTGACCGCCGTCGAATAGACGGGAACTTGGCGACAGAGAAGAGTGGAAAGGCCAACGGTCTCAAAGAGAGATAGATGACCGGAGAAGAGGTTCTAGTTGATTGCCTTCCCTTTGTATATGGCATGGTCGGGAAAGTAGTGAACCCAGGCATCCGCAACAAGATGGGATTTGAAGATCTTCGGATCGTAACCACCGTTAGGAAGGGGCACTGGTGTGAAGGGGTTGGAAGCGAAAGAGTGGGCGCGTTTAGCGTGGGCCATGTAGAGAAGAGAAGTGGAGAGGAGGAAATTGGTATGGAGGAAGAAGAAGAGGAGGAGGAAGAAGGGTTTTAAAGAGAGGAAAGAAGTTGTGAACGGATGGATAATAAAAAAGGGGGGTTTTGAAAAGAGAGATGAATGAGGAGTTAATGGTAGGTTTTGAAAAGGGGATAATATTAAATGAGAAGTGATGTGAGGGATGTTTTGAAAGAAGGAAGGAGTTAAAAAGATTTGAGAGAATTAAATGAAGAGGGGATATGATGTGATAGGAGGTTATGAGAAAGATTTGAAAAGAGCGAAAGATATGAGGGAAAAGGATATGGTGGGCCCCCTCTTTGAAAGAAGTATGCTGATCTGTTTCAGTCCGCCGCAGACGGCATGCCGGCGGCATACTGGTGGATCCCGACGATATGTCGATTTTATTCACAGAACAAAATTTTGAGGAAAAATTGGTAAGTCATCGATATGCCGTTCGAGTAATAAACTAGAACTCAAGATTGATAATGCCTAACTCTTGGCAAAGAAAAGCAAAACGATCCTTCGAGAGGGGATTAGTGAAGATGTCAGCTAATTGATAAGTAGTGTCAATAAATTCAAGATGAATATCCCCCTTTTGTTGATGGTCACGAAGAAAATGGTGTCTAATCTCAATGTGCTTCGTGCGTGAGTGATAAATTAGATTTTTCGTGAGATTGATAGAGCTAGTGTTATCACATTTAATGAAAGTGCAAGTAGAAGAAATACCATAATCTACAAGTGTTTGTGACATCCAAAGAATTTGTTCACAACAACAACCAGCCGCTATATATTCGGCTTCAGTGGTGGAAAGAGCAACATAGTTTTGTTTCTTGCTAAACCAGGATACCAAATATTTTTCAAGGAATTGACATGTGTCGCTAGTAATTTTTCGGTCGATTTTGCATCCGGCAAAATCCGCATCCGAGTAGCCGATAAGCTCAAAGGATGAGGATGAGGATGAGGATACCAAAGACCCATGTTGATGGTGCCTTTGAGATACCGAAAAATACGCTTAACAACATATAGTGAGATTCTTTTGGATTAGCTTGGTATCGTGCACAAAGACATACACTAAACATAATATCGGGACGGCTAGCAGCTAAATAGAGTAAGCTATCGATCATACCTTGATACTTACGAATGTCGATCGAGATGCCATCTTCATCATTATCAAGTTTTGTTGTTGTTTCCATAGGAGTTCTCATTGATTTGGAAGAGTCAAGTTGGAAACGTTTGAGAAGATCATTTGTATATTTAGCTTGATCAATGAAGGTTCCTTTAGGACCTTGCTTGATTTGCAGACCTAAGAGGAAGGATAGTTCTCCCATCACGCTCATTTCAAATTAGTCCTGCATAACTTTAGCAAATTCTACGCATAGTGCATTGTTAGTGGAACCAAAGATAATATCATCAACATAAATTTGGACTAACAGAAGAGTGTCGTTAAAAGATTTAATAAAAAGTGTAGTGTCAACTTTATCCTTATAAAAGTTGTGAGAAAGAAGAAAGGATCTAAGGCGCTCATACCAAGCACGAGGAGCTTGTTTGAGGCCATAAACGGCTTTGTGTAATTTGAGAACATGATGAGGAAATTAAAAATCTTCAAAGCCAGGAGGTTGCTTAACATAAACCTCCTCTTTAATAATACCGTTCAAGTAAGCACTTTTAACGTCCATTTGAAAGAGTTTGAAATCATTAAAGCAAGCAAAGGCACATAGCATGCGAATGGACTCAAGACGAGCAATCAGAGCATAGGTTTCATCGTAGTCAATGCCTTCCTCTTGGTTATAAGCTTGAGCAACCAATCGAGCTTTATTACGAGTTACGAACACATCTTCATTAAGTTTATTGCGAAACACCCCCTTTGTTCCAATAATGGGGTGGTTGTGAGGTTTAGGGACAAGTTCCCAAACCTTGTTTCGCTCAAATTGATTTAGCTCTTCTTGCATTGCTATCATCCAAAATTTATCATTAATATTTTTAGGCTCTATTTGAGAAATAAAAGCAACATTTGCACATAGATCATGAGTGGAGGATCTAGTGCTAATACGTGAAGAAGGATCACCAATGATAAGCTCCTTGGGATGATGTAGAACAAATCTCCATTCTTTTGGGAGGTCCTCTTGAGGAATCTCTAATGGTGGAGAATCTTCGATTGGAGGGGTCACTACTCCATTATTTGATGAAGAGGGACGAGAGTCTCCAATAAAAGAATTTTTCAAACCACAAGAGATGTCATCAACATCATCGGATGAGGAGGATATAGAAGAGCTAAGTTCATCAAAAGAGACATTGATTGACTCTTCGACAACAAGACTTATTTTGTTAAAAATATAAAATCCTTTACTATGTATTGAGTAACCAAGGAAAAAACCCTCATAGGCTTTTTTCTTCAAATTTGCTTAGGTTATCTTTGGTATTCAAAATAAAATATTTACATCCAAAAACTTTAAAATACTCAATAGAGGGAATTTTGTCAAGCCAAAACTCATATGGAGTCTTTTTAGAAATAGGTCTAATTAAGATCCTATTTATAATATGACATGCCGTGTTAACGGCTTCCGCCCAAAAATATTGGGGGAGCTTATATTGGTTTAACATAATCTGGGCCATATCACCAAGGGTTCTATTCTTTCTTTCCATAACACCATTTTGTTATGGAGTATGAGGGCAAACAAAATCATGACCAAAACTATTCTTTTTGCAAAATCTTTTAAAATCGGCATTGTCAAATTCTTCTCCATGATTACTTCTAATTTTGTTTATAGTAATGTCTTTCTCATTTTGAACACGTTTACAAAAAGCAACAAATTTACGAAAAGTATCACTTTTATTTGCAAGAAAAATAATCCAAGTAAATCTTGAAAATCATCAACCAAAACGAAAGCATAAAGTTTACCTCCAAGACTAGCTACTCTACTAGGACCAAATAAATCCATATGAATGAGTTGGAGAGGTCTAGTAGTGCTTACTGAGTTGATGGATTTGAAGGAAGATTTGGTCAACTTACTCTTCTCACATTCTTCACATACCATGTCATTTTTGAAGGAAATACTTGGAAGCCCTCTTAAAAGCTTCCTAGTGGCAAGTCGGGAGATGGTATCCATGTTAGCATGTCCAAGTCTCATGTGCCATAGCCAACTTTTATCGTTCTTTGCAACTAGGCACCTATCATTGTTAGTACCTTCAACACGGTAAAGGACATAAATATTATTTTCTTTAATGCCTTCATACACCGTAGATCCACTAGTGCTATCGGTGATGAAGCATTTGTGTTTAACAAACTTAAAACCATAACCATTATCCGTAAGATGACTAATACTAAGAAGGTTGTGCTTGAGATTAGTAACAAGACACATTTTTAATACAAGGATAAGGAGGTGTGCCGATATTACCATTTCCTATGATGTGGCCTTTGAGATTGTTACCGAAGGAAATGTGACCTTCTTTCTTCATCGATAGCGTTACAAAAAGTGAAGCATCACCGGTCATGTAACGTGAGCAACCGCTATCGAGGATCCACTTGCTTCTAGCATGTGAGGAAGGGTTCACCTACAACAAAAGTTGAAGATGAAGACTTTGGTACCCAAGAGCATTTGGGTCCTTGATTGTTAATCTTAGGAACCCATTTAATTTTTTTTATATCAACATGTTTTCTCATTTGACAATAATGAGAGGTGTGTCCAAGAAGACCATAATAGTTGCACATCATAGTTGTTATAGATTTAGAGGAAAAAGAGTGAGTATCATGAACATGCAGTGTTCTAGTGTGGGGAGTTCTAACAAGAGAGTGAGTATTATGAACATGAGGCGCTCTTGTGTGAGGAGCTCTAACATGAGTGTTATGGTGATGATAATAAAAAGCATGATGCGATGTGTTCTTCTTTACAAAGGGTCCCTTTTTTATGTGTACGGTGTTAGAAAAGGATCTATGTACAGTATTCTCGTACACATGATCATTGTGATTTGTGTTATGAGGTGTGTAGGTGTGTCTTGTGCGATCCGTGTTCTTATTTACTTATTTCTTACCATGCTCAAGAAGATCATTATACTTAATAGAAGTGGCATACTCTTTTTGTTTCTAATCATGATTAGCAGCAAGAGTCTTATTCATAGCAAATTCATAAGCATTTCTGAGGGATTGAATCTCAGCGTCCTTTTTTCTTAATGATGTCTTCAGATTCTACTAGCTTAAGTCTCAAGGACTCTACTTCATCAGTGTCAGAGGCTAGAGTTTTTCCCTTTACATCCATAATAATGTTAGAGAGTCTTTCTATTTCTTGTTTGTATGCCTCAACCTCTTTTAGAAAAATTTTGTACTTATTTCTAACACCTTTGTGTTCCTCGTGTAATTCAAGAATGGCATTTTCCAAATCATCATAAGAGAGAGTGTTTAAAGAGAGGTCATCGAGTACCTCATCGACTTCCATGAGGCAAAAATATGTATTGTGTTTGCATTCTTTGTCCTTGTCTGAATCGCTAGCGTCACTTTCACACCAAATACTGGTGTTAGCATATTTTCTGGAGGATGAGCTTCCTTTGTTGGACTTCTCGTATTTTTTGGAGTCCTTTCTTGTCATGGGACAATCTCTCTTGATGTGTCCGATTCTCCTGCATTGGTAGCAAGCAGTAGGGGTGCAACTCGGGCGGGTTGTGTCGGGTTTGAGGTCAACCCAAGTCCAACCCGATGAATCATAAGCCTAGCCCGAGCCCAAGCCCGACCAAACCTCGGGTTCAATATATGAAGCCCAAGACCAAGTCCGGAGGAGCGAGTTGGGCTCGGGTTGGGTCGGGTCCATCGGGTTTATCGGACTCTAATATAAAATTTTAAATAATTTTCAACAAAAGTAATATTAAACACATAATCAAATAACAATCAAGTCTTGATCGTTACAAAATACAAATTGAAATGAGAATTCTTTATAAGGAGTTAAAGAGTTTGGGTGAAGAAATTTAGGATTTAAACTTTTTATTTAAGAAGCATGAAATATATATATATATATATATATATATATATATATATATATATATATATATATATATATATATAAATTATATGTATTTCGGGTTTCGGGTTTCGGGTTCTTTGGGTAACCCGACGCATGAACCCAAGCCCAACCCAGTTTTTGATCGGGTTCAAATATTTTAACCTGAGCTCGAATCCGAACCCAAGTATCTTCAACCCTAACCCAACCCATTAGCGGGTTTACCCGATCGGGCTCGACTTTAGCCCGCCCGAGTTGCACCCCTAGCAAGCAGGCTCTTCATCATTGTCCTGTCTAAATCGGTTGGTTTGTTGAACTTGAGGAACTTTCGGAAGTGCTTGGCAGTGAGAGCTATTTCTTCATCATCATCTGATTCATCATCGTCGGAGCTATCCTTTGAGTAGGACTTCGTAACCTTGAGCGCCAGGGACTTCCCCTTTTCTTTCGCCTTCTCCTTCTCCTTTTCTTTTATGAAAGATTCCTCTTGATCCTTCATGTCAAGTTCATGGGTCATAAGCTTCCCCATGAGGGTTTCAAGGTTCATAGTAGTCAAATCGTTTCCCTCAATGATAGCGGTAGCTTTAGGATTCCATCCTTTGGTTACTCCTCTGAGGATCTTTCTGATCTTTTCATGAGTAGGGTATTCCTTACCAAGAGAAGAAAGAGGGTTAATGATATCACCAAAACGAGTGAACATATAAGTAATAGACTCATCTTATTTTATTTTAAATAATTCATATTCTTGCGTGAGTCTGCTAATCTTTGATTCCTTTACTTGAGATGTTCCCTCGTGAATGACTTCTAGCAATTTCCAAATCTCATTTGAAGTCTTACAAGTGGAGATTCTATTGAATTTATTACTATCGAGAGCACAGTAGAGAGCATTCATAGCCTTAGCATCTCGACTAGCAAGCTTCTTAACATTCTCGGTGAGTTTATCCCTAAGGGTGTCAGAAGCAATTTCCTCAATAGCTTCGGAAGAAGTAGGGAGACCATTTATCACACAATCCCATAAATCGAAATCTATGGACTTCAGATAAATGCTCATCCTAATTTTCCAATAGTTATAGTTGGTTCCATCAAATAGAGGAGGCCTATTTGTGGAGTGTCCCTCATTGTTAAATGAGTTGGAACTAGGGTTAGTGGCCATGGATCACTCTCAGGATGTGAGTCCAAATCAAGTGAACAAAGCTCTTATACCAATTATAGAACCCTAAAGGGGGTGAATAGGGTAATAAAATAATTACTGACAATTTAAAGCTATTTTACTGAGAGTAAAAGAGAGAGAGAGAAAATCAAACACTTGATGTATTCTGGTCTCTTTCCTAGAGGCAATCCAGGAGAACTCGCCAACTTCCTACCGACTTAAATCCACTATTTGAGTAAATAGTTACGAGTTTTGATCCGAAGACTCGTCAACTTCTACACGAGTTTGGATTCGAAGAACTCGCCAACTTCAATACGAGCTTTAATCTGAAGAACTCGCCAACTTCTACACACGAGTTTTCTTACGAAGACTCGTCAACTTCAACACAAAGAGAAAGGAGGCTTTTGATCTTCTACAACACTTGAAGATCGAAAATTACAACTCTTTAATACTCTAGCACTTTTTGGGTTGGATAACAAATGAAAGCTTTGGGCAGAGTAGTAATGGTGAGGGCTCTTGGTTGTTGAAAAAATTTATGGCTCAAGTGGTTAGTCTTTAAGGAAAAGACACAATCACTTTTTATAGAGAACCAAGAGAACAAAGCATTTAATGCTCCAAAACTTAGTGCTGACAGAATACCGTCGGTATGGACCGGCATTCCGTCGGCATACCGTTCTGAACAGTAACGATAATAAATCTAGCCGTTGGGAGCATTTAATGCTAGCATCTTATCCATTCAAAAACTCAAAATGTCGAGATCGAAATACCGGCGGTATGCTACGGTATGCCGTCAGTACGTCGACTTTCGTCACAGAACATATTTTTGGCTAACAAAAAAGGTATACCGACGGTATACTGTAGTCTGCCGTCGGTATGCCGAGTTTTGTCACAGAACATATTTCTTGCTCAGAAAAGGTATACCGTCGGTACACTGCGGTATACCATCGGCATGCCGAATTTTGTCACAGAACATATTTTTTGCTCAGAAATGGTAAACCGTCGGTACACTGAGGTATACCGTCGGTGTGCTGAATGTTGTCACAGAACATATTTTTTGCTTATAAACGATGTACCGTCGGTACAGTATACCGTCGATATGCCATTTCTGTAGACATTGATTTTTGAGTGAAAAGACAGAAGGGAGGCTTACGTTTTGTCATCCACCTTAGGTGTTACATGGAAGATCCTAGACCTTGTACAGACTCAAAATCTTAGAACATTTGAGAGCAGTCTTTGAGTGTACGTTGGTCTTTTCTTCAGTCTTGATTTTTAGGAGACTTCATCAGACTCCCATTTGAAGAGCAGCTTGAATAAAAGGATCTCTTAGCAGGCTTTGGAAGGATTTATTGAATATTTGTTTGCTGAAATATAGAGAAAACTAAACCACGAAGATGTTGTTAATGTTATAAAAATAAATGTGCCAACAAACTCGACGCGACGCATAGAATTGATAGTCCATAAGAAACATACGAAACGAAAAACGCAATTTTGAATCGCGTCGCGTGCAGTGACTTTATTGAATGAATAACGTATGTATCGAATATACGTATGCGATAAAATTTTGAGAACAGTTGCTAGTCCGATAGGGAGTACGAGATGGCAAGCATAGAATTAAAATTTACCTGTCAGCTTTGTTCCAATTCTCTACCACTGGACTTGGCGAAAATACACATATTTTTGGGACGCCTTGAATAGGTGTACAATCCAAATCAAGTAGTATACTGAATTCAAATTGAGCTGCAAAAAAGGTTGAAAGTTAATGAAAACTTGCACGAGTGTTTGAAATAGAACAACGATAGTTGGAAAAGATCGTGAAACGATATAGAGAAACACTTGAAATTGAGTGTTGGTTTCGGTTCGAGGACGAAACTTATTTTGAGTGGTATATTATGTAATGTCCCGCTCCTCACGGTGCATTATGCTAAGTCGTTGACTCGAAGGTTCGTGTTGACCCGATTAAGTATCGATATGAATCGATATATACAAGTGTTACGTTGTTTCGAGAAACGCATCGAGTCAAATCGATACAAAGAGTTACGTTGACCTGAGGAATGCATCGAGTAACATTGATGCAAATGTTAAGTTGGTCCGATAGAAAGCATTGAGTCGGTTCGAAGATTCTAAGAAATCGAATCGATGCAAGGCATAAGTTCGATTCAAACAAATATTAATTTTAGTTGGTTTCGTGTGCATGCTATACGTTTACGCTGAAATATAAGAGGTCGACATTTTGCCTTATTTACAACGGGGTCCTTAAAACCAAATCACTGCCTCGCAACGGACTGAGGCATAGGCTCGGTAAGTCAAATCGGTCGTATAATTCAATGAAACACGAAGTGCTCGAATGGCTAAGTCAAAAGAGTTGGTCGTGCAACAAAGATATGAAATCGAGTCGTATCGGCTCGACAAAATGAAAAGACGTATCGGCTTAAGGTGGAGGACTTTGACTTCTCTTTCCTACTCCTTCATGTCTAAGTAAAATATATCGTTATATGCTAAGTTAACCTATCGAGACCACGGGCGTGGCTCGATCGAGAGATGAACATAGTGCGTGTCGAACACTAGATAGAACAATTAAAATGAAACGGACATCAAATGTACGAGTCGCTATGGAACATTGAATATCGCAAAGACGAGCGTCTCGGTGCGCAAGCCATAAGAACATGGGATAACTGTATCGATAAGTGCCTCAACGCACGAGTCATTCCGTGCCCCCGTGCATGAGTTAGTATGCTAGAACATTGAAAGACTATATCGGCACGAGTGCCTCAGTGCACGAGCTACAGAACATTGAATACCCTATCGAGGCATGCCTCAGTTGCATGAGTCAGAGCGAAGGAATATACATTGAACACTAAGGCATAGAACATAGAATTACGGTATCGAGGCGTGCATCGCATGTACAACTCAAAGAATAGAGAACAATCGTGTCAAAGCGTGCGTACGTGCACGAGAATCATAAAAGATGGCTTCGTTACGAAGAGAACAGTTGTGACATGAATGTGATGGAACTGTCGGATATGACATGATACCTCAAAAATGTTCGGGACCTTCGGGTCGATCGTTTGACGAACATTGAGTTGGGGCATAATGTCACGCCCCGCTCCCGTAGGAGCGATCGTCATCGCTAAGGTGTGATGCCGCACGAGCCTAGATTGCACTCGTGCAAGGTAGTTTCATAACGGCCGATTACATCGGCTACGACAGGGTCGTCGCACAGAAGTTCCAAGCAGAAATATTGAAACATGCAGCAAAAATTTAAAGACAAAACACAAGTTATTCAAAAGAACTCTTTACTAATATTGAACAATGAGATTACAATGGGCGCAAGGTCATGATTACAAGTCTCTCGTGCTCACTTTTCTCTAATTATACAAGTCACTCTGCTCTCTCTCATCTCTCGATACAATGCTTGAGCCAGCAGAAGCTTCGAAAGGCAATGTCCATACATTATGTCCAGTATAAGTCTTGAGTTCATGCGGCCGCACGCTTCGAGTCGCCAAGGAACTCCGTGTCTCGACGCATCCAAGCGAGCTCTGCGCCACGAGCTTCTACCTGTGCCTGCACATGGAAACTGTGTGGGTGTCAGTACTCAACTTTACGGGTCGAGTGAGCTCCTCGCCCACTCATACAAAACCGACACATTCATTTACTTTGTGCAATGCAAGTCCCTTTACGATTTTCTTTCTAATATTGCCTTAGGATCAATTTTAAGACAACGATGCCTTGGTCTATACTTGATCACGCGACGACATGGTCGTGCGATACTCTATTCGAGATACTCTATTCGAGACTTCAACATATTCGAGACAGTACCTCGCCGAGGAGCAACTTATGCCGTGCCAAGACCTTTACTTAAACTCAAGTGCCTCTCGACCAGTTCTCGTGCCAGCGACGTCAAGGGGGAACGACTCGTACAGGTCGTGCTAGTGGACTTGATCATGCCATAAAGTTGAAGCCGTGCCTCCCAAGTACCAACCAGACTTAACCAAGTTGCCTTACGGCCCTTCCTGACTTTAACTCGAGACGAGACCACATTCATGCCGAAGCATGTATCCATGCTATAGCCATCTCTTAGGCTCTAGATTGGTGATGCAACCATGCCCACCCTAACCCGTGCCGACTCAAGGCTTGTGCTTGCAATAAGCATGACCTGATAACCCAACTCATAACTTGCTAGTACTCGACGCAATCCAAAGGCATACACGTGGATAGCCGCTCTTGCCGACAACATCTATATGAGTGGTCACTAGCAATGTCAAGCTATCTTAGACCCGGCTCGGGGATATCGGACCGTCCCTCCGTGGTAGCTAGCCCGGAGGCGCCAAATCTCCCATACAGTTATCCAGCATCATACTTTGAGCTGTCTCGCTTCTCTCGGGTCGACATGATCTCGGTGTCCTAGCGATCACTCGAGAAGACTATACCTTGTCGACAAGTTGCCCAATGACCATGCAAGACTCAACTCTATCTACTAAGTCCTTCCTTATTCATGACCATGCTTTCCAACTTCCTGTCGAAACTCCCAAGTAGCGGGACCGATCTCGTGTGTTTTCTTGTCGAGACATAGCGAGACTCCCAAGTAGCGGGATCGATCTCATGTGCGGAACTTATCGAGACTTAGCGAGACTCCCAAGTAGCGGGACCGATCTCGTGTGCGGGACTTATCGAGACTTAACGAGACTCCCAAGTAGCGGGACCGATCTCACGTGCTTGTTTATCCAGACCTATCGAGACTTAGCGAGAATCCCAAGTAGCGGGATCGATCTCGCATGAACGAGGCTTATCGAGACTTAGCGAGACTCCCAAGTAGCGGGACCGATCTCGACGATAACCAGTCGCGTGGACTTCCTTTGTCCGTGGCATCTTTTCGCTAAACCGACCGTGGCTCGTGCCTTAGGTTGGCCTAGTTCTCTAGGCGACGCTATCGCTTAAGTCATATACTTTATACGACGAGCCTTGTTCTCCAGGGACTACGCGACTTGACAACCGCAGATAGAGCAGGACAGTGCTAAAAATAACTTAGACCGACCGGCATAACTTTGTCTAACTTATTTGTGCAACGACTTGACGAGCAAAGGCTACGCCAAGCTTTGCATCGAGGGAACGTGCTATGCACGAGGTCGACTTGAACAACCAAACTCTTGGGTGCCTAGACTTAAGCTACAAGCCATGCAATACGACTTAACCCACGGGACATGCGAAGGCTCTGCCAAGCCTTGGACGACGGGACCGTACATGCTTTATCAAGCATTCACGCAGGCGATGCCTATGACTTAGGCTAATTCAAGTGTTGGGGCAAAACGACGGGACCGTGCATGCTTTATCAAGCATTCAAGCGGGCGACGCCTATGACTTAGGCTGATTCGAGTGTCGTGGCAACTTAGTAACTTAGGCCAACTTTCTTCTTCCAAGCCACGGGACGAAGGATCAAATATCATTTAAAAGCACGCTGAGCCGACTTCTAAGCAGACCGTGGGACCATTTTCCATGTTCTAAGACATTTCGATCCGTCGCGATTATTCCCTTAGCTATGTGCGTTCGTAGCTTTTATATTAGCCTACTTGTGCAAGTTGAAAACATGCGAGTTATTAAGTGAAGGCTAAGATGAGGCAAGTTTACCAAAACTACCCCACCTGAGCGAGGAGTCGTCTCGACTGAGCGAGCCTTCGAGCAGCCGTTGCAAGGCTAAGTCTCAACGCCGTCGGCATTTTGATTCCTCCGATTGACTTTGCGGGACGGGGCACTACACATAATGCCATTGAACCTTGAACTGAAGTATGGAATATGAGAACATAGAAAGTTAAGGTGAGAAATATGAGATGATACGAAGTCTGAGTCACGGACTCAAGATATGTTTGGTTGCTTGAATAAGACGCACGTTGCATGGTCGAATGGACTTGAGAAATGAATTGGAGATAATCTCCCGTGCACGGGTGTTCCCTCGAACGGGTTAGCGTCGGGACGTCGGGACCGTTTGTCCTAGGAGGGACGTTAAACTTTGATGGACACACATCTCTAAGACGATTAGCGACCGATTATTGATGTGAACGCTGCACTGATTGGTATGCAACGGTAAGCCTCCAGTTATTGGGATAGCAACCCATCCCGTGAGACGTCGGGCTACCCAAATTGAGAAAAGAAAAGAAAAGAAAAGAAAAAGAGAAACACCTTTAGTCTATTCTGGCGCGGATACGCCAACGACCTTCATATAGTTAAGGAACGGTGGGCCGAAAGTGCAGGAATAATAGATCCTGTATATAGCACTTATAACATGACAGAAAATGAATAAGGCGTATTCACCTTACGTCGGTGCAAGGACGAGTGCGTCGATGTTGGTAAGAAGTCACGAAACAACACGAGATTGCTATTGGTCGCCTGCTTGCTTATACGAATCAAAATAACATGCTTGCCATTATATCATGCTTTATTACTTTCGAATATGCCATAAAACAGATCCTAAGAAGGACATAGAAAGATAACTAAACTGTATGTTGTATTAGGGGTGTTAACGGATGCTTATCGGTACGGACATAATAATATCCGTATCCGTATCCGAATTTTTTTTTTAATATCCGAATCTGATCCGATATCCGAACGGATATCTCTTTTGACATTCGAATTTGTATCCGTCTAGTTTGATGGATATCGGATAATATTCGACCGATTAGCTAAAAAAATTCGAATACTATTATTCGAATATCCAAAATTCAAAATTTGAAATATTAAAATTTTAGTTATTATCCGAATATCCGAAAACTAAATTCAATTGCTCTATTTGAGCAATTTCGTCTTCTGTTAAATTTTTTAAAAATGCTTATATATAAATTATATTATAATATACAGGTAAAAAAGTAATCAATGAACTGATTTATGTAAAAGTTATGTGAAATCCATTTCTTGTGAATTAAATTAATATTAGTATTTATTAATATATTTATTATAAATTGGTATTATTTTGAGTGTTAAATTATTTCAAAATTAATTAACATAGATTTTTGGTTTTGAACCCAGACCCGAGTTCGAACCCAGACCCGAGCCTGAATCCAGACCCATTTCTTTCTAATCCTGATTTGGTTAATAAGAAAGAAAAAAAAAATTAATAATATGGAGGAGCTGGTCCACGAGGACCAGCACAACTCCTCTTATACACGTTCTCTCTCTCCTTAACTTTCTCTCCCCTACTTCTACTCCAGCACACACACACCTCTCCACCACAACTTCTCCCACTCACGCATATTAAAACACACATCATCAATACAGCCCATAACTCCTTTCATTTCTCCTCACCTACTCCAGCACTCATCCCACTTTCTTTTCTCATTTCCTCCTACTAAAACTAACAATACCACCACCACCTCAAAGAGGAACACACCAGCACCTTTCCCTCTCCTTCCCCATCTCGTGCCCTCCCCAACTCCAGAGCACAGAGACTTTCCGCCCACCTTCTGCTTATCTCCGCACGAGCTCCCGAGCCCCTTGCCGGACCGCCCTTCCGCGGCTTTCCGCGGCCAGATCCGCTTCCGGCACCCCCTCTCGGCCGCTACCAGCGTACGCTGCTATCCCCGCGCCGTGCCCTAGGCGACCCCGTGCTGTTCCAGCGCCCTGTTCCAGCACCCCGTATCTCCTGGCTATTTCCATTAGAGGCCCTGCACTTTTCCACGGCTTCCCGTTCTTGGCCAGGAGCTGGTTCTGACTTCGGACGCTGTCTCGGGTTTCCGTTGCTATTCGGATCTCTATTATTTCCATAAATTTCATCTGAGAGCTCTAGCCGAGCAACCCGAGGTATAACCCCTGTCCCGTTCTATTTTTCATATAGTCTATGATGAGAATGGTCCCCGATTCCCTTTGGGAATTCGGTTTTAGCGACGTCGTATTTTTTCGGAACCTTCGGAAAGGTTCTGTGGATTATTTTGGATTTCTTGAATATTTCGGGAATTGGTTTTTGGTATGTTTTGGCTTTCCGGATTTTTCCGGTAGCATTCTGTGATTTTTGGGCTGGAATCGGACTTCCGAAATTATTCGGGTTGTTCCGATTATTCTGTGGATTGGTTATGAATTTTTACATATATATAAATTCGGGTTTCCCTGGTTTGGGATTTGCAGGAAAGTATCGGCGCTATTTCCCAGTTTTTGGGTTGACTAAAAACAAAGGAGATGCTGCCGGATTTTTCCGTAAAATTCTAGATTATTTTAAAAATGAATTTAAAATGGATTTCAGAATTTTATTTGATATTTTATTTTGGATGACGACCGTATCGGTCAATGGCCCCGACTAAGTGCAAACGAAACCGGCTTTGCCCGGACGTTGAGGCATTAGCCCAGTTGAGGATTGGACCATATCTGAGACTCTATATTTATCCTTATTTTTACTATTTAATTCTGTTTATATTTTATTTATTTAAAGTTAGGACTAACGGCGGTTTTGTCTTATTTTAATTTATGTAAATAAATTGTAATGGGTATAAGCCCAGCTGGCTGTGGTCTGTAACTGTAATTGGTAGTGTAGATTTTTTAGTTATTTCTGGTTTTGCGAGTTTTTCTATTTTACGAGTAAAATGAATAAAAGTATTTTCGTATAAAATTAATTAAGATTTTCTCACCTAAAATTGATAAGTTCCTATTTAATTAAAAATCATGTATTTCTCACTAAATAAGAAAATTAGCTTTATATTTATAAACTATAAAAATACCAAGTTTTCATAAAATAATCTGGCATCGACGATGTTTTCCGAATTCAAAAATATAAAACAATATGTTCTCTCGTATTAAATCAACGCACAATAATCGTATTTTCGTGTTTGGTTTAATTAAAGAATTAAAATTGGATTAGGACATAAATAGAGATTTCAACTAGCGTAGCTAGATTGGTAAACCTGGAATCTGAGTCAATTTCGCGAATGTAGGAATTCGAGGACGATTCTGATTTCCTGTCTCGAAGTCTTCTACCTCTCCAGTCAAATCCTTTGAGGCAAGTATAGTTTGTGTTAGTTTACAGTTATTTAATTAATCGTCTTACTGCAAGTTTAAACCACGATGCAAATACGAAACTCTCTCTGAGAGCACTGTAACTACTGGGGACTGGGGGAATAGTGTAATGAGTATGACCATACTGTAACTTTACTGTAACAAATCCCATATCCTTTACTGTAACAAACCCAAGCCGGTCATATTTCATTGTCTGTTCAAATTACACTGTTTTACTGCTGAAAACTATTCATATTTAAACTGTTTAAAACTGCATGATTCTATTATTTACTTTAACTGTTTTAAATTAGCATGAATTGTACTTTGCTCCCTCCTGACTGGAGATAACATTTTTAGGGAACATTGAGGATGCTGAGCTGTTATACTACACAACAGCTAATTTGACCCGGTTCTGTACCCTGTTGGAGGACGCAGGACTTGAGACCGGCGAGCCGAACACTTAGTTAGATTTTCTGTTTCTAGATTTGTTGTTTAGAATTTTGTAATTTGACTTCAGTTTTTAATTCAGTTCTTTTACATTCCAGTTGTACTTATTTCAAAGTTTAATAAAATTTCATTTTCCGAATTTTGAGTTGTGACAAATTTAGATGTTGTTGTGGATTACCTGCTAATGGAACAGCTTACTGCCACCGTCTCAACAACGGTGCAGGCTGGACATAATCCGGTTCGACCCAATTATTTGGGATCGGGTCGTGACATATTTTTAGTGGGGGCCCATGCAGGTCCAAAAACAAACAACTTAGAAAAATATACCTAGAAATAATTAGAACACTAGAACATTGATTTGTCACAACATAGGTCCGAATTATATATAAATAAATATTTTTGTTTGATTATAGACTGGTAGGCTACCTTGATTATGTTTGCACCCTAAACCTTCCAGAATCTAACCAAGGATAAGACCAATCCTGCTGGCGATGAGGTGTCATCTACGGATCATACCCCATCTCCTCAACCAAGTCCAGGGTTTATTCCCTCGTGGCTGATTGACCGTCCCCATGATGCATTCAGTGAAGTTTTCACTACACTGGCGAATCCTATCTCTTCTCAAACTGAGTTACATTTCCTTGGTGGAGTATCCATTTCTGTTGCTCCACCAGTACCAGCAAACACCTCCCAAATGGTTGTCCTATTCCAAGAAATCCTGGAGTTCCAGAAAGCTCAAGTTGAAGCCCAGCAGGAACAGATGAATATCACGAGAGAAGACCTGAAGAACGTCAATGATGTAGCCTTAGCTATCTTAAACCAAGTTGGAGCGGAACCTCGTCCTAGGAGGGATACCCCTGAACCTAGAAGATATTTGAGCCCTATCCGGCAGTCATATCGTAAGAAGCTATTGGTTTGTGACTACTGTAAAAGGCTTGGTCACCAAGCCAATATTTGTCGCAAGAGATTGGGGAAATGTTTGGCATGTGGATCTGCTGAACATCGGGTAAAGGATTGCCCCTTATCTTTCCATCAAACCAGAGTACATATCCCAGCAACACCTGTTAGGCCATAACCTAGGGGCTCTTCCTATCCAGCAGACCTTGCCTCCTACTGTAAGGCATGATGCAGACTCGAGGTTCATAGAAGAGGAAACAGTTGGAGACTGCTCATGCAAGAGCCAGAACCATGAAGTTTAGTACCTAGGACTGCTGAATAGCATTATTTATTGTCATAAGAGTTGTAACAGGATGTCCTTGGATCAATCATGAGAGTTTTGCTATAATTCTCCACAATGAATAAACTTCTTAGTTACACCTTTATGGTTGATGTTTTCCCTGATAGTCTTCCCGAATTACCCCAGAAGTTCACTTTTGACCTAGTTCCCAGCTCTCCCCTATTTCTAAGGGATGCTACAGAGTCGACCTGAAGGAGGCCAAGAAGATGAAGGACCAGATCAATGAACTGAAGGCTCTGGGATTCATTCGAGACGGAGCTTCACCCTGGGGAGCACCTGTCTTGTTTGTACCCAAGAAGGACGGAATAGTACGGATGTGCATCGACTACCGGGCATTGAACAATATCACCATCAAGAACAAGTACCCTTCGCCCTGGATCGATGAACTATTTAATCAATTGAGCGGAGCCATGGTGTTTTCGAAGATTAATCTTAGATCTGGCTACCATCGGATCAGAGTCAGGAAAGAAGATATTCCCAAGACGGCATTCAACACCAAGTATGGACAATTTGAATTCTTGGTCATGCCGTTTGGACTGACGAATGCTCCTGCGGTGTTCATGAACCTTATGAACAAGGTTTTCCATGAATACCTAGATCAATTGTTGTTGTTGTCATCGATGACATTCTGATTTATTCAAAGACGGAAGAGGAGCACGAGGAGCACCTCAGGAAAGTTATGAAAACTTTGAGGAAGGAGAAGCGGAGAAGGAATTTCGGTAGATCCGAAGAAGATAGTCGTTGTTGAGAAGTAGTCTACCCCAAGCTCAGTTGCTGAAATCAGGAGTTTCTTGGGCTTGGCTGGCTACTACCGGAAGTTCGTAAAGGATTTTGCCAGAATTGCTGAGCCGATGACGAAGCTCACTCGGAAGAATGAAGAGTTCATCTGGACGGAAGATTGTCAGGCATCATTCGAGGAGCTGAAGAAGAGACTTACCACTGCACCAAATCTTGTGCTACCCGCAGGAACTGGTGGTTGCTCAATCTACAGTGATGCCCAGGTAAAGGACTGGGTTGCGTTCTTCAACAACATGGAAAAGTGATTGCTTATGCATCTAGGCAATTACGGACTCATGAGAAGAATTATCCCACACATGATCTAGAGCTTGCGGCAGTCATCTTTGCTTTGAAGCTATGAAAGCATTATTTATTTGGAGAGAGAGTGGAAATATATACAGACCACAAAAGTCTGAAGTATGTTTTCACTCGGAAGGAGCTGAACATGAGGCAAAGGAAATGGCTGGAGCTGATGAAGGATTTTGGCATCGATCTACAGTACCACCCGGAGGATATTGAGAAGCTTGGACTGGAGACTATACTGCCTGGAAGGAAGGAGCTGGATGCTGATTCGTTGTTGATGAAGTTGCAAGTGAGCTCGAGTCTGATGGACAAAAATAAGGAAACACAGTTTCAAGACGAGACACTTTGCAAACTTAGAGATCAAGTGTTGGCAGGAACACTTGAGGTTTTTCTCAATCGCCAGCGATGGAGCTCTGAAGAATGGTATGAGGCTCTGCGTAGTATCTGGCGAACTGAGGAACAAGATGATGAAGGAAGCACACCAGTCGCAATATTCTATACATTCTGGAGCTAACAAAATGTATCAGGATATACGTACCATTGTTTGGTGGTTTGGAATGAAGAAAGACGTGGCCAGGTGTGTTGCTAGATGTTTAATTTGTCAACAAGTGAAGGCTAGCAGACAGAGACCAGCAGGACCATTGCAGCCGCTTGGCATTCCGGAGTGGAAATAGGAACACATAACAATGGATTTTGTGTCGGGACTGCCTCGATCCTAAGGAGGGAAGGATGCCAATTGGGTTATCATGGACTGACTGACGAAGTCAGCTCACTTTATCCCCTTCAAGGTTGGTCTATCCACCGAGAAGTTGGCAGCACTGTACATGCGGCACATCTATCGGATTCATGGAGTACCGATGGACAATCAGAAAGGACAATCCAGACGCCTGAAGACATGTCGAGATTTTGCATCTTGAAGTTTAGAGGGTCTTGGGAAGATCATTTGCACTTGGTAGAGTTCTCTTACAACAACAATTACCAAGCCAGCATTGGTATGATCCTATTTGAAGCTCTCTATGGACGTCGTTGCCGTACACCACTTGCATGGGACGACGTAGGAGAAAGAGTACTGCTGGGTCTAGAGATGGTAACTGACGCTGTAGAGAAGGTGAATGCAAGTTCAGGATTACCCAAGACAGACAGAAGCTTTGGGTTGATAGTAGTCGTCGACCGGGGAAGTTGGAAGAAGGAGATAGCATTTCTGTGAAGTTTCTTCTACCAGAGGAACAAACAGTTTTGACGGAGCTGGGAATTGAGGCCAGGTATATCAGGCCATTTGAAGTTTTAAGTCGAGTTGGAAGTAGCGTACCGGTTAGCTCTACCAGCTAATCTTGAGAGTGTGCAACGTCTTCTACGTATCACAGCTCAGACGCTATATTTCGGATCCGAGTCACATATTGGATAATTCAGAGCTGAAGATTGGACTCAACCTTTTAGAGCCAGAGAAACCAGTTGCAAGTGTAGTCAGAGGTGAGAAGAAGATCAGAATTTGAGCCATCACGTAAACTCCTATTCCTTATCTTTTCGTTCTAAACTTGACTGATGCTGCTAAATTAGCCTAGTTTTGCAAGCTATATTTTTATCAAGCTTGATCATGACGGTATCTTATTGGGTGCACCCACTAAAATATTGTCTAATCAGGACCGATACATGATGGTCTGATCAACCTCGTGTACTTTGGTTCGCTTTTGTATTTTTCTGCATGGATGATATCATAAATGAAACTTGTCCCTAAACCGTCTCATCCACGACTGCCTTGGAAATTCTTATTGTTGGACCTGAGTTACGGGCGTAGTACCCGTACCTGTTTGATTTGAGTTTACCCCTAACCCTGCCTTTAATTTCGAGGACGAAATTTTCTAAGGAGGAAAGATTATGAAACCCATTTCTTGTGAATTAAATTAATATTAGTATTTATTAATATATTTATTATAAATTGGTATTATTTTGAGTGTTAAATTATTTCAAAATTAATTAACATGGATTTTTGGTTTTGAACCCAGACCCGAGTTCGAATCCAGACCCGAGCCTGAATCCAGACCCATTTCTTTCTAATCCTGATTTGGTTAATAAGAAAGAAAAAAAATTCATAATATGGAGGAGCTGGTCCATGAGGACCAGCACAACTCCTTTCATACACGTTCTCTCTCTCCTTAACTTTCTCTCCCCACTTCTACTCCAGCACACACACACCTCTCCACCACAACTTCTCCCACTCACGCATATTAAAACACACATCATCAATACAGCCCATAACTCCTCTCATTTCTCCTCACCTACACCAGCACTCATCCTGTCACTTCCCGTTCCCAGTATACGTATTTTTAATACATGTACTGCTTAAATGTATTTATTTAATATTTATCATGTATTATCCTGTATTTAAATTCCTTTAAATTTATGTTAATTAATTTTCTGCATTTTACTTTCTGCTTTTATTTCTCTGCTTTAGCTAGACTTGGGTTCGGCTTGGTTTGGTTTAGTTAGTTGGTTCATCATGAACCCAATACCCCCACCTACCACCACCCCTCCATTTAAAGCCCCCAAACTCTTTCTCTCTCTTCATTACTCTCCTTCACCATTACTCTTCTTCTTCTTTCTCATTACTCTCTCCACCTACCAAACCCATAGGCAAGTACATCTTGCTTCTTCATGAGGACCCATTTTTATGGTTCCATTCTCTTCTCCTTGTGATTCTAAGAGAGTTTAGAACTTGGCATTTTTCGTTTTGAAGTTTTATTTTTAGTAGATCTAGAAATTAGTTATTTTCAGATTTTGGTAGTTTTGATCTATCAAACTTCTTTGTTTTCAAGTTTTGATGGTTCCATGTTATAGAGAATTTTATTCTACCCAATTTTGACCTTTGCAAAGTTGGATTTGGACTTATTTTGACCAAGTTATGGATTTTGAAGCTTTGGGTTCAAACCATGGAGTTCTTGCTGATTGGAGAAGACAGTGAGCAGTGTATGCGAGCTTTTTAGCTAGCGCCACTGAGCTGCGCGCGCTCTTTAGCGCAGCGCAGTCTGCCTCATATGCTGCCTTTTGGCGGCGTACGGTCTTGCATACGCTACCTTGATAAGGAGTCGTATGGAGTTCATACGCTGCCTTTTGGAAGCGTATGGTCTTGCGTACGCTGGCTTGGATAGTAAGGAGTCGTATGGAGTTTATACGCTGCCTTTTGGAAGCATATGACTTGCGTACGCTGGCTTGGATAGTAAGGAGTCGTATGGAGTTCATACGCTGCCTTTTGGAAGCGTATGACTTGCGTACGCTGGCTTGGATAGTAAGGAGTCGTATGGAGTTCATACGCTGCCTTTTGGAAGCGTATGGTCTTGCGTACGCTGGCTTGGATAGTAAGAAGTCGTACCTGACTTGAGCGTAGCCTGACCTGAGCGTACGCTGACTTGAGCGTAGCTTGACATGAGCGTATGCTGACTTGAGCGTAGCCTGACTTGAGCGTAGGCTGACATGAGCGTAGCCTGCTTACCCTGGATCCTCTATAGCCTGCTTACCCTGGATCCTTTTTGCATAAACTTGATATAATCATGATATGCTAATATTTCTGTTTAATATAGATTGTTACGTGGGATGTATCATGCGTCGTGAATTGAGTTATAGATACCCCGATTGACTGAAATTAAACCCTGAGAGTTGTAGACTCGACCCCACTGAATATTAGTTGACTTTTATGCCTTGTCACCATTGATAATGATTGTGACCTTGACTAATAATTGATCATGCGTTCCTAAGTTGGAACTAAGAGACTGGCTAGTCGTCTTATTAAATTGAATGAATGAGACACATTCATATTAATTATGAACCATTGAAATCGACTGACTAATCCCGAATATTAGCATACAGGCACGTGCAGGCTTCAATTCATTTATTATTTATTTATCTTACCAAAGCAGCATGTGTACTTTATGGTCAAGGCATGATTACTCCGTGGTTAGTTTTGATTGTTGTATTACGCTATGTAAGACCTACAACCTGACCGCACTGGTATCATTGTAGAGTTATGCATATCGTATCCCGTACAAAGGTACTCATTCCGAATGACCATGACCCACGGTATGGGATTTCACTTAACATAGAGGCTATTAAGTTAAATAAAATAATAATTGCATGGAGAGAATGGATTCCCGAGTTCTTACATGGCAGCCCTCTTGGGACTAGTAGTGCCCGACAGGCCGGTTGGTCCCCACAGATACTGCAAATCTGTCACACGGGCAGGGAGCGGTATCTGGTTATATTATCTATTGAATGTTGTATATTAATGACGGACGTCCCGCTGGGACTCGTCTGATTCATGATTGGCGCAATTGATTGACTGGGTAAACTAGCCTTGCTTGCGCATAGTAAGAACTGAGAAATCCTCATTGCATAAAACTAAGATAACTTGGGACTCACAATAGCAAGCCGTAGTAGTTGTCTGGCCGTTTAAATTGATTTGATTGTGCACTGTACCTACTCTGTTACTTAACTGAGATGATCAGAATGTCAGGACATGACGGGCCAACTTCTGTCCTTGTTTGGTTGGGAGGTTGGTTCGAAGTGTCGTGATGTTGTGTGAGTCCTAGTAGATAGCAGAGATCAATTATCATATTCTCTTATTACTGGCTTCGTTCCTCATATCGTGCTCCCTTGCGGTACTTGCTATTAGAGGTCTAACCTCTCTGGTTTTGCATGGCCAGATTTAGAGCCAGTCCCCGAGGATCCAGCTTACTTCTACCTCCAAGATGGTCAACACTAGAGGGATGATCGCAGGAGGACTCGAATGGGTTTCTTACTTCCCCGCTCGTTTTGTTATCTACTTTATACTTTGCCGTTTGGCACCGACATGTTAGTCGGATCGTCTTGTACCTACTTTTGCATAATTGTAACTAAGTCAGGCTGCAGCTGCTAATAATTGTGTATACTTACTACATCATCTGGCTGTATTTTGTAAAGCCAGATATCAAGAACATTTTGACTGAGCGTTTGGGACGCCTTACTGCTTTATCTCACATGTTCTCTATTTCTGTTTCTTGTTTGAATGATTGAGACAATAGAAGTAAAGTGACCATAGGGAGACTTTCATGTAGTATGCACCCCCTCGTCTTGTAGACAGCATTGATCGTATTATACGGTATTCATCTACCCGTAATATATAGCTGGCTGAGTCATTCCTCCGCTCTCCAGTATTCTGGTTCTGGGGCGTGACAAGGTCTTAGTGGTGGCCCATGCAGGTCTGATTTCAGACTTGTGGGGTGTTTAATAGGATGTCTCAATCACGCATGTTTTCCCTTGATCTCATGATTCGTCAATTCTCAACTCTAGCTTGACATTCCAGTATCCTTTGACTTCATTGATCCTTCATGTCCGATCGTTTGATTGTTCTCTTGTCCCTTTTCTTAGGGGCACCTCGTCCGTACCTGTCAGAGCTGAACAGCAACAACATGGACAGCAACATGGATAACCTGACCAGGATGGTCAGCAACAAGGGCCGGTACTAACTCAGGAGACTACCTAGGAAGAAGTAATAGTGGAAGCAGCAGCTGGACCGCAGTATCCGGATGTTCCACCCCCACCAACAGTTCTACCTACCCCTGCGGAGATGGACACACCGGCTCTTCTGGAGATCATGAGAGGGATGATGGCCACTCAGCAACACCAGATGTTAGCCCAGCAGCGCATGCACGCTCAGTTGCAAGAGCAGAATGTACTACTCAACCAAGGGTTGCAGACAGCTTTGGAAAGAGGGGCAAGGCCAGATTCTGGAGCATCGACCAGATTTTGCAAGTTCAATCCCCGCCGTTTTGAAGGAACGGAGGATGCCATCTCAGCAGATGCATGGCTTAAGGATATTGAGGCTATTTTGACGGCGGCTAAGGTACCGGCAGAAGAACGTGTGGATCAGGTGAAGTTGTTACTTCAGGATCTCGCGCGTGATTGGTGGGAATCAGAGGAAGTAGGTATCAGACGTCCCGTTGCTTGGGACAATTTCACAGCAAGATTCAAGACAAAGTACTATGGAGCTGTGGCGCAGTTTGAGCTACAACAGAAGTTTATCAACCTCAAACAGGCCGGTAAGACGGTAGATGCTTATGCAGCGGAGTTCTGCAGATTGAGTAGGTTTGCCCCAGAGATGGTAGCAACGGAACGCCAGAGGGCGATGAGGTTCCAGCAAGGGTTTCATCTTGAGCTCTTGCAATTGATAGAGGGGCACAATTACCAGACTTTTGATGAGATATTGACGACAAACCGAAGGCATGAGATCACCATTCAGAGGATCACAGTTAGGACTGGAGGTCAGAAGAGATCTCACAGTCAGATTGAAGAAGGAGGGGGAGCAGCGCCCCGAACAACAGCACCATCCCTTGGCATTCGCATTCACGATGTGGCAATGCGAGGGCCAGCACCACCACCCAGGCAGCAGCAGCAACAGAAGAACCAGCAACCCCCAGCGGGCTGTACTTATTGTGGGAAGATGGGGCACACTAGAGATGTGTGTCGGGCATTAAACGGACTGTGTTTGATATGTGGAAATCCAGATCATCGGGTTACCACATGTCCCATGAATTCGAGGTCAGGAGGACCAGGGCAACAGTTTCCTGCTCTGCCAGCACCAGGGGCAGGGCAGTATCGAGGGCCAGCGGTAGCAGTGAGACCATTGGCCCAGCGTCCGTTAATGCCGCAAGCTTAAGGAAATAAGACCAAAACTCCAAGAGACCATGGGTTAAGCAAGGGGTTCAGGGTGCAGCGTACGCACAAGACACGCACGCAGGAGAGCTGCTTACGTAAAAAGTCACGCACGCAGGAGAGCTGCGTACGTGAAAAGTCACGCACGCAGGAGAGCTGCATACGTGAAAAGTCACGCACGCAGGAGAGGAAAAGTCACGCACGCAAGAGAGCTGTATACGTGAAAAGTCACGCACGCAGGAGAGCTGCGTACGTGAAAAGTCACGCACGCAGGAGAGCGGCATACGTGAAAAGTCATGCACGCCAGAGAGCGACATACGTGAAAAGTCACGCACGCCAGAGAGCTGCATACATGAAAAGTCACGCACGCAGGAGAGCGGCATACGTGAAAAGTCATGCACGCCAGAGAGCGGCATACGTGAAAAGTCACGCACGCCAGAGAGCTGCATACGTGAAAAGTCACGCACGCCAGAGAGCTGCATACGTAAAAAGTCACGCACGCAGGAGAGCGACATACGTGAAAAGTCACGCACGCCAGAGAGCTGCGTACGTGCAAAAGCACGCAAGCAGAGAGCTGCGTACGCATAAAAACACGCACGCAGGGTCTGGGTCTTCTTCTCCATGGCTGAGAAGAAGCTCCAATGGCTCCAAAACTTTAAGTCATCACAACTTGGCCATCCGAACTCCAAATTCAGATTTCCAAAGTTCTAACCAGGGTGGAATTGAACTCTCTTCCACATGGAAATATCAAAACCCATAAAAATCCAACTTAAGTAGATCAAAACCATATAAAACTGAAAAATAGGAAAACCTAGATCTAGAGCAATGGAGACTCCAAATCACAAAATGCTAAGTTCTAATGTTGATCACCATGTCCTAATCTAGCAAATGGACAAATAAAAGAGGGTTCTCATGTGGTGGCAAGGTGCACTTGCCTATAGGTGGATGTTGTGGAGAGGAAGGAGAAGAGTGTTGTGTAGAGGAAGGAGAAGAAGAAATTAATGGAGGTTTATGAGGAGAGAGAAAAAGTTGGTGGAGTTTTAAAGAGGGTGGGATGTGGTGTGTTGAGGGTGGAGCATAGGCTAAGGTGTTCCAATACACTAAACCAAACCAAACCAACCCAAACCAAATAAAATCGAGCCATGTCAAAATCCGAAATACGAGAAATACCAAAATTCCACAAGTTGAGAAAAATAAAAATACATGCCAAAATCCAGATACGAGTATAAATACGAAATACGGAAAATACGAAAAATGAGGGTGACACAAATTTAGATGTTGTTGTGGATTACCTACTAATGGAATAACTTACTGCCGCCGTCTCAACAACGGTGCAGACTGGGCATGATCCGGTTCGACCCAATTATTTGGGATCGGGTCGTGACAAGTCAGTTGAGAATAAAATTCTTAAATCTTTTTTTATCTATTAATTAATGCATATACATTGTACTATAATATATATATAATTTTGGATATCCGATACCGATATCTGAATCCTATATCCGAAATTTGCAATTTAAAATCGGATCAGATATTAACGGATTCGAATACCTTAGTATTCGAATTTGTATCCGAAAAATATTCGGATATCCGAATCTGATATCCGAAATTTCGGATAATATCCGAAAGTTCGGATACGGAATCGAATCGAATTTAAATTTTTGACTATCCACTGACATGTGTATGCTGTATGAATCAATACATTACTAAATGTCGATTTAGTTAAGTGGGTGTTTGATCAGTACAGTGAGGACAAAAGTACTAATCCCCCACTAGTTTGCTAGCAGGTTCAGAGAATGGTCTACTCGCGACGGAGCTTCGCTTGATCGTGCTGAGGTATGGAATGTCGTAGCGTTTGAAGCGTGCGATCGCATTGACGCTTGGACTTGCAGCAAGATTGATACGGCCGATATATAGAAGGCATGATGTATGGGACGGGAAAATTCTTTATGGGAAAGAGAGAACTTGAGTGTTGTAGCCAATCTGGCAAATTCAATTGGGCTATTGAAAGCCTTTGTAATCTCAGTTCATTTATCAATAAAGAGAATTGTTTCGTATACTCTGTTTTCTTCCGTTGCTAATATCAAATCAAAGATAACCATATGAGAACTTGTTATCTTGCCTTGTATGAGTGCAATTCCAGACTCGTACGACATCAAGCCCCAGCGAGGACGATGATTCGGATAAATCGATACGAGGACGAGCGATTTTTCGGGTTGTGGTGTGACAGAGGTGTTCCCCATGTTGCAGTAGCACAACACCACGATGAGGTACCCGGATAGGGATAAAGCCTCGCCTTATAAGCCATGTCATTGCGGCATAACACCACAAGGAAGCCTAAGGCTTCATGCTGGGTAGTATGTGTAGTGCCCCGTCCCGCTCAGTCAATCGGAGGAATCGAAATGCCGACGGCATTCGGACTTAGCCACGCAACGACTTACTCGAAGACTAGCTCATATGGGGTAGTTTCGGTTAACTTGCCACATATTAGCCTTCATATAATAAATCGCATGTTTTCAACTTGCACAAGTTAGGCTTCATAATAAAAGAGACGCATCCACATAGCTAAGGGAATAATCCCGACGGGTCAGACTGAGTTAGAATATGGAAAGGTCCTACGGTTGACTTAGAAGTCAGCTCAGCGTGCTTTCAAAATAATACTCGGTCCTTCGTCCCGTAGCTTGGAAGAAGGAAGTTAGCCTAAGTTGATAAGTTGCCACAATGTTGGAACTAGCCTAAGTCATAGGCGTCGCCCGCCTATATGCTTGATATGCATGCACGGTCCCGCCGTCCAAGGCTTGGCATAGCCTTCGTCTGTCCCGTGGTTTAAGTCGTATTGCACGGCTTGTGGCTTAAGTCTAGGTGTCCAAAGAGCTTGGTTGTTCAAGTCGACCGCGTGCATAGCACGTTCCCTCGATGCAAGGCTTGGCATAGCCTTTGTTAGTCAAGTCGTTGCACGAATAAGTTAGACAAGAGTTTGGCTGGGCTATCGAAGTCATAGCAAGCACTGTCCCCTATTGTCTACGGTTGTCAAGTCACATAGTCCCATGAGAAAAAGGCTGATCTATAAAGTATGTGACTTGAGCGATAGTGTCGTCTAGAGAACAAGTCAATCTAAGGCATGAGCCACGGTTAGTTTAGTGAAAAGCATGCCACGGACAAAGGAAGCACACGAGATGGGTTCCGCTACTTGGGAGTCTCGATAAGGAAGCACACGAGATCGGTTCCGCTACTCGGGAGTCTCGATAAGGAAGCACACGAGATCGGTCCCGCTACTCGGGAGTCTCGATAAGGAAGCACACGAGATCGGTCCCGCTACTCGGGAGTCTCGATAAGGAAGCACACGAGATCGGTCCCGCTACTTGGGAGTCTCGATAAGGAAGCACACGAGATCGGTCCCGCTACTTGGGAGTCTCGATAAGAAAGTTTACGAGATCGGTCCCGCTACTTGGGAGTCTCGATAAGGAAGTCCACGCGACTGGTTGTCGTCGAGATCGGTCCCGATACTTGAGAGTCTCGATAGAAAGTTGGAAAGCATGGTCATGATTAAGGAAGGACTTGGTAGATCGAGTTGAGTCTTGCATGGTCATTGGAAAACTTGCGCACAAGAGAAAATTCCTCGAACGATCCCAGGGCGCCGGGTTCGTGTCGGCCTAGGAGGAATTACAGATATTTTACGACCTTCATCGACGGTACGACTCGATTGAAGTGAATCGTTACAATATAGGCTACGGGTCATTCGGTGGGAGCTCGTACCTCGCACACGGATGATCACCGTATGCAAAGATCCAGGATAGCTTGACATTGCTAGTGACCACTCATATAGATGTGTCGACATAAGAGCGGCTATCCGCGTGTATGCCTTTGGATTGCGTCGAGTACTAGCAAGTTACGAGTGGGTTAACAAGGTATACTTATAGCAAGCGCTAACCTTGAATCAGCGCGGATTATGGTATGCATGGTTGCAACACCATTCTGGAGCCTAATATTTGGCTATAGCAAGGACACGTGCTTCGGCATGAATGTGGCGTCATCATTGAGTCGTCTCGAGTTAAGTCAAAAAGGGCCGTAAGGCAAGCTGGTTAATTCTGGTTGATCCTTGGGAGGTACGGCCTAGATCTTAAGGCACGATCAAGTCTATTGGCACGACCAACACAAGTCGTTCCCTTGACGTCATTGGCACGAGAATTGTCTAGAGGCACATAAAAACAAGTGAAAGTCTTGGCACGGCCGAGTTTGCTTAAGTTTCTATGCATTGCCTCAAATATGGATTGAAGTCACGAATAGAGTATAGTACGACCCTGTCGTTGCGTTGCCAAGTATAGGCCAATGCATCTTTGTCCTAAAATTGATCCTAAGGCAAGACTAGAAAGACAATCAAAAAGGGATTAAGCTACACAAAGTAAATGAACGTGTCAGTTTTGTATGGGTAGACGAGGAGCTCACTCCACCAGTACAGTTGAGTACTGACACCCACACAGTTTTCATGTGCAGGCACAGGTAGAAGCCCGATGGCGCGGAGCTCGCTTGGATGCGTCGAGGCATGGAGTTCCTTGGCATTTCGAGGCGTGCGATCGCATAGAGTCAGAACTTATACGGGACAAAATGTATGGACATCGCTATTTCGGATAATCTGCCGCTCTTCGTCTTGAAGCTTGTATTGATAATTGGGACAGAGCAGAGTGACTTATAATATGAGAGAAAAGTGAGCTTGAGAGACTTGTAGTTTGGTATCGTTCCCACATTGTAATCTTTGTTCAATATCAACAAAAGAGTATTTTGCATGACTTGTGTTTTGCTTAAATTTTTGCTGCTGATTATTCAATATTTTTGCTTGGGACTTCTGTGCGATGACCCCCGACGCTTAGCCTGTAATCGGCCGTTATGGACCTGCCTTACGTGAGCGCAATCTAGGCTCACGCGGCATCACGCCTTAGCGAGGACGATCGCTCCTACGGGAGCGGGGTGTGACAGTATGGCACTACAAATAGGTTGTGACCTCATGCTGCAGTAGTATGACACTACGATGAGGTTCCTGGGTAGGGGTAATGCCTCGGCTTTAGGCTATGTCATAGCCACGTAGCACCGTAAGGGAAGCGCAAGGCTTCGTGCCATGTCTTTTTAATAAAGAACTCACCAATAGTGTATGGACAGAGATAGCAGGCCGTCTCTTGAGGGTAAACTTGTAGACGCCCAAAATTATATACTGAAACTAGACTGGTATAGGGCCTTTAATGTGCAGTCAGAAGCACATGTAACTTCATTATGTGAGTGGAAAGAATTTCAGCTATGGTGCAGAATTCTAGGCTTAGTCCATTCTTGTATTATAGTCTGTTATTTGACCCATGTGGGAAGATTCAAGACGTTAACAACATCTCTCGTAATTCATGATGGGCAGTTACTGTAGGGAACACTCAAGTCCATATATCGAGATATGTAGGGATTGTTGGAGCTTTTTCTTTGTATGTAGAGAGCTTGCTCTCAATATATCTAGTAATTTTAGGCCCACATTGAAAAAGCAACATGAGTAGTATCTCAATATATACTTAGTATGTAGTTGAGGTGTGCACATGGGGTGGTGACCCTAAGGAAGAAACAATGTGGGTGATTTTACTAGAGGTAAGGATAAGACTCCATGGTAAAGCATTTGCTTTTTGCTCTTGGAATTTATTCCATTGGAGCTAAGCCCCGTAGGGGCTTAGCAACTCGGACTCGGATTCGAGCTCATGTGCTTGTGAGACGTAATATAGCATTTTGTTGGCACACTTTCCACTTAGCACGTCAGTATCATTGCTAGGTGCATAGTGCGCTTAAGTTGCACTCGTTGCGCGAGCCTCTTGTGCAGCCGTTCGCGTGCCAGTTCGTGCTGGCCGATCGTGCGGCCAGATGGCGCTGCCAGATGGTGCAGCAGTTGGCACGGGGTACGCACGGGGCGCAAGTGCACATGTGGTGCAGGTAGCGCACGGTACGCTGGTGGCGTATGTGCGTAGTGAGTGCTATGCGTGTTTGGCGCGTATGGCGCAGGCGGCGCACACTGTGTGCCAGATGGCTCAAATCGTGTCAGTGCACGATTTAAGCAGTTACAGAACGTTCGGGACAGTTTTTCCCATGTCACGAACGTTGTGCTAACTGGGCGATTACAGTGCGGTCCTATATAAGCTTCTCTGCTCTCTCTCTCAGAGTACAAGTGTTCAGAACACAATTCCATTCGAATTTCCACAGAGGTCCAGAGAGCAGAGAAGAAGTGCACCAGCGACACTTAGCGCAGGAGTCCGTGTCATCTGAGGAGTCAGAAGAGCGGAGTGTTCCGAAGTTATCCGCCAAACTTGCTGGTTCCTGGAAGCTGTTTGTGTGGGGCGAATCAAGCTTTGAGCGCCGGTGATCATTCACCCCAGCAGGCTGTTCTTACATCCATTTCATCGCATGTTATCTACTTTAACTCGTTCTGAACGAGAACTGTTCTAATCTAATCAGAAACTGTTAGTGGACAATTATTGCTGCTGTTAGCAATTCGATTTGTACCTTCTTTTTAGAAGCATTACATTCGTTTGATACTGTAACGAAATCTTTTTAGATTTTCGTTATCCATAATCCTCCAAGGATCTCTGTCGTGCACCTTCTTTGAAGTATTGCTACGAAATGTTGTTTTCACTATCGTTTTATTTCTCAGTTTTCCATCGAAAATAACGCCCCGGGACTAACATTTCTAGCATAGAAACAGGGAAGATAAAAACCCCAATGGAGATGGCCTAAGAATATGGTAATCAAGATAATGCGGGATTGTTATCATTAGCTACTTAGGTTATACCCTATTTACTAATACAAGTACAAGTTGAGCGTTTTCTCCTAACATAGTCTAATATAATTATATAAGCCTAGGGATCATGCTCCCTACATAATCCTTCGCTATTTGGAAGCAACAGGTCTACACGGACCGTAGTTTCAACCGCGGCTGAAATCGCAGCCACGTGTCGACCTTTGATTGACCGATTTTTCTAGCCTACGTTAGCAGGGGATGATGTTATTTTTTTGGGTCCAATTCGGAGCTGCCACATGTTCCTTTCAGTTTGATTTTTGGTTTTTGTCTCGGACTGAAAAGAGTTTCTGATTTGGATGACTGTTGTGGGGACGTCAGCAGGCATAACAGGAGGGCAACACGCCCAGTGGCGCAAAAACCATAAGTAACAGAACGTGTAATTATGGATCAGCATTGGGCCAGATCGGGCCGTTCACGTCCATAATGTACAGGATCGGGTTGGACATTGACTGATCTTTTTTGGTCCTAGAGAAATTTTGGGCCGGACCGAGTCGAACTTAATTATTATTTATGAAGTCCAAGTCCACCCACAATGATCAGACTTTTAGGCCAAGTCGGATCGGACCGGACTAGCCCTATAAAAAAAAATCCAGATGAGCCTTCTCAGACCTAATTATTACATATGTTCACAAGCACACCCTTAAGTAGGACGTCAAATGTTCACAAAACTCATGATTCCTTGGTCAGCAAGCACATCCTTAAGTAAGACGTTGAATGTTCACAAGACTCATGGTTCCTTAGTCAGAATGTTCACAAGCACACCCTTAATTAGGACGTTGAATGTCCAAAAGCACATAAATGACGTTTGGCATAGAACCAACGCAAATATAAGACCATCTCCAGTGGGGCTTTCTATCTTACCTATTTCTATGGTATAAACCCACGTTAGAAAAAAAAAAAAAACTCCCAATAGAGATTTATCCCAATTTCTATCCTATGTGACAGTGATATAGGATGAAAAGTGTTTATTAGGGTTTCTATAGAAACTCTCCATCTCTCGTACCAATTAATATTCGGTCTCACACCATTAAGTTGATCCTTTCATTTGTTGTCACATAGGATAGGAATGAAGAATCATTGGAGAGTATTTTCTTATGTGTGTAATTTCTATATATGAACTCTACCAACTAGGATAGAAATTTCCATCAAGTACATGACAAATATGATGGGAACCCAATTTTAGAAATCTCCATTACTGGAGATGGCCTAAATTCTAAAAAATGTAAACAACATGAACAACAGTACATCCCACAAGTACGCATGATTAAACAAAACCTTGCAAATTTGCAACAAAAAGTAGTATCGGAGCACAAGCATGGTAATTAGAACTTCACTATACTTGTAGGTTGTAACATCTTCCAAATTAAATTGAAATCTATACCCTATAATTAGAAATGTATTGGGATTTTCGGGCCGGACTTAGACGAGCTTTCAAGGCTGGGCTAGAGCTGGCTTGTATTGGGCGGGCCTCGGGCCGGACTCGACGTTCGGATGCTTAGCCCAAGCTATGTCCTATATTAATGGCCAGGTTGTATCGGACTTTGGCCCATCAAACCGGACTACCCTAATGGTCGGACTGTATCAGGCTTTAGTCCATCGGACCGGCGGACAGTTCGGATGCCCATGTGCCTCAGTCCCAATGATTATCCCTACATGTAATCTGTTATAAGAGCATCAATAGAGATGAAGCCAAACATGTGCATCTCGAAACCCAAATTTGTAATAAAAAATATAAATGGATTGAATTTATATGAGAATAGTAAACAAATAAATTTTAAGACCCAAATGAGATGAATATCCACGTGTCGTTCTTCTTTTCTTATTCAAAAAAAAAAGGCTTAATTGCTAATTGCTACCCTCAACTATTTCACTTTTTCAAGTTGATACCCTAAAAAAAATTTGTAACAGATTGCTACATCAACTATAATTAGACTACTTAGTACCCTAACGACATTAACAACAAAGATAAAAAAGACGAAAAAGACCTTACTCTCTTAAAGCTCCTGTACGAATAGAAAGAGTAGTTAGAAATCCGGTTTAACAATATTTCCAAAGAACCGGTCTCTCTCTCTCTCATTTGATCTTCACCCGATCCCAAATAAGGTGAAATCTTTGCACTTATTAAGCTTGGATGAACTCCAGCGATTTGGATGAATGCTATCAGTTTGGATGAACTCCAGTTTTTTGTAAGCTTCATTTTTATAAGCTTCATTTATTAAGCTTCATTTCTATAAGTAACTTACTTTGGAGTAAATGAACTACAATGATATTAGTTTGGAGTAAATGTATCAGTTTGTATGAACTCCAATGATATCATTTTTATAAGCTTCATTTTGGATGAACTCCAATGACATTAGTTTGGAGTAAATGTGTCACCCCCAGTTTTCAAATTAGGGGTATTTTCGTTATTTTCAAGTTTTAAAATATTTTAGGAATTTTATTTGATTTTATATGATTTTTAGGAATTTATTTGAGTCGGTTTGAATTTTATCCAATTCGGACCCAATTTGGAGACCCGGGTAGCCTGGACCCTAGTGGGACCCCCATACTAGCTGGGCTTAGCCCATGTACCATCATAAATAGGCTAGAAATTATTAACCTAATTTCCATGACTTAATTAGTCAATTTAGTGACTTAATTAGTCGTTTAGAATCAAACCGAATTGAACCGAACCAACCCGAATTCAATTTGAACCCAAACTAGAGTTAGTGGGTTGTGGGCTATTGGATCCCAACCCAATAGCCCCATGGAGGTGGCCGGCCATGTAATAAACCCCCCCCCCCCCCCCCCCCTCATTTGTCTTCTCCACATAGCTCTCTCTCTCTCTCTCTTTCTCAAAATTTCTCTCCAAGCTCTCTCTCTCCAACTTCATTTAGGTTTGTCATTAAACCCTTCATTAATTACTCCTTTTTACTTTTGTTCTTCACAATAAATATAGAGAATTCAATTCTCTACACTTTGCCCCCTATTTAGTAGGTTCTCCCTAGAAATCTAGGATTAGGAATAATTAAGGGTTTGTATGACAATAGGTATATATATATATATATATATATATATATATATATATATATATATATATATATATATATATATATATATATATATATATATATATATATATATGGTATATATATATATGGTATATGTATATATATGTATATGAAATTATATGTATATATGTATTTGGGTGTGTGTGTGTAGAGAGTGGTGGGAAAGAGGATGAGAGTGGTGGTGTGGTTGTGTGTGTGGTTGTGTGTGTAGTTGTGTGTGGTTGTGTGTGGTTGTGAATATATATATATATAGGTATATGTGTATTTATATATATATATATGTGTGTGTGTATATATATATATATATATATATATATATATATATATATATATATATATATATATATATATATATATATATATATATATATATATATATAAGGGGATGTGTGTGAGAGTGTGTGTTAATGTATATGTGTATATACGTGTTTATATATATATATATGTATATGGGTGTTTATATATATATAGATGTATATATTAAGATAGATAGATAGTTATAGATATATATATAGCTATATATATATAGAGAGAAACATTAGAAGTAGCAGTAGCAGTAGCATTAGAAGTAGCAGTAGCAGTAGCATTAGGAGCAGCAGCAGCAGCAAGCATTAGGAGCAGCAGCAGCAGGCATTAGCAGCAGCAGCTGCAGGAGCTGCAGCAGGTAGCAGCAGCAGGAGCTGCTCACAGCAGCTCCCCCCCCCCAATTCAGCCCCCGTTCACTCCCCTGTACACCCATTAACCCCCCCCCCCCTAGTATATATATATAAGTATATATATAAGTAGATATAGATATGTATATATATCGTATTGTATAGATAGATAATTAGAAGGTTAGTTAGAAAGAAAGTTTAGGAATTAGAAGAGAGAGGAAAGGAGAAAAAGGGAAAGAATTAGAATAGGAAGTTGAGAAGAAAATGAGGAGAAGAAGATTAGAAGAAGAAGATTAGAGAAGTTAAGAAGAAGAAGAACTAGAATAGAGAGTTAAAGAAGAGGTTGGGTGCGAGAGCGAAAGGAGGATTTTTGGTAGAAATCGAGTTAGAGGGCGAAATTGAGCCCGGAGCATCGGATCGCGATGAAACTTGACATAGGCCTAGGTTACATGATTTAGATTTTGCGGGTAAGCTCCCGGGTGGAAATCGGGGGTCATAGGGTGCCGGTATCGCGCCGTGTCAGTGCGTATCTCGAAATATCCGAGATATCTGCAACGGGCCGTATCGTGGACTGGACGTCCACTTTATCTAGGTATTATGGTAGATAACGAACCTATAGGATAGTACCCTACTACCCTAGGGAGATCGGGTCAAAATAACTAGCGTAGGTAGGCTAACGGGATTATCGCCGAGGGTAGAATTTTACCCTTAAAAAGGGTAAAATAGGGATTTGGCCCACGGCCAAGATTTGAGTTTTCGAGTCCAAGATGGACTTAGATATGGGTTGTATAGGTTGGTAATGAGTAGGATTAGTTGTCTAAACCTAGTCTTGGACCCGGTTGACCACAGTTGACTTTTTGAACTAAAAGTCAACTATGGGTCAACACTTTACCCAAATTAGTTCCAAATTCCATTTAACTTGGATAGTTGACTAAAAGTCAACTATTAGTCACCAGTGACCTAGGGTTGACCTAGAGTTGACCTAGAGTTGACCAGAGTTGATCCGTTGACCAAAGGTCAACGGTAAGTCAGTTTTTGACCTAGATTGATCCGGTTTAACTTCTAATGTTCTTACATGACCAAGATTGACCCGACTATACATATCTTGACCTAGAATGATTAAATAGGATTTAATTTGATTTAACTTTACTTCCTAAACTTAGTATTGATACGTCTTGTTCTCTATAGGTCCTCAAGATACTGCAGTTGATCCAGTCGACGTATTTTATCATCTTACAGGCGAGTACATTCTCTGATACTTATTCCCAATTTATGATAACTGTTATGATTCATGTACTTAGTGTTGATATGCTTATTCTCGACACATGGTTCTCACGGATTGGTATTCTTGGATCCCGACGAGAGATGTTTTCTCCTTCTTAGGTTGGGATATATTGTGCAAGCACCCTTGTAGCTCTTGCTCGATATATGGTCACTGATTCTAGAAAAGGCTAGCTACCTTCTCATTAGAATCCCGTGCAGTGACGTGTCCTATTTGGATCCATTCTACCAGTTGGGGTAGGGGGAGTAGTAGCGTAGGCCTGTGATCATATCCCCTTGCATTCTTGAACAGTGTGAGTCATATACCGCACTTATGACTTGCCAGGCCGATTCTCGATAGGTACCCAAGCCGATCACAAGCCGAAACTATTACTCACACACATTGGATATATAGCTTACTTTGATTGTGTACATGCCATGATCCCGTTCTATTTTCTTGTTCTAGCTCTAGCTTTACAGCTTACCATGCCATGATTCATACATGTACACTCCATGATTCATTGTATATGCTCTATTTACAGTCTTATATCTTTTATTCTATCTTGAGATCTGTTATGAGATATATGTACTCGTTCCATCCTGACTGGACTATTGATAAAATATTACAGATATCGACGAGGGAGATTGCAGTACCTACTACGGTCCGGACGACGTAGTGGGCCTAGACTTGGTCCCGCAGGGCGTAGCTCCGCCTGACGAGACCATACCTCTTGTTTAGTTAGAGTAGGTCTTTGTATTGGACTTAGTTCCAGTTACTTTTGAGACTGTATTATATTTGGACTGTATTAGAGATTGGACTTGTATATTATTTGTATCTGGACTTGACAGGTTATATTTTATCGTCTTGTTGTCTTTATCTTTCAGTCTTTACTTTTCTTCTTAGAGTTGTGATTGAGCAATATATATATTCATTGCTTGTCCTCCGTTCGGAGTTGACTATATTCTCGACAGGTTTTGTTATATATATAAACTGTTGTCAGACTAGAAAATACACAGCGTTCCACGCTGTTTTTCCGGTGAGGGCTGGGCGTTGTCGCGTCACGTGCCCTTTTAGCAGGTGCGGGTCGTGACACGTTTTAGTGGTGGCCCACGCAGGTCCTGAAGTCGCAATTAGTGCGATGTCGTAGCGACACTCGTCTTAGAGTGTTGACTACGAGCCTGTGTTACCCATAGGAAGTAGTAGGCTAAGAGTGCTCAATCACAGTAGGATCTTTCCTTGCTTATCTTGCTTACCGTCTTTGATATTGATTTACTGCTTTTTAGCTGTCCTCCTTTGATATTGCCTTCATGTGCCATATTGATATCTTCTTCTCAATTTGTCTCCAGGATATTGATGACTCATTCTCCTGGCGAGGAGCACGGGGAGACGGAGAGGTCTGCCACCTCTGGCGGACAGGCTCCGGTCACTTCCCCGGCTGATGGGACTTCTGTTGGGGCTCTTGGAGGTACTCCTCCAGCTACCTCGATGACCGTCCCTGGGGCCATTGCGGGTACTCTTCCCGTAGTGCCAGGGGCTACAGCGGGAGCTGCCGGGGGTATTCTTCCTCCTCAGCAGGGGACTCCTCCGGTGATGATGGGAGCTATTCCTCCATTGCCTTCTCTGCCCACAGACATGGGGCAGATGCAAGCGTTCTTTCACCAGGTGCTTGAGTCCCAGCGGGCTCAGCACGAGGCTCAGTTGAGGCAGACAGAGGCCATGCGCCAGGGCATGGAGGATGCACACAGATTGGCTATGGCGGCAGTGGAGCGAGGGGCTCCACAGAGGGAGGTTCAGCAGCAGCAGCAGCCGAAGATCGGGGATATCCAGGCTTTCAAGAAGCTTGGTCCGAGGGATTTCAAGGGGACTGAGGGCATTATCTATGCTGATGACTGGCTCGAGGATATCGAGCGCCAGATGGGGGCCTGCCGCCTTGCAGCCGACCTGAGGGTCGAGGCGGTTGGGTTGCAGTTGTTAGATATTGCCCGGACATGGTTCCGGAATGAGCCGGCTCTTGCGGGAGAGGGCCATACTTGGGCAGAGTTTCGGGCCCTGTTCAGAGAGAAGTTCTTTTCCCCTACGGACAAGATTGGCCTGGTACGGCAGTTCCAGAACCTGCAGCAGGGCAGTATGACCGTAGAGGAGTATGCGGCGGAGTTCGACCGACTGGGCCGATACGCCGAGTACATGGTGAGTGACCCGGTGATCCAAGCGGAGCGTTTCCGGGAGGGGTTGGCATGGGATATCAAGATCCTGATCCCTTCCTTCTATGCGACATATGCGGAGGTTTCCGCAGAGGCTCGGAAGGTGGAGAGGGAGTTGGGCTTGAAGCCGAAGAGGGATCGAGATGTGTTTTCTGGGGCCAGTAGCAGCGCAGGGCCTGCTAAGTGCCCTCAGCTTCAGCATCAGTCGTTCCAGTATCACCAGCAGCAGGGGCAGGCCAGAGCGTCTGTCCAGAGGAGTCAGCAGCGTTCGGGGCAGGATGATCCACCGTGCCACTTCTGCAAGAAGCCCGGTCACCTCTTCGAGTTCTGTAGGAGGAGGCTGGGGCTGTGTCTCTTTTGTGGTGCCGCTGGGCATCAGATGCGGGAGTGTCCCAAGAACTCCCGTGCACCTGGAGCAGCTCAGAGGGCACCTGTTCAGAGGGCACCAGCTAGTGTGCCGGTAGTTCAGCAGAGAGGTCCGCTTCCGTCTCAGCAGCAGCAGTTTGTTCAGCACCGCCAGCAGAGGGGTGGTCAGGGTAGAGCCTTTACTCTTGCAGCCGAGGAGATGGAGCCTATTGTGGATGTTGTCGCAGGTTCTATTCTGCTTGATTCTTTTCCAGCTTTGGCCTTATTTGATTCTGGTGCTACGCACAGTTTTGTGTCTGTTTCTTTTGCTCTTAGGCACAATATTGTTGCTGAATATCTGGGTAGGACTTGCAAAATTATGACTGGGAATGGCATCATCCTAGTTAATAATGTTTGCAAGGGGCGGAGAGTTTCTTTGAGAGGCCGGGAGCTGAGTGCGTGTCTGCTCGTAATGCCACTTCCGAGTTACGATGTGGTACTCGGTATGGACTGGTTGAGCACGCACCACGCTAGCATCGACTGCAGAGGGGGCAGGATTCTGTTTAGGCCGCCGGGAGAGACGGAGTATGAGTTCACCAGGGGTGCAGTGGAGCAGGGAGATGGATTCTGCGGAGCGTTGTTGGCGGGGCCGGTGTTGCCACATCCACTCATTGCTGAGTTCTTGGATGTTTTTTCCCGAGGAGCTGCCCGGGATGCCGCCAGATCGTGATGTTAAGTTTTCTATAGATCTAGTGTCGGGTGCTGAGCCTATCTCCCAGCACGTCTATAGAATCAACAACAGTGAGTTAGCGGAGCTGAAGAAGCAGGTCGACGAGCTGGAGGACAAGGGCTTTATTCGATCTAGTTCTTCACCTTGGGACGCGCCAGTTCTTTTCGTCCCCAAGAAGGATGGTACGGTACGTCTGTGTATTGATTATAGGGCGCTCAACAACCTTACCATCAAGAACAAGTATCCTCTGCCGAGAATTGATGACTTGTTCGACCAGTTGAGCGGTACGAGGGTGTTCTCGAAGATCGACTTGCGTACCGGGTACCATCAGCTGAAGGTGAAGCGGGATGACATTCCGAAGACTGCCTTTCGGACCCGCTATGGCCAGTATGAGTATACCGTTATGCCGTTTGGGTTGACCAACGCCCCGGCGATATTCATGAACTTGATGAACAAGGTATTTCATCAGTACCTTGACAAGTTCGTGGTGGTCTTCATTGATGACATTCTCATCTACTCGAAGACACCAGAGGAGCACGAGGAGCACCTGAGGATTGTGTTGGACACTCTCAGGAGGGAGCAGCTGTATGGGAAGTTGTCCAAGTGCGAGTTCTTCTTGGATCGCGTGGAGTTCCTAGGCCATGTTGTCTCTGGCGAGGGGATTTCAGTGGATCCGAAGAAGATTTCTGCAGTGGAGTCCTGGTCGACGCCGAGCTCAGTAGCAGAGGTTCGGAGTTTTCTGGGTCGGGCAGGTTACTACCGGAGGTTCGTGCAGGACTTTTCCAGGATTGCCCAGCCGATGACCCGCCTTACCAGGAAGGACGAAGAGTTTGTTTGGTCCGATGAGTGCCAGGCCGCCTTCGAGGAGCTGAAGGCGAGGTTGACTACAGCTCCTATCTTGACGCTGCCATCTGGATCTGGTGGTTATACGATCTACAGTGATGCTTCAGGACGGGGTTTGGGTTGTGTGCTTCAGCAGCACGGGAAGGTAATTGCCTATGCATCTAGGCAGTTACGTCCTCATGAGAGGAATTACCCTACTCACGATCTGGAGCTGGCAGCGGTCATCTTTGCTTTGAAGCTGTGGAAATACTATCTGTACGGAGAGCGAGTTGAGATCTATACAGATCACAAGAGCTTGAAGTACGTGTTTACCCAGAAGGAGCTGAATATGAGACAGAGGCGATGGTTAGAGCTGATGAAGGATTTTGATATATCCTTACAGTACCATCCGGGGAAGGCCAACGTGGTCGCGAATGCTTTGAGCAGGTATCCCGTGGCTATGTGTTTGACGATGGATCGTCACCTTCTGGCAGATCTGGAGAGCTTGGGCATAGAGGTGATAGTTCCTGGGTTCGAGGCGCAGATGTGGGGTCTGCAGGTGAAGTCGGAGCTGATGGAGAGAGTCAAGGCAGCTCAGTTTGAGGATGAGGCTCTGAGAGTCATCAGGGAGCAGGTCCAGATAGGACTGTAGGATGAGTTCTCTTTAGCTGGGGATGGGTCGTTGAGGCATGGTACCAGATTGTGCGTGCCGAGCGGAGGACTTCGGGAGAAGGTTCTTCAGGAGGCGCACCGTTCTCAGTACTCTATGCATCCAGGAGCCAACAAGATGTATAGAGACTTGAGACAGCATGTTTGGTGGTATGGCATGAACGTGAGGTGGCTCAGTTCGTGTCGAGATGTTTAGTGTGCCAGCAGGTGAAGGCCGGAAGGCAGAGACCCGGTGGATTGCTCCAGCCACTACCCATTCCTGAGTGGAAGTGGGAGCATATCACTATGGACTTTGTATCTGGGCTTCCGCGCTCTCCAGGAGGGAAGGATGCGATTTGGGTCATTGTTGATCGATTGACCAAATCGACCCACTTTTTGCCTTTCAAAGTGGGTTTGTCGACGGAGAGGTTGGCCGAGATGTACGTACGGCAGATAGTCCGATTACACGGGGTGCCAGTGAGTATAGTCTCGGATCGGGACAGCCGATTCACTTTCCACTTCTGGCGGAGTTTGCAGCTTAGCTTGGGCACATCGCTCAAGTTCAGTACAACATATCACCCCCAGACAGACGGGCAGTCGAAGAGGACGATTCAGACCCTCGAGGATATGCTGCGCACCTGTGTATTGGACTTCGGAGGATCTTGGGAGGACCACCTTCACTTGGTAGAGTTTGCTTACAACAACAGCTACCAAGCCAGTATAGAGATGTCACCTTTCGAGGCTCTATACGGACGGAGGTGCCGTACTCCCTTGTCTTGGGATGATGTCGGTGAGAGGGTTTTGCTTGACCCTGAGATGGTGGTGGATGCTGCAGAGAAGGTCAGGGTTATCAGGGATAGACTTCGGGTGGCGCAGGATAGGCAGCGGCATTGGGCCGATAGCCACCGAAGGCCATTGGAGTTTGAGGTATAGTGTAGATTTTTTCTAGTATTTGAGTCTGATTGTGATTGTTTTAGATAAAGCTCTAAGTCTTGTATTTTGTTCTAGGTTGATGATCTTGTCTTTCTGCGGATTTCTCCGACGCGTGGCACGATTCGTTTTGGTGGCGGCGGGAAGCTTAGTCCACGATATATCGGACCATTCCGTATCCTGGGCAGGATCGGTGTAGTGGCTTACCGACTGGAGTTGCCGCCTGCACTAGAGGGAGTACACAGTGTGTTCCACGTGTCGCAGTTGAGACGGTACGTGACAGATCCCAGTCACGTCTTAGACCACTCAGAGATCGTAGTGGGACCGACACTCAGCTACCCAGAGAAGCCGGTCGAGATCTTGGACCGAAGAGAGAAGGTGCTCCGGAACCAGGTCATTCCCTTGGTTCGAGTTGCATGGAGACACCACTCTCCAGGTGAGTCCACCTGGGAGAGGAAGGACGACATGCGGGAGCGATTCCCATATCTCTTCGAGCCTTGAGGTAAAATTCTTTCTTTTTCTTTCTTGTTCTGTTCATGATTGCTGTGTTAGTTCTCATTCAATTTCGAGGACGAAATTTTTTTAAGGAGGGTAGATTTGTCACCCCCAGTTTTCAAATTAGGGGTATTTTCGTCATTTTCAAGTTTTAAAATATTTTAGGAATTTTATTTGATTTTATATGATTTTTAGGAATTTATTTGAGTCGGTTTGAATTTTATCCAATTCGGACCCAATTTGGAGACCCGGGTAGCCTGGACCCTAGTGGGACCCCCATACTAGCTGGGCTTAGCCCATGTACCATCATAAATAGGCTAGAAATTATTAACCTAATTTCTATGACTTAATTAGTCAATTTAGTGACTTAATTAGTCGTTTAGAATCAAACCGAATTGAACCGAACCAACCCGAATTCAATTTGAACCCAAACTAGAGTTAGTGGGTTGTGGGCTATTGGATCCCAACCCAATAGCCCCATGGAGGTGGCCGGCCATGTAATAAATCCCCCCCTCCCCCTTTGTCTTCTCCACATAGCTCTCTCTCTCTCTCTTTCTCAAAATTTCTCTCCAAGCTCTCTCTCTCCACCTTCATTTAGGTTTGTCATTAAACCCTTCATTAATTACTCCTTTTTACTTTTGTTCTTCACAATAAATATAGAGAATTCAATTCTCTACACTTTGCCCCCTATTTAGTAGGTTCTCCCTAGAAATCTAGGATTAGGAATAATTAAGGGTTTGTATGACAATTGGTATATATATATATATATATATATATATATATATATATATATATATATATATATATATATATATATATTGTATATGTATATATATGTATATGAAATTATATGTATATATGTATTTGGGTGTGTGTGTGTGTAGAGAGTGGTGGGAAAGAGGATGAGAGTGGTGGTGTGGTTGTGTGTGTGGTTGTGTGTGTAGTTGTGTGTGGTTGTGTGTGGTTGTGAATATATATATATATATATAGGTATATGTGTATTTATATATATATATGTGTGTGTATATATATATGTATAAGGGGATGTGTGTGAGAGTGTGTGTTAATGTATATGTGTATATACGTGTTTATATATATATATATATGTATATGGGTGTTTATATATATATAGATGTATATATTAAGATAGATAGATAGTTATAGATATATATATATAGCTATATATATATAGAGAGAGAAACATTAGAAGTAGCAGTAGCAGTAGCATTAGAAGTAGCAGTAGCAGTAGCATTAGGAGCAGCAGCAGCAGCAAGCATTAGGAGCAGCAGCAGCAGGCATTAGCAGCAGCAGCTGCAGGAGCTGCACCAGGTAGCAGCAGCTCCCCCCCCAATTCAGCCCCCATTCACTCCCCTCTACACCCATTAACCCCCCCCTTAGTATATATATAAGTATATATAAGTAGATATAGATATGTATATATATCGTATTGTATAGATAGATAATTAGAAGGTTAGTTAGAAAGAAAGTTTAGGAATTAGAAGAGAGAGGAAAGGAGAAAAAGGGAAAGAATTAGAATAGGAAGTTGAGAAGAAAATGAGGAGAAGAAGATTAGAGAAGTTAAGAAGAAGAAGAACTAGAATAGAGAGTTAAAGAAGAGGTTGGGTGCGAGAGCGAAAGGAGGATTTTTGGTAGAAATCGAGTTAGAGGACAAAATTGAGCCCGGAGCATCGGATCGCGATAAAACTTAACATAGGCCTAGGTTACGTGATTTAGATTTTACGGGTAAGCTCCCGGGTAGAAATCGGGGTCATAGGGCGCCGGTATCGCGCCGTGTTAGTGCGTATCTCGAAATATTCGAGATATCTGCAACGGGCCGTATCGTGGACTGGACGTCCACTTTATCTAGGTATTATGGTAGATAACGAACCTATAGGATAGTACCCTACTACCCTAGGGAGATCGGGTCAAAATAACTAGCGTAGGTAGGCTAACGGGATTATCGTCGAGGGTAGAATTTTACCCTTAAAAAGGGTAAAATAGGGATTTGGCCCACGGCCAAGATTTGAGTTTCCGAGTCCAAGATGGACTTGGATATGGGTTGTATAGGTTGGTAATGAGTAGGATTAGTTGTCTAAACCTAGTCTTGGACCCGGTTGACCACGGTTGACTTTTTGAACTAAAAGTCAACTATGGGTCAACACTTTACCCAAATTAGTTCCAAATTTCATTTAACTTGGATAGTTGACTAAAAGTCAACTATTAGTCACCAGTGACCTAGGGTTGACGTAGAGTTGACCTAGAGTTGACCAGAGTTGACCCGTTGACCAAAGGTCAACGGTAAGTCAGTTTTTGACCTAGATTGATCCGGTTTAACTTCTAATGTTCTTACATGACCAAGATTGACCCGACTAGACATGTCTTGACCTAGAATGATTAAATAGGATTTAATTTGATTTAACTTTACTTCCTAAACTTAGTATTGATACGTCTTGTTCTCTATAGGTCCTCGAGATACTGCAGTTGATCCAGTCGACGTATTTTATCATCTTACAGGCGAGTACATTCTCTGATACTTATTCCCAATTTATGATAACTGTTATGATTCATGTACTTAGTGTTGATATGCTTATTCCCGACGCATGGTTCTCACGGATTGGTATTCTTAGATCCCGACGAGAGATGTTTTCTCCTTCTTAGGTTGGGATATATTGTGCAAGCACCCTTGTAGCTCTTGCTCGATATATGGTCACTGATTCTAGAGAAGGCTAGCTACCTTCTCATTAGAATCCCGTGCAGTGACGTGTCCTGTTTGGATCCATTCTACCAGTTGGGGTAGGGGGAGTAGTAGCGTAGGCCTGTGATCATATCTCCTTGCATTCTTGAACAGTGTGAGTCATATACCGCACTTATGACTTGCCAGGCCGATTCTCGACAGGTACCCAAGCCGATCACAAGCCGAAACTATTACTCACACACATTGGATATATAGCTTACTTTGATTGTGTACATGCCATGATCCCGTTCTATTTTCTTATTCTAGCTCTAGCTTTACAGCTTACCATGCCATGATTCATACATGTACACTCCATGATTCATTGTATATGCTCTATTTACAGTCTTATAGCTTTTATTCTATCTTGAGATCTGTTATGAGATATATGTACTCGTTCCATCCTGACTGGACTGTTGATAAAATATTACAGATATCGACGAGGGAGATTGCAGTACCTACTACGGTCCGGACGACGTAGTGGGCCTAGACTTGGTCCCGCAGGGCGTAGCTCCGCCTGACGAGACCATACCTCTTGTTTAGTTAGAGTAGGTCTTTGTATTGGACTTAGTTCCAGTTACTTTTTGAGACTGTATTATATTTGGACTGTATTAGAGACTGGACTTGTATATTATTTGTATCTGGACTTGACAGGTTATATTTTATCGTCTTGTTGTCTTTATCTTTCAGTCTTTACTTTTCTTCTTAGAGTTGTGATAGAGCAATATATATATTCATTGCTTGTCCTCCGTTCGGAGTTGACTATATTCTCGACAGGTTTTGTTATATATATAAACTGTTGTCAGACTAGAAAATACACAGCGTTCCACGCCGTTTTTCCGGTGAGGGCTGGGCGTTGTCGCGTCACGTGCCCTTTTAGCGGGTGCGGGTCGTGACAAAATATATCAGTAACTTACTTTGGAGTAAATGTATCAGTACTATTTTTATAAGCTTCATTTTTATAAGCTTCACCTATTCTCCAGTTTCTCCAGTTGGATGAATGATACTGCTTGAGTAGGAAAAGGGCCGTAACCATTTTTACAAGCTTCACTTATTAAAGCTTCACCTAATATCAATTTTTACAGTTTTTAAAGCTTACAAATGTATCAGTAACATACAACTGAATCCAGAGAACAAATATCAGCAACACATCTTTTTTATTAGAATCATGTCTTAGTCCTCCTTCATACATAAGCCCAATCCACATCAGAATAACTACAACAATTCTCATGAACTTTTCAAAAGAACCATCATACATCTAAACAACCATCACTGCAAGTATAACAACAAATACAAGTATAACAACAACAAAAAGTCACGAGAATGTAAGGCCTGGAACTGTGCATTTCTTTCATACGATTTGTGCCTCCAGATCTAATATTTTCTCCTTCATCTCCATGTTCTCTTTTTGTAATCTCATGATGAATTTTCGAGCTTAAACTGGAAACTCCTCATCTTTCCACTCAAAAAAAATTATATCTTTTGGAAGATTTGTAGTTACCACATCCCCAAAATCGACGTCTAGCATTTTGTGTCTTCACACATGTTGTGAGATGAGTCTCAATTTGGCAAAAACAACTCCTCTATTCCTCTTCGACCTTCTTTGAAGAGTAGGTGCTGCTGGACTCTCTGGAGATCACTGACATGGCAAAATTATAAACTGCATATAGGAATTGAGAGTAGATGAGAGAATATATAGAAAGAAAATAGACTACAAAAAATTAGTAGAAAAAACTGAAAGAGAATGGACTAGGACATATAGGAATTGAGAGTAGATGAGACATTATGTACAAAGAAAATAGACTACAAAAATTAGGAGAAAAACTTGAAAGCGAATAGACTAGAGCTAAGGCTAGGGCATCACCGGAAAGCGGATGGGGAAAAGAATTGTAACTTGACCAAAATTCTCTTTTTTGAAAGAGAATGATCTTTTTAAATAATAATCAGGGTTATTCTCGTCCAAAAAAATTAACTTTTTCGAGCAGAGACGGAAAAACTAACCCCTGGGCGACGGAGGGTACCAACTTGAACATATTGAATAGTTGAGGTAGAAATCTGTTACGGAAAAAAGTTTAGGATATCAACTTAAAAAAGTGAAATAGTTGAGGGTAACAATTAGCAATTAAGCCAAAAAAATAATATAAAATATAGAATCTTAAAATTGAGATTGTAAATTAAGTCTTACTAACCAAATGAGTTCCTACATTCTGAATGTAAAATTTTGAAGGAAAATTCCTTTGATGACCATGTTATAGCTCCTTATGGTTGGAACAGAACCATCAGGAAACTTTTAATTTAACATCACTATTCTACCAAATGACAAAATGAACTCATACATTCTCAATCTAGAAATAACCATCATAAAATTATTATTCTAACCTTATTCTACAAAATAACTAATAGACTCATCCATTCTGAATCTTTAAATTAGGAGTAAAACTTTGATACCAAAGGGGTATCAAAATTTTGATACCCTCTATGTATGACAAGTGGGATCCCCTCAATATATATATATATATATATATATATATATATATATATATATATATATATATATATACATTTTACGAAGAAAGAGGGGACCCACATGTCATACATAGGGGATATCAAAATTTTGATACCCCCTCCGGTATCAAAGTTTTCTCCGTAAATTGGAATGCTGGCAGCCAAATGAAAGGGTAGATGTACCGACTCGGAAAGGTTGGTGACTTCTACCATCCATGATTCCATCCCTTAGAGCATCTCCAACCCTATTGTCTTGTTAAGTGTTGTGAATTTTAGGTGGCTCCTATATGGCATGAGCCACAAGACAATGTCTTTTTTATGTGGCAAAATTATATCTCAAAAGACAATGAGATAGAAAAACTCTCTCCAATGCAAAAGTATTGAGAAGACATTAAAAAATATTTTTTCCAACTTCCAAGACAACTTTTAAAACAACTACTCATCTTCTTTCTTTTTTCTAATATTTATTATTCATAATTGATGACATGGAAGAGAAGACATTGTCAAGTGCATTGTCTAGAACAAGACAATCAACTTCACAATGTCTTATTTAATTTTTGTCACATAAGCTTCACAATTGACTTGACAATTGCATTGGAGAAGAACTTTTGAATAAAATTTTGTCATTCCTACGTGGCATTAACTTTTTTTCAAAGTCACAATAGGGTTGGAGATGCTCTTAATGGATAGTTATAACATCTTAATAACAAACAGAGTGGGCCCCATCTAACCCCGTGACCTCTTCCTAGCATTCAGCCTGCTCACCGAACAGATAATGCGCTAATTAATGTCCATATAATTGAGAAGAAAAGAAAGGAGACAAGAAAAATCCTTGGTCTCCACTGCCCAAATATATACCGATCAAAATTAATATTAACAAAAACATGAAAAATCTACATTCAAGAAAGATCCTCTAATAACTAATAAAAAAGAAACCCCTACAGAACAAATTAATGCTGCAAGCCTTAATTTATAAAATTAATTTTCTCCTATGTTAGTGGACGTTCCTCCTCTCCCACCACCAGCTGCCGCTGCTGCCACCTCCTGTTGGCTAGGAGAGCGACGAAGCTGGCCAAGGCGCAGCAGGCGGCGGCGAGGTTCCCCTCGCGGAGGAGTATCCGGAGGGCGAAGGCGAGGATGTCGGCGGTGATCCGCCTCCCGTCGGCGACGAGCTGCGCCCGGGGCCTGCCGACGAAGGCGAGGAGGACGAGGACGGTGATCCAGGTGACGAGCGTGGCGGGGACGGCGACGGCGAGGGCGGCGGCCATGGCGAGGAGGCCGAAGACGGCGCCGTAGAGGAGGGAGGCGCAGAGGGCCGCGGGGAAGGAGGGGTAGGAGGAGGAGGAGTAGGTGTTGTAGTAGGAGTGGATGGAGAGGAGGAGGTTCCACGAGGAGGAGAGGAGGAGGGAGTAGAGCAGGAAGTAGAGGGAGACCCACGTCCGGCGCTTCCTCAGCGCCACCATCAAGGAGGAGGTCAGTCTAGACTTTGGGGAGGAGTCTCTTCTATCTAGATCCACCATGCCTTTCTCCTTTCTTCCTTAACTCTCTCTCTCTCTCTCTCTCTCTCTGTGTGTGTAATTATTATAGAGGAAAAATGGAGACTTTTATCCTTTGTGTTTGGTACTTTTGGTGGTGATGTTCTTTCCAGGATGGTTGCTTGGATAGTGAGATGGGAGTTGTCCTTTTTATTTTTATTTTTGTGTTTTGAGGTTTCTTTTTTAAGTTACTAGAAATTTTGAGTTATTCTCCACTTATTTTATCATAATTTAATATACACCACATCGAATTATCGTAATGTATTAAACCACACATTTTTAACGAAATCATTAATAACAAACAATCAACTCCTTTGACTTACATAAATAAATTAAAAAAATTGAGTTGTATTTCACTTATTTTACCATAATTCAATGTATACTTCCACTTATTTGAAGATATTTTGGTCATAAATTAGAGGGGTCATAAAAGTGGTAGGCTTCATACATTATTGTAATTTGGTAAAATTTTACCTTGAATTATAATAAAATAAGGGGGCAACTAAAAAATTCTCTTAAGTTAATTATTCAAATGGTGTCGGAGAAATGTCGTGGTTGTCATTTTGATGATATAAACTTTTTTTTTTTGGGTTAATTTGAAATCTAACTTTTACAATTTAATTTTGAAAGTGACTTGATTAGATCTTATTAGTATTTTGGATGAAAATTGTTAAAAATAGACATGATGGTCACGTAACTTATTTTTAGGATTATTTTTGTCATGACCAGCAGATATGTGAGCTATAGTTGATTGTATAACCGTCATTTTCTACTCGACAAAAACTATTTGTTTATGTAAAATTTCTTCAAACACCAATATTATTAGTCGAAAGACAAAAGTATGATAAAAATAACCATGAAAAATAAGGCACTGATCATCAAATGTCCATTTTTATCGATTTTCATCCAAAAAATACCAATAAAATTTAGTTCATACACGCTTTAAACCAAAATGTGAAACTTAGATACCAAATTAACCAAAAAAGTTGATCATCAAAACGATAACCACTACATTCTTTAGACATCATATCGATAATTATTATTTTTTTTCTATTATCTTGATTTACAGATAATTTATATTATACACCTTACTCTTTTATAGTTGTCGCTTATCCAACTAATATGTTTGTATGTATCATGGTGTGGATATGTAATATCCATCCTAATTCGTAAATAAATCTCACCAACGGTCTTCCATAAATAAATCCTGCAATTATATTCTAGTCTTATTCGTACTCATTTGGGAACTTATTTGAAAGGTTTAAAGTATCTGGAAATTGCTGAGAAACCCAATTTCGGGGTGGGCTTTTATGAAATGCCCACCCGCTGCATAAGTTTTATGAAATACCCAGAATTAAGTATTTTCACGTTAAATATTCCAAGATTCTCTTTTAGATGCCACCCGCTGGGAAATGCTATTTTTATAATATCGAAACTACCCCTCCGCGCGAATTGGTCATCTATATGTATTTGAATTCAAAAAACTCAGATCTGGATTGCGATTTTCGTCTTCTTCTTCTTCACGGGAAATCTGAATTCCATTGCTCTCATATTCAGCAGAGATCGCAAAAATCGTTCGTAGTTCGGTGTATTTTTCTTCAGTCGAACTCAGATCATCGTTCGTCATCATCATCACCATCATCATCATCTTCATCGTGGAGACATTTGAAGTTTTTCGACGATTATGTCAATTGTGGAGAGAAGATCTTTCTTCTTCTTTTCCATAAGAATTATCATCGTTTTGAAAGAAGAACGAAACTCTTTATTCATGAAAAAACTAAATTAACGTTTTAACACTGTAAATGACCATTCTCCGTGTAAACTAACACGGAGAATGCCATTCTCCGTTTTATTTAAAACGGATAATGCCGTTCTCCGTGTTTCTAACACGGAGAATGACCATTCTCCTGCGTTTTAACACTGGAATGACCATTCTCCGTCTTAATTAGGACGGAGAATGACCATTCTCCGTCTTAATTAAGACGGAGAATGCCATTCTCCGTTTTATTTAACACGGAGAATGGCATTCTCCGTTTTATTTAACACGGAGAATGGCATTCTCCGTGTTTCTAACACGGAGAATGGTCATTCTTCTGCGTTTTAACACTGGTATGACCATTCTCCGTGATAAATTACACGGAGAATGGCATTCTCCGTGTAAATTAAGACGGAGAATGGTCATTCTCTGTTTAATTTAGCACGGAGAATGGCCATTCTCCGTCTTAATTAGGACGGAGAATGCCATTCTCCGTTTTATTTAACACGGAGAATGACATTCTCCGTTTTATTTAACACGGAGAATGGCATTCTCCGTGTTTCTAACACGGAGAATGGTCATTCTCCTGCGTTTTAACACTGGAATGACCATTCTCCGTGTAAATTAAGACGGAGAATGTCATTCTCCGTGTTACTAACACGGAGAATGGTCATTCTCCGTGTAAATTAAGACGGAGAATACCATTCTCCGTGTTACTAATACGGAGAATGACCACCCTCATGCGAAAATTAACATTTTTCGTGTTCTAAACGGAGAATGGCCATTCTCCTGCATTTTATGGTCAGCTGAAACTTTGGAGGGCCATAACTTTTGACTGGGAGGTCGAAACGAGGTCCCGTTTGTCGCAAAATGAGCGTATCGTCGAGGAGACTGAAAGTAACAGCTTCACAGTTAGACGGCCTTCCGAAATTTTAGAATCGCAAAAAAATGATGTTTGGACCTCCGTTTTAGCACTTTTGCCGTTCGTCCCGGTCTTTCCGAAATTTTCCGACGAGTTTTTAAAGATTTTTGAGGAGAAAACCTAGATTCGAAAGTGAGCAGCGTATGGAAGAAGATGGAGTATTGAAACGTTTTTTTTAAGAGCAGTTTTGTGGGTGTTTCCAATAAATTAAAAGGAAGGGCAAAAGGGTCATTTGGAACCCGCTTTGGATAAGTTTCTCTAATTCTGGGCACGCGATGAAAGTTTTTTTAGCGGTGGGTTTTACATAAAACTTTTTAGTTTTTGGACATTTCATAAATCTTCCCCTATTAGTATCAAAATTACTTTTGACCTTTCTTCTTATGAGTTTTGGTACTGTCGATTCAGCAGTTTCAAAAAGTCAAATAATAATAAAACTATTCAAAAAATACAATAATATTTAATATATTTAGGCCGTATTTTATGTATTATTATTTTTTATTAATTTTAAGCTGTATTATAATAGTGGAAATATGTAATAGCTACATTTTGTTGATAATGAACACAATTTGTTTGTACACCTCAAAAAAACACTATTTGTTTGTTGGTGCATTCTAAACAAATAACAAGATATTAACTTAAAGACAAGTCCGTGGGTTGTGGCCTAAGGGTTCCGGTGCGAAAGATGCAGGTTCGAATCTCTTGTGGCATTGGCCAAACCGGAAAAAATGACACCTTAAAAAAAAAAAAATCTTAAAAGCTTAGAAATTTGAGATAGATCAGAGGAGAGGGGTGGGTAGGTATATATATTTGGGGGGTGGGGGCGCGGAGATGTTTAGTTGACTTATGCCGAATCAATTCCAAGTTTTGTGACATTGAAAAAAAAAAAAAAAGAGAGATTGAGCAGGTTTAAGCAGTACAATGTAGAAATCAAAGTCGGACAATCGACTTTCAGCCTAACTTTGAAATGATTCAAAGGGTAGGCAGGCTTGAGTTGAGATCCCTAGCAGGCTGCCAGGCAGTTTCCTGCCTGCCAGTAGACCGGTATGGCCGGCTCCCTAGCACAGCACGACGACTCCGATTTCAAACGGAACCGTCACTGTCAGCTTTTCAAATGGAACCGTCACCGTCACCATCACCTTTTCAATTCTCATTAACAGATACCTGATAGCTATTTCAAAACTCTTTTTCCCTCAATAGCATTTAGGGGTGAGCATTATTCGGTTTTGGACCGAAAATCGAACCGAACCGAACCGAATAAGAGATTCGGTTCGGTTTTAAAAAAATTCGGTTCGGTTTCGGTTTTGAAAATACTAAAATTTTTTATTCGGTTTCGGTTTCGGTTTTGGGTTTCGGTTTCGATCCAAAACCGAAAACCGAATAAGAAAAATTAGTTACTATATATATATATATATATATATATATATATATATATATATACTATATATACACACACATGTATTAATATATATAGGTATATACCGAATATACATATGTATATACTATAGGTATATACTAAATAAATTTAGGTATATTTAGTTATTATATATATTAACAATAAAAAGTGCAAATAAACCGAAAATTGAATAAACCGAATAAACCGAAAACCGAACCGATTTAATTCGGTTCGGTTTGATTCGGTTATGGATCAATTCGGTTCGGTTTCGGTTTTGCTTATTCGGTTTTCGGTCCAATTCGGTTTTCGGTTATTCGGTTCGGTTTGAACCGAATAAACCGAATGCTCACCCCTAATAGCATTTGTATAGCATGACAAATACAGAAATATCATATCATTAGTAGAGAGAGATACAAAGTCCTAGTTAAGCATGATGAACTTTAGGGGGCGTTTGGTTCAAGTTTTTGTGGCTTGGAAATGGATTTTGAATTCCTTACCCATGTTTGGTATGTTTAGGATTGGAAATGAGGAGGGAATAGGAGGGACTTAGGGGGGAAAGTTATTCCCATTGACTTGGAAAAGCTATTCCCGAGCCCCCCCTTGGGAATGGATTTACTTTCCTAGAAATGATGCTTGGCTATTTTGTTTGGACGGCTATACCCTCTCTTTATTTTCAAATTTTCAACTTCTATCCCAAACATGTAAATCATCATGAAATTAATGAATGGATATTAAAGGAAAACTAAATAAATTAATATTTATATCCCTTTATAAACCAAACATGGAGATAAAATTTTGAACTACCTATTCTCATTCTAACCAAACATGGGTATGGAAATGTTGAATTCCTTTCCCATGGAAAAGGAATTGAAAACCTATTCCTAGGAATACAAAAACTTGATCCAAACGAGCCCTTAATGTGTGAAAAACAATATGGACATTTGAGTGAGACTCTGCAACAACCTTCCGAGTAAGTACTGCCTATAGATACTCATCGATCTCATGTAGACGATATTATATACAGCAGGAATCCGCGGTTGCGACGCCAATCAATGATGACCGATGACTCCCAGCTGCCTTGCGGCTATAATGATGTAGGTCTCTCCTGGTGTTCAAGGAAGCACATAGGGATTGCCAAGTCTCAGTTTGGCCAGCTCGATGTATGGTCTGATGAATAAAACTCCAAAGTTCACTAAATATGCACTATAAACATTACAAAGCACTTTGATGGATGACACTTTTTAGATAGAGTGTTTGAAACACTAAAGTACGCAGATTGGATTGGCACCACAATCAATCAAAATAATACGAGTAACAAACCCAGGAAGTCCCTTGTGTGATTCTCTCTCAGGACACCAGGCCATCATGTAGTGATCTCAACAGCAACACTGAAACAAGGACTTTTAAGGCGTTCAACTACTCTCTTCAACTGGAGATTGACACCCTACAAATCGTTTGAACTCTTATCGACTCATCCCTGGTTAATTCAGGGAAATTGTCAGCTTTAAGATATCTTTCAACATCCGTAGGTTTGCACCTTAAAGTGCCTTCCAGTATATACCACCAGGGAAAATGTAGAACTGCTTTAGCGCATCAACATTAGCAAAATTCACCACACTCCTCGTATACTTCTCCAGCTGCAAAAAAAAAAATCCGGTCTACATTATAAAATGGTTGCCAAGACTCACATAAAGATTCAAACTAATTAGAAGTATAGATTCAGTACCAGGAAGATTAACAGCTAAGTTGGCTTGAGCATCAGCGTCAGAATTGAACTCCTTCATTAGTAAACAGAAAAAAAATCAAGGAAGACGAGCTAATATATAATGAACATTTCAACTTGAACTTGTATCAGCTTCTAATTAGATGCCTCGAATCTGCAATACGTCTCTCCTTCAGACTCTCTCTTTCTTTCTCTCGTTTGAAAAGATACTTTGATGTAGGGAATCGTGGAGGAAAAGGAAAATGGATCAAATTGAATATCAAAACATAACCTAATTTGAAATTAGTACAGAACTGTATAATTGTCTTATATTTTGCATTTAAAAAAGAAGATTTTTTTTTTATCATACCAAAGAAAATATGAACTCTGTGGGAAGTTGTTTGAGCCAGCAAACAAGCAAAAGGTGACTTGCTTAAGCTAAACGCAGTGTTCTAAATGGCGGCCGCCTAGGTGGTAGGCGGTGGAGTAGATGGCCAATGGAGGTTGGCGGCATAGGCGGAGGTGAGGCGGCTAGACGGGCGCCTAGGCGGAGCAATACCTAATCAGATATTTTGGTCAAAAAGGTTTTGTAAGCATTATGGGCCTATGGTTCACTTTTACAAAAACTAAAACTTTATAAATCTTCGTTCTACAACTAAGTTATGCATGAAACATCCTTAAAATATGCATATTATGCAAAAAATAGTGGTAAAATATTAAAAATTGTTCAAAATGTAGCGACCGCCTAGGCGGTAGGCAGACTCTCTCCGCCGCACACCCGCCTACCGCCGTTTAGAACCTTGGCTAAAAGAGTGTGTTACCTCTACCATACTGGAAAAGGCTTCAATATATGACCAAGCTAGATACAAAATTAAACTGTTTTTGTGGAACAAATATATAATTTTCTGTTGGAAGAATTCTGATTTACCCTCAAGACATGGCTAATCTTGAACGACAAAAACATATTCTTGAGTCGTTTGGCCTCTTTACACAAGTCAACCATGTTTGGATGTTTTGTTTGCCAAAGCTCTTGTACCTGTCAGGAAATATTCAGTATCCTAATACAATATTACACCAAGAATAAGTTATAGGCTAATTAAAAAGGTAATTCTAGAAAAACAATGACAGTAGCAAAGGCGTACTGGAAAGCAATCGGTTAATAAATCACATATCAAAGGTTTGGCAAACCCAATAATGTAAAAACGAACTAAAAAACTATGAATTGATGTATTCCAGGATTCACAAAGCTGGTAAGAGGATGCCGACAGATGATTTGAGCAAGAAGATACCTGTATGTATTCTAAGATAATTTTGATACCAGGGTATCATGAGCTGTAGTGTTGTGCCTTCTAGCAAGAGGAACAGAGCTGTTCACATGGTGGTTTTCTTTCTCCATTCGTTTGCATTTTGGGTAATTGAACCCATAGAACTAGAGCCAACAACTTCCTTATTAAAGGAAATAGGCTGTAGTGAAGATATGTTCCTTTCGTGTCGTGCAAGAAAAGGGGGACAAATATTATTAACAGAAATTTTGGCCAAGCTGCCTACAACTACAAAAACCAGTTGCAAATTTATAATGAAGAAACTTCGTTCCCTATGCTTTATTCAAAGTATCCTGTATGAAGGTACCAGCAACGGAGTTAAATTTCTTTTAAAAAATAGCATAATGGGGGTAGTAAAAGCAAGGTTCGAAATATCGGATAGGAATGGTTTCAGTCTCTTTCTACGAGTATCGGTACCGACAGTCTCGGCTGATTCAGATCGGAGTATCAGGTTATTCGTTGGAATATCAGATTATTCATTTCAAAAAAAACAAAAATGATAAAGTCTTTTAAAAAACAAGAAAATATTTGATACATTTAGACATAATTTTACATATTATATGTTGCTTCTTGTTAGTTTTAAATGGAATAATATTAATATGGATGAATGTAGTTAATTTATAGATATATACAATTTTGTCAAATGGTAATAGTTACATTTTATCGATACACTACAACATTGTCAGCAAACCATTGCATTGACACTATTTTTCCATCTTTTTCGTTCAATTTTCTCTGCCGAATTGACTGGAAAAGAGACCCCCAACGTCAGTATCAGTCCATATCAGTAGGGTCTGTATCAGATCTGGACATGCTAAACCATGTCGGTATCAACCGTATCGTATCAGTATCGGTTGATAGTACAAACTATGTAGAAAAGTTTAATAGTAACTGATTCATCTTCTTCCTCCTGATAAAGAGAACTCCTCAAGAGGTGGGGATATCAGTTCTTTCCTTCAATTTTGAGCAGCCTCACCTATATGCTCCAATGGTGTGTGAAATGCAAAGACCAACACCAAGTACACTATAGATGACCGACTGCAGCGACAGGCAAAAAGATCAACTGCAATTGTAAAGGAGATGACTTCTAGGGCCATGCTGGAGGGAAGACACAGGATGAGAGATTGAGGCTGAGAACTAGCTAAGGTACAGCGCAGGCTTCACAGGTATTGAGCACATGTGAATGTCAAATTGGGTAGAGCTGGCTTAGAGCAGGATGTTGAAAGAGGTTAAGGAAAATTGAGTGGCTTTGGATGGAAAAAAAGATTTCAGAAAGAGTTCAAATTGAGAGATGAAGGCTGTTAAGGGACTAAAGACCAAAGTACCTTTAAAAATAAGTCAAAGGAATATTATAATTTTGTTATTTATTGGCACCCATGGCGAACGCTTATATATGATGTGGACAATGTAAGAATGGCACCAATCATAACTGTTGAAGTATAAGGTAGAGAGAAAATGCTTATGAACATGTTGACATGAGTATTCTACGATAATATAATGAACTAACCTTTAGAAAATAACTCATAAATTGTCACCCTAAGAACTATGGAAGACCATGTCACTAGATAATATAATGACTGCAGCGACAGTGTAATGGAGCGAGCAAACAAAACAGATAGGAACTATGGAAATAGGTCCACATATATCAGTGACTGACATCAAGGAGGTGGTAGGCCATGTCACTAGTGAAGTGCATTGCAAACCACTATATACATTTTAGAAAGGAAAAAAAAAGTTATATAATATATAATATCATCATCCCAGCCTTTTCTCGGTTGAATAGGGTCATCTGGAGTACAAGAAAGCTCCACAAAAGAATTGGCAAAGTTTATATGACATATTCTCGACCTAACATCAACCCTCTTGATACTAACTTCCTAGCCAAGGTTGCTATGAGGATGAGAAAACCATGCCATAGAACCTAGAAACCCAGTTGGCAGATAAGTATACAATGTTTTGCCTATGCAGTTTAAGCTCATGCAACCAAAGAGCATCTTCCAAGTCCCCTAGACTATAAAGAGTCTAGATGAAGAGGCAAGAGGATACTATTTGCTATAGAGAGTGCATTCTTCTTCACGATACATCAAGCCAAAGAGTGAAAAATGTGGCATTCCCAACTTACATAACGTCGATCATGTACTGCAATAAAGCATAACAAAGCTTATGTCAGTATGACAACTTAGATTAATACATCACTGTCAATGGTGATGTCCTTGAAACATTATGTTTCTGTCACAAAAAGAATCTTGTATTGTGTGACTTGTGTCATTAAAGAGCATCAATTCTAGAACAGATTTTGATGAACTGGAAGAACCACCAGTCCGGCTTGGTGTACAAGAGTTCAGGAGAAATGCAATGCACAACGAATTTCCTGAGAATAACAGCCATCAGTATTGGATGAAGTTTCTGAGAATAACAGCCTTCAGGAGAAAGTAATGCACAATGAAGTTCTTCATAAAAAAAAAAATCTTGTATTATATGAATATCTAAAGTTCCTACATGCTATAAAAGAGAAATACAACAGAAGCCCAGCAAATATAAAATATTGGTGATAATTACATAATCATTTTATCACCTGGCTAAACAACTAAAAAATATAAATGCAAATACACCAGAAAAAGAAAATGTTATGGCACCTAACCACCTGAGGATCGTATTATATAAGAAATCCAGCATATTATTTCTTAAAGAAGCAGGTCAGAGCAGAAATACTAAACATAACATAAAGCAGAAACCTATATCCATGATAAAGAAGATACACAAACCTGCATGCAGACAATTCTCGAATCACCTTGCACCTGAATTTGCTGAAAACCTTTCTTAAGAGCATATTTCATTCCTAAAATCAAGGCTCGGTATTCGGCAACATTATTGGTAGCAATACCCAGTCCTTCGCGAACGCGAGAAAGCTTCATTCAAATAACAAGTTTGAAAAGTTATATCGATAATATTAAGGGACAGTCAGAGCTATATCAATATGGCATGAAAGATTCAGGAAGGATAGTAAAAAAAAAAAGAATAAAGGAAATATGATGCTCGACATGTCGCAATACCCAGCCCTTCGTAAACGAGAGAAAGCTTCGTTCATATAACACGTTAGAAAAGCTATATCAATAATATTAAGGCCAGTCAGAGTATATCAATATGGCATGAAAGATTCAGGTAAAGGATAGTAAAAATAATAATAAATGAAATATGATACTCGACGTCTACCATGTTCCCATCTGTAGTTCTAAGTACTGCTCCAGCACCAGCTTTTCCAGGATTTCCTTTTGAAGCACCATCAAATTCAATTATACAAGTCATCTGCAAATAATCATAAGAACTTTAATAAAGAAATATGACAATGAGAGAATGACTCAATGACCAGCTATAAAGAACATGATACGCAAGCCAAAGTAATTCCTATAAAAAAGAAGAAACAATCTGCAGTATAAACTTATGAAATACGATAAAAAGATAAACGAAAGTGTGATTCATACATCAATCTCTGTCATTTTTAACCATCATGTGACAGAAATATTACAGCAAATTAGAGAGTTATCTGATCAACGGCTAAAAACAAACTAGAAAAAGAGAATCCTCAACTAAGTGACCGATCTAGAACACCAAAGAAAAGACCTAGATTATAATCTTTCGTACATGCTGATGACTTCCCAACTTAAATACAAGACCTAGACATTACTCAATACACAAACAATTATAATATAGTAAGAGTTAAGGGCACTACAGAGTTTACTAGAGGTCGACACGGGATAGGGGGCAACACACTTAAGTCATTTTTTTGTTAGGGGCTGTCAAAATTCTGATAGGGAGCAACACACATCAAAATTTTGATAGGGGGCAACACACATCAAAATTTGAGTTTTTCTCTTTCTTCCCACTTCATCTTTCTCTTCCAACCCTAATTTTAGGTTTATGATTCGCCAATGGGTGTTTTTATGAAGTTTCGAACCCAATTTTGTGGGTTCCGAACTTCAAATTTCTACACAGACTCGTTGGAGACGATGGAGGACTGTCAAGATTTTGGCAGTCCTGACTACAATGAGGACCATGAGGACTGCCAAAATTTTGGCAGCCCTAAACATATTTTTGGACTGCCAAAATTTTGGCAGTAGGAGTACCAAAAAATTTGGCAGCCCTAATTCGTTGTAGGACTGCACTTTATCTCAAGGCCAGTTTGTTGAACATTCTTTTATCATTTCTTCTTAGTCAAAGCAAGGAAATTGCTTTCGTCTCCCATCTTTCTTTGTCTGTTTTTGTTGCCTACATTTCTGACTCTTGTGGCATATTCTCATCCAATGTCCATTTCAGTGTTTGAGCGTTGAACCTTTCCTTCACAGTTGGTTCTCTTTTGCTACTTTCCCAACTACTTGATAGTAATAAAATGTTTAGAAAGGATACGGAAGCTGAATCCTCGTGTTTTCCGGACACTTATAGTTTCTTGTAACCTTTGCCAGTTTCTTCTTCTCTTCTACTAGTTAAATAGTTACGTGAATACGTAGGTTAAGTCAAGGTCAACATGAGATGATTGATAAGTTTCATGAAAACATATTCTCTGAATAAATTTATTGTAGGACTGCCCAAATTTTGGCAGTCCAATTAATGCATAGGACTGCCAAAATTTTAGTAGTCTGAAAACATTCTTCTTCGTCTTCATGACTATCAAAATTTTAGCAGTCCTATGCATATCCAGGACTGCCAAAATTTTGGCAGTTCTTCGTCGTCTCGTTTCAATTTTGAAGCTTCGAAACTCTATTAATGGAGTTCGAAACTTCATAAATAGTCCAAAATAAAAATAAGACTATGTAGTAAGAAACTATGCAAAAAAACATTGATTAAAATTTAGGGATTTAGAAAGAAAAAGGAAGACCAAAACAAATTACATTTTATACTTTAGTTTGTGTTGCCCCCCTAACAATTTTTCAAGGGCAGTTTGGTTGTGTCGCCCCTAGTAAACTCCGTAGTGCCCTTAACATTTGCCTTAAAATATCCATTTGGACGTGCAAGTATTTCAGACAATAACATGAATCCTTTTTCTCCTCTCATCTCCCGTTAATGGCAAATCTCCTCCGTCAAATTAGCAACCATCATATCCTTTTAGTGCCTAATCCATGTATCTTTTGGTTTGTCCCATGACCTAATGGAGCCTTCAACTATGACCTTATCAGTTATCATTCACTCCTATGCATGGTAGTCAAAAGCGCGCCTCGGAGCAAGGCACAACATCTGCGCCTCGCACTTCACTAGGCAAGGCGCCTTTCTCCGGGCACGCCTTAGGTGCGCCTTTCAGCAAGGCGCAACCAAGAAAAGGTGCGCCTTGTGTTTTTTGTTTCTTACAAAAAAAAAATTGATGCAGGGAGATAGTCCTTACCTAGGCACGACTAATGTGTTTTTTGTTTCTTACAAAAAAAAATTGATGCAGGAAGATAGTCCTTACCTCATACAAGTGGGAAGGAGATAGTCATTTCCACGGTTGCTAAAGTTGGCTACAGTTGAACTTGAAAAACTAAAATTTACTAAAAGCATGGTAGGAAAAATACAAATTCTTATTAGTTTTGTTGAGTATTATTATTGCTCTGCTAGTTCACTTGGTTATGTTAACGTGTTTTGTTGGTTTTAATATGTTATTTGATTTTATTTCTTACGTTACTAATTTATTTATGTATATTTTTATTATTATTTTATTTTGCGCCTCACTTCACTCGGACGCGAGCCTCGAGTGCGCCTTGCGCCTCAGGCGATATAACCTTTGCGTCTCGAGCGTGCCTTGCGCCTTTGACTACCTTGCTCCGACGAGCACAACCATAGGTTCATCCCAAAAATGCACTCCTTTTTTAGTTGACTAATCTATATCTATATCAACATTTCATTGTTTAGCTACAACACAGTATGACATTATCCGACCATTGAACATGATGCATAATTTCACAACACTCCACAAGCGTGGCTGTTCTTATACAGATATGAAAAAAATCCTTTGAATGTCATGGGTAATCTACTTCGCATAGGACTCTCATAGAACTTCTCCATCTTAGTCATCCTACTTAAGTTCTATGGATGGATCCTCCTAATCCTTGCTTTGATGATGAATAATTGCCCTAGCTGATGAAACCAGCCACACTTAGGTAGCCCCTATCTGCAAATGTGGACCATACCATAAGCTATACCCTCCCACATCCAACAAATTTTAAATCCTTTTTAAGCTTCTTTACCAATTCCTACCTCAGGATTAGTAACTTCTTTATTCCTGGGAACTAAAACAACAATGTGACACAGTACAAATCATATTCTAAATGTGCCAAGTTCACAAACAAGTAATGCATGTGAGGACTCTATGCTGACACCTGACAAAAATATATAGTAATTCTATACCTAATGGTGAAAGGGTTGAGGCTTTCTCTGATCTTGATGATTAAAATATATATATATCCTAGTGTAGAGTAGAATAATAGAATGATCATTATTAATGAGAGAGTTACATATATAGGAGAGGCTAACCCCTCTCACTATAGTTCTATCCAATGTGGGACTAAAGCCCAATACTACTAATACTATTATTAATACTTAACACACCCCCCCCCCCCCCCCCCCCCCCCCTCAAACTAGAGCATAGATATCAATCATGTCCAGCTTGTTACACAGAAATTGAACCCGAGGACCCAAAAAAGACTTTGTGAAGATATCAGCTATCTGATCACCGGTTCTTACGTTGTGAAACTTTATCATCCCCTTTTGGTATTCATAACGGACAAAGTGAATGTCGATTTCAATGTGCTTCGTCATTTCATGAAATATATGATTGATAGCAATATGGATAGCAGATTGGTTATCACACTACATATTTGTTGTTTTAGATCCTGCTTCTTCTCCCAGCTCTTATAGAAGATGCTTCAGATATAATACTTCTGTTGTGCCATGAGCAATGGTTCGATATTCTGCTTTCGAACTTGATCGTGCTATCACACTCTGCTTCTTGCTCTTCCACGATACCAAGTTTACACCAATAAATACCGAGTAGCCAGATGTAGACCGTCTATCTGTCAGGCTTGCACCCCAGCCAATATAGATAAAGCACTCAACACGAGTATATTAATGATTCTCCATCTGAATTCCTTTTCCTGGATTCTGGACTAGATAGTGTAGACTTCGGAGAACTGTCTACCAGTGTAGAACTTGTGGAGAAGCCATAAATCTACTTGCGACATTCATGACGAAGGAGTCATGACCGCCAAGTAGTTGAGTTTTCTAACCGCTCGACGATACTGATCCGAATTTGTCATCAGGACCCCCTAGTCTGGGAGTAACTCTGTCCATGGATCATAGGTGAGGTTGCTCCTTGGCTTGCATCATTCTTGCATCATTTAGTATCTCCAGCACATACTTCCTCTGAGACATTACAATAGCATGCTTACCCCGTGTGACTTCAATGCCCAAGAAGTAGTTCAACAGTCCCATATCCTTGGTCTGAAATTGTTCTTCCAGAAACTTCTTTAATATCCCCATGAAGAAATACATTCTTGATATCCAACTGATACAATGGCCAGTCATAACAAACATCTAAGCCAAGAGTACGCACACATGTCATTCTGACAACTAGAGAGGTCTCAAAATAATCCACACCAAAGATCTAAGAATATCCTTTAGCCACAAGACGAGCATTTAGGCGATCAAGAGTGTCATCCGGTTTTACCTTGATTGTGAACACTCATTTGCAATCTATCGCATGCTTACCAGTAGGCAAATTTACCAAGTTCCAAGTATGGTTCTCCCGGAGCGCTTTCATCTCCTCTTCCATGGAGGCTCAACCGGAATGTTTGAGACCATCTTCGGTAGTATTGAGAAACTGAATCTCATCAATAGTAGCTACCAATAACTGAGTGTGGCTCGTGAGCCCTTTGTAGTTGTCAATATACAAGAGATGATCACGACAGGCACGACAAGGTCGAGTTGGTGGAACAGGCAGAGGAGAATTAGTGGAACTAGAAGAGGATGATGGTTCTGTGACCGTGGGCACTATCTGCGATGTTTGTTCGGACGACGTCGGCACTGACTGAATCGGTAATTGCGGACCAGCGGACTGGAATACTGGCTCGGTAGGGGAGGGCACCCTTATGGGGAACTGTTGTGTTTGAATATTAAACAACAAGAAGTCCTCTTCTGGATAAACTTGGAAAACTGGATCCGTAGTTTGTGGAAGTGGAGGAAACGTGGTTTCGACGAAAGTAACATCCCGATAGAAAGAAAAAAAAATACCTCTTCAAGGTAGGAAAAAAACACCGATAACCTTTTATGATCTTTAGGATACCTAAGAAAAACACATTAGATTGCCTTAGGATCTAATTTAGAAAGAGTCGGTCGGGTATCCAGAATATAACACAAGCAACCAAAAATCTTGAGAGGTAGAGGAAACGGCCATCGGTCGGAATATAATCGAAGAAAAGAAGTAGTACCATTAAAAACTGACAATGGCATATGATTAATAAGATAGCAGGCTGTAAGAACCGCATCTGACTATCTTGAGAGTACGTGCTTAAAACATAAAAACAAGCATTGTTTCCAAGAAATGTCAATTCTTACACTTTGCCACATCATTTTGTTGTGGTGTGTAAGGGCAGAAAGTTTGATAGATGATGCCAGTGTGGGACAAATGAGTATTAACTCACGAATTACATACGACTATTGTCACTTCGAAAGCATTTAATCAGAACACCAAATTGTGTTTTGATTTCGGCATTAAAATTGTACCAAATGTCAAATAATTCAGAACAATTTTTCATCAGATAAACAAAAGTGACATGTGAGTAATCATTAACAAATGTAACAAAGTACTTAAAATCTATCATTGATTCAATCGGACAAGGTCCTTATACATCAGAATGCACCAACTCGAAAGGAGAGGATGCAATTTTATTATGACTCACCGGATAGGGAACCCGGTGATGCTTAGCCAAACTACACGACTCACAATGAAAAGTATGATCATATAAAGATGGGTACATTTTCTGGAGAGCTTGGTTTGATGGATAGCCTAACTGACAATGTAACTCGAAAGGATCGAGTTTTACGCAGGCATAGACAACAGAAGAATGTACGTCAAATAGGTACAAGTCTTCAGCCACATGTCCCTTACCAATAGTCTTCCTAATCTTTAGGTCCTGAAAAACACAACCATCGAAAAAAAAATGTTACTGAATAATGCATGTCTCGAGTAATCTAACTAATTGAAAGTAAACTGAACAGATTTTCAGGTATATGTAATACGAAATTGAGTGACAATCCGAAAGAAAGACAAGCACTTTCACATCCACGGACTGTTAGTGAACCACTATTGGCTACAGTAAAATTGAAAACACGACCTACCGATATATAATAGTGAATCATACATGTGTCGCCAGTCATGTAAGCAGACGCACCAAAGTTAAGCACCCATTGCTTCGACCTCACTATACATGATGCCGAGTACCCAGCTACGGATCAAGATATAGATACTTCACCATGACGTTGAGCTTGAAAGTCAAGAAAAGTTGTATATGACTTTGCAGTCATCTGAACAGATCGAAAGCTATCATCAGGAACATCTGATTTAACATTGTCAGCAAGAACTTTAGGACACTACCACTAGAAATGGCCTTGCAAACCACAGTTGAAGCATGTACGCGGTCTACCCCTATCACGACCGTCACTGCCTCGTCCACCATCACAGCCAGCATTACGACCACCATGTCGTCCACCACAAAATCCAGTACAAATGGCACCAAGAGCAGATCGATCAGTAGGAGCATCACCCGGAGTGATTTCAACGACTTTCGCTACCCGTAGGACACGAAAGTGAGCTTCCGTTAGAGATTGAATATCAGATCCAGCAATGATCTGAGAACAAGCAGAATCTGCATCAGGACGGAGAGACAAAATATGCCATAACATAAAGTTGCTCACGTTGAGCCCTCGTTTCATTGATATCCGTCGTTAGAGGTAATAAGCGATCTGTTGGCCCATTCCATGGTCACACCCGATTTTGATAATCGATATGCATTTAAGTCAATACACAAAATATACAAACTATTGCTAATCATTTCAGGGTATATGAAATCAATATCAACGGGCGTTGTACTGCACCATCAAGCATAGATATCATCAATCTGAAGATGAATTTCAATGGGATTTAGTTTGAGTCATTTTAAAATTTATTCTGTATTTTATCTTTATTGAGTCTAGTACTTAAAATTGTAAAATCGACTAGGTAATACTGGCTTAGGTTTATCCCAGTCCAAATTTCTACAAAGCCTACCTATTTCCATTTCATCTTTACAAAATAATCCAAATTATTTTTACAAACAGTTTTTGACAAATATTTCGAAATTTCCCATGACAGAACTCAAAACCGAGTTCTGTCTGAGTTCGGTCCGAACTCTATCCGAGTTCGGTCAGTTTGAATTCAAATGTCAGTTGCCTCCAAATCTGCATGCAACGTCTATATGCGAAATATTTGCATCAGAACTATGCCAGAACTCTGCCTGAGTTCGGTCCCAGAAAACACCTATAAATAGAAGAGAGTTTTTCATTTCAAATCACTCATTCATTCTTCATCTTCTCTTCTCTACTCAACAAGTGTTTTCAAACGTTCTAAAGCTTTCAAATCTCACCTATACTTCTCTAAGCCAAAAGACAGTAATATCTACGTTAATAGAGTCTTTTGGTGTCCAAGAGTTGTAAAGAGGTCGTTCCAAGTACAACTATCTTTGTTGTGGAGCCGATCGTACGCTGGTCATCAAGCACAGTGTTGTGAAGTTGGTTGTGCACTTGTCACCAAGCACGGTGTTGTAAGAGACTACAAGCTCTCATTTAGCTTGTGCCATAGTGGATTAACATCGAGCAAGAGTACTTGAGACTGGATTAGTCCTCTCAGAGGGATACCAATATACATCGCTGTGTCACTGAGTTTGATCTCTCTATCTCTTGCTACATTTATTTATTGTCTCTTATTTACTGCCATAGTTATAACTTCAATTTTAAATTGGTGATTATTTTCCGCTGCACACACACACTCTCTCTATTCACCCCCCTCTAGAGGTGCTCAACGGTTCTACAATTGGTATCAGAGCAGGTTATATTCTAATATAACAAACCTCAGAGATATATATGGCAGCCATGAAATCAATATTCAACGGTGAAGGACAATCCACAAAAAGACCCCCACTATTTGATGGTACAAATTATACCTATTGGAAAACACGAATGACTTTCTTCTTAAAATCTCTTGACTTTGATCTTTGGTCTATAGTCATTGATGGTTATAAGAAACCAGCACCCACAGTGGTTGAAGGCCAGCTTGTAGACAAGCCTCATGACAAATACACATAAGCTGAAAAAGCTAAGGCTAGTCAAGATACTCGTGCCATCAATGCACTATTCTGTGCAATTGACAAAACGGAGTTCAACAGAGTTTCAACCTGTAAAACGTCTCACGAAATTTGGAAACTTCTTGAGGTAACTCATGAAGGTACTTCCCAAGTGAAGGAATCCAAAATTAGTAGACTAACACAGGAATATGAATCTTTCAAGATGAAACCCGGTGGGTCAATTACACAGATGTTCACACATTTTCTTGATATAACTAATCCTTTGCAATCTCTTGGTAAGGATTACAGCAATCATGAGAAGATCAGAAAAGTGCTGCGGGCTCTAACCAAGAACTGGAATCCAAAAGCTACAACAATCATTGAAGGAAACGATCTCACCACTATGTCCTTGGAAACACTGATGGGCAAGCTCATGACCCATGAGCTTGATCTGCAAGAGTTTGAAGAAGCAACTCCAAAAGAAAAATATATTGCCTTCAAAGCTCAAGCAAGAAAATCAACATGCAATTATTCTGATGAAGAATCATCAAGTGGTGATGAACAAGCCCTACTTGTGAAGAACTTCAGGAAATTCCTAAAGTTTGAGAAATCAAACAGAAGGAAGAGAGATATCCAAGAAAGCAATGAAGATGAAACCATTTGCTTTGGATGCAAGAAGACATGGCACATGAAGAAGGACTGCCCAACTTCAAAGAAAAGCAGTCCATATGACAGATCAAGATCAAGCAGAAAAGCAACAACCAGTCGAAAGTATGCCAACACAAGCATCTGGCATGAAAGTGATGCCAATGATACAGAGGAAGAAGACAGACCCTGCGGAAATGCCAATGTCTGTCTTATGGCATTTGATAAGGTATCCTCAAATCCTCTATATGATGATTTTACTTTCGATGAATTAGAAAATGCCTTTAGCGAATTACTTGAAGATCACAGAACTGTGCTTGACAAGTATAAGCAATATCGAAAAGAGATTAAGGCATACACAACCGAGATAGCTAGACTGTCCAATCTTATTGAAGATATTAAAGAGACGTCTACTACCGGTAACACGGAAGAGATAGCCAAACTCAAGGTAGACTATTATGAGGCTATCCTCAAGATTGAAAAGAAAGAAAGATATTATGTCAAGATGCAAGAATTATATGACATAGAGAAGAAGAAGAAGAAGAAGAAGAAGCACTTAGTCACAGAACAAAGACTCTCAGATATGACTGCTAGATATGAAGAGTCTGTTGCGATTTCTAAAAAGTTAGAAATCAAGTTAGGCAAACAGGCAATACCTGTGACACAGCCTAAGTTTAGTCATAATGCTAAGCATACACCTAAGAGGACTAAAAATAAGAAAGCACAGAAGAAACACGACTATCATCATGCTTTCACTTATAGGTTCTCCAAGAAACCAAACAAGCATGTGAACACAGTTTTAACCACTACTGGTTCTAAATTAACTTGCACTTATTGTGGTACGCACGGACACATATCACAGTATTGCTTGGCAAGGAAACTTGTTGACAATCATACTTTACTCTGGAGACCTAAAACTAATCATAATGGACTCTTCAGTAAATGGGTACCAAAGGATTCATCTACTTGTTTTGTAGGTGGACCCTCAACCCTCTCATGCTAAAAGTAAATGGATCCTCGATAGCAGATGTTCGCGGCACATGACTGGTGATGCATCTTTGTTCGTCACGCTATCGATGAAGAAAGAAGGATACGTCTCCTTCGGAAATAATTTGAGAGGTGATATTATTGGTAATGGTACTGTCGGTATTTCTCCTTATCCAGTAATAAAGGATGTTGGTCTAGTAACAGAATTGAAACATAACCTACTAAGCATAAGTCATTTGGCTGATAATGGTTATGGTATCAATTTTGTGAAAGACAAATGTACTATATATGATATGTCATCTGGTAATTCCGTATATAAAGGGATTAGAGAAGACAACATTTATGTTTTCTTTTTGGAGATTACTAATAATACAGGTAGATGCCTAGTAGCTAATCTAGATGAAAGCTAGCTATGGCACATGAGACTAGGACATACAAATATGGACACTATCTCACGACTCAGTACTAAAGTTGGTAAAAGGACTCCCCGAGATTCCATTCAAGAGAGATATGGTATGTGCTGACTGTGAAAAGAACAAAGCACATAGGTCTACATTTAAATCCATCAACGTTGTAAGTACTTCTAGACCTTTGCAGTTGATTCATATGGATTTATTTGGTCCTAGTTGAGTCGCTAGTCTTGGCGGTAAGCTCTACGCTTTTGTTATTGTTGATGATTTCTCTCGTTTTACTTGGATTTACTTTTTATCAAAACAAAAGTGATACTATTTTTGAATTTCAGATATTTTGCAAAAAGGTACAAAACGAAAAAGGCTTCATGATTACTCGTATCCGAAGTGATTATGGTGGCGAATTCGTAAATTCTGATTTCAAAAAGTTTTGTGATGATAGTGGATATTACCACGAATTTTTTTGTCCTAGAACTCCCCAACAGAATGGTGTTGTGGAGCGGAAGAATCGTACTCTAAACGAAATGGCTAGAGTCATGCTGAATCAGCATAATCTTCCTAAGTATTTTTGGGCAGAAGCTGTTAGTACAGCCTGTCATGTTTTGAATAGGGTGTTAATTCGACCTATCTCGAAGAAAACACCATATGAACTTTGGTTTGGAAGGATTCCAAACATTTCTTAATTTAAAGTTTTTGGATGTCGTTGTTTTATCCTGAACACCAAGGATAACTTGGGAAAGTTCGACTCTAAAGCAGATGAAGGGATATTTCTCGGATATGCTGCTAAGAGTAAGGGATATAGGATTTTTAATAAAATATCTATGATTGTTGAAGAATCAATTAATGTTACTTTTAATGAGCTAAATAGTCACAGATCTAGCGACAATGATGATAAAGATACACATGCAAAAACTGAGAAGAGTCCTGTGGAAGATCTGACTCAAAAGGTTGATTCATTAAAGTTCTTAGCAGATCATCCAGAGACACTCATTATAGGTGATGTATCAAAAGGTGTAAGTACACGCTCCTCTCTTAAGGATTCTGAAATAGCAGCAAATGTAGCATTTATTTCTCAAATAGAACCTAAGAATATAGATGATGCATTTTCTGATGAGTTTTGAATTGATGCCATGCAAGAGGAACTAAATCAATTTGAGAGAAACCAAGTTTGGGAACTTGTTCCTAAACCTATTGGTCAATCAATAATTGGTACCAAATGGGTGTTCCGAAATAAACTTAGTGAAGATGGACAAGTTCTACGCAACAAAGCACGTCTAGTGGCACAAGGTTATAATCAAAAAGAAGGGATTGATTATGACGAGACTTATGCTCCTGTTGCTAGACTAGAAACATCCGCATGTTTTGTGCATTTGCATGTTTTAATGATTTTAAATTATTTCAAATGGACGTGAAAAGTGCATTTTTGAACGAATTTTTAAAAGAGGAAGTTTTTGTGAAACAACCCCTGGTTTTGAAGATTTTCAAAAACCTGATCATGTCTTCAAGCTTAAGAAAGCACTCTATGGACTCAAACAAGCACCTCGTGCTTGGTATGAACGCCTAAGTGCCTTCTTACTTGATAATAATTTTTCAAAGGAAAAAGTTGATACTACTTTGTTTATCAAATCTTTAAATGATGACATTCTCCTTGTGCAAATTTATGTAGATGACATTATATTCAGTTCTACTAATGAAAAACTTTGTCAAGATTTTGCTAAGTGTATGCAGAGTGAATTTGAGATGAGTATGACGGGAGAGCTAAACTTCTTCCTAGGACTTCAGATCAAACAACACTCAAAGGGAACATTCATCAACCAAGCTAAGTACACGAAGGATATACTGAAAAAAGTACGACTTCGAAAACGTAAAGCCAATCGGGACCCCAATGGCTACTTCCACGAAGCTTGATTCTGATAAAAATGGCAAACATGTCGACCAGCGTAAGTATCGAGGTATGATTGGTAGTTTATTATACATAACTGCTAGTCGTCATGATATTATGTTCAGTGTTTGCATATGTGCACGTTATCAGGCAAATCATAAGGAATCACATTTAAGTGTCGTTAAGCGTATCTTCCGATACCTTAAAGGAACTTCTACAGTCGGCTTATGGTATCCTAAAACCAAATCCTTTGACCTGATAGGTTACTCGAATGCGGATTTTGCAGGATGCAAAGTGGACCGTAAAAGTACCAACGGTACATGTCATTTCCTAGGAAAGGCCTTAGTCTCTTGGTTTAGCAAGAAGCAAAATTCCGTAGCATTATCAACTACTGAGGTTGAGTATATCGCCGCAGGTCGTTGCTGTGCTCAGATTTTGTGGATGAAGCAAACCTTAGAAGACTATAATCTGCACTACACTAAGATTCCTATTTATTGTGACAACACTAGCACCATTAATCTGACTAAGAACCCTATTTGTCACTCACGCACAAAAATATTGAGATACGTCGTCACTTTTTACGTGATCATCAACAACACGGGGATATATACTTAAAGTTTATTGACACAGATCATCAACTAGCAGACATTTTCACAAAACCATTGGCTGAAGATCGATTTAACATAATGAGGCGAGAGCTCGGTATACTTGAATTTGCAGATTCATAATGTAGTATGGCAATTAAATTTAATTTTATGACTTGAAACTTTGAAATTTATTTAACGAAAATTATTTTGGAGTACAAGCCTAAAAAGGGTCTGTCTGTCACCACGACTACGGTCGAAGCGAAGCGGTATTTAAGAGTTCCCCGATGAACCTCCGTTAGCTGGGACAATACCCCTACAGCTAAACCCAAAATAATGCACGTTATTAAATATAGGAGTCAAAAAGTCATAAAGTTAAAATTCAAATACCAAAACTGCATTTATTGTCTCGGAAATGCAAGTAGCCGAACTCGGACCGAACTCTGACCGAGTTCGGGCCGAGTTCGGTCGGCGCTGTATTTACTTCCAGAACCGAACAGCCGGCCCTAACCCCTATTTAAACCCCACTTCTCCTCTTCTTTTTTCACTCACCAAACCGAGAAATCATCTCCTTCCTCCCAAAAACACTTTCCTACTCCTTTGCAAGTTTTCTAGGAGATCTGGTGGGCAACTCGATTTCGTTCTCTTCCTCCTTTTTCGAGGTACTTCACTTCTTTTCTCCTTTCTTCCATGGCTCCTAAACGTCAGAGGGGATCAATTGATCCTTCCCAAGCTGGATCCTCCTCATCTGACTATACTCCAGCAAGTATGTTTAGTCCAGCCAGACCAGTAGGATCAGAGGATTTTGATTCCACTTTATTTCCTGATAAAGAATTCTCTGACCTATGGTTTGATTCTTTCTCCGGTCGAAAATTTTGTTATGGAGCTTTTGTAAACTTTACAATTTTTTCTGAGTATGTTCCTACCTTTGACAATCTAGGCTACCGAGATTTTTTCGAAGTAGCTGAAAACATCTTTGACAATGCAGTCCGTATGTTTTACTGCAACCTGCAAGTAAAACCAAACGACAACTTCTATTCTTGCATTGTTGGGCAAGAATTGGAGTTTAGTGCCACTGGTATCAGTGAATACTTTCATGTTCCTGATGTTGGTGAAGCTCTGGTGGATATTCATCATGTCCAATTTCCAGAGGATGTCACCCTTACCTCCTTCAAGGAATTGATTTGTCATCCAAACCCCATTCCTCGAAGAGTATTTTCAAAACATCTAAACCAAAAATTTTATGAACTCCATCGTTTCATTTTCTCTGTACTCCTTCCTAAGAAAGGATCTACTGACGAGATTACTTTCTTAGAGCTCTCTGCTATGTACCATATTTATTTTGGTATTCCTTTCTCTATCCCCAAGACTATGATGGCCTGGATGCTGAACTGCAGAAATGCAGGACGCAACCTGGTGTATCCTATGCACCTGGCCTCTATCTTTCGCAGATGTGATATTGATCTTCAAACCTGTGCCTACTCCTCCACTCCCATCGAGCTCTCACCAGATCTCGTAGATATCCTGCTCCACCTCTGCCTCCTGGAGCTCAGCCTGCTCCAGATGTCGATGCTGAGGCTCCTGATGCTGCTCCTGCTCCAGCCCCTGCTCCGAGATTCGATCCAGGATTCTATCAGAGATTTGATGACTTTGTTGCTCTTTCTGCGCAACGTCATCAAAGCTATCTTGACTCGGAATTTCGCCACATCTATCAGGCTCATGTGTTGCGAAACGGGATTGTGGATCTTCACTGGAGTCTCTCTCATGATCCAGTTCATCCAGTCACTATTGTTCCTCACCCAGGCTTCACAGGTCCTAGTTCGGAGATGAGGCTTCTTTTCCTTACTTCGATCCTACTGCAGCTTATTTTCCTCCTGATGCTCCTGGCGGTGATGACCCCACTATGTGATGCTGACTCAGCTGATGGATAGTGGATAGGATGTTAGTAGATGATCTTTTGCTATGATGTAGTTTTTTTTACTTTGTTATGTCTAAACTTCTTAGTTAGACATATTTATTACTTCATGATTGTATCTTTGCACTTTTAGTGAGATATTTCAGTACTTTATTTCAGCACTTCTTTCCATATAGTTGTCTATTTATGCTGTGTTTATGGATATCTTCTGCTTCACTTTGTCTGTTTTTGGTTTAAATTGTTGGCTTCACACATTACGGGGGAGCCAAAGTTATTTTTATATTGACAAAGGGGGAGAAAGAGCCATACCAAATAGCAAAAATAGCACAAGCATACTTTCAATTCATTCCATCCAAAACAAAACCATCTCAGGTATTTTGTTTGTTCTATTTTGTAAGATATATTTTGGTATAGACTCAAATTTGTCAATTATCAAAATGGGAGAGATTGTTGGCCCATTCTATGGTCACACCCGATTTTGATAATTGATATGCACTTAAGTCAATACACAAAATATACAAACTGCTGCTAATCATTTCAGGGTATATGAAATCAATATCAACGGGCGTTGTACTGCATCATCAAGCATAGATATCATCAATCTGAAGATGAATTTCAATAGGATTTAGTTTGAGTCATTTTATAATTTATTCTGTATTTTATCTTTATTGAGTCTAGGACTTAAAATTGTAAAATCGACTAGGTAATACTGGCTTAGGTTTATCCCAGTCCAAATTTCTACAAAGCCTACCTATTTCCATTTCATCTTTACAAAATATTCTAAATTATTTTTACAAACAGTTTTTGACAAATATTTCGAAATTTCCCATGACAGAACTCAAAACCGAGTTCGATCCGAACTCTGCCCGAGTTCGGTCAGTTTGAATTCAAGTGTCAGTTGCCTCCAAATCTGCATGCAACGTCTATATGCGAAATATTTGCATCAGAACTCTGCCAGAACTCTGTCCGAGTTCGGTCCCAGAAAACACCTATAAATAGAAGAGAGTTTCTCATTTCAAATCACTCATTCATTCTTCATCTTCTCTTCTCTACTCAACAAGTGTTTTCAAACGTTCTAAAGCTTTCAAATCTCACCTATACTTCTCTTAGCCAAAAGCCAGTAATATCTACGTTGATTTAGAGTCTTTTGGTGTCCAAGAGTTGTAAAGAGGTCGTTCCAAGTACAACAACTATCTTTGTTGTGGAGCCGGTCGTGCGCTCGTTATCAAGCACGGTGTTGTGAAGGTCGTGCACTTGTCACCAAGCATGGTGTTGTAAGAGACTGCAAGCTCTCATTTAGCTTGTGCCATAGTGGATTAACATCGAGCAAGAGTACTCGAAACTGGATTAGTCCTCTCAGAGGGCTACCAGTATACATCGCTGTGTCACTGAGTTTGATCTCTCTATCTCTTACTACATTTATTTACTGTCTCTTTTTTACTGCCATAGTTATAACTTCAATTTTAAATTGGTGATTATTTTTCGTTGCACACACACACACTCTCTATTCAACCCCCCTCCTCTAGAGGTGCTCAACGGTCCTACACGATCAACTTCATCCGTCATAGCTGAAGGCCCGGAACTGATCCTTATGAGATTTGACTCCATGATTTGCTCGGTAGACGCCAACGACCGAGTCGTAGATACGAGACAAATAGCGTTTTCCATCAAACGTTGCCACTAGAACCTCCCATAACTCCTTCACCGAATTCGTATTCTGAACCATGTCTTCCACCGATGGTTCCATTGAATTCATCAACTGTGTAAACAGTCGACTGTCATCTGTCTCCCACCGCTCAAATGTGGGATCAGTCTCTACTGGAGGATTGTCAGTCAGATGTTTGGACAACTGCATTCTCCGAAGCGTTTTTTCGACCTTCGTTCGCCATGTCGAGTAGCCCTCTGGTCAGTCCAACCATCGATCGACAAGTCGAATAGATGAAATCGTCATTCTAATACCCGTTGGTATTTATTAATACGTAACACCTAGAGTGGATAGTTTCCAACGAAGATGAATCAAGATGAACCAGAGGGTATTTAAAATAGGCGAAGAAAGATAACGAGTCCCAACATCTCGTCTTTCATCTCTGCTTGCCTATCCTCCTCTCGTTTTTGTCTCTATAGGTTGTGATCGTCTTAAGGCCTAATCTATCTTTAGGAATGAGAGCAGAGCAAATTAGATATCTAACACTCCCAAAGTGATCTAAAAGAATGCATTCTAAAGATGTGTCTGCGCTTAACGCTAACAGGCAGTTTTTAGTGAGCGCAGTGCATCGCGGAAACCCAGTCTTACTGGTTTCCTGACCACCCACTCCGCGGTAAAGTGACCCCCAATGGTAGTATTATGATGGTTACTAAGATAAAACTATTGAACAGTACATACACCCACTTTATAATCTCATTAGACTCTATTACATGCCTTCTCTAAAATTTAAAAACCGTCTGTATATCTTTCTACTATCATCTTTCATGCAATCTACTTAATAAGTAAATAGATCTTGACATAGTACAAACCTTACTTTTGAATATGGGAATATCTTGACTTGGTCTATGTAGTTTATTGTTTCCCATTGCATCGCTATGAGTTTGCTTTTACAATAGTTCCTATCTTAGGAAATATCCTTTATTCTTATAAATAGCCCTATTGGAATAATATAAATATATAACCTTCAAACCTCGCCACAAATCTAGAGTTTTGGTACAGAGGCAAGGACAAGGAGTACAACATGGTATTTGAACAGCCAAGCTTCAAATCTCTTGCGGTGCATATTTAAGCAAATTTAAATTAATCCAGCACTCAACTGCCCAAAATGGACTTTCAAGTTTCAATATAGGGGCATATAAATAAATATATAACCCTCACTACTACTCTAGAAATATTTTTGGTGCAGGTCAGGGACTATAGCAGGACCCAAAGTAATTATCTTCATTCATTGGGCTTTTTCTTGGGAAATAAGTAAACGATGTAAGCATGCATAAATTTGATATCCCAAAACACTTCCAAACCAAAGGAGTATCCTTTAGTAAGTGGATCATATAACCATCTGATCTCCTGAAACGCTCCCGAACGTCAAAGGCATATCTTCAGCCTTGCAGGTTTTCTTTTCATTTTCCTAAAGCATTTTTAACTTTAGTAACCACTATGTATATCACATTTCAATTTTGGTCACATGGACCAAATCATTCTTTTCAGCATTAACTTCTAGTATTTCTCTTTTTCCATTCTTCTTGTAAGGTCATATCTAAAAAAATAGTAGGATTCAAAACAAGACTAGAGAAAGCACCAACTTTTAAACTCGATCCATGTTGCATGGACAAGGGATATAACACAGAAAAAATACGGATACGGAAAGACAACGAGATGGTGCGTTCTAGTATATTTTTGGATTGTTTTTATTGCGTCCGATACGTGCCCAACACGCGTGACACAACAGCACTACGATTTTTGGGTTTTCGTGCTTCCTGGTTCAGACAAATATCTGGTAATACAACAACAAAGCCTCAAAAGTTCTGTAAGTTGGTTAAATAGACCCCTTTCTTCCATAATTCTCCGCTAAGGACCAGGCCCTCGCCAGCATTAGTCAAGAATACATTTCTATTTTAGTCAATAATATAATGCTCCTATAGGTCTCTTCAAAAAACTCAAGAAAATGAGGCTTTTTCCAATATATCTTTTTACTTGAACTCTGTCTTCACTTTTGACAGTTGATATTACTTGATTCTACTTATTATTTCCTTCATGTTAGCAGATTCGCATATATCTTTTACTCTTCAAAGTCGGGCATATTAAAATTATAATTTCCTACATTTACATTTGCCGACCACTTCCTTAGCTTCATTTTATGCAAATCTATATTCTCCAAGGTTTCAGTATTCTACAAACTTCCTAATCTTTATATGGTGCAGTGTTTGCTTTTACGGCCAATTGCTTTTAATTTTCTCGGTGTACCACTAACCCTTGGAAGAGAACAATTCCCCTGGTTTTCTCAAGTATCAGTGTACACGGATCCTACAAATGTTCCAAAATACACATGTACTAAACTAGGTTCTTATATACAAAGTAGCTAAGTTAAACATGCTTTCAGTACAAATATTCCTGCCCGAACAAACTTATAGGAACTAATCCTTTTGCTTACACCAGATCCATCTTGATACTATTAATTTTGGAGAAATCCGAGCCAAAGCCCTTGCTCACACACCATTAGATAGTTCAATGTACCATATGCCGCTTTAACACAACGCTGTAGGCTACTGCACTTGCTAACTTAACACTGCCCCATGACAATGTCATTACAAATTTCAATGCTGATGGACGCACCAACATATAACTACATAACAAACACACTCGAGAATTGCTATAACAAACTTACTTATAAAGACATAATTCAGAAGCCAGAGGACTCCGCACAATTATCTTGGACATAAGCGTAAGAATTCAGTACATGAAACCTGGATTAAGAGAGGAGATCTAGCAATTCTAAACATCCAGCAACTTATACAATAAACTGAAAATTGACATTTAAATTCAATTACCCATATAAAAGCAGCAATATAACTGCAGGAAAATCTAACGTCAAAAGAATTTACAGCCATGAAGCAAAAGAAACATCTGCATACAACATACATCTCACAAAGAAATGAAAATTATAAAAGAAGGGAAGTTTTCTCAACCAAAGGCCTATGAAGTATTATAAAAGTATTTCAGAAAGGTCATGAAAGAAAAAGCAATATTTGCAGACATGTCACAAAACAATACAAAAACTAAATGAATAAAAGCTTTCTCAAGCACACGCACATAACAGACACACAGAGGCAAAGAGGGGGAGGGCAGAAATTGACAGTCGTCAATATTAGTTATACAACTCACATATTTACTATCTAGTGGTTGAGCGGCTTGAGCCATAATAGAATCCTCTAATCTGGGGAATTTATTTAATTGACCGGCCAAGAAGGAACTAGATTCAACTGCCTCCTGCAAAATAAGAATGATTGTCGAGAAAAGTGAGCCAATAAGGCCTATACATGAAGAAACAATGCTTTAAAATCGTACAAATACTATAACCAAGACAATACTAATAAACACAACCAGCTGCTTCTTGTAAATCAAGAAGCACATTCCATGGATCTAAGTAAAAGGATAAAACAAAAAAGTGACTAAAAATAGCACAGGCTTATACTCTATGCTTTGGAAATTTTGCAAACTTGTCCTTTAATAAAGATAACTTTCTTAAGTACTCCTGTGTTTTTATTATATTATCAGCAGATATGACCTCCTGTCAGCCATGAGTTGTTGCGATACCTTTTCTTGACTTTAATTACTGACTTATTGCATTAGGATTTCTATGGTAGGAATTCCCTCCTGGATATTATAATTAGTCAGGTTAGATCCAATCTCGTGATCCTCACTCCTTCCAATCCTTGCACTTAAAAACTATTCCATCCCTTTTCGTTTTCAAATCACTACAGTTTTACTTTTGACTGATATCAATCACGAAAGGGTAATAATTTCTTCTTATCCTTATATTTTTGCATTTCCTGTCAAATCCTCATTTAACTTGCTGTCAGGATTCACGCTACTGCCAGGTTATATACCTTGCCAATGGCCCATATGATAAAGTATGTTTGGATTTGTCTCCGGTGCCTGGATGCTCGAGCATTGAACAAAGGAAAGTGACCAAATTGAAAAAAAGAAAAAGAAAAGGGAATGGGGTGTTGTGCCTGCGAGCACCAAGACAATCCAAGAGAAGAAACCAAAGAATGATATATGTAACAAATAATGCAAAAACAAATTAATGAACATACCAATATGGTAACGCAGTTCAGCAAAGCCTACGTCTGCGGAGTAGCAAGAACTACTCAAAATCACTCTAGCAATGGAAGTTGCAAAGGTACAAGAGAGCTCTCAAACTCTCACAAATGGAAGCTCACAAAAGCTACAAGGCTTCTTATACATCAATTGTTTCTCTCAACAATATTAGAACTCTCACACAATCGATATCTTCAAATGTCTTTACTGACTCCTTATATAGCCAAGGATATGGCTATCTCACAAGTCTCTGTTAAACATTTGATTAACGTAACACATTGCACTAATCATATTTCAACGCTTTAGAAAAAATAACATTCAAATGCACCAATTAATGTGCATGCATCCATGCTGGTGGAAGACCAAGAAACTCCACTAAAGAAGTAACAATCGAGCCATTAATTCTACAATCTCCACCTTAACAAATATTGCAAAAACATCAAGAGAGAGTTCTAACCAAAATAGAGCAACCATCACAAAACCTCTAAGCCAACAAATACCACTAGTTCCATACGGCTTATCAAGCACGCATCATATAGCCAAGTCAAAGTAATTTTTCAGCTTGACTGTAGTAAATACTTTAGTCAACATATCTGCTGGGTTACCTTAAGTATCAATTTTCTGAAAAATTATCTTTTCCTATTCAATTTCATCTCGCACCTTGTGAAATCGAACATCTATATGTTTGGTTCTTGAATGATACGTCTGATGCTTGGCCAAATGAATTGCACTTTGACTATCATCATAATAAATCTCCACCTGCTTCTGATGAACCATAATTCATTAAGCAGTCCATGTAACCATAGAGCCTCTTTAACGGCTTCTACTGCATCCATATATTCAATTTTATGTTGTAGAAAAAGCAACTTTATCTTACAAAATAGACCTCCAACTTATTGGCCCTTGAGCCATAATAAACAAATAACCTGTAGTAGAACGTCTTCTGTCCAAATCACCTGCATAGTCAGAAGCAACATATCCCACTGCAAGATTTCCAATAGAATATTTTTTTCTCAAAACACAAACCAACATCTCTGATCCCATGTAAGTATCTCAAAATTCATTTTGCAGCATTATAATGCTCTTTACCCGGATTATGCATATAACGGCTCATCATACCAATAACATGTATAATGTTCGGTAGTGAACAAACCATAACATACATCAGAGAGCCACACAAATTAGGGTACTAGAAATTTGCCATGCAATGATTTCCTTTTTCAGTTTTAGGACATAGTTGGGACCTAAGTTTGAAATGAGGAGCCAAAGGACTACTAATTGATTTGGTTGCAGTATTAACCCCAATTTTCTGAAGCAAATTTAATAGGTATTGTTTTAAAGTCAAAAATACCGTACCTTTATTGTGGTGACGAGTGATCTCTATTCCAAGTATCTTCTTTGCTTTACCAAGGTCCTTTATTTCAATTTTCTTCGTCATCTCTGCTTTCAACTTTCCAATTTCTCTCACATTCATTGAAGCAATTAACATATCGTCAACATATAACAACAAATATATGAAAGACCCTTCATATAACTTCTTAAAATAAACACAATGATCATATTTGTACCTAAAGTAATTTTGGCCTCTCATAAAATCATCAAATTTCAAATCCTATTGTCTAGGAACTGCTTTAAACCATATAATAACTTCTTCAATTTGCAAACAAAATTCTCTTTTCCTTTTACCTTATACCCATCGGACTGAGACATGTAAATCTTCTCATCTAAGTCGTCATGCAAAAAAGCCGTCTTCACATCAAGTTGCACCAATTTAAGATCAAGTTGTCCAACAAGAGCTATTCTTCAACTCATTGGTTAGTTACTTTTGTTGATGATTACTCTAGAAGAGTTTGGGTTTATATGATGAGGCCCAACGATGAGATGTTGGTCATTTCTTAAATTGGAAGAAAATGGTTGAAAATCAGATTGGTAGAAATAATTAAAATTTTGAGATCTGACAATGGTGATGAATATACTCATGATCCATTTCAAAAAGTTTGTAAAGAAGGCATTATGACACATTTCACTATTCATGGAACTCCTCAGCAAAATAGAGTTGCTGAAATATTAAATTGAACGTTGTTTGAGAAAGTAAGATGTATGTTGGCACAATCCAGGTATAAGTCATTTTGGGCAGAGGCAGACAACTATGCTTGTCATATTGTCAACTATTACCTTCGGCTGCAATTCAAGATAAAATACCCATTAAGGTATGGACCGAAAAACCTGCTCATGATTATGATTATTTGCATATTTTTGGTTGTCTCATTTATTTTCATGTGACTGAAAGTAAATTTGACCCTACAGCCAAGAAGGCTATGTTTGTTGGTTTTAACAATGGTGTTAAAGGTTACAAGTTATGGTGTCCAGAGTTGAAGAAACTTGTAATCAGCATAAATATGACTTTTGATGGAAGTCAATATGTTAAAAAACAACAAGAAGACTAGTAATGAACTAGTTCAAGAAAATGATAAAGATTTTCAACAGGTGGAGCTTGAAAAAGTTGGTTCCCACTTTCCTAAGACTGCTCAAGCTGAAATAAGTACACCTGAAGAGAGTCAAGAAGAAGATGAACAAGAAGAAGAAGAAGAAACACCTATCAAAGAAGATCCTACTTCGCCAGAAGAATCCATTGACACAAGAAGAAGAATTACAAAACCTGCAAAACATCAAGATTGTATTGCTTATGCTTTTTCCATAATCCATTGCCACAAGAAGAAGAATTACAAAACCTGCAAAACGTCGAGATTGTGTTGCTTATGCTTTTCCTATTGTTAATGTAGATATTCCATCAAATCTTCAGGAAGCTATGACAAGTTCAGAAAAGGATGATTAGAATATAGCCATGGATGAAGAGATGAGCTCTATTTTGAAAAACAAGACATGGGAACTAGTTCAATTGTCCAAAGGCAAGAGAGGGATTGGTCGCAAATGGGGTGTGTACCAAAAAAGACGGTGTCGAAAGACCAGGAAGTGAGATATAAAGCAAGACTAAAAGGATATGCACAAAATGAAGGTATTGATTACAATGAGATCTATTCTCGTTGTAAAACATTGCTCTATTAGTGTGTTGTTAGCTCTTCTTGCACAACTTGATCTTGAACTGGTGCAACTTGATGTCAAGACGGCTTTTCTGCATAGCGACTTAGATGAGAAGATTTACATGTCTCAGTCCGACGGATATAAAGTAAAGGGAAAAGAGAATTTTGTTTGCAAATTGAATTAGTCATTATATGGTTTAAAACAGTCTCCTAGACAATGGTATATGTTGATAATTTTATGAGAAGCCAAAATTATTTTAGGAGCAAATATGATCATTGTGTTTATTTTAAGAAGTTACATGAAGGGTCTTTCATGTATTTGTTGTTATACGTTGACGATATGTTAATTGCTTCAAAGAATGTGAGAAAAATTGGAAAGTTGAAAATACAGATGACAAGAAATTTGAAATAAAGGACCTTGGTGAAGCAAAGAAGATACTTGGAATGGAAATCACTCGCCACCGCAATAAAGATTTGGTATTTCCGACTCAAAAATAATACTTTTTAAACTTGCTTCAGAAATTTGGGGTTGATACTACAACCAAATCAGTTAGTACTCCCTTGGCTCCTCATTTCAAACTTAGTTTCCAACTATGTCCTAAAACTGAAAAAGAAAATTATTGCATGGCTAATTTCTAGTACTCTAATTTGTGTGGCTCTTATGTATGTTATGGTTTGTTCACGACCGGACATTGCAGATGTTGTTGGTACGGTGAGTCGTTATATGCATAATCCAGGTAGAGAGTATTTAGAGCGCATTGGAATGCTGCAAAATGGATTTTGAGATACTTGGGACGAGATGTTGGTTTGTGTTTCGAGAAAAATTATTCTATTGGAAATCTTGTAGTGGGGTATGTTGATTCTGACTATCTAGGTGAGATTTGGACAGAAGACGGTCTACTACAGGTTATTTGTTTACTATGGCTCAAGGGCAAATAAGTGGAGGTGTATTCTACAAGATACAGTTGCTCTGTCAACAGAAGCAGAATATATGGTTGCAGTAGAAGCCGTAAAAGAGGCTCTATGGTTACATGGACTACTTAATGAATTGGGGGTTCATCAGAAGAAGGTAGAGGTTAATTGTGATAGTCAAAGTGCAATTCATTTGGCGAAGCATCAGACATGTCACTCAAGAACCAAACATATAGATGTTCGACTTCACAAGGTACGAGAGAAAATAGAAAAGGGTAAGGTAATCCTTCAGAAAATTAACACTGAAGATAACCCAACAAAAATGTTGACTAAAGTAGTTACTACGGTCAAGTTAGAACATTACCTGGACTTGGCTCATATTATGGGTGCTTGATGAGCAGTATAGAACTAGTGGTATTTGCTGGCTTAGAGGTTTTGTAATGGTTGATCTATTTGGTTTCGGCTGATCTCTCTTGATGTTTTTGCAAATCTCGCCAAGGTGGAGATTGTGAAATTAATGGCTCAATTTGTAACTCTTTTAATAGCACATTAATTGATGCATTTGGCTATTTCCAAGGCGTTGAAATATGATGAATACAATGTATTGAATTAATCAAAGGTTTAACGGAGACTTGTGGGATAGTCATATCCTTGGCTATATAAGGAGCCAGTAAAGGCATTTGAAGTTATCAATTGTGTGAGAGTTCTAATATTGTTGAGAGAAATATTTGATGTGTAAGAAGCCTTGTAGCTTTTGTGAGCTTCCTTTTGTGATAGTTTGAGAGCTCTCTTGTACCTTTGTAACCTCTATTGCTAGAGTAATTTTGAGTAGTTATTGCTACTCCACAGACATAGGCATTGTCGTAATGCGTTAGCATAATGGTGTGTTCGTTACTTTGTTCTTACATTATTTGTTGCATATATTATTGTTTGGTTTCTTCTCTTGGTTCGTCTTGGTGCTCACAAGCACAACACATCCTAAATTTTGGGGGTTGGATGTTTAAATCTTTTTCTTTCATTCAACTTTGTTAAGGGATATGTCCTCTATAACAATAACAAAAATGTATCCTTCTTTAAAACCTCAATCCATGTTCGTTTAGGCATATCTCCAGCCCTAACAACACCTTTAACTACTATCACATAGCTCCTCCTAACTAGAGCATTTATTGGTATTTATTGGTCTACGTTGCACATGTCCAAGTCAACTAAAGACTATTTTCTCTCATCTTGTCCGCAATTGGTGGTACTTGTAACTTTCCTTGAATAGCTCATTTCTTATTGTATCTTTCAATGTACTGTCACACATACATTTTAGCAATTCATTTCTACTACACTAATTTTCTGGATATGTTATTTCTTAATTACCCAAAAGTCTGATGCATAAAGCATATACTAGCTTCTAGTTGTCTTATAGAATTTTTCTTTCAACTTCAAATGTATCTTCCAATCACAAACTACTCCAAAAGCACTTCATTTCAACCATCATGTTTTAATTTTTTTGCACAAGATCCTTCTCAATCTCTCTGTCTTGATGAATAATTAGATCATAAATAATGAAAAAAATCACTCCTATGTATCTCTGGTTGTCCATCTATGTGTACTCCCTTCTTATTTCTGTCTTTTGGTTGAACTTACATTTTATATACTCTATTTTTTGTCCCACAAATTTTAAACCCCTTAAATTCTAAACCTTCTCTCCGCGTCTCTATTTAACATATAATACTTCTCTACTCTCATCGACCAATACAATATCATCAACAAACATCATATACTATGTAACCTCCTCCTGGATATGTATAGTAATCTCATCGATAACTAATACAAAAAGTATGGACTTCATGTTGATCCTTGATTTAAGCTAACGGTAATAGACAATATTTTACTATCTCCTCCAACAATTCGCACGGTTGTCATGACTACATCATATATATATAACTAATAGTCTCAACATAGCTAATAGGAACATGTTTCTTCTCCAAAGCCCACAACATTCTCGATTGCAACATATATATATATATATATATATATATATATATATATATATATATTGGAAGTGGTAATTATGTCGAACGCTCCACTGGAAATCGATCTCCTGACTACTCGGGCTGCATGCCTCACCACTACTACTGGACTAGGAGGTCATTGGCTATATATATATATATATATATATATATATATATATATATATATATTTTGGAAAAAGGGTAAATTTTATTCCACTATCAGCGCAATAAGGTTACAGCATAGAGATACAATCCCAACTCAGGGGGACATTACTAGTACATCCGACTCAATGTTATGAAGGATGCCCACCGGTGGGGTGGTCAGTCCCTCGTAAATGCGCCGGTTCCTCTCCCTCCAGACATGCCAAACTGATGTAGCAAGCCTCAATCGTGCACGTCTGGCCCAACTCTGCTCCTGGTCCCTGCAATCTCCAATCCACTTAAGGATTTCTCTGAAGTCACGCTCCCTTCCAACTCCTCCCAAGTATCTCCGGCTCTGCTCTGCCCAGATGCTCCACGCCACATGGCACTGAAAGAACAGATGCCCTATGGATTCATTCTCTGTCTCACACAAAACACACTTTGGGTCAGGGACTGGGACCCCGAACTGAAGCAGTCTGTCCCTAGTAAGCATCCGGCCCAGCACCAGTTTATATGCAGACAGTTGCATCTTCCTGGCTAGGCCCTTCCCCTAGATAAAGTCGTACTCCTCGATCGCATCGAAGTGGGGACGGACAAGATCGTAGCAGCTGCTAAATCGGAACTCCCCAGCACCCTCCGTGGAGCCGGGAGAGGCCCAAACCCAGACGTCAGTCAGTATCGCAGAAGTGATCTGGACCTGCCTGATCTCCCCTCCTAACTGAGCAGTGAAACGATACTCCTCTGGCCTCCAGACCCCAGACGTCAGTCAGTATCGCAGAAGTGATCTGGACCTGCCTGATCTCCCCTTCTAACTGAGCAGTGAAACGATACTCCTCTGGCCTCCAGACCCCACCTCTGATGATGTGCCTACAAGTCAGACCTCTGTACGCCACACCGTCCGTCTGGGGACCCAAAATCTTCAGAAGGGACTGACCTGCAATCCACGGATCAAGCCATAGGTCCGTCTCCCCTCCCTCCCTCATCTTCCTCCGAATAGCCTTCCGAAGAACAGGTCGGTTCCTCAGGATATGCTTGAAAGCCACAGAGAAGTTGTTGTCAATTTCACATACCCAGAAGTTCCTTCCCCGAAGATACCGACTAGACATCCAAGCCGACCAAAGAGAACCGCCCTGAAGGAACCTCCACGCCAGCTTGATCCCCGCCGCCTCCCTGACAGATACAAGAGAACGCAGACCCACACCTCCCTCCTTCCTAGGTCGACAGAGCTGCTCCCAAGAGATGGCATATGAACTTGGCACATATGCCCTCAATTTTTCTAATAGTAGCCAAAGGTACCATAATAGATTGGAGCCAGAATAAAACAATAGCAGATATAACCGATCGAACCAGCTCAATACGCCCTCCAAAAGATAGGCCAGCCGCCTGCCAGCCCTCTACCCTCCTCTGCGCAAAGTCCACCAGACTCTGACAATCTCGGTCCTTCGCGTAGTTGACAGATAAGGGCACCCCCAGATATTTCACCGGGAGATCTCCCTTTTCCACCCCAAGCTCCAGGGCCCGTTCCTCCTTCAAAGTGCAAGAGTTGTTGAAGTAAACTTTGCTCTTGTCCCTGTTCAACCGAAGACCCGATAACTGCCCGAACTCCTCCATCACCCCCGCAAGCTCCCTCATCCCTCGCATGGAATGCCTCATCAATACCAATAGATCATCCGCATATATGAGATGTGAGACCACTGGTGAGACCCTGCTGTATATCGGTACAATCCTCTCCCGATGCACCGCGATGTCCATCAAACAGGTAAAATACTCCATCACAAGGGTGAATAGGTAGGGGGAAAGCGGGTCCCCCTGACGAAGCCCCCTGCTGCTGCCGAAGAATCCGTATGGAATACCCTGAATGAGAACCGAGAATGTAGGGGAGGTGATGCACTCCCTGACTCTGTCCACCCATGTCTCGGAGAAGCCCATCGCACCCATCAAATGACAGAGGAAGTCCCTGTTGACGGTGTCGTATGCTTTTCTCAGGTCGAGCTTCACACACGCCTTCATCCCTCTTGGCTTATGGAACTCCCGAATCATCTCATGAGCCAGCAGGCTATGCTCAGCAATAGACCGCCCCTTGATGAATGCCGCCTGATTCCAAGAAACCAGACCCTGCATAGCGTCCTCCATCCTCCTGCACATAAGGTGAGTAATTATTTTGTACAAATAATTACAGCAAGCAATCGGTCGGAAGTCAGCAAGGGAAGTCGCCCCCTCCTTCTTGGGCACCAGCGTCAGGAAGGTGTGGTTCAGCTCCTTCAGGAGCTTGCCCGTCTCAAAGAACTCCTGTATAGCCTCTAGAACCTGGGCCTTGAGTGCACCCCAATGCCGCTTGTAGAAGCCGCTAGAGAAACCGTCCGGCCCAGGGGACTTGGAAGCATCAGCCTGCATCACAATCGCCTCCACCTCCGCCATCCGGATAGGAGCCATAAGAAGACTGTTGCCATACTCAGTAATCAACGTCTTCGTAGTCAGCTGCAGGAATACAGTGGGATAATCCGTCTGACGATAAAGCTCAGAGTAGAACCGGACAGCCTCCTCCTGGATAGCAACCTGGTCGGTCACAAGACGCTCATCCCTGTCTAGAAGTCTCTGGATGCAGTTCCGGTGCTGGCGAGCCCGAATGACATCATAGAAGAATTTGGTGCAACGGTCCCCATCCTTGAGCCAGGAGCATTTGGCCCGTTGGGCCGCACTAATCTCCTGCTGGAGTCGCAAGGTGTTGACCTCTGCAGCCATCTTCTTCTCTCTAGCCGCCATCTCTCCACTCATCACGTCTCCCTGAAGGTCTGACTACAGGTCTCTCAGCTCCGCCGCCTTCTCCTGTAAGGAGGTCCGGGGGAGAGCCCGCACCCAGTCTCTGATGGCGCGTTTGGTCTTCTTCAGCCTGTGAACCATACAGAACTGAGCTGTGCCGACCACATCCTGACAAAGCCCCCCCGCCACAGTCTCCTCATAGACAGGCGAAAGGAACCAACTGTTGTCATACCTGAACGGACGGGCTCTCCATCTGGGTCTCTCCACGAAGCGCACCAGGATCGGCGAATGGTCACTGGTCCCCGCAGGAAGCCCCTCAGCCACAGCAGAGGGGAATAGGCGGAACCAGTCACTGTTTCCCAAAGCACGATCCAGCTGGCATGCGGCATGCCACCCTGCTAACCACCGCCTTGTTGTGCCACGTCCATATGTGCCCCACCCTCTCCAGATCCCTGAGCCCGGACTGGAGAAGACAGGTCTGAAAGTCTGATAGAATCTGGTCCGGGACCGGCCGCCCCCCCAGCTTCTCCCCCCTGTATAGCGTGGCATTGAAGTGTCCCATAATTAGCAGGGGGAGATGACGATGCACCGCCAACATACTCAGCCTAATGATGTCCTGCCACAAGGCATCCCGCAGCCTCCTGTCATTGTGCCCATATACAGCACCAAGTAAGAATCGGAACCCACCCTTGTTGGCGAAGGAGATAGCCACCAGCTGGTCAGTCATGAAGACCTCCTCCCCCTCCCAACTAGCTCCGTTCCATCTAACCCAGATTCTCGCCATATCACAGAGACCAAGGTTGTGGAGCTGGACCCAGTCCGTAGGAGTTCTACGAGACAGGATTTTCGTCCCCCTGATCTTAGTCTCTAGTAAGATCGAGATTTCACACTTCTCCTTCCTCAGCACCTCACTTATCTCCCTCCATCTCCCCAGTGAACAGCCCCCCCGGACATTCCAGGCAAGGGCCGACATCTATTCCGCGGGTGGGGTCCCCTGAACATCCTCTGAAGGTGCACCCGGGGAGAGTGCAACCTCCATATCTCTGGACTCCTCATCTCCATCCCCCTGCAGTAGAGGCTGAGCAAGGGCCGCTACCCAATGCGGGTCCCCCTGTTGGGGAGGCTGAGCTAGGACCGCTACCCATTTCGGGTTGACCTTCCACACTCTCTCCGCCCCACCTTGTCCGCTGTCCTCACTATGCGACTCCGTTGCCTGGCGCTTCCGACTGTATACCTGAAGCGCTAAAGTATTGTCCTCCCCTTGTCGCCTGTCCTCCTGTCCCATACTCCTGGTGGTCATAGTCCTCATCCCCGTATACTCAACCATCGCCCCTGCAAAAATCTCCGTCGAAGACCCCTCGTTTTCCCCAGAGACGGGGGAAGGGTCTGCCTCCATCTCATCCTCCATCAAGCCCGCCTTGTCAACTACAGGGGTACTAACGACACCACCTGTCTCCTGCACTGCCTCCTCCGTCACCACCTCAGAAGCTCCTCCTCGCCTACAAGCACTCGGGAGATGCCCAAAGCAGACACACGCCGGACATCTGGGGGGAACCCACTCATACTCCACCTTCTGCATCAGGATCTGGCCAGTAGGGGTCCGGTACTTCAACTGCTCTGGCAGGTCCAGCCTAGCGTCAATCTCCACAAATACCCGAGCATACATCAATCTAGTCCTGAAGGCGGTGGCATCGTCCGCCTTAATCGTCTTGCCAATAAGGCTGGCAAGTCTCATAAGAAGGGGGACACTCCAGAAGCGAACCGGGAATTCAGGAAACCGAACCCACACAGGCACCGCATTCAGCACCTCCTTCTCACATCTCAAGTCAGGGGTCCATTGCTTCAGTATGATGAGACGTCCATCAAACGTCCATGGCCCTCCCTGGAGGATCCGAGCCACATCTTCTGCCATCCCAAATTTAACGAAGTAGAAGCCGTTCTCCTTGGAGAAGAACTCCATGCTACCCTTCGGCCTCCAGACTCTATCCGCATAACCGCGGATCTGCCCGTAGAAGGGCTTGCTCCCCAACACATATAACACTAAAGTATTCTCCCAAAATGCCGTCACCTTCGCCACTTCCTCAGCCGGAAAGTCGGCGCAGAGCTCACCCCCAACCGCCATAGGCGTAACATACTCCATCGATGCCGGAGTCTTAGCAACCCCCACCTTGCACGCATCTGCCCAGGACACAGGCCGCAGGCCCGAACTTCAAGGCAGGATCGTCGGGGCCGGTCGGGCACTCACGTTCGCAGCAGTCCCTCTCACCCCGATAACTGGGGCAGCCGCCCCTGTTGACCCCTTCGCTCGAGGCCTCCACGTAGTCCTGGCTTGTCCCTCCCGTTCCCCTGAGTGCGCCTGGCCCACCGTTGGTCCTGTTCTCCTGGCTATCCCTGACCTCCTGTCCGATCCCTGCGTAGAAGCTGAGCCCCTCCTAGTCTCAGAGATTTGCGATCGTTGCCCACCTCCTCGTCTTACCCTCCGATTTTGGACCGTAGTCCAAGCCCCCTCCTCACTCTGTCCATCCTCCGTTCCAGCCACCGTGTCCGTCGATTTCCTTTGAGCGGTGAACACCATAGGGGACCCCCCCAGAGCCGCCGCCGTCGATCCACCGGTCGAACCCGTGCTCGGTGGCCGAACCCCCAGAGCAACCGCCGTCCGCAGCCCTCCCCGGCCACCCCCCCACCTGGGGTGGGTCGCCGGGGTCCGTCCGCCCCCGGGGGGGGTTCACCGGACCCCCCCGACCGCCCCTCTGGCCGCCAGCAGGCGGCAGCACACGAGCAGCAGCAGTAAACAGATTTTTCGGCGGCCGGCCGCCGCCGCCCGCCTCCAGCCGGTCGCCGCCGGCCGCCGCCGCCACCCCCTTGCCCTTCCCCCGGTCCGGAGGTCGATTGGCCGCCTCCTCGCTTCGATTTGGTGATGCCCTAGCAGAGCTAGGGTTCGCTTCCGAAACCGTCATCATATATATATATATATATATATATATATATATATATATACACACACACACCAAGGATCTCTAGCTCAAGTGGTTAGAGTGAAGCATATCCTCCCCATAGGTTACGGGTTCGAGCAATGGGGGAAATACTTTAATTTTTTTGATGTTAGAATTAAAGTGAGGTGAGTGCGGTGCAGCCTGGAGGGGACGAGATGCGATCTGAATAGGTGCAGATGCGATGCGGTGTGATGCAAGTGCGATGCTGGTGGAGTAGGCCTTCGGGATATGATATGGCCTTCGGGCAGAATTTGTAAGGCCTTCTGGCTATGATTGTAGGCCTTCGGGTCAGAATAAAAATTACCTTCTTCCACAAATATATATATATATATATATATATATATATATATATATATATATAGAGAGAGAGAGAGAGAGAGAGAGAGAATAAAATGCCTTGTTCATTCGAGTGAGCATTAATCTTGCACCTTGTGCCTCAGGTAATAAAGGGTTGTAGTACCTTGAGTACGTCTTTGACTACACTGTACACACATATGTTGCATGAACATGTATAAAACACGATACAGACATGGTGACCAAATGAACATTTTTTGTGTCTTGGTGTATCCGGAGTGTCTAGTCGTGTCAAATATACACAACACCTTTTTTTGGGGTGTCCGTGCTTCCTAGATAGAATAGAAGTTTATGTTTTAATATAAAATGTGAGTTAAAAGGATATACGAAAAATCAACTTGTGAACTAGGCACAATATAAATCTAACCATAGACAACATGCCTCTACCAGTCAATAAAGTTGAATGAGGGAGGAAGGCCAGTAGATTACTATAAACAAGGAACATGATATCATCAAATTATAATAATCAAAATTGAAAAGACTAATACCAAATTATTCATTGCTTGCTTTGATTTCTTCTGAGCCGCAGCCTTTTTTGATGATTTATCAACCAAAAAGGCAAGTCCATCTGGTTGCTGGAAGAAGAAAAAAAAGTCAATGTATATTCCTATCAGAAAGTAATCATCCAAAAAACTGTAGCATTATAAGAACACAATGTTGTTACTCTAGGTAACCTTTAGAGAGATCACACAGGAAAACATCTCAAGGGAAATAGTGTTTAGCCTGCAGGCATATAGTATAAGACAAGATTATATGAATATCACAGGCATCTGTAATAAGCACCTCCTAGATAAATATTTGGTTGATGGCAGTACAACGAGACCATGAACTTATATGGACATTTTTCACAAGCACAGAGAATGACAGAAGAACTATATAATCGCATAGTTCATCTACCTTTGGGAAAAGGATCACGATGAGTCAGGACCATACACGTGTGAATAGTAGTAGAATGGAATGTTCAGATTTTGCCTAATACACCATCAGGGTCATGTTTTATTCTAGAACTCCGTACTTTTTCATACTGTATGGACATAATGTCGTCCACTGTAAGTTACCAGCCCAACATAACTCCAAAGATCCCAATTCTCAGTCCCGATAGCACATAGCTCCCAACTCTCCTCTGGTGCAATAGTAGCAAAATTCCTCATTTATGGTACTCTCGCTATTGGATAACTGATCCTTATTGCAAAAATGTCTTCTCAGTGACATCAACCACTCAACTAAGCCATAAGTAATTTTCTCAACCAAAAAATTTAAATAAGCATCCTTCTCTGCATTATCTTAGAACGCATTCCGGTTTACAGAGTCGTTCCATACTTCTATTTTTTTTATCAACTAGACTAAAATTTAGTTTTATTAGCCTATTTCTGGGTTGAAATCCACAAAACATCGACTTGTGAACCCTTTACTGGCATCATTAAATTCATGAGACCTAACACAACCTAAGGTTGGGTTTATGTTCAATCTAACTTAGGAATTAGGATACAAATTTTGGTTCACACCAAGATCATATTTTAAAAGTATCTTCCATGTTTCTATTCCCCTCAGGATTTAGATGTGGATCCTGTGCACTCAATTTGGTTATGCTTAGGAATCTCCTTTAGAGGGTGTGGCCTGGCGTGACAATAAGGCTTGTTGCTTGCCTCATGTAGGATGCATGTTCGAGTCATGGAAACGGTCTCTGCGTATACATGGGGGTTAGGCTACTTACATCTTGATCCTCCCCAAAACCTGCATAAGCGGGAGCCTCGGTGCACTGTTCTTAAAGGTGGTCTACGCGGCGGCCGCCTAGGCGGCGCCTGGCGGCTGCCCGATGCCCCCCTAGGCGCCCGCCTAGTCCCCCCGATGTCCGACGATGCATGTTTCTGGGTTTTATGGGCTTTTTTCTACAATTTTCAGTAGGTTTTTTGGATTTTTTTTTTTTTTGAACTGCCTAGATCTAGGTGGCCGCTAGGCGGCGGATGCCCGCACGACTAGTGCCTAACGCTTTTCACAACCTTGCCTCCGTGCTGGAACACCCTTTTTTATGCTTAGGAATCTCCTTTTAGGCTAGGATTCATTATCAATTAAATATTGATTTGCTTTTCTAATAGAATCGGGCCTTATTAGGCTTGGAGGTGGATGAGATTTGGCTAAGAATTGTGTGCTAACCATATTGGGATCAACAAATCAATTTTTACTTAAGTTGATCAAACCCAGCCCAATAAGGGTCAGCTTAGCTCCAACCGGCTAGGGAGCTTGCATCCTGTCCAGCCCTTTTCCTTCACTCTTGGTTGAATTGTTTGTTAAGTTCGTCTCAATGACATATGCCTTCTAAAGCTATATTGCATCATCGTCATCCACATTAATATGTAGCCTAGATAGTCACCTGTCTTATCCTCATGCCTATCTCTTCCACAATTAATGTAATCTTACACCCTTTTTATTCTTAATGCCTTTCGTGGTAAATACGCATGCTCTCAGTTATCATCAAACTAGTGGATAACCCGTGCCGCAATGGCACGAACACGAACCCGGCCTTCTCGACGTAGGCGTGCAGGCACCGGGCTAGCATCAGGGAGTTCCGGACGGAGACGCGGCCTCCGAACCCGGCCTTCTTGACGTAGGCGTACAGGCACCGGGCCAGCGCCAGGGACCCGAGCCCGACGGAGACGGACACGGCAAAGACCACGGTGGCAGCGTGGGGCCTCATGGAGACGAAGATGCGCAGGGCCGCGGGACGTCCGAGGGCGGCGAGGCCCGAGACAGCGGCGGTCCAGGAGACGACGTCCCTGTGCGGCATTCCGTCGAACACCCGCAGGGCGTGGTCGACGGAGTAGCGTCGGGAGTAGGCGGTGAACAGGACGGTCTGCACGAAGGGGTCGGGCCGGAATCCAAGGAGGAGGACGTGTGCATAGAGCGACCTGGTGGCGGCGGCGGCGGTGGTGTTGAGCAAGGAAGAGAAGGTGTGGAAGTCGAGAGAGACGTGGCGGCGGAACATTTGGGAGTAGATGGAGAGTGGGTCGGCGGAGATGGCGATGGCGGTGTTGAAGGAAAAGGGGTTGGGGTTGGTTATGGCGGAGAAGAGGAAGGCGACGAAGGAAGGGTCGGCGTCGGCGGCGCGGTGGAGGAGGCTGCTTGCGACGAAGGGGTTGCGGAAGAGGCCGGCGACGACGGCGTGGGCGAGGCTGGAGCGGAGGCGGCGGCGAGAGGGTCAGTGCAAGAGGAGCAGGAGGCGGAAGTGCCGTTGGAACAACCGGTTGCTCCGCACCCAACATGGGATCTCCTCCTTTCTTATAGAGAGGGCCAATTTAGTCCTTTCATCATCGTTGAACCAAAGCACATGGATCGGACCAAAAACCCACTATGCTTTATATTATAGATAAACATATTCTAAGAATCTTGTCTTAAGATTGAAACAAAACATAAATTTGCCAACCTTGAAATATCCTAAGACATTTATTTTTGTACGGTACGGAAATAAGAGGTAGATCATCATAAAGAGTAAAGATAGGGAGGGCGCTAAGCATAAGGGTTCCAATCCTTGATACTATTTGGTGTTGAGAAGAACAAAGTTGAAGAATGTGATCCATATGGACTCTATGGTAGTTAACTCCGTGCGAGAGGGGTTTGAAATGCATTTCCTAGTCAAACTTGGAGAAGTCTGTAAAGGATGAAATACACTTTGATACTTCATTTTGCCTTCATATCACCTGGTCCAACTATAGCAGTCAATGGTAACCTATAACCTGATCCAATTGTCAAATAATTACAGGGGTGGGATTTCAAATACACGTGAAATCTTTAGTGAGCACATGTTGAGGCTTTCATTTTAACTGTTATAGTCCTTCAATCTTTTATCCTGGTTGAATCATTTTGCAAGCCTTTCAAGGAATCTGATATTCAAGTTAATTCCTTGTCCAGCGATGGTTACAGAGGTATGAAGGGAAAACCAAGAAAAATGGTAGTGGTAATTTCCCTTTGTATCGAGAGAGAAGGGATCGGTCTCGTGCTATCCTTCTAATTTTGGTATGCCATTCTATTTATCAACCTCCTCCTGCAATCTTTCGACATCCATCTCTTACATTTTTCCCCTTCAATCCAATATCCCTCGACAGCCTAGATATTTACTTGAGATTGATCAATCCGTAATTCCACTATCAACGGATTAGGGAGTTTATATAAAGGCTATATATACCAGAGTTACATTTCCTATTTCCTTCATCCCGAGACCCCTTTTCCCTAAGATTTCCAGAAAAGACTGCATCAACAAAAAATGGTGCTCTAAATGTGGTTGCCAAAGCAGGCTGGGCAAAAGGTGAGCCATCTCTATTGTGACATGTCCTTCAGGACAGGACTAGGTGAGTACACCGCCTTTCGGCCTTAGACAGTCCCCCTCAATGCCTTAAAGGGCCTCCAAGACACCAGCCAGCAGACCAAGGCCCAACAGCCTAAAAACATCGACATGTTGATCCCTTCTAATATTGAGTTTCACATATTAAACCCCTACCCCAAAGGATCATGTTGTGATTTAGGTTTTAACAAATTACTTTCCCTCCCACCTCTTTTCCTACCTCCTCTTCCTTCGACAACAACAGTAGTAGTACACTAGTACTCCATCAACAATGGCGAACTTGTGAGGGGAATCCTCCAACATCCTCGTTTCTGATGCAGGTCATTGTCAAGTGGTGGCAGCTAGTCGCAACAATCCAATGCCATTGTCTTGGTGGTATTCTAACGGGGGAGGGGTCCTGACCTCGTCTTCATCTTCCTATAATAAGTATTCTTCATCCTCATCTTCTTTTTTCATACATCTTTTCCATCTCGCCCTCTGATACAAACAATGACGATAACACTCTATTCAACACTCTTCTTGTTTTACTTTTATTTTCAGTTATATATTTTTCTTGCGAGGCTTGGGCTCGAACCCAGGAGCTTCCCAATAACCCACAACAGCCCCAACTGTTGGCCCCCCTGGTGACCTTGTCTTATTTTACTTATTTTTCACTTTTGTATATGTTATACATATTTACATACCTTTAAACGAAATAGTTTGTAATTGCCAGCAACTTCGCCTCTTGCCTGTCTTCCAGGCAGCCCTCCAACACACATATTTTATGCTTTTTTACAAGTTGTAGTTTGGTTAGATAAGAAAACCAGTCTTCATCTCCGTTCTTTTTGAGCCAGATTCTTGTCATGGCAAGCCATACTTGTATCCTGATGACTCTGACCAAATTTAGCTCAGCTGACTCCATATCTTCTTCTGAGCTGGATTGCTGTCTTGGCAAGTTGGGCTTGTACTCCGGTGAGTTTGATCCAAATCCCTCGATCAAAGTCTTATCCATACCTGACAACGACACCCAACTGGCGTGTGCATGCAAGACAGTATGTTTAACCAAGATGGACAAATTGCACAAAATAGGATTGAATAGTAGCCAAGAAGTTTCTAAGCCTAGGGGCAGACCAAAAAAGAGCAAGGATTGAAGCAATAGTAAATGATATAATAGTTGGCACTATAAACTATATCGGTGTTAACAAACATTCGGTAGAACAATATATTTATGCAGCCAACCCCAAAAAATTGTTGTTGTTGAAGTCCCATGTTACTACCTCAGGTCTTGTCGGCCTAAACCCTTAGCGAGTACTCGAGCCCCCCTTAAGCCTGGTAATTGCTTCATTTCCTAAACCAACTTTCTTCACAAGTGAACACTTCATGCCAACCCCAAAATTTTGGTATAAAGGCTTTGTTGTTGCGTGCATTTCATAAGTAGATTTGACTCAAATCGTTATCATTCCTATCCTAGTAACTATTTGGTAACTATTTACTGGTCAAAAATGTGCAGACAATGATATAGTTTGTATTATAAAGTTTTTATCCTTAGCCCTTGGATGTTATCAATCTTTTAGCAAGAAGAGAGAGAGAGAGAGAGGAAAGTAAGAAATCGGCTCTTGGGTGTTCAAACTTCAAATCTCTTTATCCGCAATCAGCATATCTATGTGATATAAACCATATTTAGTTTATTAAAGTAACATATAACAAACACAAAACGTGTGCCTGAAAAGATCACAATACCAAGAACAGAACCTAGGCTAAAGATCACAACAGAAAACCTTTACCTGGAAAGGACAAGGGACAAGGGTTCCGAACAGATCCTCCTTTACATCATCCGAGTGCATTGAGTACAGAGGAGTTTTTAACCCTCTAGATGCAAGGTATTGCTCTGTTTCCTTTGGCAATGAGTAACCTTTGTACACACTTACTGAAGGATCACATACCTAATAAGAGAAGCCGAAGAAATCTAAATAAATTCTAGCAAGATCCAGGAATTGACTGTTACATCTAAGTAATGAACAAAGCATGTCATCAGGCATAACAAAAAGACACATATTTGCAGTTCAATACATTTTATTCACTAATGTGATAAGAAATAGTCCTTCAGAATTCAGACTAAACATACTCTTTAATTGCAATCCGCTGCGTTGAGATTGTTTCTATAACCTAACAGATTTGTCTTCCATAAATAGGCACTAAGTTTTAATTTTTAAATATACATTATTGAAATGATCAGCTAAATCTTATTGTAAGGCGAGTATAACAAAACGTGCACAGATATTCACTTATAACTCACCACCGCCATCTATCCACATCATAATTCATGTTTGCAATTACCACATCGCACATCACCGAAAACGACAGTGACAAAACATTGGCATGGCACAAATGGATGCAATTTCACTAAAGAGCATCTTTCACTGGAGCTTGAAATGGTTTTGTTCTTCATAGAAAATAAAAACTTAAGCATTTTTCTCAATAGGACCATGCCTAAGGTGCTTGTGTCTACCTCTTATTCAGGTAATCTTCAGCTTCTTCATGTTTGTATTTCATCTACTGCTTTACAACATCCAAATTATTACTAATGTTAATAAATTTTATCCAGATGTATAAGGAAAACCATGAAGGATAGGACACAAGCAAAGGAAACAAAACACATTTAGGTAATTATTTGTACATAATTTTAGTTCCATTTAATCCTCAGTAGCTTTTTGGATAATTTTGGAAATATGGGGGAAAAAACAACAAGAGGAGACTACCTTGAATGAATCTACGCGTGTTATGTTTCTATAATTTCTTTCCAATTACATATATTGCATCTCCTTCAGTGAACTAAGAATGATAAATTTTTCTCTTTTCTTTCTAATGGCATTGTATAGGTAAACCTGTTAATGGATTGGGTTTGGGTTAAAGATACCCGGGCTCGGGCTCGGGTTCGGATTAAAATATTTGAACCGATCAAAAATTGGATTGGGCTCGGGTTCATGTGTCGGGTTACCCAAAGAACATGAAACCCGACATATATATATACACACACACAATGTTTCATGCTTCTTAAATAAATAGTTTAAACCTTAAATTTCTCTACCCAAAATCATCAACTCCTTATCCTAAATCTCATTTCAGTTTGTATTTTGTAATGGTTGAAGCCTGATTGCTATTTGATTATGTGTTTAATATTAATCTTGTTTAAAATTTCAAATATCATATTATAACCCGATGGACCCCACCCAACTCGAGCCCATCCTCCGGGCTCGGTCTTGGGCTTCATATGTTGAATCCGAGGTCAGGTTGGGCTTGGTATTGGGCTAGGCTTATGATTCATCGGGTTGAACTCAAAACCGACGTAACCCGCCTGAGTTGAACCTTTACCTAGAATAGTTTGCATCAATTTTCTTCCATTTTGTTTTTTCTTTCAAATTTGGTCTGTGATCTCACATAATATGCTCATAATTAAGACAGATTCCAATATTCCTGTTAGTTACAACTATTTAGCCTAATATACAATAGGTAAGTATCAGCAATAACATTATCAACTTATTAAGTATGTGTCTTTTTTGTGCAATCAACACACATCATAAATTGCACTTAATTCCTGAAAGTGCATGAATTTTTTATATAATTGATCTTATGGTTTCCTTGACATTTAGCACTGGCATAATCAGTTATTCCCAATGAAAATTTTCGAAGAAAACAGAAAAAATAGAAACTCTGAAGCAAAATATAGAATATAAATATTCTAGCACGATTCATTGTTCCATAGTGATATATAACAACATAACATCTTAAACTACCCAAAACATTATGTCAAATATTCTCATATCATAAAGTTACAAAATTTGAGTCTTTAGCATCAAATTGTCTAATTTTGGGTTATGAAATGAAACCTTTACATCCATTATACATGCAGCAGAAAGGCCGAAGTTAATAGATGTTGCCCGAGTCGCCATCATGGAAATTTATGTTTTTAAATAGAGCTGTCATGAAAATGTTACAACAGAACGAAGATGTTGTGAAATCAACATTTTGACTTTCAAGTTATATCATCCATATGTTTATTTCTGCAATTTGGTTTTTTTTCTCCCCCCAAAGAAATAAGAAATCTGCTTCCAAACATTTTAATTTTCTCTTCTCCCTATGTGTACATGGACTTCAGGTAAAGTATGCATAAAAGAATGGCAAAAGGTAATATTGAATTTCAAAAGTTTCAAGAACAAAAAGTTCACAAGCAAATAACTTAAAATGTCATATACTAATTCCAAGGAAAAAAAACTGAAGAATCCATGGGAAGTAGGAAACCAATAAAGGTACAGGTATTACCAAAGAGCTAACTTGAGCTTGACAATCACTCAAGCTTTTGTAAATGCCAACGATATCCCCCTTTCGGACAACGTAGAATGCATTACTAGCATCCTCCATTGTTGGCTTAGGTTTCACCATGGGCGACCGAGAAGCATGTGCTCGTACAGTAGAGAAGTACTGAACAGGAAATCTGGTCAAGATAAAATCTAAGCTAGTCGCTCTAAAGCTAGCACGGCATATGCCTCTTCTCCATGCTATACTGGAAAAGCCGTAAAAAGAACCCCCCATGATGCCATGACTACTCCTTGAAAGTATAGCTGCAGAAGATATGTACGAAATGCATATCATCATAGAGTTTTCCACTTGCTACAAAGTTCAGATGGGGGAATTTGAGTATTAGAATCAATAGCATGCACAGCACAAATTAATCCATAGGCTTTCATACATTTACTTCAGGTGAATATGTTGTACTAACAAAGGGGCTTAATTAATTGAGAATTTGAGATATGGTGCTTAAATATAACGATGTGGAATTTTGTAATAACTTATCCTATGTCAGAAACATTTGTATTTTATTTTGATGCTGATCTTAGCAAGCACGACAAGAAATAATATCTAGAGCAGGACCGTCAAAATTTACCTACAATGTCTCATGAGTTTAAACGGTAACGAAACATCTGAATTCCTTGAACTATATTTAGGAGTGTCAATAACCCGGCACCCTATATAATGCAGATTTGGAATTTGAATGACATAAAATTAGAAGAGGACTGCAGGATGACATTTAGGAGTGTCAATAATGGCACTCTATATAATTCTCGATATAAATTTGATTGGTTGCTGCATGAAATTATTACATTCCCAAATCCGTTTAGCTTAGTGCTTAAATGTTTCTCACCTCTTCATGGCACGTATCTCATGTTGTTTAGCTTCTACATATATTTGCGCATATAAAAAAAATAACTTCTTCGAGATCATAGTCCTATTAATGGTAAGAGAAATACTAATAGAATCATAGTGTTCTTCTGCTGAGCAATCTAAATATACAATGCTCACCCCTCATCAACACTATGGAGTTTTGGTGCAGTTGCAGAGACTTTACCATCCAATCTCTCCGCAACGCATTTTAAGCAGATTTAACAGATAATTATAAAATGGGTCTTCGACATTACAATTCTAAATGTACTAAAAGGCTAAAACTAACATCAAACAAATTCTGCACAACAACAACAAATATTTTTGTAAAAAAACAATAATCTAAAAATTCAGCAAGAAAAAATATATTCTAAAACAACCAAGTTGGAGATGATTCCAGTTTAATTTGTTGGCCGATTTTGAAAATCTCTGAAGAAGGCATTACACAGGAAAAGAAAAGAGTATTCTGAAAGAAAGAGAGAAAAAAAAAAAAATCAAATTACACAACAAAGAACCTGATGAGAACAAATTATACAGGGGGAAAAAAATCTAATTCGGAAACAAATTTTGCAAAAATAAGAAGAAGAAAAAAAAAGGTTTGTAAGATTTGGGGGGAGAGAGAGAGAGAGAGAGCTTGCCTCTGGGCTTGGCGGCGAGGTCGGCAGCGCCGGTCAGAAGGGGAGAGAGGGGGAGAGAGAAAGAATGAGCGACCGATCGGGGGTCCGGGTGGTGAGGAGATATTTAGTTGGGTCTAAATTGTAGGGTTTTAGAGACAAATGTTAAAGACAATAGAAAAAGGCAAATGTTAAATGTCACCCCTTTTTTACTAAGGACAACCATCCTACTAAGGGCAAACTGACCTCTTTTTTTTTTTACTAAAGACAACCAAAATTGAACAAGATTACTAAGGACAACCCCCTCGGCAGCGTCGGCCCGGCCGAGCACCCTCCTGTCGCTTTCCCGAGGTCCACAACCTCATCCTCATTCACAACCTCCTCGCTAAGCACCCCTCCCTCCGCCTGGAACTTACAGAGTCGGTGGAAAGACCTCCATGGACGGCGCCGAGCTTCTCCTCCACCTTTGGAGGATCGACGAGCTCGTCGCTGTCCTCCTCCGCATTCGCGTGGAGCTTACGACCTGGAAGAAGAAAATAGGGGGTCAAAGTGACGAATCTTTCCATAAACCCTAGATCTGGACCAGGAAACCCTAGATTTTTTACGAACTCACCATGATCGGAAAGGTTGGAGAGGAGGATGACGAGGAGGAGAATGGAAGGGAGAGCCCACTTCCTCATGGCTGAGAAATTTCTTTTTCCTCCGTCTCCCTCCCCATGGCGAGGACTGCAGGCCAACCTGCAGTCCTGTCTTCACTTTGGACTGCATGTTAGCCCTGCAGTCACTGTAGGTTTAGAAAAAAAAAAACTTCTGCCAATCGAGGACTGCAGACAAGCACTGCAGTCATGTCTTCACTTTGGACTGCAAGCAAGCCCTGCAGTCCTCGATTGACATAAGCGGGGTGGCCCTTAGTGTTTTCAAAATGATAAACTTGTAAATTTTTTAAAATTTTAAGTTGGTGGTCCTTAGTAAAAAGGGGTGGCATTTAACATTTGCCTAGAAAAATGATTAGGGGTCAATACAGTCAAATGTATATTAAGGATTACTAAAACAAATGTCCGGTCAAAATTTTGATAATCCTACATATACATACAACTATCAGAATTTTGATAGTCCTAGGACTGCCAAAAGTTGTTATCCATTGTAATTCTTATAGTATCATTAACATTTACTTTTTTAAAACCCTAAAAAATATGTGACCTGCTTTCAAAATCTAATAATACGCCTCCCTTGGTTCGCTGTAATGTAATCTTAATCGTAATAGAATTAAATTAAAAAAAAATAATTTGATTCTATTACAATTACATTGCAGTGAATCAAACGGGACAAGAAATATTTGATAAGTTGTTGTTACCAAATAGTTTGTAAAATTACTTCTTTTTTAATACAAAAGCAATTATGATAAGCAATCTCGTACTTAGTCTAAAACGATTTTTTAATAAAAACAAATGATTATTTAGTGTGGCAAGGCTTGTGTGCACGAAAGTGGAAACGGAAGCTACCACCTAACATTTTGTTTAATGGTTATACTTTGATCCAAGTAGCATGGAACACGTGGAATATAGTGAAGTAGTTTAGTTCGAAAAATGTACAAAGAGCCCACTATTGAAATTGAAACTAAAAGACATTAGTTGTGAGGGGGAGATTTTTTTTTTTAAGGATGTTCGGCATAACGTACGAGACTTTGTGCACACTACATCGCATGCCATTTGGGCTCCTGTCCGTAATTTTCATACACACATCCACCTCTCCCGCGATTCGATTCCGAGACCGTCCGCCTAGCCAGAGAGGTTATACCTCTCATCACTGACCACAAGAGCCACTTGAGTTGGGTAGGGAAAATTTTGTTGAAAGATGTCAATATAACTTGTCTTCTAACAAAGGAGAATCACGATATGTTGGTCTTTCCAGATGAATGCAAGGAGATCCAAAAACATAGCTGACACAATAAGATCAAAGAACAGTAGGGACCTCGTCATAACGTATCCTAATGGAAACATCTCACAAACCACAGCTGATCGCCCTATCAAGATATAAAGTAGCCAATGATGCTGCAGGCTTTCTTGGAAGACTTTAAGAAAAGCGAATCAAGTAAAATATTATACCTGCCAAAAATGTTGAAGCCTACACTTCATGCAATAATGTAAAAGAGCAACAGAAAAAATTCCCAAACACATCAAACATGATAGAAAACAATTGCAGCAGCATCTCTAGTGATTTATTTTCTCAAGAGAACAATATTTCCCATATATACATCCTATTGTGTATATAGTACATTGGAAAATTTTATTGAAAATTGAGGAAGAAACTATCTATCATCTTTAAAGTGAAAAAAGAAGGAAATCTAATAGAGTTGCTCCATTCAAAACTTAAACAACACATGAACATATGGGATGACAATAACAACAGAAAGATACAAAGTCTAAATTGTAAAACCTTTTCCTAACATCTCCTGAAGGGCTGCCCATAAACTGTACATGCAAAGAAAACAAAAACAATGAGCAGTGCACAGAATTTGAACTGCGTCACAGTTCACAGCTGCTGATCAAGATATGCATCTCTTGGGGACTTGTCTCCACTTCCCATGATTCCTGAAACACCATGAACCAAATTATTCTTCAGCCATGAGGTGCTACGGGTCAACCAACCAGCATTTTCTGGTAGCTGTTCTTCAAGCTGGTTCTTGCTTTCCTCTGCTATTAATATGTCAAGCCATCTTTTTGCCATGTAATCCTTGACCGCCTCGACCCCTTGGTTAACAATCTCCATTGGCGGAACAGTCAATGGGTTCTGCTCCAAGTTAAGCTTAGTAAGATTATCCAAACGGTAAAATGTATCAGGCAGGGCATGGATCTGATTGTTGCTGAGGTCAAGTTCCCTGAGATTCATCAGATCACCAAAGGTAGGAGGAAGCTCTTTCAAGTCACTGAAGTTGCTGCTCAGATTTACTCTCTCAAGATTTGACAGGTTTCCTATAGCATAGGGCAGTCCACGGAGTTCATTGAAGTGCGCATCCAAAATACGCAAAGATCTCATCTCACAAACAGATGTTGGGATAGATCGAAGCTTATTAAGGTGGACCAACAGCTTCTGCAGATTCACTAGCTCATGCCCAATGTCCGTTGGCAGATAAGCAAGATCGTTGTAGCTTGCATCTAGCTCCACAAGGGATCTGGTTTTGGAAGAAGAAAAAATTATGATTGAACTATGCTGATAACAAAATTCGTCAGCTCAGAGTGAGCAAAGCAATTTCAGGGACGAGAGTACCTGCACTTTGAGATGCTATCAGGCAATGCCTTGAGTTTGTTACCAGAAGCATCTAGGATTTTCAGATTAAGCAGAAACCCAATGGAATCAGGTAACGATACTAAAAGGTTGGAAGAAAGGCGAAGCTCCTGTAGATTTTCCAGCCCAGCTATTGCATCTGGAATGACCTGTACACAATATGAGATTCAGCAAGAAAACAAGGTTAGTGTTATCAAACCTTTTTCCTCAGTGATAACAATCCTAACCAACATTATATATATATATATTTTTTCCTAACCAACATTATATATATATATATATATATATATATATATATATATATATATATATTCTTCAGTGATATCAATCCTAACCAACATCAATAGGAAGACTTTGACTACCATATCTCGGTCCTGTGTAGCAGTAATCAATTGCCTTATTAAGCAGAAATAAAAAGGAGAATGGGGAATAGTACTATATTAAGTAACAGCAATGAATTCTTAGACCAGGATATGGTTTTTGTTAGTGCCACAGAGGACATGGTCGTTAAAGAGATGAATGGAAGAAAAAGGATTCATACAAACAACCCCAAAAAATTTGGATCAAAGCTTTTTTGTTGTTGCATTGAATTGTTAGACCATATCATCACATTGAAAATGATCTAGCATACCAGAACATAAAAACTAAAATATAATACAGAAGAACTCCAGTTAGTGTAAATCACTCAAGCAAAGATTTTCACGCAACAGCATGAGATGGCGAGCTGGCAAGCGATATAAGTAAAGCTAAAAGAAGAGAAACTGGTGATGTGCCTATCAATAAGCTTAAATATATGAGAGCAATATTGTCTGCAAGAGACCAGTCAATTGCTCTAGGCCTTTGGCCTTCGAGGTGGGTGGCTCAAACTACCAATGTAACTAGTCTCATTATAGTGAAACTACAAATCTCCTCGTCTTCAAACTCTTGCAACCTTAATTCTATTAAGGCAGAACTTGACCAAACATAACCCAGTCTAAGACCCCGAACCGTAAACTGGTTCCGGGCTCCCAGCACTAAAAACATTTGTTATTCAAACTAACTGAATTGTTTCAACGCAACAAACACGACTTAATTATAACAGGGAGATAAGAGCCTACCAAATGTGGGTATAAAGTATAAACGAAGCAGATATAGCTGATCCTGTATTTGCATTCGTGCCCCATAGCAGGTAAAAATACAAACACGTACGCATGATACTAACCGGATACTACTAAATAATACCATGAATACAAAGGAATTAAGCTCAATGTGTAGTTTTCAAGCAATCAGATACTATGTGATTCAGATAACTCAATATAAGAGTAGACAACTGTCTGCATCCATATATTAAGCGGATGGATAGGGAATATCCATATTTTTCAGAAATCAGACAGGATCATGTTCACTGTATCATTTACTCCCTACCACCAACCACACCTGCCTTTCAACCTTGGAAGCATGAAAACTTTGAAAATCAATGCCGTTTTTGTGTTGCATCTTGCGAACTCGTATCAAACATGACACATACATTCCAAAATACCCTAGGACACACCAAAATCAATCATGTGTGCACGTCGCAATGTGCACATTCAACATAGCCTCCCCCGGATTACTAGAGACTCACAATATTCACCGGTGAACTCACAATATCTGCAAGATCTTTAATCATATTTAATAATAGCATGTAAGTAACAAATTAACAAGAACACGACGAACCATTTTCCCATGGAACAAGGATTAGAAGGTTCTGTTGGAGTTGTTGCTTGTGGAGCAACCCACATGTGATTCAATAAAGTGATCTTTTCTTTTAGTCTCACATTGGAAAGGAGAGTCATTCTCCTTTGTATATATTGCTTTACCCTCCTTAGTGGGTAAGTGGATTTTGTAGGGGATGGGCTAACTCTCATCCAACCCGCGAGCGGGTGCACGATTTAATGTGCGTTGTTGACGCGTTTATTAGTCGTGCACTTAGCACTTTACACGCTTACGCGCCGCGAATCAGACCAAGGATATAAAGGCAATTTCCTAACTCCTTTTTAATTTGTATCTTTTTTATTTGAATCAGTTTGGTTAGTTGTTGGTCTTCCGCGGACCCACTCTCACGTAATCACGTTACGGCGGGATTAGTAGGAAGGGATTACGTGAGATATATCCTGGTTCGTACCCAGAGATCTGAGATCAAGCGATCGATTTTCTTTCTGTCTCAAAAATTCCAATCGCGCAGAGAGGAAAAAAAACCACCGCAACCAGAACCTCAAATCCACCAGAAACTCATACCTCGCCCATCTTCTCTTACAGGCAAGGGCTGTGATCGATCGCTGGGATCGCTACCAGGTTCACAGTGTCACGAGTTATTGGATTCGTTGTATCTCATAAATAGATCGTCGAAACTTGTTGCACTGTTCGTGAGAGGGCAAAATTCTATTCTAAGTACATCGTTGTAACGTGCCTCGAATCCTTACTTTTAGTTCTTGTTCTTATTTTTTGCGACTTCCAATTTGCATGCTTTAGGAATTTTATCAACATTCTTAGAATATTTTTTTCTCTTGTCATTTTTTGAGTTCCTAATAGCATGATGACTACCCTAGTTGTAGATGAAATACCTAACAACATTCATAACTCCTCCAAACCGGAGAAGTTTGACGTCCAGAACTTTAAACGGTAGCACCGCAGGATAACCTACTGGTTGACCTGCCTTATACAATCTAAGGTTCTCAAAGAACTAGAAACACTATCTGATCTACACGAACCTGCTAAGACCTATGAATTAGAATCCTATAATAAAACAAATTTTATCTGCACGAATAAATTCTTAGTTGCATGTTTGACACGTTATACGACATCCATTGCACAACTGTCACGTCCAGAGAGCTTTGGGAAGCTCTCCACAAAAAGTACTCCAATGAAGGAACATGTTCTGAGATATGCATAGTAGACAGGCTCTTAGAATTCAAAATGATTGACGAAAAGTATGTTGTTTACCAGACTAATTCCCTGCAAACTATCATTACACGAGATGTCTCAGAAAGACATGTCATTTACTGAAAAATTATTGATTAATGCATTTATTAATAAACTGTCTCCTTCCTGGAAAGCTTTTGGTTTAAAACTTAAACACAATAAGGAACCCATGTTCTTAGACGACCAGTTCGTATCTCTCCGCCGCATTGAGGAAGAAAGTAGAACTAGGGATAAGGAAGCGCTAAGCACAGAATTCGAGACAAAGTTATGCATTGTTGAATCCAAGAAAAAACATAAGGGCCAACCCTATCAACAGAGGAACAACCCCCATAACAGTAACCTTGCAAAGAAACGGTTCGTTAAAGATAATAGGACAAAACGAAAATGTTACAATTGCGGTAAGACTGGCTACTTTGCTAGGCAATGCCGCAACAGGAAGAAGGGTCAGGAATTTCAGAATCATAATCGTCGAGTTCCTGCAGACGCTCCTGTTATTCCTCAGGCTCATGTTGTCATAGCCGAGACCGAATCTATCGGTACCGATGATCAGAGGTTTGTAACTGTATATTCTGTTTTGAGGTCTCGTATCAGCCAACTGGTCGATGGGCTGATACAGGGAAAAATGTTCATGTATGCCCTAGTATTGATTCTTTTTCCTCTTACCGACAGGTTGAGGAAGGTAAAGCAGTAACTATGAAAAACTCGAGTGCTGCTAAAGTGCTTGGAAATGGAAGAGTGAACCTCAAGTTGTCTTTGGACAAGATTCTCCCTTTGCATAATGTGCAGCATGTGCCGGATGTCAAAAAAAAACATAATTTATGGTTATTTGTAAGCATGGTTACAAACTTGTATTTCAGTCCGATCGAGTTATAATCTCCCTAAACGGTAATTTTATTGGAAAATGCTATGTTTGTGGGAGTCTGTTTAAACTTTCTGTTGAAATACCTTGTAGCACTTTAAAGTCCAGTTTAAATAATATTGTCTCTATCAACTTCTGTTTCAAATGCATATCTTATAATATTTATAGTTGTGATGTTTGGCATGGTCATTTGGGACATGTTAATTTTAATTCTTTGAAGAGGATAAATACTTTGCAATTAATTTCTAAGATTGACATTAGCAGGATTAAAAAATGTGAGGTATGTACACAAGCCAAACAGCCTAGAAAATCCTTTCATTCCCTTGAAAAGAGTTCTCAGCTTTTGGAGCTGATTCACAGCGATATTTGTGAATTGAACAGTATTATTACTCGTAACGGTAAACGTTATTTCATCATTTTTATATATGATTATTCAAAATACTGCCATGTTTTTTTTGCTTAGAACTAAAGATGAAGCTTTCAGTAAGTTTGTATCTTTTAAAGATGGAGTTGAAAATCAGCTTAGAAAGAACATTAAAATTCCTAGGTCTAATCGTGGGGGTGAATACACCTCTACTGAATTTGATTCATTTTATGAAATGCGTGGTATTATACATGAAGTAACTTTCCCTTATGCTCCTCAACAAAATTGGGTTGTAGAAAGTTAAAATAGGACTCTTCTTGACATGATTAATGTCATATTGGGTAGCTCTGGTTTATCTGATAACTTGTGGAGAAGTATTACTTTCTGCATGTCATATTCTTAATAAAGTTTCTTTTAAAAAGACTGATAAAATCCTTTATGAACTATAGAATGACAGAAAATCATCTTTGAAATATTTTAAAGTGTGGAGGTGCCTTACTAAAGTTTCTGCCCCTCCTACTAAGAAAAGGAAATTGAGACTCAAGACTATAAATTGTATATTTTTGGGTTATGCCCAAAATAGCATTGCTTATAGATTTCTTGTAATTAAAAGTGAGGTTAATGATATTGATACAAACACTATTATGGAATCTAGGGATGCTACTTTCTTTGAAATATTTTTCCATTAAAAAATAGAACTCCTAGATCTTCTATATCTACACAAGGTCATGTTGCAACCTCTAGTTCAAAAGTCAAAACCAAAGGATAACACCCTAGTAAAGCCTAGGAGGAGTCAAAGAACCATAAGAGAACCAACCCTAGGTGAAGGTTTCTTTACTTGCCATGTTGAAGAGGACCCTATCTCTTATCAAGGGGATATGTCCTCTGTAGATTCCTCGTTTTGTAAAGAAGGCATAAACAGTGAAATAGATTCCATTTTGTCAAATATAACTTAAGATTTGGTTAACCTTCCTGTAGGTTACAAACCAATAGGTTGCAAATAAATTTTTAGGAAGAAGTTAAGACCTGATGGATCTATTGAGCAATTCAAAGCAAGGTCAGTAGCTAAAGGATTCAAACAGAGGAAATAGGTAGATTTTTTTACACTTAGTGTCCAGTTACTAGAAATGCTACAATTAGAATGTTAATTGCTATTGCATCAGTTCATAAACTGTTTATTCATCAAATGGATGTAAAACTGATTTTCTGAATGGAGATTTACAGGAAGAGATTTATATGGAACAACCTAACTGAAAGGTTTGTTGTTCAAGGCAAGAACTTAAGGTATGCAAATTAATTAAATTCCTTTATCGGCTGAAACAAGCGCCAAAGCAATGACATGATAAATTTGATAAGGTAATTCTATCTTACGGTTTTGCTATTAATGATTCTGATATATATATATATATATATAGCAAAATTGTTGGTAACTCCTATGTAATATTATGCTTGTATGTTGATGACATTCTTATTTTTGGTACCGACGTGGATATTATTTACAATGTCAAATCATTTCTATCTCAAAACTTGGATATGAAAAATTTAGGACCTGCTGATATAATTTTAGGACTTAAATTAAGTCATACTTATGAGAAAATTGGTATCTCAATATATAGAAAAGGTCCTAAAAAGATTTAACTATTTTGATTCTAAACTTGTAAGCATTCCATATGATGCATGTAGCATGTTGAAGAAGAATAAAGGAGACAGTATGACTCAGCTAAAGTATTCTCAGCAAATCGGATGCTTGAACTATATTGCTAACTGTACCAGACCTGATATTTCCTACGCAGCAGGAAAACGTAGTAAGTACACTAGCAATCCAAATAGTTGACACTAGACTGCCTTAGAAAGGGTAATAAATACCTTAAGGGCATCCCATGGATTATTCTATGTAGGATACCCATCTGTTAGAGGATGGATATACTAATGCAAACCGGATCTCTGATACAGATGAGACCAAAGCCACAAGTGGATATGTATTCACATTGGGAGGAACGACGTCGCTTAGAACTCTACTAGGGAGACTTGTATTTCTAGATCCACTATGGAGGCAGAGTTCATAGCTCTTGACCTCACCAGTGAGGAAGCAAACTGGCTCAAGAATCTGGTAACAAATATTTCTCTGTAGAGCCTACTAGTTTTTGCTATCCAGTTATAATAAAAAATCCAGACATATACGTCTGAGGTACAATCGGGTGAAGCAATTGCTTTCCAATGGGGTAATTGCAATTGACTTCGTGAGGTCAAAGAACAATATAGCAGATTCTCTAACTAAAGGTCTCTCAAAAAGATTAGTGTTGGAGACGGTAAAAGGAATGGGTTGAAGCCCATAGATTGAGTCACCTCAAAGGCAACCCAACTTTCAATTGGAAGAACCAAAAAAAGGTTCAATGTGTAATAACAAAATGGATGTGTGATTGTAAACACTATATGATTGTAATTGTAATGAACCATTCATCTACTATATAGTGTTGATCTGCAATAAATAAGAGAGTGATTACAAAATCTTAATGAAGCTGTGGCTTATAAAGTAGGATATATAAATTGCAGAATACCCAGAAAGATTCACCTATTTGAGACCGATTTCATGGGAACTTGAGCTGTTCTCTAGAGCTCTCAAGAAACCGAAATAAGCACATGGCCGAAAAGTACATAATTGTTGATACGATCAAATGCCTACAATGTGTATGTGTGTATGTTGAATATGTACAAACAAGATCATAAGTTCAAGACTTATGTCACTTTGGGTTTGTATAGATGAAGTATACAAATTAAGGGGAGGTTCAAGTCCGGAAGACACCTTCCTCTGATAAACGATGTGATTACCCATATCTTGTTCTCTTTCCTATAATTCTATCGCTCTATATCTTTCATTGTCCCTTTATTGAATAATGTAGGAGATTGTTGAAGTTGTTGCTTGGGGAGCAACCTACATGTGATTCAATAAAATGCTCTTTTCTTTTAGTCCCATATTGGAAAGGAGAAGTCATTCTCCTTTGCATATATTGCTTTACCCTCATTAGTGGGTAAGTGAATTTTGTGGGAGATGGATTAAATCCCATCTAACCCGCGAGCGGGTACGTGATTTAATGCGTGTTGTTCACGTGTTTATTAGTCGCACACTTAGCACTTAGCACGCTTACGTGCCGCGGATTGGACCAGGGGTATAAATGTAATTTTCTAACTCCTTTTTTTGTTTCTTTTTATTTGAATCAGTCTGGTCAGTTGTTGGTCTTCCGCGGACCTGTTCTCACGTAATCACGTTACAACGGGATTAGAGGGAAGGGATTACGTGAGATATATCTTGGATCGTATCCAGAGATTTGAGATCAAGCAATCGGTTTTCTTTTTCTCTCTCGAAAAATTCCAATCGCGTAGAGAAAGAAAAAAAAAACCGCAACCAGAACCTCAAATCCTCCAGAAACTCATACTACGTCTATCTTCTCTTTCGGGCAAGGGCTGTGATCGATTGTTGAGCTCGTCGCCCGATGCACGGTGTCACGAGCCATTGGATTCGTTGTATCCTGGAAATGGATCATCGGAACCTGTTGCATTGTTTGTGAGGGGGCAAAACTATATTATAAGGACAACATTGTAACGTGCCTCGAATCCTTACTTTTAATTCATGTTCTTAGTTTCTGCGACTCCCAATTTGCATGCTTTAGTAATTTTACCAACAGGTTCCTTGATAAAGAGTATAGGTGGGAGCCATAGATGTAACCTAGGAAGCAAGGAAACTCCAAAAATCGGTGCAAGGGGACATTGGGGAAATACTTGTGAAGCAATTTTCTTCTCTCGACGTAACCCTACACAGACACTCAAAAATACACTAGGACAAACAAAATAGGTACTGTGTCCAAGTCGCCATTTCCATATTCAACCAATTCAATCAAAAAATAAGGCATAAAAGGAAGGAGACATATACCTCGAGCAGATTACTTGACAGGTCGAGGGAAACCAGCCCCCTCATCCTCCCGAATGCCTCCGGCAAGAACTTGAGCTGCCGTCCCGACAGCTCCACCTTCTCCATCCCCTTCCCCGTCGCCTCCTCCCTCAAGATCGCGATCACCTCTTCGTTCGCCTCCTCTGCCACCTCCTTCCCCTTGTCATTCCCTTCCTCCTTCCCGTGCCGCTCGTACATCCTCACCAGCCGCTCCTCCGCCTCCCTGAGCAGTCTCCCGTATGCCTCGTGCATCTCGTCCAGCTGGAGCACGGCGGCGTGCCTCGCCCTCTCCTTCTCGGCTGCCGCCCTCGCGTTCCTCTCCGCCTCCGCCTGTTCCGCGCGCCAGGCCGCAACGTCGGCCCCGTCGGGGCGCGGGGAGCGGACGATGTCCTGGAGGCCGGCGGAGAGGTTCTCGTCAAGGGAGGATATGGCGGAGCGGGCGCGGTCGACGGACTCGTGGTGGGGGCGGTCGCCGAGGGCGTGGAGGACGGAGCGGGCCTGGGCGACGGCGGAGACGGCGGGGGCCATGGAGGCCAGGAGATCCGGGTGGGCCAGGTGGGGCATGACCTCGACGAGTTCTTGGCTGCGGTTTCGGTGGAGCTGGGGTTGCTGCTCGATGTCATAGGGATCTTGGGGTTGTGGATTAGGGTTAACGTTGAGGCGGGACATGACATAGGAGAGAATGGGAAAGGAGTTAGGGTTTGGATCCATTTTCTTGGATGAGGAGGTGGAGGAAGAAGAGAAGGATGGATACACACCCCCAACACTTACTTAGCACATTATATTTAAAAAAAATCATATTCTACCCTTGCTGAGCACACCCATATTCTGCGATGAGCATGACAAATACTAGTCGAACGGGCAATGGTCCGTTCGACAAATATTTGTCGAACATGTCTTCTTCTGTTCGATAAATACGGGTCGAACATGTCTTCTTCTGTTCGACAAACACTGGTCGAACATGTTCTAATCGAACATGCCATCTTATGTTCGACATATGTTGGTCGAACGTACACACTATAGTTCGACTATCGTGGGTCGAACATTCCTCTGTGAGGTCGACAAACCAGGGGCAAACCTACCCGTGAATACACCGAAATTGTTTTCAATTTTTTTTTTTGTTTCAACAACAGTTTATGGGATCGACCGTCGGGGATCGGGGAGCGGGAGGAGGAGGAGGAGGAGGAGGAGGCGGGTGGGGGGGGGGGGGGGGTCGGCGGAGCGGGGGGGGGGGGGGGGAGGGGAGGGGAGCAGGGGGATGGTCGGCGGAGGGGGGGAGGGTCGGAGGAGGAGGCGGGTCGGGGGAGGAGGAGGAGGATCGGCGGAGGGGGGGGGGGGGGGGAGGGGAGGGGGGGGGAGCATGGGGTGTGCTCAGCAAGGGTAGAATAGGATTTTTTTTTTTTAAATGGGATGTGCTAAGTAAGTTTGGGGTGTGTATAGCCGACCCTGTAAATTGAACATCAGTTGATATTGTGAGAAATGTGAGAGATATTAGTACTGTGGGTAGTACTGTTGTAGAACAAATTATGGGATACTAGTATATATATACGTGCAATTAACTTAATTTATATGTATTTGAAAAGAGCAAAAAAAAAAAATTCAAGTTATCTTTTAATTAACTTTTTATATACTTAAAAAGAGCAAAAGATAAAACTAATTAATATATTGAAATACCAAAAGCTAGATATTGTAAGTACCTAACCACCCTAGAATTTTTTTTTTATTAGAATAGACATGCAAGGATATTTTTGGAAAAAAAGTTCCACGGTGAAGTCTAACTTTTGGCATTATATAGTACTAATCTACATGCACGTACTTTACACATATTTTAATTAGAATATCATAAGATCAGTTATCATCTTTTCGTATTTTTCAGGTGATTATTAATGTGTGTATTTTCTTTTTACAATGCCAAGAGATTCGAAGTATAAATTTTGTTTTTTTTAAATTTTCTATTGAGAATAATAATATTTGGAAAGTGGTAAAAATAGAAAAGTTTATTACCATTGGAACATAAAAAGTTGTATGAAAAAAGAAAACTTGCATGCAAATTTTATTGTCTTGACTCTTAAACATAAATGACATATAAGTTGACATAATAACATCATTTTTATAAAATACTCAATGGTATTTTAGAATTTCAAAATTTTCACCAATAAATTATTTCTATTACATAGTAGAATAGAAAATAGATTTAGTTTTAGAGTATCACGTATACATGGGTATTCGGTTTTTGGGCCTCGAAATTGATAGAGATTAGAGCTTGGGTCAATAAATAAATAAATTATTTTGTGTAGAATAAATTATTGTGGTGTTTTTAGTTTGATATTTAGTTTTGAATAATTCTATAGAGACTCACTTTTATTGACATACTTTATTGACACACTTATGTGGCAGATGATTTGGCATTCCATGTCATCCGAGTTAATTAATTATTATTTTGGTATGTCCAATTTTGTATGTATGGAATGTTTTCAATCTTTGGCATGTGTTGCAATTTTGTATGGCCAATTAATAGCCATTGTAGAACCCTAGAGGGGGTGAATAGGAAAATAAAAATAACTTGATCACAAGAAGCAATATATGACAAATAAAAAGAGAGAGTAAGAAGATCAAATACAAGATGTATCCTGGTATCCTCGCTTGAGGCAATCCAGTCCCGGAACTCTCTCCGGCTTAAATCCACTATTTAATAAAATAGTACACACGAGTTTGGATCCGAATAACTCGCCAACTTCAACACGAGTTTGGATCCGAAGAACTCGCCAACTTCAACACACGAGTTTTCTTACGAAGGCTCGCCAACTTCAAAGAAATGAGAAGAGAACTTGTTGATCTTCTAACACTTGAAGATCGAAAATTACAACTCTTAATAACTCTAGCACTTTGTGAGAGGATGAAAATTAAAGCTTGGTAGAGTATTAATGGTGGAGCTCTTGGTAGTTTGGAAAATTTATGGCAAGAGTTGGTGAAAGCTTCAAGAGAGAGAAGGCTTTCATTTATAGAGAAATCAAGAGTAGGTAGCATTTAATGCTCATGGATACAGCCTGACCGGCATACCGTCGGTATGCACCGGCATACCGTCGGTATACCGATCGAACAGTCGGTATACCGATCGAACAGTAACGGTCATATTAATATCCGTTGGGAGCATTTAATGCTGCCATTAATGCAGTCTAAGCCATTCAAAAATTAAATTTCGTAAGCCGGTATACCGTCGGTATGCCGCGGTATACCGATGTGTGTCACAGAACGTTTTTGTAATAAACAAAATGGTATACCGTCGGTATGCCGGAGCATACCGTCGGTATGCCGAAGTTTTGTCACAGAAAGTTCTATAGCTCACAAAACGGTATGTCGTCGGTATGCCCGAGTATACCGTCGGTATTCCGACGATTATCACAGAACGTTTTTTAGGCAAACAAAATGGTATACCGTCGGTATGCCGGAGCATACCGTCGGTATTCCGATGTTTTGTCACATAACGTTTTTGTGGTCCACAAAACGGTATACCGCCGGTATGCCGGAGCATACCGTCGGTATGCCGTCATTTCTCACAGAAGGTTTTGTGGACAATAAAACGGTATACCGCCGGTATGCCGGAGCATACCGTCGGTATGCCGTCATTTCTCACAGAAGGTTTTGTGGACAATAAAACGGTATACCGCCGGTATGCCGGAGCATACCGCCGGTATGCCGATCTATAAGATATTGATTTTTGACTTTAAGAAGAGAAAGCTTTTAGTATGTCATCCAACCTTAAGTGTTTACAGAAAGACCTAAACCTTGTACAGACTCGAAATTATGCAGTGTAGGAAGCCGTCTATGCAAGGAGCGTCGGTCTTTACTTCAGTCTTCAAGGCTATGGATGGAAAACTTGAATGGACAGACTTTATGTAGTAGAGCTTCTGAAATGATATCAATCTGAAAACAGAGAAAACTAAACTACGAAGATGCTGTTAATATTATCAAAATAAATGTGCCAACAATCTCCCCCATTTTGATAATTGACAAAATAGAGAGATAGCATTTTCAGGGAGTGACTCCCCCGTAGGTAGACAACTCCCCCTCAATACGTTTTCTCCCCCTTTGTCACTTAGTCATAGATGGGGGAAAAATAATAAAAAATAGCATAAATATGGAGCACAATATCATAGACAAAAGCATGTATTGATAGATAAAAGTTGGAAATTGAATACATGCCAGACACCCATAACATACTACATAAGACCGAGGTAAAAACTCTCTCCTACGAGAGTTAGCAAGACAATAAAAAGACAGTTAACAAGTCCCCGTAGGACGCAAACAACAAGTAACAACCAACCACTGGTCCCCGAAGGACCTCAAAAGACAGAAAAAGACACAGACACAAACAAACTAAAACAACCATTTATTCGACACCACCATCAAAAGGAAGCAACCCCTGCTCGTCAGCCGGATCATCCCCACCATCCTGAGCCTGGTGGAAAGCGCCAAAAGGATCAATGCCGTCAGGGTACATGAAACCGTAGGCATTGGGATCGAAAAAGCGGGAGGCCTGGTACATTGGATCCTGAAGATTCAGATCCAGAAATGCATCCCGGTCCTGAAGGGTGCGCTGAATAAAATAGGCCTGGTCATGGAAGCGGGATTAGATCAGAGTGCCAAGGCCACGAGTGTTGGCCCGCATCTGCTCCTCTGCCTGAGCCATACGCATATCGAAATGCTGCTGAGTCAGCGGCATGTAGCGGCCGGAGGCAGGAGGAGTAGAGGCGGGTGCAGCAGGAGCAGAAGCTGGCGGATCTTGGGAGGAGGAGGCACGGGATGTGGAGGCACCACCGACAGAGCGAGAAATAGCAAGGAAGGATGGGACGCCGTCCGAGTAGCATTAGGAGAGGTCGACTTGCTTTGCTTCCAAGATGAGAGTGATGAAGGAGCCATAATAGAGATTCTGTTCCCCGCGGGCAGGACGCCGAAGAAAGCATGGAGAAGAGTCTTGGAGAAGAAGAAAGGCTTCCTCGAGTACAAGTAGTACATGCACACCAGGGCGTCACCAGTGATGGCGTCATAGTTGCCGCCCTTGGGATAGAGAGTGTGGCACACGATCCTATGGAGCTCGTAATAGAACGGCTCCAGTTGGGCGAAAAGAGCCGGGATATTAGGAGGGTTAGGGCCCTTGCAAATAATAGCACAGAATTCGTCAAAGGAAACCGACGCCGAAGAATGAAGAGCAGCCAAGCCCGGTAGAGCCTCTCCTCTGTCCGGGACGCCAAGAATGCTAGAGAGGTCACGAGCCGTCAGGCGAAAGTGACGATCGTTGACCATCGTCTCAATGGCACCGTTCTCCATGTCCGGGACCATGTTGCAGTAGAAGAGAAGAACGGCGGTGGGGTAGACAGGCACCTGACACCGAAGAAGGAAAGACAGTCCAGCCGCCTCGAAGAGAGAAACATGGCCGGGAAAGAGATTCCAATTGATGGCGTGGCCTTTGTAGACATTATGGTGCACGAAGTGTTGAAACCAAGATTCGGCAGCCAAGGGAGAGGTGAAGACCCGCTGATCGTAGCCATGGAGGAGAGCCACCGGGGTGAAGGGATTCGAAGCGATGGAGGAGGAACGAGCACGCTTGGGGGCAGCCATTGGGAGAAAAAAATAGTGGGAGAGGGAAGTAGGGTTTTGGAGAGTATTTGAGAAGTGGAGGAGAAGGAAGAAGAAAATAGGGTTTTTAAGGAGATGTTGGGAAGGGAAAGGGTGGTTAATGTGGAACGGTTATAGAGAGGAAGTGGAGAGGTTTGTGGGTTAGAAATGATGATAGTGGAGATAAAGTAGGAGTAAAAGGGAAGATGAAAAGATGGGTAGTTAATGTTGATGGGAAGTTAAGATATGGGGAAGAGGAGAGGAGGAAGTGGGTAATAAAGAGGGAAGTGATGGATGTGAAGGGTATTAATGAGGAGAAGAAGGGAGTTGAAGAGAGGTGGGCCCGAGCTGGATTTGACACAGCAGTCCGCCGCGCACCGGTATACCGTCGGTATGCCGACGTATGCCGACGGTATACCGATTTTTGGCACATAACAGAATTTTGAACCAAAATCGGCATGCCGTCGGTATACCGTAGTATACCGTCGGTGTGCCGGCCGAGAAGAACTTATGAGTCAAAATTTAAAATGCCCAATTCTTGGCAAAGAAAAACGAAGCGATCCTCCGGGAGCGGTTTGGTGAAAATATCGGCTAACTAATAAGTAGTGTCAATAAATTCAAGACTAATATCCCCTTTTTGTTGATGGTCACGAAGAAAATGGTGTCTAATTTCAATGTGCTTCGTACGTGAGTGACAAATCGGGTTTTCGTGAGATTAATTGAGCTAGTGGTATCACATTTAATAGGGGTGCAAGTATGAGAAATGCCATAATCTATGAGTGTTTGTGACATCCAAAGAATTTGTGCACAACAGCAATCGGCCGTAATATACTCGTCCTCAGTGGTTGAAAGAGCAACAGAATTTTGTTTCTTACTAAACCACGATACCAAGGATCTACCAAGGAATTGACATGTGCCGCTAGTGCTGTTTCGGTCAATCTTGCATCCGGTAAAATCTGCATCCGAGAAGCCGTGAAGCTCAAAGGATGAAGATTTCGGATACCAAAGGCCCATGTTCACGGTGCCTTTGAGATACCGAAAAATACACTTTACGGCACATAAGTGCGATTCCTTTGGATTTGCTTGATATCGTGCACAAAGACAAACACTAAACATGATATCAGGACGGCTAGCAGTTAGATAAAGTAAACTACCAATCATACCTCGATACTTACGAATGTCAACCGATGTGCCATCTTCATCATTGTCAAGCTTTGTCGTTGTTGCCATAGGAGTCCTCATTGATTTGGATGAGTCAAGTTCGAAACGCTTGAGGAGATCCTTTGTATATTTTGCTTGATTGATGAAGGTCCCTTTGGGTCCTTGTTTGATTTGTAAGCCCAAAAAGAATGATAGTTCACCCATCATGCTCATTTCAAATTCTTTCTGCATAACTTTAGCAAATTCTACACAAAGTGTATTGTTAGTAGAACAAAAAATAATGTCATTGACATAAATTTGAACCAATAAAAGAGTGCCACTATGGGATTTAATAAAAAGTGTTGTGTCGACTTTACCCTTAGAAAATTGTGTGAAACAAGAAATGAGCTAAGGCGCTCATACCAAGCACGGGGAGCTTGTTTGAGGCCATAAAGGGCTTTGTGGAGTTTGAACACGTGATTAGGAAATTGAAAATCTTCAAAGCCAGGAGGTTGTTTTACATAAACTTCCTCTTTAATAATACCATTTAGAAAAGCACTCTTAACATCCATTTGAAAGAGTTTAAAATCATTAAAGCAAGCAAAAGCACATAGCATACGAATGGATTCAAGACGAGCAACCGGAGCATACGTTTCATCGTAGTCAATGCCTTCATCTTGTTATAGCCTTGAGCAACCAATCGGGCTTTGTTACGAGTCACTAACCCATCTTCATTAAGTTTATTCTGAAACACCCATTTAGTTCCAATAATAGGGTAATTGCTAGGTTTTGGGACAAGTTCCCAAACCTTGTTTTGCTCAAATTGATTTAGCTCTTCTTGCATCGCTATCATCCAAAATTCATCAAGAAAGGCATCATTAACATTTTTAGTCTCTATTTGAGAGATAAAAGCCACGTTTGCACAAAGATCACGAGTGGAGGATCTAGTGCTAACACTTGAAGAAGGATCCCCAATGATAAGTTTCTTAAGATGATTGGTGACAAATCTCCATTCTTTTTGAAGATCCTTTTGAGGAGGCTCGAGAGGTGGAGACTCTTTTGTTGGAGGAGTCACAACTTTATTGTTAGATGAAGAAGGACGATCTCCAATAGAGGAGTTCTCCAAACCAAACATGATGTCATCAATATCATCGGAAGAAGAGAATGTAGAAGAGTTAAGTTCATTAAAAGAGACATTGATTGACTCTTCGACAACAAGACTTATTTTATTAAAAACACGAAAACCTTTCCTATGAATAGAGTATCCAAGGAATATTCCTTCATAGGCTTTTTCTTCAAACTTGCCTAGGTTATCCTTGGTATTCAAAATAAAACAATTACAACCAAAAACTTTAAAATATTCAATAGAGGAAATTTTGTCAAACCAAAGCTCATAAGGAGTCTTCTTATAAATAGGTCTAATCAAGACCCTATTTATAACATGACATGCCGTATTAACGGCTTTCGCCCAAAAATATTGGGGGAGCTTATATTGGTTTAACATAACCCGGGCCATATTGCCAAGGGTTCTATTCTTTCTCTCCACAACACCATTTTGTAGAGGAGTTCGTGGACAAGCAAAATCATGTCCAAAACCATTCTTTTCACAAAATCTTTTGAAATTGACATTTTTAAATTCTCCTCCATGATCACTTCTAATCTTGTTAATAGAAAAACCTTTCTCATTTTGAACACGTTTACAAAAAGCAACAAATTCACGAAAAGTATCACTTTTACAAGCAAAAAAAATAACCCAAGTAAATCTCAAAAAATCATCAACCAAAACAAAAGCATAAAGCTTGCCTCCAAGACTAGCAACTCTACTAGGACCAAAAAGATCCATATGAATAAGTTGAAGAGGTCTAGAGGTACTCACAGAGTTGATGGATTTGAAGGATGACTTTGTCAACTTACTCTTCTCGCATTCTTCACACACCATATCCTTTTTGAATGGGATACTTGGGAGTCCTCTTACGAGCTTCTTGGTAGCAAGACGAGAAATGGTATCCATGTTGGCATGACCGAGTCTCATGTGCCAAAGCCAACTATCATCGTTCTTAGCAACTAAGCACCTGTCATTGTTAGTGTCTTCGACAAGATATAAAACATAGATATTATTTTCTCTAATGCCTTCATAAACGATAGATCCACTTGAACTATCGGTAATGAAACATTTGAGCTTAACAAACTTGATATCATAACCATTATCGGTAAGATGACTAATACTAAAAAGATTGTGTTTAAGATTAGTAACAAGACACACATTCTTAATACAAGGAAAAAGAGGGGAACCGATATTACCATTTCCTATAATGTGACCTTTAAGATTGTTACCAAAGGAGACGTGTCCTTCATTCTTCATCGATAGCGTTGTAAATAATGAAGCATCCCCGGTCATGTGCCGTGAACAACCGCTATCGAGAATCCACTTGCTTCTAGCATGAGAAGGACTCTTCATCTACAACATAAGTTGAAGATGAACATTTTGGTACCCATGATCGTATGGGTCCTTGAGTGTTAGTCTTAGAAATCCACTTAAAAACTTTCTTATCCACTAGTTTCCTTGTATGACAATAATTGGTCGTATGTCCAAGCAAGCCACAGTAGTTGCAGATCATAGAGGATTTAGAAGAATATGTGTGAGTATCATACATATGTGAATTTCTAGTGCGAGGAGTTCTATCATTAGTATTATGATGATGATAATAAAAAGCATGATGCGAAGTGTTTTTCTTAACAACAGGTCATTTCCTTGTGTTAGAGAAGGACTTGTATGTAGTGTTCATGTAAGAAGTATGCCTAGCATTGTGATGAGTGTGGAGGTGTCTTGGAGTATGCATGTGAGAAGTGTTCTTATTATCAAGTTTCTTACTCTGTACAAGAAGATCATTATACTTAATAGAAGTATCATATTCTCTCCTATTAGCATCTTGAACCTTATGCATAGCAAATTCATAAGCCTTTCTCATGGATTGAATCTCATCATCCTTCTTCTTGATGGTGACAAGGGATTCTTGAAACTTGAGACGCAAAGACTCTATTTCATCCATGTCAGAGGCAGGAGATTTCTCCTTTACATCAATAATGATGCTTGAGAGTCTCTCTACTTCAAGTTGAAGAGTGTAAACCCCCTAAATTTCTACTATGATTTTTTTATTTTGTATTTATTTTTATTCCGTATCTGCACGTCGCATACGAGTTCTTATTGTGGTATTTGCGTAGCATACGGATTTGCGTTTCGTAAATACTCGACGAGTGCGAATATGTGTCGAGGTACATATGTTCGAAAAATATTTTTATTATAAATTTATTTTAATAGGAAGGTACATGTTCAAATTAAGGTGATAAATATTTTTATTTGTATTTTTTTATTCGTCGTTTAAAAACAAATAGTAATTTAAAAATTCTGGTTATATGAAACGTTTCCAAATATTTTGCGAAATGTGAAATTTGTTTATTAATAAATTTTGGTATTTATTAAAAGCTAGATTATGATTTAATATTTAAGTATTTATCATAATTTTCGAAATTAATTATTACTGTATTTATTTAATTATGAAAATAATATTTGAGATTATGTTAAATTTAATATTTGATTAAATATGGTAAATTAAATTACAAAAGATTTTATTGACTTTATTTAAAATATTTTAAGTTAAGTATAGAATTTATTTAGTTTGGATTTGATTTGGATTTAACTAGTTTTAAATTAATGGTTTGAAATAATGTTTCTAAAAAAAAATGTTCTCGAATTTTTTATTTGAAATATAAAATATGTTTTTATTATTTTTGGTCTTCTAAAAATTGGTTTAAAAAAAAAAGCGATAAAAGGATTTTTCTGTCTATTTATTTTTAAATAACGATTTGGATTTATAAAAGTAAGTTTTATAATATTTAATGACATCGAGTATTATTTTGATATGTTAATCAGTTATTTGATTATATTTGAATTTATTTAAATTATCTTGATGGTTATCAACTATACTTTAAATTATGTTGATAATGTAAATATTGTTTAAAATACATCCGATGACTAATTGGAGCATTACAATTTGTCTAATCTAGATTTGAAATGTTATTTGATTAAATGATTTATTTATTATTTGATTTAAATTATTTTGATAAATATTAGATATTATTTTAAAGTTATTATGTTGAGTTTGATTTGGATTTGGATTCATATGATTTGAATTATTTGATAATATAGAATAATACTTAAAGTTATTATGGTGATCATTTAAAGGTTTGCAATCAAATTGATTTGTTTTTTTAAATAATTTATTTGATTTAAATTTATGGAAAGATTTATCCATTAGAAATTCTTATCCTATTGGAATCATATCTAGCATTAATTAGATCATTTTTTATTTAAATCAAATCCTATCTAATTTAGGAGATAAATCTGAAATAAATATCTATATAAACCCAATACATCCCCCTTCTATCAGCCATAATTCGAAATTATTTTGAGTCCAATAGAAACTCTAAAATTCGTCATTAGAATTCAGCCCCACTTTTTAGCAGCAAGAGCAACTTGGAACGACGATATCTCCTAGCTCCGAACTCCGTTTCGCCTCCAGTTTTTTTTAAAAGAAGCGTATCGAGGTATGGTTTCCAAAAACATATTTTAATAGACAAAATTCATTCTGTAGATTTCTACAAAACTGTTTGAGTATCTAGTGTCCCAAAAATAAACGTGTTTCAGTATTTTTGCGATTTCGGGAGATTCCGGAAACAAAAATGCGATCCGTTTAGTTTTTCAGAAAGCTAATACGAAAACCTATACCATATCCTAACTTCAGAATTTATTAAATAAATGTAATAGGTGCAGTATTAATTATAATGAGATAATAGACTATTTTCAGCATCTGAAGTTGTTCCTGCACCTTCCTCTTTGTGCGCTGTTGTTGATTCGTCGCCAGGACATCATCTTACCTCACTCGAACATCAGGCAAGACACCTTGTCTTTACTGTTTAAATTCTTGCTCAATATCATGTATGCTTTTTTTTATGTTGTTCTTTCAAAATTATATATATATATGTAAATTATTATATTTTATGCAATTGGCTTAGAGTTAAGGGACCACCGTAGGTTTAGTGCATCTCATAAAACTGTCACGATGTGCCACGAATTATGTGTGAGTTGTGAGTCACATATAGATGCGGACTTGCGTGCTGACTGATCATTGGCGCGTACAGGCCGTGCGTTAGGATATAACTGCTAATAGATTTGTGTAGAAGACTTGGCAGTTATTAAGGATTAAACAGTGTCGTGGAGTCGACACATGTATAGTATCATTGGGGGGGAGGGGACAGTTAGTAGCGTAGGGGCTACATTTTATTTTTACACACATTTTGGGCCGAGGGTGACTCTCATGAGCACTACCTTCTGCCCAGGTCGATAGCGTCTCGGATGAGCGCTACTTGCTGGCCACTCTCTATTACTTGCTTGCGTGAATCCGTTACAGCCCCTGCGTAGAACGTTGTCCTCAAAGTGCATATCACCTAGAATGGGTAGGAACCTTTACTCATGCATACTTTTCTGTTGAGCTTATTTATTCAAGTTTATCGGCATGATATTATGTGTCTTGTTACGTCCCTCTGAGGACCTGGTTTTTCTCCAGGCGTATGCTTTCGTGATTTCTTGCAGGTGCTCTAGCTAAGGCCATTCCTTCCTTCGCGATGATTATTTTTGGACTCGTCATTTGCTTTACTCGACCAATCACTTTCTTTGTATATTTCTTCTCTATTTAAATTAGTTGGTAGTGGACCTTGTCTCCGTCCAACGATTGAATACATGACAAACTCAAAGTTGCTTTTATATTATTATTTATCTTTGTGGATGAGATTTAGTGTCTTGGCTTTCTACATTTATAGCTTATGTATATATACAAGTCGTATATTTACTCGTATGTATACAGCTGGCATGATACGTATCTAGTCCCAATTATTTTGGGACTGGGGCGTTACATGCTTTTGTGGTGGCCCATACAGGTCTAGTTTGCTGTTTCGGTTACATGACTGTACCAAACGGACCTGCAATATAGGATTAGAGTTTAGGGTCTCATCCACCTACTTGACATCTTTTCTTGACTTCAAATTTCGAACTCTCGTTCCACCTCCTTGATTTGCATCTTGCTTGACTCCTTCTACCGTAAATTCTTAGTTTCGTGTTTAATAAGATGACTACACTAGTATATGCCATAGGTTAAACACATGGCTAGATGGATTGCATTGACAATTAATATGCATAGAGATTTTATTTGAGTTATAAAGGCATTTATTTTCTTAGAAATATGATCTTAAGGATTAGTTAATTCCAAGTTGGGTAGTAGCATATTTTTCGCTTTCAAATGATAGTTGGAATTTTATTTTGCTATTACATGGTGGTGTACACAAGAGAATAGCTAGATCGAGAAAACAAATTTATGATTTATGATTTTTTGCAAATTGTGAAATAGACTATGATTTATTGGGATATAAAACTGATTTGGAAAACATCTTTAAATTGTGACATATGATTTACGATTAAGTTCAAGTTTGGATTGAATATGTTAAAGTTTATCTCGAATTTATTAAAAGTGCTTTAAATTATAAGTTATAATTTTATAACGACTAGAGAATATAAAGGGTTTATGAATTACGGTTTATTAGAGAGCTTGGGGTTTTAAATTGATTCTACGATTTACGAATTATAAGTATTTAATTTTGATCTTGAAGAGATAATGGTAAAAAATTTCGTTTGAAATATTTTTGGAAGATATGAAATCGACTTTGAAGGAAAAATTTAAATATTTAAAATTTGCTCATATGATCTATGATATATAAAGTTATTTAGATTTCGAGTTTAAAGCCTTGATTATGGATATTTTAAATTTTGGTGAAAAAAAAGATGATGAATTTATTTATTCGCTTTGCGAATTACGAGAATTGTTCGAGATTGACTAGAGATTTAAAATTTTGATTAAAGTTGACAGTCTAAGATAATTGAAATTTTGGCGAAGTATCTTGAAAATTTTATTGAGAAATTACGAGGAACTTAAAATTTTAGATTAGATCATATATTGGTGAAGGACCAAGAAACAAGTAAGGTCACCCTAGTGAGATAGAAGTATTCCACATTAGATTGCCATGCCACATATGACTATGATATTGCATATACACAAGTATAGTTAGTCATCGACCGAACCAATGAACATATCTTTGACTTACTCGACCTTACCTCAAATCTAGATCATTATTTGTGACCATCTACTTGTTTGAAACTAAGAAATGATTAGAGTCGTTCCCTTGACCATACCCTTATCTATGAGACTATTTCTCTCTAGAAACTATGCCTCTAACTTATCTTAGCTTGATCTACGAGATTTTCTAAATTATCATTATTTCGTGCTTTATCCTTTTATTTTTTTTGAGTATTAATTAATACCTTATGAAAACCCACTTTCTATTTTGATCATTTGGTGTTCCCGATCGTGACTTTGATATTTGGAGCACAACACTAGATTTTTCCTACCCACCAATTTTACATGCAAGACCTAGACGAGCTCACCTTCATGTAGGTATATCATGTTCCACTAAAACACGTCCCCTTGTACTCTGTTTTTATGGTACGACTTTCGGACCATAAAGACTCAACGATAACCTATACCATGGTGTCACCCTCATTTTCCGTATTTCGTATTTATACTCGTATCTGGATTTTGGCATGTATTTTTATTTTTCTCAACTTGTGGAATTTTGGTATTTCTCGTATTCTTGGGTTTTGTCATGGCTCGGTTTTAATTGGTTTGGGTTGGTTTGGTTTGGTTTAGTGTATTGGAACACCTTAACCTATGCTCCACCCTCAACACACCACATCCCACCCTCTTTAAAACTCCACCAACCTTTCTCTCTCCTCATAAACTACCATTTATTTCTTCTTCTCCTTCCTCATCACAACACTCTTCTCCTTCCTCTACACAACACCCATCCATAGGCAAGTGCACCTTGCCACCACATGAGAACCCTCTTTTATTTGTCCATTTGCTAGTTTAGGACATGGTGATCAACATTAGAACTTGGTATTTTGTGATTTGGAGTCTCCATTGTTCTAGATCTAAGTTTTCTCCATTTTTGGTTTTGCATGGTTTTGATCTATTTAAGTTGGATTTTTATGGGTTTTGATGTTTCCATGTGGAAGAGAGTTCAATTCCACCCTGGTTAGGACTTTGGAAATCCGAATTTGGAGTTCGGATGGCCAAGTTGTGATGCTTTGAAGTTTTGGAGCCATGGGAGCTTCTTCTCAGCCATGGAGAAGAAGACCCCTTCCCTGCATGCGTGTTTTTACGCGTACGCAGCTCTCCTGCGTGCGTGACTTTTTGCGTACGCAGCTCTCTTGCGTGCGTGACTTTTCGCGTATGCAGCTCTCCTGCGTGCGTGACTTTTCGCGTACGCAGCTCTCTTGCGTGTGTGACTTTTCGCGTACGCAGCTCTCCTGCGTGCGTGACTTTTCGCGTACGCAGCTCTCTTGCGTGCGTGACTTTTCGCGTACGCAGCTCTCCTGCGTGCGCGACTTTTTGCGTACACAGCTCTCTTGCGTGCGTGACTTTTGAACGTACGCTGCTCTCTTGCGTGCATGACTTTTCGCGTACGCAGCTCTCATGCGTGCGTGACTTTTCGCGTACGCAGCTCTCCTGCATGCGTGACTTTTTGCGTACGCAGCTCTCTTGCGTGCGTGACTTTTGTTCGTACGCAGCTCATGCATGCGTGACTTTTTTTCGTACGCAGCTCATGCGTGCGTGACTTTTGAACGTACGCAGCTCTCCTGCGTGCGTGACTTTTGAGCGTACGTAGCTCTCATGCGTGCGTGACTTTTTGAGCGTACGCAGCTCCCCTGCGTGCGTGCTCTTGTGCGTACGCTGCTCCCCTGACCCCTTGCTTAACCCAGTGGCTCTTGGAGTTTTGGTCTTATTTCTTTAAGCTTGGCTCTTCTATAGCCCTGTATATTGATATTTTATTAGATGTTTTACGCCCATTTTATATCCTTACGCCTTTTGTCATGAACTTGACTTTACTTAATATGTTTGGAATGACTATTGTACATGGCATGGTATGGCAAGGAACTAGCATAACACGACAGTGACCCGTAGTGGTGCACTCCTGACATTACCAACCTGACACGATAGTGGCCCGTCGTGGCGTACTCCTGACAAGTACCCTGACATGATTTATCTTGATGCTGTTGCGACGGCTAACTTAACCTGACTTGCCTTGACACCGTGGGTAGTTCTTTCTTGCTTGCTTGATAAATCCACTTGTCCTGTCTTGCATAATGTCTAGGATGGGACTCCTGAGTACCACGGTCAGGAGTACCTACTAAAATGGATTAAGGTTAATAACTAGAATAACACAGTAGTCATGAAGAGATGACACAGCTACAGGCAATCACGTTACCTGGGCGCTCTTGGGATCTGTAGCCTGCCGTCGAGTAGGGCACATTTCTAGCACACCGTCGCGTGTTGCACCCTCTAAGTCACCTAAGGGTACATGCGTTCCTGGACGATGTACCCACCTGAATTCAACCCCTAATTTTCGACCTGGGTAACCTGGATGGTCTGCAGGGCTTGTGGCTGTGGACTCATCTCATTGCATCTTGTTAGTAATTAGGCCTGTGATAACCCTAGTTAGTTAAAGTAGTAAGCCGTAGTTTCTGCTTGGCCGTGATTGATTGAATGAGGCATAACCAGTCTAGCCATGTCTTGATTCAGTACAAGATTGCTCCCTGTCTTGATTTCTTGCATTATTATCTTGCCGATAAATGGTGGAAAACCAAGTTCTGTTCAGATGAAGGGTTACAACCCCGGTCCTTGTTTGGTTTACGGGTTGTAACCTGGCTGTCAGAATAGTTCCATGGTTATCTCGTCGTATATCATCCTGACATGTTTTCGTAAATTCTAGTTTTAAATATTAGATTTTCTTGTGCTAATTGCTGGCTTTTGTTCTTATTTCGTGGCCCCTTGTGGCACTTGCTCTTTCTGGGGTTGACCCAGCTGGTTTTGTGTGGCCAGATTTTGGAGCAGCTCCCGAGGATCTACCAAGCTTCCAGCCCAATGGTGGCGACTAGAAGGAACCCGGGCTACGAGTGGGTTTTCTATTTTGTTTCGCTCACTCTATTGTAAAACTATTCTTTTGAGGCGTTTAGCCGACGAGCACATGTTAGCTCGATGCACTTTACTTACTGTCTGCCTACGGGCTGTAAACATGATTAACAAATCCTAGGGTTGATCATGTATGACTTAACTCTTGCTAGTCCTAACATTTTGTAATGACTAGCTTCATGATCAGCTGAATATGTGATATTTGGGACGCCTTATTATTGTATATTTAATGATCATATATCTTGCGACCTTACTTACTTGCTTGTGATTGAGACATTAGGCTTGTTCATGACCATAAGAGACTGTTGGCTTGTAGTAAACCCTCATGTTTCTAGACAGCCGTGACCGAATATTGAGGTGGTCTTCCATTTCAATATACGTAGCTGGCTATGTCTGCCCCCGCTCTCCAGGATTCTGGTTCTGGGGCGTGACATGGTTTAAGTGGTGGCCCATGCAGGTCTTGTCAATCAAGAAATGTGAGGATTTACCGAATAGATGTCTCAATCAGTATTCGCCCTTGATCTCCGCCCGTATTTTCAAATTCCTGAAATTCTTGCCCTGATTACATGCTTGTATCGTTGATCTGTCCTGGCCCTTCCTTATTGTTTCCCTGTGTCGTCTTCCTCAGCGGCACTGTACCTGACCCTGTCGATCAGCAAGGAGGAGCACCTCCCGTGGACCAGCAGAAACCTGGAGATCAAGTCCAGCATTCCGGGGTAGCCTCCAGAGTGATACCTACTGGAGGAGAGTCACCAGTTCGGCCCGTCCAGCCCGCAGAGCCCGATGATGGTACCTTAGTAGGCCTCATCAGAACCTTGATAGCTTTCCTGGATCGTCGAAGCGACGCCTTGCACCAGACAGTTCAAGATGCTTTGACCCGAGGCGGATATCCAGGGAACCAGGCGGCTAACAGCTTCAAGCGATTGAACCCTCCTTTCTTCGACGGCAGCGAGGATGCGATTGCCGCGGATGCATGGCTTCAGGATACCGAGGTGATTCTGGAAGCAGCTAGGACACCCGAGAATGAGAAGGTGGCGGTGGTACGCCTGCAGTTGTTGGACTTGGCTCGCAGTTGGTGGGCGGCACAAGCCATGGGATTAGTGGCACCCATTGCTTGGGCAGTGTTTAGAGAGAGATTCTAGACGAAGTACTTCGATGCTGTGGCTCGGTACGACCTGCAGACCAGATTTACCAACTTGAAGCAAGGAGGCAGAATAGTCGACAGTTATGCATCGGAGTTTTCTAGACTCAGTAGGTTTGCCCCCACCTTGGTGGCGACCGAGTTTGATAGGGCCCAGCGGTTCCAGCAGGGACTACATTTGGAGATCTTGTTGGCGGTTGAGCAGTTCGAGCACCAGACGTTCGATGCAGTCTTGAGATCAGCTAGGAGGCATGAGTACACCTCCCAGAGGATCGTGGATAGGACCGGAGGTAGGAAACGGTCCCACAGTCAGATGCACCAATCATCAGCTCCAGCCCCGGCAGCTAGGGGATTGACCATTGGAACTCCAAGGCGGGCGGCCCCAGTAACGTCGGTTCAGCATTCGACCCCGACGTACCCGCAACAGCAGAAGTAGAAGCAGACTTCCGTAATGGGATGTTCACATTGCGGGAAGGCAGGCCATGTAGTGGCGGATTATCGCAGGACGCAGGGATTGTGCCTGGCTTGTGGAGCAGCAGATCATAGGATAGGGGCTTGCCCGTATAGGGGTGGTTCATCAGCATCCAACCCTTCTAGCTCTTCGGTGAGAGGACTGGCCCCAGTACCAGTTCAGCAACAGCAGTATCAGTCTTCGAGGCCCTTGCCGCCTCAGTCTCAGGCATTCCAGCAACAACACCCCAGCAGTATGCACAAGCCCAAGCTCAGACCCAGAATAAGCAGAGAGGTTTCCAGCAGAGGGGACCAGCAGCCAGCGGACAAGGTCAGGCCATGATGATGGCTATGGAAGAAGAAGTTGCACCAGGTGAGGTTGTGGCAGGTACTATTCTCGTCAACTCCTCTCCAGCGTCTGTATTATTTGATTCTGGTGCATCGCATTCATTTATGTCTGCACGATTCGCGACACGGATAGGATTGGAGCCCGAGTCATTATCAGTGAGGCTCAATATACTTACTGGTAATGGCCTTGTGGGAGTAGATCGAGTGTTTTCCTCGTGTCGGATCGTAGTTAGCGGTAGGGAGTTTCCCGCTAGATTCATAGAGTTTCCTATGGCAGACTATGATGTAGTCCTAGGCATGGATTGGTTGAGAAACTAGTATGCTAGGATAGACTGCCATATTGGCAGAGTTGTATTTAGTATCCCCGGCGAGCCAGAGTTTTCGTTTTTCAGAGGCGCAGTGGAGCCATCTTCTCCAGCATTGCGTATGACAGTAGCAGCAGTGCAGTTACCCCGGGTAGTTGAAGAGTTTCCAGATGTCTTTCCAGAGGAGCTTCCAGGGATGCCGTCGGAGCGGAAGATTGAGTTCACTATAGACTTGATTCCCAGGACAGCACCAGTATCAGAGCGAGTCTACAGGATGGCGCCTTCAGAGTTGGAGATTTTGTAAAAGATGATTGAAGAACTGAGGACCAAGGGATTCATCCGTGCAAGTGGATCGCCTTGGGAAGCCCCGATGCTTCTTGTGAAAAAGAAGGATGGTACGTCCAGGCTATGTGTTGATTATCGTACCTTGAATTCGGTGACAATCAAGAACAGATACCCTCTTCCGAGGATAGATGACTTGTTTGATCAGCTCAGAGGGGCTTCAGTGTTCTCGAAGATTGACTTGCGGTCGGGAGACCACCAGATCAGAGTCAGAGAGTAGGATATCCCGAAGACAGCATTCAGATCGAGGTATGGACATTGGGAGTTCCTTGTTATGCCCTTTGGAGCGACCAATGCGCCGGCCGTATTCATGGACCTCATAAATTGTATTTTCATGCCTTACTTGGATCAATTTGTGATCGTGTTCCTAGATGACATCCTGGTTTACAGCAAGAGTGAAGCAGAGCATGAGCAGCATCTCAGAGTCGTCCTCCAGACGCTTAGGGAGCATCAGTTGTACGCCAAGTTCAGTAAATACGAGTTCTGGCTCGATCGCATTTCGTACTTGGGTCACATCATTACCCGAGGAGGAGTGGAAGTGGATCCCCATAAGATTGTGGCTATCGAGTCATGGCCGGTACCCAGCTCAGTGGCAGAGGTTCGCAGCTTCCTTGGATTGGCCGGCTACTACCGGCGGTTCGTTTCAGATTTTGCAAGAATTTTAGTGCCGATGACCCAGTTGACCAGCAAGGAGGTGCCGTTTGTTTGGACAGCAGAGTGTCAGGAATCATTTGAGAAGTTGAAGCGAGGTTTGATAACGGCTCCCATTCTCATCCTTCTAGATGGGACCGGAGGATTCACAGTTTATTACGACGCTTCAGGCAGAGGTTTGGGGTGTGTCTTGATGCAGCATGGGAAGGTAATATCTTATGCATCACGTCAACTACGTGATCATGAGAAGAATTACCCGACCTACGACTTGGAATTGGCGGCGGTAGTGTTTGCTTTGAAGTTGTGGAGACACTACTTGTACGGAGATAGAGTGGAGATCTTTACTGATCATAAGAGCCTGAAGTATGTTTTCACCCAGAAGGACCTTAATATGCGGCAGAGAAGATGGCTCGAGCTACTAGTGGACTACGATGTGGATTTGTAGTATCATTCCGGGAAGGCCAACGTTGTAGCAGATGCATTGAGCGGGAGAGCCGGAGTTTATTTCCTGACGGCGCAACCAGAATTATTGGCAGATCTTCAGAAGATAGAAATTGAAGTGGTTCTTCCAACCAGCGTGGCATTGATGGCCAGCCTACAGGTTCATTCCAGCATAGTTGAGAGAATCCGGGTGGCGCAGTCGACAGATTCCAAGATCCAGCGACTCAGAGCAGAGTGTGAAGCAGGAAGAAGGCCAGAGTTATGTATCCATGAAGATGGTACACTTCGGTACGGCACTCATCTTTGTGTACCCAGTGGAGATATCAGACAGGAAGTCATGGCAGAAGCCCACAGTTCACAATATTCTATTCACCCGGGTGGTACGAAGATGTACCATGATATTCGTCAGCATTTCTGGTGGAATGGCATGAAGAGGGAGATAGCCCGGGTTGTCTCTCGGTATTTGGTTTGCCAACAGGTTAAAGCTGAACATCAGAGGCCCGCTGGACTTCTTCAACCCTTACCGATCCCAGAATAGAAATGGGAGCATATAACCATGGATTTCGTGACCGGATTGCCCAGATCTCCGGTCGACAGAGATGCTATTTGGGTAATTATGGACAGGCTTACCAAGGTGGCATACTTTCTCCCATTCAGAGTTGGACAGTCGACGGCGCAGTTAGCAGAGATGTATCTCAGGCAGATCGTCAGGCTTCACGGTGTGCCAGTCAGCATCACCTCGGACAGGGATTCAAGATTCACATCACACTTTTGGCGCAGCTTGCAGAAGAGTTTGGGGACTCGCCTTCAATTCAGCTCAGCTTATCATCCGTAGACGGATGGTCAATCAGAACGCACAATCCAGACCCTTGAAGATATGTTGAGATCCTGTACCCTTGACTTCGGTGGTTCATGGGAGAATCATCTGCACCTGGTGGAATTCTCGTACAACAACAATTATCAGGCCAGTATCCAGATGGCACCCTTCGAGGCACTTTATGGCAGGAAGTACAGATCCCCGCTAGCATGGGACGATGTCGGAGAGAGGCAGATGCTCGGACCCGAATTAATTTTCCAGACGGTTGAAGTGGTCAGGAAGGTCAGAGATCACCTCCGAGTTGCCCAGGACCGCCAGCGCCATTGGACCGATGCTCATCGGCGTCCCTTAGAATTTGCTGTCGGCGACCATATATTCCTTAGGATCTCGCCTAACCGCGACGTCATTCGCTTCGGCGTGCGGGGAAAGCTTAGTCCTAGGTATATAGGGCCGTTCGATATTCTAGAGCGAGTAGGAGATGTATCCTATCGTCTCGCTCTTCCGCCGTCGCTAAGTGAGGTGCATGATGTATTCCATGTGTCCCAATTACGACGGTATATTTCGGACCCGAGCCACATCCTAGACCATTCGGAATTGGTTGTTGGTACCAACCTTTCGTATGAGGAGAGGCCCGTGTTTATATTGGACCGGAGGGAGAAGATACTCAAGAACAAGACTATTAAATTAGTCCGTGTTGCTTGGGGTCATCACTCTCTAGGTGAGTCAACGTGGGAGCGTGAGGACGACATCCGATCGCGATATCCCTACCTGTTTGACTCGTGAGGTATAATGTCTTTCTTATGCCTTACGTTTTCCCTTTCTTGCTTGCATCGTATGATTGTATGATTGAGCTGCTTAGTATAACTTGCTTGTGCTTAATGTAGCTTGTCGTGACAATCTCTAGCTCCTTGATTAAATTCCGAGGACGGAATTCTTTTAAGGTGGGTAGAGTTGTCACCCTCATTTCCCGTATTTCGTATTTATACTCGTATTTGGATTTTGGTATGTATTTTTATTTTTTTCAACTTGTGGAATTTTGGTATTTCTCGTATTCTTGGGTTTTGTCATGGCTCGATTTTAATTGGTTTGGGTTGGTTTGGTTTGGTTTAGTGTATTGGAACACCTTAACCTATGCTCCACCCTCAACACACCACATCCCACCCTCTTTAAAACTCCACCAACCTTTCTCTCCTCATAAACCACCATTTATTTCTTCTTCTCCTTCCTCAACACAACACTCTTCTCCTTCCTCTACACAACACCCACCCATAGGCAAGTGCACCTTGCCACCACATGAGAACCCTCTTTTATTTGTCCATTTGCTAGTTTAGGACATGGTGATCAACATTAGAACTTGGTATTTTGTGATTTGGAGTCTCCATTGTTTTAGATCTAAGTTTTCTCCATTTTCGGTTTTGTATGGTTTTGATCTATTTAAGTTGGATTTTTATGGGTTTTGATGTTTCCATGTGGAAGAGAGTTCAATTCCACCCTGGTTAGGACTTTGGAAATCCGGATTTGGAGTTCGGATGGCCAAGTTGTGATGCTTTGAAGTTTTGGAGCCATGGGAGCTTCTTCTCAGCCATGGAGAAGAAGACCCCTTCCCTGCGTGCGTGTTTTTACGCGTACGCAGCTCTCCTGCGTGCGTACTTTTGTGCGTACGCAGCTCTCCTGCGTGCGTGACTTTTCTCGTACGCAGCTCTCTTGCGTGCGTGACTTTTCGCGTATGCAGCTCTCCTGCGTGTGTGACTTTTCGCGTACGCAGCTCTCTTGCGTGCGTGACTTTTCGCGTACGCAGCTCTCCTGCGTGCGTGACTTTTCGCGTACGCAGCTCTCTTGCGTGCGTGACTTTTCGCGTACGCAGCTCTCTTGCGTGCGTGACTTTTGAACGTACGCTGCTCTCTTGCGTGCGTGACTTTTCGCGTACGCAGTACTCCTGCGTGCGTGACTTTTTGCGTACGCAGCTCTCCTGCGTGCGTGACTTTTTACGTACGCAGCTCTCTTGCGTGCGTGACTTTTGTTCGTACGCAGCTCATGCGTGCGTAACTTTTTTTCGTACGCAGCTCATGCGTGTGACTTTTGAACGTACGCAACTCTCCTGCGTGCGTGACTTTTGAGCGTACGCCGCTCTCATGCGTGCGTGACTTTTTGAGCGTACGCAGCTCCCCTGCGTGCGTGCTCTTGTGCGTACGCTGCTCCCCTGACCCCTTGCTTAACCCAGTGGCTCTTGGAGTTTTGGTCTTATTTCTTTAAGCTTGGCTCTTCTATAGCCCTGTATATTGATATTTTATTAGATGTTTTACGCCCATTTTATATCCTTACGCCTTTTGTCATGAACTTGACTTTACTTAATATGTTTGGAATGACTATTGTACATGGCATGGTATGGCAAGGAACTAGCATAACACGACAGTGATCCGTAGTGGTGCACTCCTGACATTACCAACCTGACACGATAGTGTCCCGTCGTGACGTACTCCTGACAAGTACCCTGACATGATTTATCTTGATGCTGTTGCGACGGCTAACTTAACCTGACTTGCCTTAACACCGTGGGTAGTTCTTTCTTGCTTGCTTGATAAATCCACTTGTCCTGTCTTGCATAATGTCTAGGATAGGACTCCTGAGTACCACGGTCAGGAGTACCTACTAAAATGGATTAAGGTTAATAACTAGAATAACACAGTAGTCATGAAGAGATGACACAGCTACAGGCAATCACGTTATCTGGGCGCTCTTGGGATCTGTAGCCTGCCGTCGAGTAGGGCACATTTCCAGCACACCGTCGCGTGTTGCACCCTCTAAGTCACCTAAGGGTACATGCGTTCCTGGACGATGTACCCACCTGAATTCAACCCCTAATTTTCGACCTGGGTAACCTGGATGGTCTGCAGGGCTTGTGGCTGTGGACTCATCTCATTGCATCTTGTTAGTAATTAGGCATGTGATAACCCTAGTTAGTTAAAGTAGTAAGCCGTAGTATCTACTTGGCCGTGATAGATTGAATGAGGCATAACCAGTCTAGCCATGTCTTGATTCAGTACAAGATTGCTCCCTGTCTTGATTTCTTGCATTATTATCTTGCCGATAAATGGTGGGAAACCAAGTTCTGTTCAGATGAAGGGTTACAACCCCGGTCCTTGTTTGGTTTACGGGTTGTAACCTGGCTGTCGGAATAGTTCCATGGTTATCTCGTCGTATATCATCCTGACATGTTTTCGTAAATTCTAGTTTTAAATATTAGATTTTCTTGTGCTAATTGCTGGCTTTTGTTCTTATTTTGTGGCCCCCTTGTGGCACTTGCTCTTTCTGGGGTTGACCCAGCTGGTTTTGTGTGGCCAGATTTTGGAGCAGCTCCCGAGGATCTACCAAGCTTCCAGCCCAATGGTGGCGACTAGAAGGAACCCGGGCTACGAGTGGGTTTTCTATTTTGTTTCGCTCACTCTATTGTAAAACTATTCTTTTGAGGCGTTTAGCTGACGAGCACCTGTTAGCTCGATGCACTTTACTTTCTGTCTTCTTACGGGCTGTAAACATGATTAACAAATCCTAGGGTTGATCATGTATGACTTAACTCTTGCTAGTCCTAACATTTTGTAATGACTAGCTTCATGATCAGCTGAATATGTGATATTTGGGACGCCTTATTATTGTATATTTAATGATCATATATCTTGCGACCTTACTTACTTGCTTGTGATTGAGACATTAGGCTTGTTCATGACCATGAGAGACTGTTGGCTTGTAGTAAACCCTCATGTTTCTAGACAGCCGTGACCGTATATTGAGATGGTTTTCCATTTCAATATACGTAGCTGGCTATGTCTGCCCCCGCTCTCCACTATTCTGGTTCTGGGGCGTGACACATGGTATCGATATGCTTTTGACTATATAATTGGAGGTCAAATCTTGACTCAAGTCTTTCGACCCGATACTGAATGTGATCTACTAAATCCGTTAATTGCTTAACCTTGTGATTTATCTTGACTGCCTAATTCTTGTCATTTTAATTTTTTATTATCTTGATTTACTTAGACCCATAACACCTTTTACTCTTCATGCAATATTAGCAACATTTACTTTTCTCCCTTCCAATTGCTTAACTTATATTTCATTATGATTCCACCATAGTTTATGCAACCTTGTTCCTTGTATGATTCCATTATGCGAAATGAAATTTGATCATGACAATCTTGGGTTAGTAGAAGTTAGATTGGAGAACCCCACAGCATGGATAAATAATGAAGTTGGTACAGATGGGACATAAATAAAAATGTGCGATAAATCCGAATCAATGAAGTAAGGGAGGATATATTATGTTATAATGAAACACTCGAGGATAAATAGACTTCACGAATTTCAAATTTTGTTTTAAGGTAACTATATAATCGAGTGGAAAATCATCTAAAGTGTTGATAGTTTAAACACCAAATATATATATAAAATTTATGGATGCAAATTTTTGATAGAGACAATGATGACGATATGATGGTATTATTTTTCAAGGATAACCAATTGTTGAAGAAAGAAACCTTTATACTTTGATTAAGTTCTAAAATGATTATGAATAAGAAGTTAAGAAGAGTTTCATTTCTACCATCAAGAAACTGAGATTGTTGAATTCAAAAAAAAAAAAAAAATCAAGAGAGACTAATAAATACTTTATGAAATTTTCAATTATGATGATAGAAGATTGAGTATGAAAGTATACTGTGAGTTTACAAGATTATCGAACGCTGAAGACGAACTTTTTTGGATACCTATGGATGCAATAAATACAAATTTGTAGTAAGAAGATTTTAACTGTTACTTGGGCCAATTTGGTTAAAGGTTTTGGAATTTTTAAATTTTAAGAGAAAATTTTAACTTGGGAAGATATATATAAGTGAGCTAGTATAAGGGAGATTTATGGATTCAAAATTTGAGACTATTGAAATTCTAGTACGAGATAGAGGAATTGAGAGTACAATTATGATCGAAATTGTTTTGTTAAAATTTTTAAGGGAACGTGGAACGGAAGTAATTTTTGGAAAGAACGATTTATGATGGAGAGATTACATGAATATTGATGATATCAAAATTATTACCTACTTATGAGGTTGTCCCTTTTTAAGGTTAATGTTAAGGTTGATTGAGCTTAGTCATTGATCGATTGTCATGTGCATGATCGTAATAAAAAACCATCGAAATTTTGTTCTAGTCGATCGAATGACTCATTGCCGTTGAAATGTCACTCGCCTCTTCGACGAATATTTCGTTTGCATTATCGTGATCTCGTAAATCTATTCGAACAAACTCTTACCATCCCCTCCACCTTACCTACCCTAATTTTTTTTCCTAAATTTCGAGGACGAAATTCTTTTAAGTTGGGTAGGATGTAAACCCCCTAAATTTCTACTACGATTTTTTTATTTTGTATTTATTTTTATTCCGTATCTGCACGTCGCATACGAGTTCTCATTGTGGTATTTGCGTAGCATACGGATTTGTGTTTCGTAAATACTTGACGAGTGCGAATATGTGTCGAGGTACATACGTTCGAAAAATATTTTTATTATAAATTTATTTTAATAGGAAGGTACATGTTCAAATTAAGGTGATAAATATTTTTATTTGTATTTTTTTATTCGTCGTTTAAAAACAAGTAGTAATTTGAAAATTCTGGTTATATGAAATGTTTCCAAATTTTTTGCGAAATGTGAAATTTGTTTATTAATAAATTTTGGTATTTATTAAAAGCTAGATTATGATTTAATATTTAAGTATTTATCGTAATTTTCGAAATTAATTATTACTGTATTTATTTAATTATGAAAATAATATTTGAGATTATGTTAAATTTAATATTTGATTAAATATGGTAAATTAAATTGCAAAAGACTTTATTGACTTTATTTAAAATATTTTAAGTTAAGTATAGAATTTATTTAGTTTGGATTTGATTTGGATTGAACTAGTTTTAAATTAATGGTTTGAAATAATGTTTCTAAAAAAAATATTCTCGAATTTTTTATTTGAAATATAAAATATGTTTTTATTATTTTTGGTCTTCTAAAAATTGGTTTTAAAAAAATAAGCGATAAAAGGTTTTTTTTTTGTCTATTTATTTTTAAATAACGATTTGGATTTATAAAAGTAAGTTTTATAATATTTAATGACATCGAGTATTATTTTGATATGTTAATCAGTTATTTGATTATATTTGAATTTATTTAAATTATCTTGATGGTTATCAACTATACTTTAAATTATGTTGATAATTTAAATATTGTTTAAAATACTTACGATGACTAATTGGAGCATTACGATTTGTCTAATCTAGATTTGAAATATTATTTGATTAAATAATTTATTTATTATTTGATTTAAATTATTTTGATAAATATTAGATATTATTTTAAAGTTATTATGTTGAGTTTGATTTGGATTTGGATTCATATGATTTGAATTATTTGATAATATAGAATAATACTTAAAGTTATTATGGTGATCATTTAAAGGTTTGCAATCAAATTGATTTGTTTTTTTAAATAATTTATTTGATTTAAATTTATGGGAAGATTTATCCATTAGAAATTCTTATCCTATTGGAATCATATCTAGCATTAATTAGATCATTTTTTATTTAAATCAAATCCTATCTAATTTAGGAGATAAATCTGAAATAAATATCTATATAAACGCAATACATCCCCCTTCTATCAGCCATAATTCGAAATTATTTTTAGTCCAATAGAAACTCTAAAATTCGTCATTAGAATTCAGCCCCGCTTTTTAGCAGCAAGAGCAACTTGGAACGACGATATCTCCTAGCTCCGAACTCCGTTTCGCCTCCAGTTTTTTTAAAAGAAGCGTATCGAGGTAAGGTTTCCAAAAACATATTTTAATAGACAAAATTCGTTCTGTAGATTTCTACAAAACTGTTTGAGTATCTAGTGTCCAAAAAATAAACGTGTTTCAGTATTTTTGCGATTTCGGGAGATTCCGGAAACAAAAATGCGATCCGTTTAGTTTTTTGGAAAGCTAATACGAAAACCTATACCATATCCTAACTTCAGAATTTATTAAATAAATGTAATAGGTGCAGTATTAATTATAATGAGATAATAGACTATTTTCAGCATCTGAAGTTGTTCCTGCACCTTCCTCTTTGTGCGCTGTTGTTGATTCGTCGCCAGGACATCATCTTACCTCACTCGGACATCAGGAAAGACACCTTGCCTTTACTGTTTAAATTCTTGCTCAATATCATGCATGCTTTTTCTTTATGTTGTTCTTTCAAAATTATATATATATGCAAATTATTATATTTTATGCAATTGGCTTAGAGTTAGAGGACCACCGTAGGTTTAATGCATCTCATAAACTGTCACGATGTGCCACGAATTATGTGTGAGTTGTGAGTCGCATATAGATGCGGACTTGCGTGCTGACTGATCATTGGCGCGTACAGGCCGTGCGTTAGGATATAACTGCTAATAGATTTGTGTAGAAGACTTGGCAGTTATTAAGGATTAAACAGTGTCGTGGAGTCGACACATGTATAGTATCATTGGGGGGGAGGGGACAGTTATTAGTGTCGGGCTACATTTTATTTTTACACATATTTTGGGCCGAGGGTGACTCTCATGAGCACTACCTTCTGCCCAGGTCGATAGCGTCTCAGATGAGCGCTACTTGCTGGCCACTCTCTATTACTTGCTTGCGTGAATTCGTTACAGCCCCTGCGTAGAACGTTGTCCTCAAAGTGCATATCACCTAGAATGGGTAGGAACCTTTACTCATGCATACTTTTCTGTTGAGCTTATTTATTCAGTTTATTGGCATGATATTATGTGTCTTGTTACGTCCCTCTGAGGACCTAGTTTCTCCCCAGACGTGTATTTTCGTGATTTCTTGCAGGTGCTCTAGCTAAGGCCATTCCTTCCTTCGCGATGATTATTTTTGGACTCGTCGTTTGCTTCACTCGACCAATCACTTTCTTTGTATATTTCTTCTCTATTTAAATTAGTTGGTAGTGGACCTTGTCTCCGTCCAACGATGGAATACATGACAAACTCAAAGTTGCTTTTATATTATTATTTATCTTTGTGGATGAGATTTAGTGTCTTAGCTTTCTACATTTACAGCTTATGTATATATACAAGTCATATATTTACTCGTATGTATACAGCTGACATGATACGTATCTAGTCTCAAGTATTTTGGGACTGGGGCGTTACAAAGAGCATCAACCTCTTTTAGAGATTTCTTGTATTTATTCCTAACACCTTTGTGCTCTTCATGTAGTTCAAGGATAGCTTTCTCCAAGTCATCATAAGTAAGAGTATTTAAGGAGAGATCATCAAGTACCTCATCGGTTGCCATAAGACAGACGTTGGCATTGTGTTTGCACTCTTTGTCATTGTCGGAGTCGCTTGCGTCACTCTCACACCAAATGCTTGTGTTGGCAAATTTTTTGCATTACGAGCTTCCTTTGCTAGGCTTCTCGTACTTGCTTGAGTCTTTTCTTATCATAGGACAGTCTCTCTTGATATGTCCGGTTCTTCTGCATTGATAGCACGCCGGATCTTCCTCATTGTCCCGTCTGAAGCGGTTGGCTTTGTTGAATTTTAGGAACTTTCGGAAGTGCTTAGCTGTGAGAGCTATTTCTTCATCATCATCCGACTCGTTGTCGTCGGAGCTATCCTTGTAGTAGGACTTTATAACTTTGAGAGCAAGAGACTTCTCTTTCTCTTTGGCCTTCTCCTTTTCCTTCTCTTATATGGAAGATTCCTCTTGATCTTTCATATCGAGTTCATGAGTCATTAGCTTTCCCATGAGGGTCTCAAGGTTCATGACTGTCAGGTCGTTCCCCTCAATGATTGTAGTAGCTTTAGGACTCCATCCTTTTGTTAATCCTCAAAGAATTTTTCTGATCTTTTCGTGAGCAGGATACTCCTTACCAAGAGAAGAAAGAGGATTAATAATATCACCAAAATGAGTAAACATGCAAGTAATAGACTCATCATATTTCATCTTAAAGGACTCATATTCTTGCGTGAGTCTACTAATCTTGGATTCCTTTACTTGTGATATATCCTCGTGTGTGACTTCAAGTAACTTCCAAATCTCATTGGAAGTCTTGCAAGTAGAAATTCTATTGAATTCACTACTATCGAGAGCACAATAAAGAGCGTTCATAGCCTTGGCATCTCGACTAGCAAGCTTCTTGGTGTTTTCAGAAAGTATGTCCCTAAGGATGTCAGATGCAACATCCTCAATAACTCTGGAAGGAGTAGGGAGACCATTTATCACACAATTCCATAAATCGAAATATATGGACTTCAGATAAATGCTCATCCTAATCTTCCAGTAGTTATAGTTGGTTCCATTAAATAGGGGAGGCCTATTTGTGGAGTGTCCCTCATTGTGGAAGGTGTTGATACTAGGGTTAGTGGCCATGGATCACTCAAGGGGTGTAAATCCAAATTAAGAGAACAAAGCTCTGATACCAATTGTAGAACCCTAGAGGGGGGTGAATAGGAAAATAAAAAATAACTTGATCACAAGAAGCAATATATGACAAATAAAAAGAGAGAGTAAGAAGATCAAACACAAGATGTATCATGGTATCCTCGCTTGAGGCAATCCAGTCCCGGAACTCTCTCCGGCTTAAATCTACTATTTAATAAAATAGTACACACGAGTTTGGATCCGAAGAACTCGCCAACTTCAACACGAGTTTGGATCCGAAGAACTCGCCAACTTTAACACACGAGTTTTCTTACGAAGGCTCGCCAACTTCAAAGAAATGAGAAGAGAACTTGTTGATCTTCTAACACTTGAAGATCGAAAATTACAACTCTTAATAACTCTAGCACTTTGGAAGAAGATGACAATTAAAGCTTGGTAGAGTATTAATGGTAGAGCTCTTGGTAGTTTGGAAAATTTATGGCAAGAGTTGGTGAAAGCTTCAAGAGAGAGAAGGCTTTCATTTATGGAGAAACCAAGAGTAGGTAGCATTTAATGCTCCTGGATACAGCCTGACCGGCATACCGTCGGCATGCACCGGCATACCATCGTATACCGATCGAACAGTAACGGTCATATTAATATCCGTTGGGAGCATTTAATGCTGCCATTAATGCAGTCTAAGCCATTCAAAAATCAAATTTCGTAAGCCGGTATACCGTCGGTATGCCGCGGTATACCGTCGGTATACCGATGTGTGTCACAGAACATTTTTGTAATAAATAAAACGGTATACCGTCGGTATGTCGGAGCATACCGTCGGTATGCCGAAGTTTTGTCACAGAAAGTTCTATAGCTCACAAAACGGTATGCCGTCGGTATGCCGGAGTATACCGTCGGTATTTCGACGATTATCACAGAACATTTTTGAGGCAAACAAAACGGTATACCGTCGGTATGCCGGAGCATACCGTCGGTATTCCGATGTTTTGTCATAGAACGTTTTTGTGGTCCACAAAACGGTATACCGCCGTATGCCGGAGCATACCGTCGGTATGCCGTCATTTCTCACAGAAGGTTTTGTAGACAATAAAACGGTATACCGCCGGTATGCCGGAGCATACCGCCGGTATGCCGATCTATAAGATATTGATTTTTGACTTTAAGAAGAGAAAGCTTTTAGTATGTCACCCAACCTTAAGTGTTTACAGAAAGACCTAGACCTTGTACAGACCCGAAATTATGCAGTGTAGGAAGCCGTCTATGCAAGGAGCGCCTGTCTTTACTTCACTCTTCAAGGCTATGGATGGAAAACTTGAATGGTCAGACTTTATGTAGTAGAGCTTCTGAAATGATATCAATCTGAAAACAGAGAAAACTAAACTACGAAGATGCTGTTAATATTATCAAAATAAATGTGCCAACAATAGCCACACTTATTATCTTCTTTATTTTCTTCTGCTCATCTCTATTTCCTTTTTCTACTCATCTCCATTTTCTTCTCTAACCCCACCATAAGAACAAAGAAAGAAAACCATAACCGTGACGAATCCAGAGTTTGACATTTTGAGGTTCGTTTCGTTCACTCATCTGTATTTCTTGATATGTTCTTGAAATCACCATAAAATCATTTTGTTGTGTTATTTTGGGGTTTTTTTTTTGCTCTTTTTTTCTTTTTTTGTTGTTGCAATTTTTGTACTTTTTGGTGCTACTAGTAGTCTTCAACTTAAAGAATCTTTTGGATTGTGAACTAATTAATTTGACATGGACAATTTTGGCAAGTGAATAATTAATTGGCCATGCAAAATTGCAACACATGAACTAATTAAATGGACATGGACAATTTGACAAGTGAATAATTAATTGGCCATGCAAAATTGTAACACATGCCAAAGATTGGAAACCTTCCATACATATAAAATTGGACATACCAAAAAAATAATTAATAAGCTCTCAATTAATTCGGGTGACATGGAATGCCAAGTCACCTGCCACATAAGTGTGTCAACAAAGTATGTCAATAAAAGTGTGTCTCTATAGAATTACTCTAAGAAAAATTATGTTACGGTGAATTTTTCTTATTTTAAATATGTTCTTATCCAACAATACTAATTAAAATTGTTTATTAAATTAATAAGGAAAGGTGTGTAATTACGTATAGAATTTTTTTTAAGAAAAATATAGTTTTTTTTTTTTTTTGAACAAAAGCCTTCATTAAGAAAAATATAGTTTGATATTGGTACTTTTGCTCTTCTCAAGTACAAAAAACAGTTATTAAAAAATAGTTAAAATACGTGTAATGTATTTAGATATATTCTAGTTTTAGTTAAAGTAATAAAATATTGGCCGAGGGAGGGATCAGGTGCTTCCTGGCCGAAGGACTAAGCCCAAACATAATTTTGTCATTAGTTAAAGTTTCTATTATTTTCATTAAATTTCCTCTTCTTTTCTACCATTACTCCTACTAGTATTATTTTAAATATCCAGCCCAAGAACAAAGGTCAAGACCTAAAATTTTAATATAGCTGGTCCCGGCCTGGATCCAGCCCAGAAGGACTTAAACTGAGTTCTAGGCCGGAGATTTGATTAGTTTTTTATCCGGCCCGACCGAAAATTGGACCGATGTACTAGATCTGGGCCGACCCAGCCAACGACATGATCCAACCGTCCTGTGCAAAAGCCATTAATTAAAGCCACATTCATCTCTCTCACTCACCGACACCATAAATAATGTAGCTCACGTGATGGGAACCATAAGAAAGAATATCACTCGCCACTTCCTTTCTTTCTTTCTTTCACTTTCTTACTTATTTCAGACAATATCTTACATGCTGAACCAGGTGATGTGGGCCCCACCAACCCCTTGTAATGCAAGCCAGCCAGTCAGCTTGGTGGAGAGCATGACCATAGGGCATGGGGGGGTTTGCTTTGAGTAGGATAGAATATTCCCACAAATATGAACACAACAAGGAACCACTACTATTTACGGAATAAATAAATAGAGTTATGTTCTTATATTTTATGAATATTATATAAAATATTTTTATTTCGAAAATAATTATACTAGTTATCTATTTTTTATTATAAATTTTATAAAACATAAAAGTAACCAGTGTTATAAGTTTCTATAAAAAATATAAATTATAGGAGTGGTTCGTATAATTAGTTTCAAAGTAGGGATTGTTGGATTATTCAATAATATGGGACCACACATGTAAAATTAATTGTATTGGGTATCTAAAGAATTAAGCCAAATTAAAGTGGTCTATTTAGAAAATTGGCTTAAGGGTATAATTGTCATGGAAATAATGTGTAGATACCGGAGATAAATCTAGAGGGGCCAAATTAGAAATATCAAAATATATATATTCATTAGGGTTATGGCCCCCAACTCATACGGCCATCAAAGAGAGGGTTTCTCTATTCTCTTCTGTATCCTCATCAACAAAGAGAGGAACAAAGTTTTCATCTTTGTTATTAAGGGCCGTAGCGGGTTGGAAGATCAAATCCCATAAAGAGACGTCTGCTTCAAGTTCCGTCAAGCAAAGACAATGGATTCAAGTACGCTTCCGCAATTTAATTTATGTTCTTCATCTCATGAATCGACAGGGTACAATAGATTCTAACAAGTGGTATCAGAGCCTCCCTTGTTTGATTCATGAGTTTGAAGTTTCAGAAGCTATTTTTTATTATTGCTCAGAAACCTTAGATCATTAGATCTAATTTAATGCAAGGTTCTGATTGTCTGAGCAAATATGTATGACCCATAAAGAAAGAAGAAAAAAATAATATATATATATATATATATATATATATATATATATATATATATATATATATATATATATATATATATATATATATATAGGAGAAGCTGTCTTAATTAGCCGAACGTCACTTATGAAGAAAATTGGTGTTGAGAGTGGGATTTGGAAGCTGGCTTTTTCGGGCTGGAACCTTAATTTAGCGCCTTGTACTTTATTAGGAGCACATTATATTTTGATGCTCGTCCTTTCGGACCAGAACCTTAATCTGGCACCTTGGATCTTATTAGCAGTATATATATATATATATATATATATATATATATATATATATATATATATATATATTTGAAGCGAAAGGTTCTTCTTTATAAAACTAACAACTTTACAAATCGGAGTCCATATAGGCACTCCCAGTAGCAATTCCCATGAACAACTCTCTAACCCAACACCTGATGATGCTCACCCCACTTAACTATTCCCGCCTCATCCTACACCTGCCTCTATAATACTTAGATCAGAATTGATATTATTGAATAGCCCGGTTAAGGAGTTAGCTCTGCCTTCGAATATTCGATTATTACGTTCCCGCCATATGTGCCATATGACAGCAAGAAGTCGAATACGCACCTCCCAGTACTTCTGTCCTTTGTCTCTCATTTGCCGAATCTCGTCCACCACGTCCATAATCGCCACCTGCCTTCTGGTTGGTAAACCCAATCTTCTTCTGTATGAGTGCCACAGCTCATCCGAGAAAGAGCATTCGAAGAAGAAAGAGCATTCGAAGAAGAGATGGTTCTGAGTTTCATTACTCCCTCCGCATAACACACATCTGACGTCAGAAATTTGTACACCAATCCGCACTAACCGCTCTCTAGTAAGCAGTCTATCCCTTATAGCTTTGTACGTGCACAACTTCCACTTGCTCGTCGCCCCCCGACCCAAGCCACCTCCGCCCATGGCACTTTCGGAGAGATGACTCTCAGTTTCTCATACGCCAATCTGTGGGTGAATCCGCCTTCAACAGCGCCATTCCACACCCATTGATCCTCTCCATCTTCAGCTACGATAGGAACTTGGCCAATTTCATCTCTGAACCATTGCTGAATGTGACGATTAGTCACATTCCATACGCCTCCTTCTATGATGCTGCTAAGTTGGACATCCTGCCCGACCATCTCATAAGTAGGCCACCCCAAGCGATCTATGAAGCTCTTTTTTCCAAGCCACGGGTCCTTCCACAAGCTTGTCACACCCCCGTTCCGGACAACTCGAGAAATGCAAGTTTTCAGCATTTTCCGCTGAGCTAAAATGTTTTTGAAAGGGACGGAGTAGTTGTTGCTGTGTGACATAACCCAGAAGTTTTCATTTGAAGCATACCTTGATCTCATCCAGTTCGTCCACATGGACTTACCCGTCAGGAATTTCCATGCCATTTTCAGTTTTGCCACCTCTCTTAGTGTCTTGAGCGACTGGAGCCCTATACCCCCTTCCTCCGTTGTCTGACAGAGTTCCTCCTGTAACGCCCCAGTCCTAAAATACTTGGAACTAGATACGTATCATGCCAGCTGTAGATATACGAAGAATACTCCAATGTATTTAATCATCGTATAAATATATAAGCTGTAAAATGTAGAGAACCAAGACATGCTAAATCTTATCCACAAATATATAAAGAATAAAGATAGAATCAACTTGAATAGTTATGGTACAATCGTTGGGCGGAGACAAAGTCCACTACCAACTATCTCAATGAAATAAATGTACAAGAAAGCGATCGATAAAATGACAAAACGAACCAAGAGCATGTTGGGAAAGAAGCGCGGAAACCTTTCCCCAAACCGGAGAGTACCTGCGAGAGGACCGAGCAAACAACGCACCAACCCAAAAACAAGCACACAAAAAACAATCACGCAGACACAGAGAATTTTTGACGTGGAAACCCTTGCGGGAAAAACCACGGGACGATCGGAGTCCAACCCTGAGAAGCCTCCACTAATGGAATAGAAGAATTACACCCTCTACAAACTCCTCCTGATCCAAATCGGATCCCCACAACACTCAGAGACAAGAACAATGATCACAAGGCTACGAAGAACGAGAGCGACGAGTAGAGATTACCCGAAATACGATCTCCTTCGAATATCAACCTTCAATCCTCCGCCTTCTTCTCCGAAGTTGCAATGGCACTCTTGCCTCCTTTCTCTCTCAAACTTGGATAGCCTCCAAAAGTTACCAATGTGCGCTATGGGATTAGGGTTGAGATATCTCAACTTAATACCCTAATCCCGCAACAAACCTGGACCGTCGGATTAGATCCAATGATGAAAACTCATCCAGAAATCCGCTTCAGCCCCCGACACACAGAGTTCGGCCAGAACTCTGTGTGGGGCAGCCAGCACCTACTGGCCAAACCCTGGAACGGCCAGACCGAGTTCGGCCCGAACTCGCCAGGGGACCGAGTTCGGCCCGAACTCGGGTCCCCTGCTTCCAGCAGCTCCAGCAGCAACAGCAGCAACTCCGTCGCCTACTTCCCGAGCTTCTCCGATATCGGACGGCGCTCGTCGCACTCCGGGATCTTCTCCACATAGGTTGGGAATCCCACCCACTCCAACAAATCTCCCCCTTCACAACTATGGAGAGGACGTCGTCATCCCGATGACCTGCCTGCAGTACTCAAACTTCCCTCTTGGTAGAATCTTCGTGAACATATCAGCTCCGTTGTCATCTGTATGCACCTTCTCAAGCTCCGCGTCCTTCTTCTCAACCACATCCCGTATCCAATGATACCGGGTCTCGATGTGCTTGGACCGGCTATGAAACGTCTGATTCTTCACAAGATGGATAGCACTCTGACTGTCGCAAAGCAAAATATACTGCTCTTGCTTCAGTCCCATTTCCTGCAACAGCTTCTTCATCCACAACAGCTCCTTGCAAGCCTCCGTCGCCGCAATGTACTCTGCCTCTGTCGTCGACAAGGCAACACACTTCTGCAACCGCGACTGCCACGATACTGCTCCTCCCGCAAACATCATCACGTAGCCCGAAGTCGATCGCCTCGTGTCTACATCTCCAGCCATATCAGCGTCGGTATACCCAACCAGCTTCGGCTCGTCACCACCAAAGGAAAGTCTCCAACCAGCAGTGTCCTGAAGATATCGTAGAATCCACTTGACCGCACTCCAGTGTACCCTTCCAGGATTCGAAAGATACCTGCTAACCGTACCAACTGCATGAGCAATATCTGGCCTCGTACACACCATGGCATACATAAGGCTTCCCACAGCTGAAGCATATGGAATCCGCTCCATATCTTCCTTTTCGTCCTCGGTAGATGGACACTGCTCCTCAGTGAACTTAAAGTGAGCCGCGAGGGGGGAACTCACTTTCTTCGACCCGTCCATCCCGAAACGCTGAAGTACCCGGTGAATGTACTTCTTTTGGGACAAGTGTAGCAGCTTGGACTCTCTCTCTCGGCTGATTTCCATCCCAAGAATAGTCTTCGCTGCGCCCAAATCCTTCATAGAGAAGGCCGCGCCCAGTTGGCGCTTCAACTCCGCTATCCTAGTGGCATTCCGACCCACTAATAGCATATCATCAACATAGAGCAATAAGATGATAAAATCATCATCGGCAAAATACCTCACAAATGCACAATGGTCCGACGTCGTCCGTGCATAACCATGCTCCCCCATAAACGACTCGAACTTTCTGTACCACTGCCTCGGAGCCTGCTTCAGACCATACAAGCTCTTCCTCAACCGGCAGACCAAATGTGACTTGCCCTTTTCACAGAATCCCTCCGGCTGCTCCATGTACAACTCCTCCTCAAGATCACCGTGGAGGAATGCCGTCTTCACGTCCATCTGCTCGACCTCCAAGTCGAAACTGGCTGCTAATGCTAGCACCACCCGAATAGACGAATGCTTGACGACAGGCGAAAAGATTTCATCATAATCCACGCCTTTCCGCTGACCGTAGCCCTTGACTACCAGCCTCGCTTTGTATCGAGGGCGAGTAGCATCATCCGTCTGCTTCACTCTGAACACCCATCGATTCTTCAAAGCCTTCTTGCCCTTTGGCAACCGCACCAGATCATAAGTAGAATTGGTGTGCAAGGAACTCATCTCCTCCTGCATAGCCACCATCCACTCCTGCCTGTGTTCGTCTTCCATAGCCTCTGCGAAACTTTCGGGCTCTCCCCCGTCAGTCAGTAGCACATACTCATCCGGCGAGTATCTCGTAGATGGTCGACGATCCCTGTTGCTCCTTCTCAGTGGAGCCACTGGTGCTGGCTGTATACCGACAGCCTCCTCCCCTTCAGGAACTACCTCTCCGGCATGCTCATCCTCCTGAGGGACACCCTGACCACCATCAGCAGGCTGATGATCAAGGTTGGGAGCAACTCCATGTACCGGCTCCCCCATAACTGGATCCTCCGCGATGTCCTCTGGAAACTGCTCGAAGCGAAATGACTCTAACTCAGGCAATTCTTCAGCCTCAGAAGGCGTCTCGGAGTCCTGAGTGTTGGTCATGGTCTGATCCTCGACGAACACCACGTCCCTACTTCTGTAGAGCTTTTCTTCCACTGGGTCGTAGAGTCTATAGCCAAACTCATCCCGACCGCAGCCGACAAAGACGCATCGCCTCGTCTTCGGCTCAAGTTTGGTCCTCTCGTCCTTCGGTACATGCACGAAGGCTTTACAACCAAACGCCCGCAGGTGATTGTATGACGGCTCTTTGCCGTACCATACTTTGTCAGGCACATCACCCTGCAAAGGAGCACTAGGAGACAAATTAATAATATAAGCAGCTGTGAGAAGAGCCTCACCCCAATAACTGCCCGGTAAGTTTGCTTCTGACAGCAAACACCGTACCCTCTCCATCAGTGTCCTGTTCATGCGCTCCGCTACACCATTGAGCTGAGGTGTCTTTAGCGGAGTCTTCTGGTGTCGTATCCCTTGCTCTCTGCAATACGCATCAAAGGGATCGATGTATTCGCCGCCATTGTCGGACCGAACACACAACAACTTCTTGCCCGTCTCCCTTTCAACGGAGGCCTGAAACTCCTTGAAAGTAGGCAGCACCTGATCCTTGGTCTTTAAGGCATAGACCCAAACCTTCCTGGAACAGTCATCAATGAAAGTCACAAAGTAAGAAGCACCACCAAGAGATTTTACCTTCATAGGACCGCAGACATCCGAGTGAATCAACTCGAGCAACGCCGGCTTCCTCGAACTTGGGTGACTCTGGAAAGACACCCTACTTTGCTTCCCAGCCAAACAGTGCGTGCATTTCTCCAACTTTGTAGACTTGAGCCCCGGAATCACTTTCCTGTTCACCAAGTAGCTCATCCCCTTCTCGCTGATATGGCCGAGCCGCCTGTGCCACAACTCGGTAGACGCGTCACTGACTGCGTTCACCTCCTGTGCCCCCTCTGCGCTCCCCTCCATATAGTAGAGACCGGACTTCTTGCTTCCTCTGGCAATCACCATCGAACCTCTGGAAAGCTTCCACTGACTATTCCCGAAGAGACTGAAGAATCCCTCGTCATCCAACCTTCCAACCGACACCAGGTTGAAACGGATATCAGGGACATGACGAACATCCTTGAGAACAAGAACCACACCCGTCTTCGTTCTCAAATGCACATCTCCAATGGCAACCGCCTTCGACACATCTCCGTTGCCCATCTTCAATACGCCACAGTCGCCTGTCGTGTAAGTGGCAAACAGTGCCCTATTGTGAGATACATGTGCTGAAGCCCCTGAGTCCACCAGCCAAGAATTGTCATCGCAGGCGAGGTTAGTAATGACCTCATCACCTACGACGATCACATCGCCTCCATGTACCGAGGCCGCCGCTGTAGTGTTCTCTTCTTGCTTCCCCTTGTCGCCCTTCTTCTCCTTCTTCCAAGCGAAACAATTCCGCTTGATATGGCCCTTCTTACCGCAATGATAACACTCTGAGTCCTCGTACCGACCCTTGGACTTCCCCCTGCTCTTGTCTCTGCCACCACCTGGACCCCTGCTTTTGCCCCTTCCGCGGCTCTCTGAAACAAGTGCCTCTGAGTGGTGGGATGTGGATGAAGTGCCCTGAGAACGTCTCCGCATCTCTTCATTCAATACCCCGCTCTTGGCAAACTCCAGACTGACCACGCCCTCTGGAGCAGAAGCGATCATAGATACTCGTACGGTCTCCCACGAGTCTGGCAAGGTACACAGCAGCCACAGTCCCTGAACTTCGTCGTCGAACTTGACTCCTATAGAAGATAGCTGGTCAACCACGCCCTGGAAATCACTCAAGTGATCCGTAATAGACGCCCCATCCTTGTACCGCAGACCCATCATCGTTCGGATCAGGAACAACTTGTTTACCCCGATCTTCTTCGTATACAAGGATTCCAGCTTATCCCACAACGTCTTCGCGTGCTCAATATTGGCAACGTGGTTGTACACATTCTCATCAACAAACTGCCGTATGTATCCACACACCTGTATGTGCTCGAACTTCCAGTCCTCCTCGGATTTATCACTGGGCCTCTCGGATGCAAACACAGGTAGATGCAGCTTCTTGACAAATAGCAAATCCTTCATCTTGCTCCGCCAATAATGATAGTTTGTGCCATTAAGGTTCACCATGCGCACCGGCTTCGCGTCCATCTCTCCTCTCTGGTTCCTCTGTCAACTCCTGACACCCTTTGAACCCAAAGCTCTGATACCACTCTGATGGGAAAGAAGCGCGAAAACCTTTCCCCAAACCGGAGAGTACCTGCGAGAGGACCGAGCAAACAACGCACCAACCCAAAAACAAGCACACAAAAAACAATCACGCAGACACAGAGAATTTTTGACGTGGAAACCCTTGCGGGAAAAACCACGGGACGATCGGAGTCCAACCCTGAGAAGCCTCCACTAATGGAATAGAAGAATTACACCCTCTACAAACTCCTCCTGATCTAAATCGGATCCCCACAACACTCAGAGACAAGAACAATGATCACAAGGCTACGAAGAACGAGAGCGACGAGTAGAGATTACCCGAAACACGATCTCCTTCGAATATCAACCTTCAATCCTCCGCCTTCTTCTCCGAAGTTGCAATGGCACTCTTGCCTCCTTTCTCTCTCAAACTTGGATAGCCTCCAAAAGTTACCAATGTGCGCTATGGGATTAGGGTTGAGATATCTCAACTTAATACCCTAATCCTGCAACAAACCTGGACCGTCGGATTAGATCCAATGATGAAAACTCATCCAGAAATCCGCTTCAGCCCCCGACACACAGAGTTCGGCCAGAACTCTGTGTGGGGCAGCCAGCACCTACTGGCCAAACCCTGGAACGGCCAGACCGAGTTCGGCCCGAACTCGGGTCCCCTGCTTCCAGCAGCTCCAGCAGCAACAGCAGCAACTCCGTCGCCTACTTCCCGAGCTTCTCCGATATCGGACGGCGCTCGTCGCACTCCGGGGTCTTCTCCACATAGGTTGGGAACCCCACCCACTCCAACAGAGCAATCATCTTCGAGAAATAGGAAAGATCACGGCCTTGGCTAGAACACCTGCAAAAAATATGAACACACACCTGAGAAAAAAACCAGGTCCTCAGAGGGACGTAACAAGACACATAATATCATGCCAATAAACTGAATAAATGAGCTCAACAGAAAAGTATGCATGAGTAAAGGTTCCTACCCATTCTAGGTGATATGCACTTTGAGGACAACGTTCTACGGAGGGGCTGTAACGGATTCACGTAAGCAAGTAATAGAGAGTGGCCAGCAAGTAGCGCTCATCCGAGACGCTATCGACCTGGGCAGAAGGTAGTGCTCATGAGAGGCACCCTCGGCCCAAAATGTGTGTAAAAATAAAATGTAGCCCCTACGCTAATAACTGTCCCCTCCCCCCAATGATACTATACATGTGTCGACTCCATGACACTGTTTAATCCTTAATAACTGCCAAGTCTTCTACACAAATCTATTAGCAGTTATATCCTAACGCACGGCCTGTACGCGCCAATGATCAGTCAGCACGCAAGTTCGCATCTATATGCGACTCACAACTCACACACAATCCGTGGCACATCGTGACAGTTTATGAGATGCACTAAACCTACGGTGGTCCCTTAACTCTAAGCCAATTACATAAGTATAATAATTTGCATCTATATATGTTTTTGAAAGAACAACATAAAGAAAAAGCATACATGATATTGAGCAAGAAATTAAACAGTAAAGGCAAGGTGTCTTGCCTGAGGTTATGTGCAAAAGTGAATAATCCAGTAGCTCGAACAGACCAATAGATGAAGCAAGAAAAGCCAAATGCCGCAGATGACTCCGGATGGTGCAACAAACATCACGAACGAGTTTGGAATATAAGATATGCCTAGGAAACGCCTGTCCAAAAGTAAAATTCTGAAACAGGGGTAAAACATAATTTCGGATCAAAACGATGTCCGCCGTTGGATCCGCTTTGCACCGAAATACGTGCCAATATCTACGGTCTCTAAAGTCGTCAAACTACATGTCTACAGATTTTTTTTTGATGAGACGAACCCAATGGTATGTCCAATTTTAAATTTCGGTGGGCTGTGCACAAAATTGCCCGTTGAGTGGGATTATGGGCCCGCCAAAATAGCGTCCCGATCAATGGTCTCAGAATTGGACCAAACTTGGCTTACAGGACCAAAAAAATATTTCGAGTCCAATGGCGCAAGTTTCATCGCGATATGATGAGTGTGCACAAAGTTGTGACTTAGTTTGCAAAAGGGTCGATACGGGGTATCTCGACGGATACGCACTGATTTCGTCGCACACATGCAACGAAATCGGGTTCCGTCAGTTCCTACAAGTCGAAAACATCCATACGTGCCTTTTGATGTGTATAGTGCGCGACCACGTCACAAAGGTTTGTCGAGGCGCACGCCGTATCGGGTGTTTTTCCACTTTTTTGAAAACAAAATTTACAGTTTTTCGTGAAACTTTAACAACGTATAACTTTCTACATGCTAGGTGAAAAATGAATCCAAAAGGAGCGTTACAATCTCGATTAGGTTGTCTTTGACTGTCTTCAATTAGTTTCTACAAAATCCTATTGTACAGAACGAAAATTTGGCCGACAAGTTGGTGTTTCAAAACAGTTTTTAATATTCAGAAAAGTGGGTTTTACTCCAACTTCGTCTCGAATTTTCGAGCAAGTTGGATGGCCATATCAAAATCCACCTGGGGGATCTCGAAGAGGGTCATGTGGGCTTTCTACAAAAATTTACGGATCTAAAAACGGACTAGAATCGAGAGAGAAATATAACGGAAAAGTTGGGTACCTTAAAGTGGGAATCTGTTGTTGTGGTTGTTTGTTGTTGCGACGACCGGGAGACGGGACTGCTGTTGCTCCGGCGAGGTTGGGCACGCACGCCGAGGAGAGGGAGGAGGATGGAGGAGAGGAAGGAAATTAGGGTTTTTTTTTTGGAGTCAATCCATATATATATATGTATATACATATATATGGGGTTCGGCCAATATATGGGGTATGGGGTTCGGCCAACATATGCATTACTGCTGCTGCCCCTAAAGTAAAAAAAGGGGGGGCGCATGCTATATTGCTATAGCTGCTGCTTGCGGCTTGGGTGGTCGGTCCCACCCCATTGGGCCGACCACTCCATTGTTATTATTTTTTTTTTCTTTTCTTTTTCTTTTCTTATCTTTTCTACTTTTATATATATATCTATATTTATATATGTATATATCTATAAATACACCAAAAATCTATTTAAAATTCAAATACCATTTAAAAGTCAACTATTTAATTATTTAATATATATGAGCATATCTACATATATATATATATATATATATATATATATATATATATATATATATATATATATATATATATATATATATATATATATATATATATATAAATTCAATCCTCAATAAATCAACTCAAAATAATAATAGTATTTAAATAGGAAAACATGGTTATCAAATCTCCACCAATTTGAAATAAAGTTTAATATTATCTAACTATATATATGATGCATCTAAAATATATTTTTACATATATACGCAAATTTAAATTGCCATAAAAGGCAACAATAATAATATCAAATAATATCAACAATAATAAAATGCCTATTTAATTCACAAAAATAACTTTAGTAATAATAAAATAATAAAAAATTGTTCCAACGTGTGAACTTTACCACACACCCTCATTTGGGCCCAGAAAATGTACCATTTTTGTAACACATTATTAAATAATAAAAACTTAAATTTTGTACCACTAATTAAAATACTAAAAATATTCCCAAAAATCCCATTTAATGAAAATATATAATAATAATAAATTTCAAAATTTCAGGGGTTTCATACCTCCCAAGCAATAGTATGTAAACCCCCTTTCCAGACAAAATTTGCATATAGTCGTTCAATCTCTTTTAAGGTACCCTTCGAAATGATGACGGCCTGGAACCAATAACCTGTGATCGCCCATATCACCGAGCGTACCAGCTCTATACGCCCACCAAAGGAGAGGAGTTGGGTCTGCCACCCTTCCAACCGACTATGTACATAGCTAACCAGCCCCATACATTTCATGTTAGATACATGGTTAATAGAGAGAGGGATGCCAAGATACCGCACCGGAAGTGTTCCCTGCTCTATCCCAAGTTGTTCCGACCAGTGGACTTGTAGCGGGCAATCTTTGCTAAAGAATAGCTGAGACTTGTTCTTATTTAGTGCCAAGCCCGCACTCTTCCTGAACTCCTCGAGGACCTGAATAAGCGCATTAACTCCCTTCTCTGTAGGCTCCATAAACACCAGCAGATCATCAGCGTATATAAGATGGGAAACAACATGACTAACCCGGCGATATAACGACGTGATGTTTCCCGTATGGACCTCCACATCTAGCATGCAAGTAAAGTACTCCATAATGATAGTAAATAAATAAGGGGATAGTGGATCCCCCTGACGCAATCCGCGACTGCTGCCGAAATATCCATGTGGTTGGCCGTTGATCATCACTGAGAATGAAGGAGTGGTAATACACTCGGCTATTCTGTCAATCCACCATTGATCGAATCCCATACCGTGGAGGATCCTGCATAGGAATCTTCTATTCACTGTGTCGTACGCCTTCTACAAATCTAGCTTGATGCACCCTTTCCGCCCTCCATTCTTATTAAAATCTCGGATTAGTTCATGGGCGAGGAGACAATTCTCCGCAATAGCCCGCCCCTTAATAAATGCTGTATGGTTCGTCGAGATAAGCCCTTACATAATGTCCTGCATCCTGTTACACATGATATGAGTAATAATTTTATAAATAAAATTACAACAGGCTATAGGGCAAAAATCTTCCAGTTCCGTAGCTCCTTCTTTCTTAGGGATGAGTACAAGAAAAGTATGATTGAGTTCCCGGATGAGTCGACCGGTAACGAAGAAATCTTCTACTACTTCAAATACAAGCTCCTTTAACTGAGTCCAATGGTGCCGGAAGAATGCTGCATTGAACCCGTCCGGGCCAGGGGACTTGTCTGGATCAGCATTCTTGATAATGTTTTCAATCTCCTCCATTTGAACTTTCCTTCGAAGCCCAACATTTCCGGCCTCTGTGACCAGTTTTTTGCAGATAACTACCAGCTCTTGTTCTTCGATTTTGTTAGAGTTGTACAACTCAGTGAAGTAGGCCACCGCAGCTGCGTTCAGTTGCTCAGGCTGATCAGTAGTTGAGCCGTCGGCATTAATTAGAGGAGCTGACGAGTTCCGATATTGGCGCACCTTAACCGTCGCGTGGAAGAACTTAGAACAGCGATCCCCTTCCTTGAGCCCAGCATATTTGGCTCTCTGTTTTAAAAGAATTTCCTCCTGGAATGGGAGCCGACGTACTTTTTCTTGGAGACTCGCCTCCTTTCGGGCCAATTCCTGATCAAATGGGGCCGTAAGCATCCCATCTTGCACTTCCTGTAGCTGCTTGGCTTTAACTTCAACCGACTGCTGTGGTCTCCTCATGTTCCAAACCCTGAGTTCCTGCTTCACCCGTTTGAGTGTCTGGATGAGTCAGAATTGGGGGGTGCCCGTAACATCTATCTGCAGTCCCCTGTGTACGGCGTCTTCGTATCCCTCTATAAGCTTCCAAGCATTGGAAAATCTGAATGGTCGCCTCCCAAGTTTGTGTGTTTGCACCAGACGCACCAATATAGGAGCATGATCACTATTACTCCTCTGTAGACCCTCCGCCCTGGCATGGGGGAACGTCTCTATCCATCTCAGATTGCCAAGCACTCTATCCAATTGACAGGATACTTGATTATTAATCGAGCTGTTGTTCCATGTCCACACTTGTCCCGTTCTCTCCAGGCAGATTAAACCCGAACTTGAGATGCAATTTTGAAAATCTGCCAATAGGTTGGGTGGCACCGGTCTACCACCTTCTTTCTCATTTGTAGCTAGGAGGGCATTAAAGTCCCCACTTAAGAGCAGAGGGGTTTGATTGCCTACTTCAACGGAGATTTTGATTATATCTTCCCACAATCTGCTTCTCATGCGTCTATCGTTGTGCCCATACACAGCCCCAATGATAATTTCTAATCCACCTTTATTAGTGAGGTCAAGTACGATCAGTTGTTCCGAGGAGTACCGAACCCTTCCTTTCCAGATTCGGCTATCCCACATAACCCATATCCTCGCAGCCCCTCCTTGGGCTAGATTATCAACTGCCTTCCAATTAGCTGGAATTCTCTGCTTAATTCTGTTCGAAACTTTAATTTTACTCTCTAATATCGCCACTATCGAGCTCTTTGAACTCCTCACCACCTGCTGAATTTCCTTCCACCTACCAATCGAGTTAGCCCCCTAACGTTCCACGTTAGTATGGTCATTGATGAATAGTGGGCCCGTCCTCCGTGCTCTGCAGATTCTCCCTTGGACGATGAGGTTGTATCTTTCATGTGGCGTCAGTACTAGTCTTACCTCTCTTATCACCTCCTTCCTGGTTAACTCTTTTCAGTTTGGCGAGCCACAGTGGGTTCTTCCTGGTGAGTTTTCCCCCTGGGCATGTTTTCCTTCATACGAATCCCCGTATGTTACTCTTCTCGGCTGTTCCCTGTTCCCGTCTCCAAATATCCGGACAAACTTCAAGACTCTTCCACCTATATCTTCCTCCCATTGGCCCTCGTCTTCTGGTAGGTGTATTAAGTCCATGAGATTTTCGTCTCTTTGAGAATCGCCTACTATCCTCTGTTCTCCCATGGTTAATGGCAGGTGCCCCTCATTAATCCCCTTTTGTTCCAGAACTTGGCATTTACCGAGCACTGAAATTCCATGCCAGCCTGATGCCTCATCTCCTTGTTGTAAGCCACATGGATGGTCCTCCTCCATCTCCTCCCTCTCAACCGCCTTCGTGTTTCTTTGAGTTTGCACCATCTCCCTGTCATTCGTGCCACCCTCTGCAGATATGCTATTTAGTTGTGCCTCTTCCTCCATAGGACTCTCCTCCTCATGATAATGTAATCTGACGTGTCCAAAACACCTACACTTCTCACACGACGGTGGGACCCACTCGTACTCGATTGGCTGCCACATCATTTTATTATTTGGCAGCATTAGTTCAACCCTTCTTGGCAGTTCATTAGTAACTTCAATCTTGACAAACACCTTTGCAAACGAGAGGCATTTCCGTCTGGCTGTAAGGATATCTGTCCGAAGAGGCTTACCAATCATACTGGCAATTTTCATGATCGCCGGCGTACTCCATAACTGAAGGGATAGTCATGGTAACCTGATCCATACTGGAACCGACGAGAGTCGATCTTTTTCGAAGCACGATTCTGGACACCATCTTTTTAGCACGACGAGTCTACCATCGAACGTCCATGGACCCCCTTTTAGCACACTCTCCAAATCCTCTGCAAGATCAAACTTGATGAAATAGAACCTGTTCTCTCTGGAGAAGATCTCCATCTCCCCTTTCGGCCTCCATAATCTCTGTGCGTATGCTCTTAATTGTCCATAATAGGGTTTATTCCCCATTACGTACAATATGAGAGTGTTCTTCTAATATGCCAAAGTCTCCTCGATGTCATCCGTCGTGATCTCCACAACTTTTCGTCCCTCTATCACCCGCGGTTCGACATATTGTAGCTTTACTTCTTCTTGTACAGCGGCTGGTTTGCATAAATCTGCCCAAGAGATCGGCGTCGATCTAGGACGAGGATCGCCATTCTTATTTGAATTATTAATCTCCTTCCTCGATGAGCCTACATTATTTCCTCCCGGTCTTGCTTCCCTCGACCCTGTCGCTCGGTCGCTTCTCCCTGCTACCGTCGGGGTGGGAGCCTCCGGCCGACGGTTAGCACCTTGCGGCCTTGCCGGCATAGGTCTGCCCTCTCTAGGGATCCTATTCGCCATACTTCTGCTCCCTACACGATCTCGGTGCCCTGTTTGGCTCGTTCGGCGGCGGCGTTCCACAGTGGTCCACCCGCCCCCCTCATCTCTCGGGGGAGGATCACCTGGTTCTTCCGCCACACCCGCTGAAGACGTAGCGCCGCGCGGCAGAGGTGCCCCGTTCATGAACCCTAACATTTTATATATATATATAATTTGATATTTGAAAGAAAATTGTGTTTACTATCTAGAAGTTCGGAATTTAATTGAAGTTAAAATTCATTAGATATGGCAACAGAGATGATTTTCCTTAGCTCTTGTCATATGGAGTGGTTTTTATGTGTACAGCAATCAATTTTATTTGTTGGTGCTTTATAATCAAGCCATTATGGATAGAAAATATTTGGATCGAACATGTATATGGCTCGCTTTGATGCTATTAGAAATACTATTTGTAGTAAAGCAAAATTAGCATCATTTTATTAAGTCTTACTACTTTTGGAATTGCTTTTCTGTCAGCATTACCGATGATAAAAAAAAGGGAAGTCAATATAAGGGGAGAATTTTACTCTCGGTTCATCCGGATTTACTTCCATACTTTTTTTTTCTTTTTTTATTATTAAGTCTAACTGTTGTTAGCTTTCTCAGTTGAGCGCTATGGACTCCTGGTTGCCATTTACCTCCTAATTGTCATCAAGAAGGTGCTGATAATGCTCAGTTTAGACAAAATATGTTCAGTTTGGATATATATTTTGGAGTTATTATTTTCAGTTAATGTCTATGACTTTTTCTTGGATGCATATCCTAAGTAGATTATTACATGAATTTTATTATGTTGATAATGTTCATCTTAATCAAATAAAAATCCATGTTTAAGTCATACAAAAGGATTCACATGCTTATCATTATCTGATTTGAATTGTAATCTTATAAACGTGCATGTACATAAGGTTTTGGACATGATTCGATTTTGTAAAATTTAGTCAACATTTAAATTTTTGGTGCCTTTTGTGACTAGCACTAGTCGTCTAATATTCTAAATAGACCCATTGAAACAAGATGTCGCCAAAGTGACCTTTCTTGCGTATATAGCCTATGAGGGATGTTGGATGTTTGTGTGTGTAAATTCATGCGAGTATTAGCCGGCCCAAAGAAAGGTTAATACTTGGCCGAATTGCACACATACTTGTGGTGATAAATGTGTGACAATTATAAGATTTACATGTGAATAATAACCCGATCCAAAGATAGGCTTATTATTTGACATGACTTATTGTCAATATTTGATCATTACACCAAGAGTACCACTTGCAGTTAATATCACTGTCCAAAGACTTGATATTAATGATGTACTAGGTATCTTGAGATGGGTTCACCATTATTTGAATTTGTTTGACTATATTTTACTCTTTGGTTATTAATTATAGCATGTCTATTTTTGTTGCTTTGTTCTCTTTACAGTTAATGTTGCTACAATATCTGCCAATAAGAATTTAATTTTTATGTTTAATGGGATAAACTTTAAGGGCAAAAAAGAAAATAAATACAGAAGCTGCTAAGGGTCCAGCTCAAAAGAAACAACAATATAAAACTACGGGTTATTTCTTTTGTGACAAGTCAGGACACATAAAGAAGAAATGTACAAAGTACCACGCATGGCATATAAAAAAAGTACATTTCTAAATTTGGTCTGTTCTGAGGTTAATTTAGATTTAGTACCTAAAAACACGTGGTGGTTAGATTCTGGTGCTAGTACCCACTTTAGTGTTTATAGATAAAGTTGTCTGAGCTACCGAAGCCAATTGATGGTGAAAGATACATCTATATGGATGACGAAAAATCGGTAGAAGTGGATGCAATAGGACATTTTAGGTTATTTTTAGGAATCGATTATTATTTGGATGCAATAGACACTTTTATTATACCGTCTTTTAGACAAAATTCAGTTTCAGTTTCCTTAATGGACAAATCTGGTTATCATTGTTCATTTGAAAATAATAAGTTTAGTCTATCTTTAAATCCAAATATTATTGGTAACGGTTCCTTTAAGATTTATGATCGCCTATATTCAGTTGAAACTATTGCAGCTTAAATAAAATCTTGCAAGTGGAGTCATGTGGTACTAAACACAAAATTAACAATAATAAAAATTTAGCCTCATTATGACATAAGCGATTAGGTCACATCTCTAGAAATAGATTTGAACGACTTGTGTCTGATGAGATTTGGATTCCACTGACTTTATAGACTTTAATGTTTATATTGAATGTGTAGTGAGAAGACAGACCAAAGTTAAATTATAAGCAGCTACTTTATTGATTATGCTGACAAATCGAGGGGTTAATAATTATACGGTCCCACACTAAAAAAAAATTTGAGACGAGAAGTTTAATATATTTTTTTGAGGATGTTGAGTTTGGGAGAGAAATAAAGTCAGGATCATTGTCTTTGAGAAGGAATCAATTACGATTCATACTATCACTTTTGACGATTTGTAGGATTCTATACCTGTCATGATCAAGGAGTGAATTCGGAGCCTCAATAAGACAATATCGAATTACCTCTATAAGTCATTGTTGAGATAACTTAACAACGACAACGTAGCGGCACCACATTCAAGATAAGGTAATTATTCCTAAGGAACAAACTCAACAATCTCAAGAACCGGTAATATTAAGATGGTCCACCAGAGAAAGAAGAAATATAATTTCGGATAATATTTGTCATATTTCTCTAGGAACGTGAGGAAGACTGTGGATACTGGAAGATGATCTAATCAACTTTCGTCAGGCCATGGAAAGTTTCAGTTCTCAAAGTGGATTGATACAATAAATATGGAGTATAAGTCCATGCAAGACAATAAAGTTTAAGAACTTGTCCCATTACCAAAAGGTATGAAGTCCATTGGTTGCAAATGGACATTTATAACCAAGAAGGATTCGAAGGGTCATATGGAGAGGTATAAAGTACATCTTGTAGCTAGTGACTTTACTCAAAATTTTGGGATTGATTTTAAAGAGTTTTTCTCTTCGGTATCTTTGAAAAACTCCTTTAAAACAACCATAGCACATGTTGCATATTTTGATCTTGAATTACATTAAATGGATGTCAAAACGATATTTCTCAATGGTAATATTGATGAAACAGTTTATAAAGTGCAACCAGAAAACTTTGTGTCGAAAGATCCAAAGAATATGATTTACAAATTGACAAAATCTATTTATGAACTCAAGTAAGCTTTTCGTCAAAGGTACTTCAAGTGATTATCTCGTTTGGTTTTGAGATGAACATTGTTGAAGGTTGTGTGTATCACAAGTTCAGTGGGAGTAGGAATAATTTTTTGGTTTTGTATATTGATTAAAGTATTCAATACAAACCAGGTGACAACTCTCGTTAAAGGAGACAAATTCGGTATCAATCAAGTGTCAAAAGGTTAGCCTTAAAATTAAGAAAATACAATAGTTTTTTCCTTCTTGATCAGTTGTAGGGAGTCTAATATATACTCAAGTATGTACACGTCAGGATATTGCGTACATATTAGGATATTAGGCAGATATTTAAGCAAATATGGATGGATCATTGGGTAGCAGCCAAACTACTTAAGTAATTAATAGAGAACAAAAAATTATATGCTCTTTGTAGGAGATCGGATAATTCTGGAGATCATAAGGTATTTCGACTCTGATTTTGTTGGATGCCAACACAGCAGGAGATCCACATCAGGTTATGCTGACTAATGGAGATATATTTTGGATGAGTGTCAAACATGCACTCATAATTTCTTCCACATTGCAGCAAGGTTTATAACATGCTGTGGGGCATCTATTCAGAAAATATGGTTGCAAAATTTTATCACAAGGCTGCGCCTACAGTACGGTGTTGAAAGACCACATAAAATTATGGTGTGAAAATAAATCAGTAGTACTGTATTCTAATAACAACAAAAACTTGTATAAGTCAAGAATATTGACATAAAGTTTCTAGTTGTGAAGGAAAGAATTCAGAATGGTTAAAGTGTCCATATAGCATATTATGACAAACTCCATGTTAGCGGATCCGCTCACAAAAGCATCATCACCCAGGGTCTTTCATGAGCATACTGCTCATATGGGTGTTATCTTAATTAAGAATATGGCAATGCAGTGGGAGTTTGTATTTTATGTATTTGGGTGTTATTTGGTTTTGGACACATTTATGTATTAAAGTATTTTGGATATTTATCTGGTCAGATGTATGGAAAATTCAGTTCATTATGTTTTCATCATGTTAAAGTATTTGATCTCACTAGAGTTAAGGAGGACCAGTTGGAAATAGACATGTATTGATCATATTGCGTGTAATTTTTATGCTACGCATCCATGATTGATCTATGTCGTTTAGCTATATTGGTATATGTGACCATTGATGGTTTAGTTACGCTATATGTGACGAATGCCGCTTTGATCCTATGTTGATATGGTTAATAGACGAGATTGTCTAGATATACCCTAAGGATTAAGATAGCAATTTATGAGCTCACTAAGGTTAACACAATTATAAGGTTACGTATGTGGCCCAGTGGGAGATTGTTGGATTATTCAATAATATGGAGCCACACATGTAAAATTAATTGTGTTGGGTATCTAAATAATTAAGCCAAATTAAAGTGGTATATTTAGAAAATTGGCTTAAGGGTATAATTGTCATGGAAATAATGTGTAGATACCGGAGATAAATCTAATTTGATGAGGGGCCAAATTAGAAATATCAAAACATATAAATATATGTATTCATTAGGGTTAAGGTCCCCAACTCATACGGCCACCAAAGAGAGGGTTTCTCTATTCTCTTTTGTATCCCCATCAACAAAGAGAGGAACAAAGATTTCATCTTTGTTATTAAGGGCCGTAGCGGGTTGGAAGATCAAATCCCATAAAGAGACGTCTACTTCAAGATCCGTCAAGCAAAGACAATTGATTCAGGTACGCTTTCGCAATTTAATTTATGTTCTTCATCTCATGAATCGACAGGGTACAATAAATTCTAACAGGAATAATTTTTGTAATAAGTGTAAAATATAGGAATAGTTAAAACAATTTGCCTAAACACTATGATTCAAGCCATGACGAGGAACAAGATGGAATAATGGTGTGGTCTTGGTGTTGGGAATGAGATGCTTCCTATGCCTCTCTTTGTAAATATACACTCCCAACAGTACCATGGACGATGAGAAATTTTTGGATCACAATCTCGTTTAACCGAACAGTTGTTTGTCACTAGTATATGAAATCAGGGTCGGTTGAGTTTTTGGATGTTCATGACAAAAGTTAAAATGATACCCACGAAAGAATATAAAAATTGAAAAATTCGTAAAAAATAACACCACTAAGCCTTGAAGTCATTTCCGTTTACACAAGCTTTACTAAGTAAGTCCTTATTTTAAATTATGTGAACATTAATATATATATATATATATATATATATATATATATATATATATATATATATATATATATATATATATATATATATATATATATATATATATATATATATATATGTATAAGGATAGATTGGAATTTTTGCACTTAATCATATCTGCATGTCTTTTATAATAACAATCGTTGGATTATTTTTATGGACAATTAACAGCCAGTATGAAGCAACCGTACTTAAACTCCAAAACTAAAATGGACAATCTAATCTTTGTTGTAAATATGAATAATTCACATAATTAGTTGGCCTACATAACCTATGTCTTTTGGTTATCTATAACCTATGACTTATGGTTATCCATAACCTATGCCTTTTGGCATTTCTTCTTTTAATCATCATCATGATGTTAACCTCCATTCTAAGCCTATATAATGGGCTCTTCTCAAGTTGATTGTGATAAGTAAATGAAGAAACAATTTCCTCAATTCTTCTATCTCCATATCTCTTTACTTTATAATATGTTATCAGCACGATGCTCTAGGAAATAGAACAAGGAAGAAATATTTCACATAAGGAAGAAAGAGTTTTCTAAAGGTAGAAGTCACTTCTATTGAAGAGGTAAGTCTAATCTTGTATACTTAGATATATGCATGTTTTAGTAAAATTAAATACATGTTTGATTTATATGTTTATAGACCGATTAGAACGTAAGTTTTATAGATCTACTTTTCTTTTAGTTTTATATCTAAATTTGTATTGAACATGTTCATAATTTTATTCAAAATATAAAATTTATGATAATCTATTTAAGATTATGTATAAATTTTATTTCTATATTTTTTTGTATGAACTACAAAATTAATAGAGAATACCTTGAATTTTTGTAACTTATTTGGAATTAGTTAATTACATTATACTAGATTATGTGAATCTTTTATTTTTATTATTTTATTTATTTGAATTCTACAATGTACTACTTTACATTGTTGTATATGTGAAGCGAATTATTAAAAAAAAGTACCCAAAATATATTATTATATAATGATCACATTGTTGTATATGTGATAAACATAAGACATAATATTCTTTAGTAGCGTTTTTATCACATTATTGTATATGTGATACACATAAGACATAATATTCTTTGATAGCGTTTTATCACATTATTGTATATGTGATATACATGAGATAATATTCTTTGATCGTGTTTACCATATTGTTGTATATGTGATACACATAAGGTATATTGATAGCCTTTCATCACATTGTGGCATATGTGAAGTTTTGTTATCTTGAAAACACTTATCAATTTTATTCTTAATTTACATCTAATATAATTATTTTCTGTCATGTAGATATCGAATCTTGCAAAGTTTGAATTCAAAGCTCTTGTTTTGAGCAGAGATAATTATTTATCGTGACAATGGATGCAAAGTTGCAATTGCAGTCCAACAAGTTTGATGGTACTATGAAGAAGAAAGATAAAGAAAGTTCTGAAGACAAGGTCAAGGATTTGATTTGATTTTTCTACGACATCATATCTATGATGATCTAAAGACATAATATCTATGTGAGGATGATCCATTGAATTTGTGGACGTCTCTAAATGATAAATTTGACCACAAAAGGATGGTAATTCTTCTGACTACTCAAAGTGAATGGTTGAATCTAAGATACCATGACTGTAAAAATGTTAAATAATATAATTGTGCTCTGTTTAATATTGTTTCTCACCTTAGATTGTGCGGAGAAAAAGTAACAGAGACTCAAATGATTGAGAAAATCCTCTCCATTTTTCATGCAAGTAATGTGCTTTACAGTAATAATATCGTGAAAGAGATGTCATAAAATACTTTGAACCAGTGATTGTCCTCTTGTAGCAGAGGCAAATAGCAACGTTCTCATAAAAAACCACAACTCTAGACCAATTGGGTCAATGTAAATTCTTGGAACAAATACCAACAATTTTGGAATTAGCAGAGGTCGTGGTGGAGGACGTGGAAGAGGGAATAAAATTTTTTTTATGGAAGATATGGTCATGGTTATCAACCTTACAAAGGTGGAAACAATATTTCACAAAACAATAAATGGAACAACTGGACAACACACTCTAAAGAAAATTCAAATCTTCAAAATAAACAAATAAGAATTGTTTCGATCCTATTTTTTTAGGATCAAAATGGAAAAGTTACAAATGAACAGTTTGAGGAGATGCTTGAAAATCCACATTCCATTGAATGAGCACTCGGTCAATTTATGTTTATTTCAACTACTTATAAACTATTTAAATTTGAAGTCATCTTCTATTTTTGGTTTCCATCATGGAACGTCTAGGCCATGAGAGTTTTGTTTTATTGAAAAAAATTATTATAAATTTGGAGTTACATTTCTATAATATGATATTATCATTTGAAATACTTAAATTTTCTTATTATACATATGCTAGCTAGAATATATAAGTGCATAACATTTTTAATTTGCTTCATGGAATAGTAATTCATGTTTGTCGTAAATATGACAAAGATAGACATTGATTTAAGCAATGTCGAGCTACTCCACAAGAGATTGAGAGATTGAAAGAATCCAAGAAAAATGACTTAGATATATGTGTTTGGTAGATAGTGCTACAATACATATATCCAAGAAAATGACTGAGATATGTGTTTGGTAGATAGTGCTACAACATATATGATTTTGAAGAATCAAAAGTTTTGCCAAAGTTAGTATTTGACATGCATAAAGTGCCAACAATAGCTGGGCCAACCCATATAATTGAGGGCTTTGGAAGAGCACACATCATGTTACTTAATAGTACTCAAACCTATTTGTAGAATGTGTTATATTCAAGTAGTTCCGTAAAGGAATTTGTTAAGTTTCAAGGATATACACACAATGGGTACCATATTGAAACTCGAAATGATAACAACAAAGAGTCATTATGTAACATATCTAATGTTGGGAGCAAAGGCTCACATTAGAAGAATTATCTTGTCTTTCGGTGGGTTTGTATTTCACCACATTGGCATAATTGAATCTAATATGGATGTGGAAAAATATAAAGCCAATGATCATATCTTATATAACATTTGGCATGACTACCCTTTGGGTCATCCGGGATAAACTATGTTCAATCGGATCATTGATAATCTTTGTGAATATTTATTAGAAAATCACGATATTGGCTTATCGAAGAATCACCTATGTGTTCCTTGTTTACAAGGGAAGTTTATAACTAGACCATCTTTCTAAAAGTTAAAAACGAGTCTCATACTTTCTTGTAAAAATATAATGAGATATTTGTGGTCATATTCACCCTCATAGTGGTCATTTTAGATATTTCATGGTACTCATAGATGCATCTACTAGGTGGTCATATGTTTGTCTATTGTCTAATAGAAATATCGTATTTTCTTCTCTTTTAGCCCAAATTATTAAACTTAGATCTCAGTTTCCTAATAACACGATTATATTAATTAGTCTTGATACTGCCACATAATTCATCTCACAAGTTTTTTATAATTATTGTACATCATTAGTGACTAAGATAGAGCATCAGGTTCCCTATGTGCACACACAAAATAAGTTAGGTGAGTCATTTATTAAACATCTTCAACTTATAGCTAGACCTCTACGCGCATTCAAGTTTGAAAATTGAGGCTTGGGACATGATATTTTACATGTTGCATCTTTAGTTAAATTTAGACCCATTGCCTACCATATCTTTTTACATATACAACTTGTTAGTGGTAAACAACCAAATATTTTATATTTGAGAAAGTTTGGATATACAGTATATGTCCCAGTTCCATCTTCCAAAAGAACTAAGATGGGTCTCCAATGATGCTTGAAAAATATACATTAGTTTTGAGTCTTCTTCCATAATAAGGTATTTAAAACCAATGACCGGTGATGTCTTTAATACAAGATTTGATGATTGCCAATTTGATGAGAGAGCCTTCCCGCCATTAGGGAGAGGTAAGCAACAAATTGTTCAAATAGAACAAACTATTGCTAATGAACGTCGTGAATTGACATGGAATAATATGTCCACTCTATCTCATCAAGATCCAAGAACTCCACAATGTGATTATGAGACAAGGAGAATGATATATTTGCAAGAAATTACAAATCAATTACCTGATGCGTATAAATGTCGCAAAGGTAACTAAATCACATGTGCCAGCTATGAATCTACCAGCCAGAATAATTGTTCCAGTTGGACAAAATCCAAACAAGGCGACAAATGAATCTACTACTACATGTCAAAATTGTGGTAGGCCTATAGGTTCCAAGGATAGTGCTCCTAGAAAGAGGAAAGCTAATGAAACATCTTGTCCTGATAAAAGCCTAATAGTGGCCGGAGCTCCGAAAATAAATAATAAAGATGTGCATGTTTTCAAATTCACTGAAATGTCTATGGATGCCTCTAGAGAGGCACAAGTACCTGAAAATAAAGAGATCTCGATATTCTATGCATGTTCAGGTGAATTGTGGAATAGAAAATTACTTGTCATCGCGGACATATTTACCTATTCAGTAGCTACTGAAATATCAAAGGACAATGATGATTGTGAAAATGAACCATGTAGTATAAATGAATGTCGACAAATAAAAGACTGGCCAATCTGGAACGATGCTATTCAAGCAGAATTAAAAAATTTAGAAAAACGTGGTGTGTTTGGACCTATAGTGGAAACACCAAAGGGCATAAACCATGTTAGTTTTAAATGGGTGTTTCATGAGAAAACGAAATGAGAGAAACGAAGTTGAAAGATACAAAGTCCGACTTGTAGCACAAGGTTTCTCTCAAAGACCTGGAATTGACTATGTTGAGACATGCTCTCCAGTTATGGATATCATTTTAGATATCTAATTAGTCTCACAGTTTCTAAAAATCTTGATATAAGATATATGGATGTTGTAACTGCATATTTGTATGGAGACTTAGATACTGACATCTATATAAAAAATTCTAGAAGGATTTATAATGCCAAAGACTAAGTCTAAGGGCATGTGTTCAAATTAGACGAGCATTATATGGATTAAAATGATCCAGAAGAATGTGGATAATCGTCTTATTATATATTTGATTAAGGAATGATACAAAAATAGTCAAATTTATTCATGTGTCTTCATTAAAAAAATTGGAAATGGATTCTCGATAGTAGCAGTATATATGGATGACATAAAACCTGATCATGTCTCCTATAGAATTGGAGAAAACTGTAAACTATTTGAAGAATGAATTTAAAATGAAAGACTTGGGAAAGACAAAGGTTAGTCTCGATTTGCATATGCATATGGTTGTACGCAGTTTGGATTTGGATAAAGATCCATTCCGACCAAAGGGAGAAGTTAAAAAAGTTCTTGGTCCTTAAATACTGTATTAAGTGCTATTGGAGCACTACTATATCTAGCCAATACACAAGTCAGGTATTGCATTTTCTGTTAATGTATTATCTAGATATAGTTTTGCACCTACACCTAGACATTGGAATGGAGTTAAACATGTATTGAGATATCTCATGGAACAACTGACATGTTATTATTTTACTCCTGTGATTCCACTAACAATTCTTGTCTAGTTGGTTGTGTAGACTCAAATATTTTTCTGACCCTCGTAAGGGTTGCTTCCAAACATGTTACGTGTTTATTAATAACCATGCAGCTATATCTTGGCGATCAAGAAAGCAAGGTTCAGTAGCAACTCCCTCTAACCATGCAGAATTAATTGCATTACAAGAAGCAACAACAGAAAGTGTGTGGTTGCGATCGATCATAATATACGAGTAAATTGTCAACTACCTATAGTTACAAATAAGCCTACAATAATTGAAACCCCGCTTTTCATGTTTCATAAATTTTTAAAACTATTTTAAGATTTGATAAATACTATTATAGCTTTATTAATGATTTTAAGGTTGTAAATAATAAAATATCTATAAAATTTAATTGGATCCTTATAATGGCCTGTCGGCCCATGGGCCGGGTTGCATCTCCTTTTAGCAATCAGTTGGGGGAGAATTGAAAATTCAAATTCCCTCCAAATGTTTCCTTCACTCAATTCTTCTAACGGCCTAACAAACTCCCTGAATACCTATTTAAATCCTCCCTCTCATTCTCGACCATTCTAACAAATTCTCGAACAGCTTTCATATCCCTCTTCCTCAAGAATCTGATCAAAACCCTAACCCTAAAAATCTCGAGAAGGAAGCCACAGCCATGACGACCGCACGAGAGCTTCACGACGATGATTGAGCACCCACACAGCTCTTCTTCCTCGAAAACAATGGTGAATTGTTCTTCGACCGTGATGCGCGAGTGAACCCCGACTTCTTCGACAGTCGATGACTGCAAGAAGCTCGTCTTCACCAACAGGGCAGTCATTATCATCCTCGTTAGCAGCAATCGAGGTTAGCCAAGTCGAACTCTTCTTTCTATGGTTGGATCCGTGTCGATAATTTGTTTTTTGACAAATTCAATACTCGTTTCCAGATCGATCGATCGAGTTCTTTCGTATGGAGTAGCTGATGTCCTGTTCGTATAGATCAACTCTGGTGAGTTTCGATTGAGTTCCTGCATAAGTTCATTTCAGTACGATCATATTGTTCTTGATCTGTCAATTGTATCGATAGATTTGAGCAGAGGTTGTTAGATCGAATCGATTGCTGGGAAGTTAGGTCAATTATTGAGGAAGGAATTCCTGGTGAGTGTCTTATACTTCTTTGACTCTCAGAATCATCAAATTAATCTTAGGCAGTGTTGATTTTCTATTAAAACTAATTACTCTGTTCTGTTCTAAAACTGTTTGATGGAATGTCTCAATGAAGTTCGGAACAACTGCTAAACACGAAGAGTGTGTCAGAATCTTAGGTTTGAGACTCTGAGTCGAGGGGAATCATCTACAGGTATAGTCCCTAACTCTAGTAATTATTGCTCCCTGCTTGGGGTTTCTCTTGATTAGTTCGGTATCTGTGTGCATGTAGGATAGTTCGTGACCAGTTAGGCGTGTCCAATAGCTGTGTGTATCATGTTTAGACTCATGATTGATGAGAATTGTTCGTGTCCTGCCAAGCCATGTCCTCTTAAGTTGATTGCACCTCTGTACAGTTTCTGTTGTGACCGTGTCCAAAGAAATTCAGATGATTGTTGTCAGCTTGTAGCTCGTGCAGTGTTGATTAAGTCTCAGTTAGGAGGTGTGTCGATGATGGAAGCCAAATGAAGAATATCACTTTTGATGAGAACTGGACTGTGCTAGCCTCTCCAACTTCCTCTTAATTATGTATACCTGACCTTGGTGTATGGTTGTTTTAGGCATGAATTTTCTGAAACATAAGTCATGGTTGTCTTGAGTTCTATCATGCAAGGCCAAATGTACTTTTGGAATGGATTGTAGCAGCTCCTTGCTACTAAAATTTTATTAATTCGATTATTGAAAGATTTGAAAGAAGTTATTTTTTTAAATCTCTTCTTCTTAGTTAAGTTTCCTGTGTTATTGATATTATAGTGATATCTATTGGACGGTAAACATTAGTTTAGCTTTGTGTGGACATTACATGGTTTGGGGATGTTTACCAGTGGTCTGGGACCTGTAGATTAGAAGTTCGGGCATCTATGAGATATCTGGCCTAATGGCATTACTCATACTTATATAACTCTGATTAGGTTGTAAAGTCTTGATGAGTCCAGTAGTGTATGTAGCGCCACAATCTTTTTTTTTATAAAAATTCAAGAGGAAATTAAAAATCTATTGGAGTATATTTATATTTTTCTTTAAAGGGGATTATTATTGACTTAGTTTCTAATATTTATTCCTAATAAGTTGGGCCTGGCCCATGAGCCAAGCCAATTAACTCATTTCTATCTTTATGAAATGTAACAAATTGCTATGTCCTTTCCTTGCAAATCAGGAGGAGAGAAATTTATTTCAAATTTCCTCTAACTGCCATCATCCTTGATCGAGCTCCCATGTGCTTCTAACAACCTCTCTTCCTTTTCAAATTCCCTCCAAATTTTCCTCCTCTTTCGATTTGCCGTCTTCTATATAAAGCAACCACACTCTCCCTCTTGATCATCCTTTCTTCTTCCTCAGTTCCTTCCTCTCTGAACAACAATGGCGACCAAGGCAAAAGCTTTCAAGGGAGCAAGAAGACATTGAGTTGGTCCTCTCCTCTTCATCAGATCAATAACAATGGCAGGTGAGCGTCGAGTAGTTTCAGACCTAAATTTTTGATTATTGGAAAGATTTAGTGATTCAATTTTCTTTGAATATTCGATTCTTCATTTCTTAATATTTCGGTGAACTCTGGAAGATCTTCCTTGATCCAGTAATTGGTAAGAATTGTAAATCCTTGTGATTACTCGATATTAACCAAAGTGATCGGTTGATTCAACTGTTCTTCCTTGTCGATCGGAATCCGCAGATCAAAGCATCGTGGATCGATCAACCGATTCCTTGTCCTCATCATCAACAATTGAGGTGAGCTCTTACCAATTTTCGAAGTAGTAATCAACCTTCGTTCAATCGTCGCAAGTGTAGATCGGTTACTTTCATTCGAACTCTTGCTTGAACTTTTAGAAACTCTTGTGAACCAGTTCTATGAACATATCGGAGATTTGGGGATCTGAACATATCAAGAGGTGGTCGGATCAATCCTTGGTAAGTACGTGGGAAATCTTTCAATTTTGTTATTGTTGATTCATATATTCTGAGAACCAGCTCTTTTGATTTTCCTCTGTTTGATTTCGTCATGTACTTCTGTTTGTATCATTGACATGGATTTCAGAGAGGTTGAGTCATCTTGACATAGAACTCGTGTCCAAACCTGAGCAATTTTGACCCTCTGTAGAAATTAGTTCATCACAGGTATATTTCTCTTTCTGTTATTTAGTTCTCGTTGGGTTGAATTGAGTACTTGCATCATTAGGCCTGGTTATTTCTATTTATGTTAGCTCTGTGAATAATTGTTTCACATATTGGGAAGAAGTTACGTTAGATATCTGGCTCAGTAGGCAGGGTTCATATGTTAACCTGTGCTGGTGACCTTCAATTTCAATCTCAAGTTGATATCAAGTTGCCTCGATTTGAATCCTAGAGTGAAATTAGGATGGGTGCCTGTATCTGACTTGATTAAATCTCAGGATTTGAACTTGCTCTCAGTTATGACAATCTTTACATATTGACTGTTTCAATTAAACTCTTATCCTGCAACTCTAAAAAGAGTTATTTCTAAATTTGCTTCTGGGTACCTCTTCTTTAGGTTTACTGTCGAGGATTTCATCTGGAAAGTTAACATCAGATTTCTACTCGGGCTTAACAGCCAAGTTATCATGTCATGATAGTCTCATACTGATACTAAGGACATGATAACTGTTGTAACAAGTCCTTGGTTATCCTTACAGATTTAAGCCTTGTGGTTGCTGAGCAATGAGGGTGAGATAGATTCAGTTAAGGGAAGATGATGATTAACTGTTAAACTACACCTATTAGATAGTTGAAGTTTCTAGTAATCCTTTAACTGGATGCTTACATTTAGGCTTCTAGGTAATGATGTGTATTTCGTAGTAGAGGTTGAGAATCCTTGCAGTAGATTGGAACTTGCTCGGGAATTTGAGGAATAGTAAAATTGCTTATTGCAGTATTGTGACTTAGTCTATGAACTGGGACTTTATATCACTGCCCTAGGTTCAAAGAGAAATCTCAGTAAACCTGAGAGTTAATCTCAGTAAATCTAAGAAGTTTTCTCAGTATAAAAAACTAAGAATTACATATGAACTGCTTAGTTATTGTTGAACCTGAGACCCATATCAGGCTTTGGCTTGTTTATTAAATCTGAGATTCAAATCAGATTGGTTCAATCAATGAACTGGGGTTCATATCAGTGCTGAGTTCATCTAGGTAGCTGTAGGACACCCTAATGAATTCGGCCAGGGGATTGGTTTTATTGACTGAACTGAAATTCCTGTATCAGTTCTTGATTAACTCAACTGAAGGCTCAGCTCTCAAGATCAGTCTATAATTGATTATGCTTTAATTTATATTGGTCAGTCATGATAAAACCAGTTTAGGTTGTACCTTAAAGCTAGGCATTCCTGTAATCAAGTTGAATCTGAAAATGGGTAGGAGACTCTTCACTAGGAACTTTTAGTTCACTCTAAATCCTGTTATAGCAAACAGCATAATAGGACTGAATATTCTTGTAACCTATCTCAAGGTTAGGTAGTAGCATGACTGTCAATATAGGTTTCTATTTAATCAATGTTAGTTAACTTTGCTTTTTAAACTATTAGTTACTAGTGGTTATAAGAGAATACTTGTAGGAAGTTAATGATGAATAATTAGTAATGAGTTAGCTGGTAGTGAGACATATTAGAACTGTAGGATACCAACTTAGAGCTCATTTTGTTATTAACCAACTTGTATTTAATAAACCAGGAAGATATCCAGCTTCCTTGATTACCTATACTTTCCCAGAGCCAGGCAAGTACTTTTCTATGTTTTTGTACATTTACATTCTTGTACTCCTTCTTGTGACACGTCATGATACGATATCATGTACCCATGTACTCCTGTATTCCTGTACTTGTAATTACTAGTGTCGGGTGGGAAAATACACTAGCCATGTGACTAATCACCGGTTACTATATTCATGTAGATAGCTTAGGCCTCGTATCGTGCACGCGGGCCCTAAGCCGTACCATATTTATGTACTCCTGTGCATTCTCTTGTACTCACCCCAGCCGGTCACATGGACTAGATGTATTTCAAATATTGTTCACTCATCATGTCTGGTACTTCAGGATTATAATTCATTCATGTACATTATATTTCCTGTACTTTACATGTTCTTGTACTTTACATTCCTGTACTATAGTTCCTGTACTTATTTCCTGTACTACTTTCCTGTACTTTCATGTTCATTCCTGTATTTCATTTACATGTACTCATGTTCTCAGTTTCATATCATGTTCTTGTTTTATTACCTAGAACTGTACTTTGCTCCGCTCCTGAATAGGATATGTTGCAGGTGAGTTGGAGGCCCTTTGTGACACTTATTATGACCGAGAGCCAGTAGATGGAGGAGAGCCAGGTGGAGTTGCTCTTGACTTAGAGGCTGCTGAAGCCTAGAGCTTTACCTTAGCACTTTACATTTTTCTTGTATTTTGAGACTAGTAGACTCTATCTTTCATTTGCTGGAATGTAATAAATTCTGAGACTTGTACTTTACTCTGGATTTGTGATACATTTATAGATGCTCTGATTTTATACTTGTTCATGATTATCTGGTTAGATTTCCCTAGATTGGTATAGCTTACTTCGTCGTGTCTAACGACGAAGGCTGGACATGTCCGACTCGTGTTCGATTATTTGGGAGCGGGTCGTGACATGTTTTTAGTGGTGGCTCATGCAGGTCTATCCTAATAGTACCTAGGTATTAGAGTACTATTGGGGGACTTGATTTAAACTAGGGAAACTTGAATCACGGCATAGGAAATCGGGTACATCGGGTAAATATGGTTATTATATAAAAATTTATATTTTTCTGGTAGGTTAGATTTTAATCAATCACGAAGTTTTCTTTTGTTGCAGGATGGTTGCCACGAGGAAGACCGCTGATCAGTCAGGAGTTGCAGGCAGCTCAGATCAGCCCGCACCAGACGTTCCAGCAGATTAGCTTCCACCACCGCCTCCTATCTTTCCTCCGCTGCCCCCGACGATGACTTTTGACGGCGCTCAGGTGATGGCTATGTTCCAGCAATTTATGGAGTCCCAGAACCACCAAACAGCGCAGTTTCGGGCGACAGTTGGAGATGCGCTTAGGACCAGAGAGCCGGCAGCACCAGCTCCAGTAGCACGTGCAGCACCAGCAGTACCGAGACCAAGGACGGCCAAGGACTACCAGAATCTCTGCCCGATGGACTTTTGGGGCAACGAGGGGATAGTTTATGCGGACGAGTGGTTGGAGAATACGGAGAGGACCTTGAAGATGGCACAGATCCCAGATAACCTGAAGGTGGAGGTGGCGAGTATGCAACTCTTCGACTTGGCCAGGGCTTGGTACCGGAAGGAGCCCCAGTTGGCGGAGCACCAGGTGTCTTGGACAGATTTCAAAACTCTGTTCAAGGAGAAGTTTTTTCCAGATGTGGAGCGGGATGAGCTGAGGATGCAGTTTGAGACACTGCAGCAGGGGACAATGACGGTTGTGCACTACACTTCAGAGTTTACTAGACTCGGCAGGTTCGCGAAGAACCTAGTCAGAGCGCCGGAGGACAGAGCTTGGAGATTCAAGAAGGGTCTCACCAGGGAGCTGTGTAGCTCCCCTTCCCAAAAATTTTGAAAATATTTTTTTATTATTTTATTTATTTGATTTAAATGGTGATTTTAAATTTGTTTTATAAATAATTATTTACTTAATTATTACGGTAGATGATTTTAATCATGGTTGAGTTTTGAAGTACAAGACGGCTAGGAATAATGGCACGGATAGTGCAGTAGCGTGCTTTGACTAGTGTTTAGCCATGGTAGGGGAATGCAAAGCCATATGAGAGTCCTAACTAGGAAAACCAAATTAAGTTACGACTTAACCTCCACCGATGAACTATTTATTTATTAATTAAATATATTAATTTTAGATTACCCGATTGTACCAACTTAGCCCGAACTGGGCCCGAACCGAATCCAAGCCTTTGTAGGTATGTAGTGGGACCAAATACGGCATTGTAGACATGTTTGGTAAAGGCATTTATTTTCGTATATATATTTTTAGGAATTGGCAATTATTTGCTAAATATTGTTATAGGTAAAATATGTATATTATATAAGTGTGTATGTGTATATAAATATATGCGATATACGTGTATATTTGTATGCATATATAAATATTATATATGTGTGAAAGTGTATGTGAATATGAAAATATATATGAATATATATTATATATGTGTATAAATATATAAATAAATATTATATATTGTGTTTGCGTACGTATATATAAATAAAAATATATGTAGAGGAATATGTGCATATATAGGTTTGTAAATATACAATTATAGTTATTGAAGTATATGCATGTATACGTATTATATATATGTAGATGTGTGTATATATACATATATACACTTAGTTATAGAAATAATGAAAAAAGAAAAGAAATAATAAAACCCACACAGCCATGCAACTAGCCTGAGTTCCCACAGGCCCACCCCTATTCTAATCCCCACAGCAAAATAGGCCCGAACACTAGCTAAGGCCTTTAGCCTGAGCCCCACCCGAGTGGTCCCAGCCTAGCCATGTGTAAGTCCAGCCAGCCAAATATTTTTCCCAACACAGTAAAACCGAATCCCCGACCCTGTTCGACAGCAGCCTACATATACTTATGTATATGATCGAGAGGAAACCCTAAAACTCTAAACTCTTCAACCACCGCCACCACCAAGCGCGCCCCGCCCACTCGCGCGTGCGCGCTGCGGAGATCCACCGCGGGACGACCGGTCGGCCGGTCGGCCAGGCGCGTCGAGCCGCGCACAGAGCAAAACAGTGGCAGCAAAGGGCAGTAAACAAACAGTACTTCGAGGTACAATTTCTCCATGATCTTTCCACAAAATTCCCTTCTATAAATTTCTACGTATCATCTAGATAACCCTCTATCCTTTCCTTTAAGTGAAATCGTTTGGATTGCCTTAAATAAATTGTAAGAATTCCTGAAACTTCAGGAAAAACCACCGAAAACAGGATAATAAAACTGTTTTGGTAACCCAACTTCGAAGGCTGTTGTCGAACCAACCAGTAGGCGTTTTCAAAAACAAATTAAATACAGGCCTAGACAAACTATAGGGCTTCGCAACCTAATTTACAGGAGTCGAATTGATCGACTAAGCGCCGAGAAATCAGTAACCCAAATTGACCAAAAAACTATTTTTCAAAACAATAGAAAATATGAAAAACCTTCGATACGACGTGCGTCCCGCCATTCCGGGCGACGTGGTCGCAAACCGAAAGCATCGAAAGGTGCGTAACGACTTCGTGGTCGTGTGGGCTTTGACGGAATTCAAATTGGTCGCGTGTGCGCGACGAATTTGATGCGTATCCATCGAAATTCCCCGTATCGGTCTCTGTACAAATTTTCTAATTACTTTGTGCACGCTCGTCAGATCAAGACGAAACTTGCGCCAACAGGACCGTATCATTTTTTTGGTCCTGTATGCCAAGTTTGGTCCAATTCTGAGACAGTTGAATCGTACGTCGTTTTGCGGGCCCCATGGTCCCACTCAACGGGCAATTTTGTGCACGACCCACCGGAATCCAACTCTGGACATACGGTTGGGTTCGTATCGGAAAACCGGATCCGTAGACATATAGTTTGATGACTTTATAGACCGATGACTCTGGCACGCTTTTCGGTGCAAAGCGGGTTCAACGGCGGACATCGTTTTTGCCTGAAATTACCGTTTTGCTCCTGTGTCCAGAATTGGACTTAAGGACAGGCAATCCTAGCTAATTTGACTATTCTGAGAATGTTGGCGATGTTTGTTTCAGCTTTCGGAGACAGTTGTGATGACTTGGACTGTAAGGCTCACTAGTTGACTATAATTTGTGGGATCTGCGTGCAACCTCCAGGCAAGTATACCTTGCCTCCCTCTACAGTTTTATTACATGTATTTTATTTCAGTTTCTAGCTTTTGGATTATTTATGGGCATGTGCTTTTCGTATTTTATTCTTTTGAGTTGTTTCATTGCATATAGCCGTGTCCACGTTGGTCTTGTGGTTCACACTTGGAGTTTCTAGTCAGTACCTTGCTTGAGTCGTGTCATAGAACGAGTACGTGTAATTGCACTGCTATCCTTGATATTGTTTCCTTGGCACCAGAGAGTCCACACTTGGGACGAGGGTGTTTTTTTTGATCTGTTTACATCCGTGAGTCCACACTCGGGACTAGGATGTCGATTATTTGCGCCAGAGAGTCCACACACGGGACGAGGTTGTTGACTTGACTTGACTTGCACCAGAGAGTCCATGCTCGGGACGAGGGTGTTTACATCAGAGAGTCCACACACGGGACGAGGATGTAGTATTTGCACCGAAGAGTCCACGCTCGGGACGAGGGTGCCTTGCCGTGAACTAACCAGAGAGTCCACACTCGGGACGAGGGTTAGTACTAACCAGAGAGTCCACACTCGGGACGAGGGTTAGTGTTTAGTTCAAACCCGTGAGTCCACACTCGGGATGAGGGTTTGGTTTCTTTCATTGATCTCGTGATTATCGTTCATCCGGCAGTTCATTTACGCGTAGTTGTTCTAGTGTTCGTCTTCGTGTTCGTGTTCGTAGTCATTGTCGTGTTCCTGTTTCTTCTTGTTTATTTTCTTCCGCATGATAAAACTGTTAGATAGGCATGTATATTATGTATCTTGCTATGTCCTCTGAGGACCTGATGATCTCCTCAGGTTTAGCGATTGCATGGAGTTAGCTAGTAGTTCTGGATGGCAGAGGATTTGCGGTTCTTGCGGGATTCAGGTATCGCTATTGTGTTTATTATCCGCTCGTGCTTTTCATTCCTTATCATGAGATATCCTGTTTCTTGTTTCAGTTGTAGACTCTTGTTATTTTCTTTAGAGTCTTATCGGACATTTATGCTAGTGGGCTGCAGACCACGACCCATAGTGTTCATTCATGTTTTATATTCTTATTGTGGATTGAGATATAGATTTGTTTGTCATGAGTTTGCAGTATACCATAGCCTTGACAGCGTTTACGTATTCGAGTCGGGCTGGAGTCCGTTCGATACGTAGCTGGCTTGCTCACGTGCTCGCGTCCGAAAAGCGGGTGCGGGTCGTGACAAGTTTTTTTGGTGGCCCATGCAGGTCAGATCATATCGTATCGGTTACGTAACTGTACTGGTACGAGCCTGCGACAATGAATAAACCATAGAAATCTCAATCCACTATGCTTTGAAAATCCTCCTAAAAATTCTCTACTTCCTTGAAAACTCCATAATTGCTCTCAATTACACTTTCTTGCTTTCTGTATCCTTAACTCTCGTCCCTTCATATTTCGGAGTGACGAATGTTCGTGCTGTTTAGGATTTATCAGAAATTCTTAAGTTATAGTATAATATTGCTTGATTATTAAAATAATTGGTTGTTTGTAAATATGAGAGATTATAGATACCATATGTCCTAGATATTTTAGTAGAATTATTAGTCACTATTTAGAGGGTTATCAGATTTTAGTGACCGTGTTTTGAGGAGTAGTGTGACCAAAGGTGGGTAGAAGTCCTCGGGATTTCGTAGTTACAAAATGATCAGGAGGAGGATATAAAATATTTTGAGAAATTAAATTTGAGGAGATTAAGGTAATAGTAGACTTTGATTTTGAGGAATAGTTACGAGTTAGAATTTCGAGGACGAAATTATTTTTAAGGTGGGTAGATTTGTAGCTCCCCTTCCCGAAAATTTTGAAAATATTTTTTTATTATTTTATTTATTTAATTTAAATGGTGATTTTAAATTTGTTTTATAAATAATTATTTACTTAATTATTACGGTAGATGATTTTAATCATGGTTGAGTTTTGAAGTACAAGACGGCACGGATAGTGCAGTAGCGTGCTTTGACTAGTGTTTAGCCATGGTAGGGGAATGCAAAGCCATATGAGAGTCCTAACTAGGAAAACCAAATTAAGTTGCGACTTAACCTCCACCGATGAACTATTTATTTATTAATTAAATATATTGATTTTAGATGACCCGATTGTACCAACTTAGCCCGAACTGGGCCCGAACCGAATCCAAGCCTTTGTAGGTATGTAGTCGGACCAAATACGGCATTGTAGACATGTTTGGTAAAGGCATTTATTTTCGTATATATATTTTTAGGAATTGGCAATTATTTGCTAAATATTGTTATAGGTAAAATATGTATATTATATAAGTGTGTATGTGTATATAAATATATGCGATATACGTGTATATTTGTATGCATATATAAATATTATATATGTGTGAAAGTGTATGTGAATATGAAAATATATATGAATATATATTATATATGTGTATAAATATATAAATAAATATTATATATTGTGTATGCGTACGTATATATAAATAAAAATATATGTAGAGGTATATGTGCATATATATATATATATATATATATATATATATATATATATATATATATATATATATATATATATATATAGATATAGGTTTGTAAATATACAATTATAGTTATTGAAGTATATGCATGTATACGTATTATATATATGTAGATGTGTGTATATATATACATATATACACTTAGTTATAGAAATAATGAAAAAAGAAAAGAAATAATAAAACCCACACAGCCATGCAACTAGCCTGAGTTCCCACAGGCCCACCCCTATTCTAATCCCCACAGCAAAATAGGCCCGAACACCAGCTAAGGCCTTTAGCCTGAGCCCCACCCGAGTGGTCCCAGCCTAGCCATGTGTAAGTCCAGCCAGCCAAATATTTTTCCCAACACAGTAAAACCGAATCCCCGACCCTGTTCGACAGCAGCCTACATATACTTATGTATATGATCGAGAGGAAACCCTAAAACTCTAAACTCTTCAACCACCGCCACCACCCTGCGCGCCCCGCCCACTCGCGCACGCGCGCTGCGGAGATCCACCGCGGGACGGCCGGTCGGCCGGTTGGCCAGGCGCGTCGAGCCGCGCACAGAGCAAAACAGTGGCAGCAAAGGGCAGTAAACAAACAGTACTTCGAGGTACAATTTCTCCATGATCTTTCCATGAAATTCCTTCTGTAAATTTCTACATATCATCTAGATAACCCTCTATCCTTTCCTTCAAGTGAAATCGTTTGGATTGCCTTAAATAAATTGTAAGAATTCCTGAAACTTCAGAAAAAACCACCGAAAACAGGATAATAAAACTGTTTTGGTAACCCAACTTCGAAGGCTGTTGTCGAACCAACCAGTAGGCGTTTTCAAAAACAAATTAAATACAGGCCTAGACAAACTATAGGGCTTCGCAACCTAATTTACAGGAGTCGAATTGATCGACTAAGCGCCGAGAAATCAGTAACGCAAATTGACCAAAAAACTGTTTTTCAAAACAATAGAAAATAGGAAAAACCTTCGATACGACGTGCGTCCCGCCATTCCGGGCGACGTGGTCGCGAACCGAAAGCATCGAAAGGTGCGTAACGGCTTCGTGGTCGTGTGGGCTTTGACGAAATTCAAATTGGTCGCGTGTGCGCGACGAATTTGATGCGTATCCGTCGAAATTCCCCGTATCGGCCTCTGTGCAAATTTTCCAATTACTTTGTGGACGCTCGTCAGATCAAGACGAAACTTGCGCCAACTGGACCGTATCATTTTTTTGGTCCTGTATGCCAAGTTTGGTCCAATTCTGAGACAATTGAATCGTACGTCATTTTGCGGACCCCACGGTCCCACTCAACGGACGATTTTGTGCACGGCCTACCGGAATCCAACTCTGGACATACGGTTGGGTTTGTATCGGAAAACCGGATCCGTAGACATATAGTTTGATGACTTTAAAGATCGTTGACTCTGGCACGCTTTTCGGTACAAAGCGGGTCCAACGACGAACATCATTTTTGCCCAAAATTACCATTTTACTCCTGTGTCCAGAATTGGACTTAAGGACAGGCAATCTCAGCTAATTTGACTATTCTGAGAATGTTAGCGATGTTTATTTCAGCTTTCGGAGACAGTTGTGATGACTTGGACTGTACGGCTCACTACTTGACTATATTTTGTGGGATCTACGTGCAACCTCCAGGCAAGTAAACCTTGCCTCCCTCTACAGTTTTATTACATGTATTTTATTTTAGTTTCCAGCTTTTGGATTATTTATGGACATGTGCTTTTCGTATTTTATTCTTTTGAGTTGTTTTATTGCATATAGCCGTGTCCACGTTGGTCTTGTGGTTCACACTTGGAGTTTCTAGTCAGTACCTTGCTTGAGTCGTGTCATAGAACGAGTACGTGTAATTGAACTGCTATCCTTGATATTGTTTTCTTGGCACCAGAGAGTCCACACTCGGGACGAGGGTGTTTTTCTTGATCTGTTTACATCCGTAAGTCCACACTCGGGACTAGGATGTCGATTATTTGTACCAGAGAGTCCACACACGGGACGAGGGTGTTGACTTGACTTGACTTGCACCAGAGAGTCCACGCTCGGGACGAGGGTGTTTACATCAGAGAGTCCACACACGGGACGAGGATGTAGTATTTGCACCAGAGAGTCCACGCTCGGGACGAGGGTGCCTTGCCGTGAACTAACCAGAGAGTCCACACTCGGGACGAGGGTTAGAACTAACCAGAGAGTCCACACTCGGGACGAGGTTTAGTGTTTAGTTCAAACCCGTGAGTCCACACTCGGGATGAGGGTTTGGTTTCTTCCATTGATCTCGTGATTATCGTTCATCCGGCAGTTCATTTACGCGTAGTTGTTCTAGTGTTCGTCTTCGTGTTCGTGTTCGTAGTCATTGTCGTATTCCTGTTTCTTCTTGTTTATTTTCTCCCGCATGATAAAACTGTTAGATAGGCATGTATATTATGTATTGTGCTATGTCCTCTGAGGAACTGATGATCTCCTCAGGTTTAGCGATTGCATGGAGTTAGCTAGTAGTTCTGGATGGCAGAGGATTTACGGTTTTTGCGGGATTCAGGTATCGCTATTGTGTTTATTATCCTCTCGTGCTTTTTATTCCTTATCATGAGATATCCTGTTTCTTGTTTCAGTTGTAGACTCTTGTTATTTTCTTTAGAATCTTATCGGACATTTATGCTAGTAGGCTGCAGACCACGACCCATAGTGTTCATTCATGTTTCATATTCTTATTATGGATTGAGATATAGATTTGTTTGCCATGAGTTGGCAGTATACCATAGCCTTGACAGCGTTTACGTATTCGAGTCGGGCTGGAGTCCGTTCGATACGTAGCTGGCTTGCTCACGTGCTCGCGTCCGAAAAGCGGGTACGGGTCGTGACAAGCTGCGACACGCGGTGGCGATTAGTCAGGCGATGACATATGCGAGCATCCTCAAGATTGCTCAGGCTGTAGAGAAGGAAGCAGATCCAAAGCTGAAGAGGGACCGGGACATTGACAGCAGCAGTTTCCAGGCACCAGTGAAGAGGATCCCGACTCAGATTCAGGCGAGACCTCAACAGCCGACACAGCAGCATCACCGTCCAGCCAGAGCTCATGCACATCAGCATCAGAGACAGCAGCAGCCAGCTATTTGCGCATTCTGTTACCGGTCGGGACACCGCTTCGATGTGTGCCGCAAGAGGCTCGGGCTCTGTTTATTCTGCGGATCAGACGCACACCAGATGAGGGACTGTCCACAGGCTGCAGCTAGACTGACATGAGGAGCTAGAGGACCACCACCTGCACCACCCAGAGCTCTACCGGCTGTACCACAGAGGGGACCGGCTTTACCCACTCAGCAGCAGCAGTTTACACAGCATCAGCAGAGGGGAGGACCACAGCATGGACGTGCTTATGTCATGGCTGCAGTTGAGGAGGATGAGGCAGTGCCAGATGTGATCACATATTTTATACTTTTATATTCATTTCCTGCCATTGCATTATTTGATTCTGGTGCCACTTTGTATCATATGAGTTTCTGCATAGACATGGCTTCACACCCAAGCCCACTAGGAGGAACTGTCAGATTATGACAGGAGGAGGTGTAGTGCCAGTCAGTGAGATGGTGGATTACCCTATCACTATAGCTGGGAGGGAGATTAGGGCTCGACTTCTAGTGATGCCACTGCCCGAATTTGATATAGTCCTCGGCATCGACTGGATGAGCGAGCAGTTTGTCGTAATAGACTGCCATGAGGGGAAGGTGATCTTCAGCCCGCCAGGAGTTCCATCGTTCGAGATCAGCAGACGAGTTACAGAGAGGCCAGAAGGAGTCTACTTTGGAGCAGTTACAGGAGACCAGGAGTTGCCGCATCCGCTGATTACAGAGTATCTCGACGTCTTCCCCGAGGAGTTGCTAGGATTGCCGCCAGATCGAGATGTGGAGTTCAGCATCGACCTAGTGCCCGAATCAGCGCCGAAGTCCCAGCATTGCTACAAGATCAACCCAAAGGAAAGCTGCAGAGTTGAAGTCCAAGATTGATGAGTTGGAGGGCAAGGGTTTTATTCGGTCCAGTGCTTCACCCTGGGGAGCACCGGTACTCTTCGTGCCCAAGAAGGATGGGACTGTGAAGATGTGTATTGATTACCGTACACTCAACAACATCACCATCAAGAATAGATACCCTTTGTCGCGGATTGATGAGCTGTTTGACTAGATTAGTGGAGCGAAGGTCTTTTCCAAGATTGACCTTCGGTCGGGATATCACCAGATGAAGGTGCGGGAGCAGGATATTTCGAAGATAGCTTTCAATACCCGATACGGCCAGTATGAGTTCTTGGTGATGCCGTTCGAACTCACCAATGCCCCAGCAGTGTTTATGAACTTGATGAATAAAGTTTTTCATAAGTATATGGACAAGTTTGTCGTAGTCTTCATTGACGATATTCTGATTTAATCGAAGACCGAGGAAGAGCATGTGGAGCACCTGCGGATCGTGTTGGAGATTTTACGGAAGGAGAAGCTGTACAAAAAACTCTCGAAATATGAGTTTTTCTTGGACAGAGTGGAGTTCCTAGGGCATGTGGTGACTGGAGAGGGGATTTCTGTGGATCCCAAGAAGATTGAAGCAGTTGAAGCATGAGCACCTCCCAAGTCAGTAGCTGAGATTCGTAGTTTCCTGGGTCTAGCAGGTTAGTACAGGAAGTTTGTGAAAGATTTTGCCAAGATCACAGAGCCAATAACCAAGCTTACGCGAAAGGACGAGGAGTTCATCTGGAGCGACGCCTGCCAGTCAGCATTTGAAGAACTGAAGAGAAGACTCATGACAGCACCAGTTCTAGCTTTGCCATCAGGATCGGAAGGGTTCGTCATCTACAATGATGCTTTAGGAAAAGGCTTGGGATGTGTGCTTGAGCAGAATAAGAAGGTTATTGCTTATACTTCTAGACAGTTGAGGCCTCATGAGAAGAATTATCCTACACATGACTTGGAGCTTGCAGCAGTCATTTTTGTCTTGAAACTGTGGAAGTATTACTTGTATGAAGAGAGAGAGTGGACATCTTCAAGGACCACAAAATCCTGAAGTATGTTTTTACTCAGAAGGAGCTGAATATGAGGCAGCGTAGATGGCTGGAACTCATGAAGGATTTCGATATCAATCTGCAGTACCACCCTGGGAAGGCGAATGTGGTAGCAGATGCTCTCAGTCGATATCCTGTTGCTATGTTTCTCACTATGGATCGGCATCTTCTAGAGGATCTCGAGAGTCTGGGGATCGAGATTGTTCTACCAGGAGTAGGAGGGCAGCTGATGCACATGCAGATACAATCAGGACTGTTAGAGAAGATCAAGGAGATCCAATTTCTTGATGAGGGACTTCGATGTCTCAGAGGCCAGGCGGAGGTAGGATTGCTCGATGATTTTACTATTGTAGAGGATGGATCCCTGAGACACGGAAACTAGTTATGTGTGCCCAAGGATCTGCGGAAGGAAATGATACAGGAGGCCCACCAGTCGTAGTATTCTATTCATCCTGGGTCTACCAAGATGTACAAGGATCTGCGAGTGTATGTTTGGTGGTATGGAATAAAGAGAGAGGTTGCTAGATTTGTTTCCAGATGCCTTGTATGCCAGCAAGTCAAGGCGGAGCGCCAAAGACCAGCAGGATTACTCCAGCCTTTACCTATTCCGAAATAGAAGTGGAAGCATATCACCATGGACTTCGTCTCTGGTTTATCGCGTACGCCCAGCGGCAAGGATGCTATTTAGGTGATCGTGGACAGACTGACGAAGTATGCCCATTTTATTCCGTTCAAGGTAGGACTGTCGACCGAGAAGCTTGCAGACCTCTACATGCGACAGATTGTGCAGATTCATGGGGTACCGGTGAGCATTATTTCAGACCGAGACAACCGCTTCACATCACACTTCTGGAGGAGTCTACAGTTGAGCTTGGGGTCGCAGTTGAAGTTCAGTACCGCTTATCATCCACAGACGGACGGGCAGTTCGAGAGGACCATTCAGACACTGGAGGATATGCTGCGAGTTTGCGCACTTGATTTCGGCGATTCATGGGAGGATTATTTGTATCTAGTAGAGTTTGCCTATAACAATAGTTATCAGGCTAGCATCGAGATGACACCTTTCGAGGCGCTATATGGGCGGAGATGTCGTACGCCTTTATCTTGGGATGAAATTGGCGAGAGGTCTTTGCTTGGGCCAGAGATGGTGGTAGACTCAGCTGAGAAAGTCAGACTGATCAGGGAGCATCTCAGAGTTGCACAAGATTGTCAGAAGCACTGGACGGACAGCAACAGACGGCCACTGGAGTTTGCGATTGGAGATAGAGTGTTCCTGAAGATCTCGCCGACTAGGGGCGTCATTCGCTTTGGCAGAGGCGGGAAGCTCAGTCCGAGATTCATCGGGCCTTTCGACGTGACTGCGCGAATTGGCGAGGTGGCATACCGACTAGCGCTTCCAGCTAGCTTGGAGGGAGTGCACGACATTTTCCATGTATCCCAGATTCGACGCTACATTCCAGATTCGAGCCATATGATGGACTATTCAGAGCTGGAGGTGGGTCCGAGCTTGACCTACGAGGAGCAACTATTGAAGATCTTGGATAGGAGGGAGAAACAACTGCGGAACCAGACCATTCCACTTGCCCGTGTCATGCGGAGACATGCGGAGACACCACTCTCCGGAAGAGTCCACATGGGAGCGCGAGGACGAGATGCGGGTGCGATACCCCAGTTTATTTGCTTGATTGCACTTTGATATTTTAGAGAATTTTTAATTAAATAAAATCTTATATTGGTGAGAGTTGTTTTGAATTTTGAATTTAATCAATATGGTTGTTTCTTTGGAATTTCGGGGACAAAATTTTTTGAAGGGGGAAGATTTGTAGCCCCACAATCTTGTTTTTATAAAAATTCAAGAGGAAATTAAAAATCTATTGGAGTATTTTTTTTTTCTTTAAAGGGGATTATTATTGACTTAGTTTCTAATATTTATTCCTAATGAGTTAGGCCTGGCCCATTGTTTTCCATAAATAAATTCTATTTATTTATTGTGTTTCTGAGAAAATTACAACTGTAGGAATCTGATCTAGAAGACGATTACTTTATCCCTTGGACGATGCGATGAAGAAGGCTCGGACCTCGAAGAACTTGGACAGCAACTGGGCAATCTCTCTGTTCTCTCTGAATTGAATGTGGTGTCTGTTGAAGGTGGAGAAACTCTTTTTTATAGAGTTCTGGATAACTGCTCTGGGCATACGCTCAATCAGTTACTTGACGTGTGCATAACTGCAGGGACGCGTGGCAAATTTTGGTGGAGACACGTTGGAGTACGGTTGAGAGTAGTAGAGTATATCCAGGAGAGATTGATGGCATGAATGCCATGTTGCATAACTTCTGAATAAGTGGGTAACCGAATACAGGACACATGAGAACGTGTGTTGACTGTACATTTGAAGTCATTCTGAATGCATTTGCTTTGATACGCTGTCTTTTGGAGAAGCATGACTAGCATACACTGTCTTGTTTGAAGAGGAGTCATATAGAGTCCATACGCTCACTTGGGTGACAAGAAGTCGTATGGAGTATATACGCTCACTTGATGAGGAGTCGTATGGAGTACATACGCTGCCTTGATGAGGAGTCGTATGAAGTACATACGCTGCCTTGATGAGGAGCCGTATGAAGTACATACGCTGCCTTGATGAGGAGTCGTATGAAGTCCATACGCTGCCTTTATGAGGAGTCGTATGAAGTACATACGCTGTCTTGATGAGGAGTCGTATGAAGTCCATACGCTGCCTTGATGAGGAGTCGTATGACTGGAGAAGTAGACACGTGGCTGTCCTCAATCTTCTCGAATACGCCATATCTCCCAATAACTGATAAATATCTTTCGAGCGTCGTGTTGCGAATATGACGGCTGACAGACTGTCAGAAATGACAGTAATGATGGCTGTACATTTATGATGGCTAATGAGCTGTCCTCGTAAAAGACAAAATCAACTCTCGAAAATCCATACGACGGTTAATTCTCCTAAGACAGCTATTTTTTGCACGAAAGACGAAGTGTCAGATTCATCCCCCACTGAGCGTTTGTTGTGCTGTCAGTCGAAAAATAATAAAATATTCACTGAGCGTATGACTTTTGTACTAAGCGTATGGCCTTTGGCTGAGCGTATGGCCTTTGGCTGACTTGGTCTTATGTCAGCGTGTCAGAATTTTTTACACCCTACAAGACCCCCTTCAAAGTTTTCGAACTTTATGATTTTCGAAAGTTTGAAATTACTTTGAACTCAAAGTGGGAATAAGTCTTGACACGCTGGCACGAGTTTGTTATCTCCTCGATATCAGTACATATCTCTAGGGATTCTGTATTTTGAAAACGGCTGTCGTTTGGGCTTCTCTTTCTCCTATAAATAGGCTTTTAAGAACTTAATTCTTTTCTTTACTTTTGCCTTCGTCTTCGAGAGAGAGAATCCAGAGCTCAAGCCTTCTTCTTCTCCAACCTAATCTTCGTCAATGGCACCCAAGCTCGATGCTGCCGCGAAGGGGAAAGGCAAGGCTCCTGCAGAGCCGTCTCGACCCGCCGCCACCGCCGCAACCACTAGAAGAACCGCCGAGCAGCGTCTTCCACAGTGCGAACTTCCGTTGAAACCCCTATACGGTGAGGATGGGGACGATAAACAGTAACCATCCCTTTTTAGGGCTCTGGTTAGGACAAAATCAGAAAACGTATCCCCTTTTTAGGGTCAATACGTCAGAAAATACACTTCCCTCTTTAGGGTTTAGTCGTATTCCATGTTTTTCGTCTATACGAAAAATATGTTTTGAGCGTATTTCTGTAAGATACGCGTATCTTTGATAGAAATGTCAAAATATGCTGATCTGAAGGAATACGCTATGTCAAGTTGCCTCGTTGAGATACGATGACTCTCTTGTCAGCGTATTTTTGATGAACATCTTGCTAACCATACGCTGCTCTTTGGAAGATACCATACGACTGCTTGCTTTGGTTAGACATACATGTAGCTGAGCGTAGGTTAAACTTAGAATCTGTCATACGCTTAGGATAGACTGAGCGTAAGTTGATTTTTAAATTTGACATACGCTTAGGATGGACTGAGCGTAAGTTGATCTTTGAATCTGACATACGCTTAGGATGGACTGAGCGTAAGTTGATCTTTGAATTTGACATCCCTTTGTAAGGATTTTTAACCTCTTATTTTTCCTTTGTAGTGGATATTCTGGCCCAAAAAGCGCAGTTTGAAGGATGTGCAGGGAGCAATTATAAGAGTGACCTATCCCATGTCCACTTTCTACAGTTTGATGAACCTTCCACGAGAATAGCCATTCTGAAAAATTAAGATAGCGAAACCCTGCTGAGTCTGATAAGTGGTCAACCACTGCAGAGTGTGGACAGTGTTACCCACTCAAAACCGGCATTTCTATTCGGGGACGTTATTGACAGAAACTCCCAGCCAGCCTCCGATAAAGTGTCATACTCGTATTACCGGGATGGTGATGCGACTCAGCCGATGTACTTGACTGGATTGTCTAAGAGTATCAACATAGCTCGCTTATTCCATGCGAGTCACCAAAGGCACATGAAATAGGATATTACTCCAACCCGTCAAGCAAAAGCTGGATGGGTAGGGTACAGACAGGGAAGATTTTGCAGTGGTACTGAACCATATGTCTCAGTTTTGCGAGGATTATTGCCATCCACAATTCCCCCTGAGGACTCTGCACTTCTGATGCCGGTTAGAGTCCCGATATTCGCGAACGAATTTGCACAGCTAGAAAATGCTGTCTATCCGAAACAGTCCATGAGACTCACTGGTCTCGTGAACCCAGAGAATACCAGATGGACTGCTCTCGTGAGATGGATTCTGAGAGATTATGGAGAACAGTTGAAGGTGATAGGCCTGTACGATGCCATCAAGTGCACTGCTTATGGTTTTAGGCCGAACCCAGACTTGTTCCTGGCACTAGCAGAAAGGTACAACTACCGCACCGGAACTTTTATGACTCCGAGAGGCGAGATGGGATTCGCTCTCCACGAAATGGCGTACATTTCTCAGCTGCCGACAGGAGATCTGCCGTATGAGGAATATATCCCATTTATTGATGAAATGAACAAGATTTCTGACGCCAACCCACTAATTCTTCATGTATTCGAAGAATTAATGTGCCACTATAGTATCTGTAAGGCCTTTTATAAGGCAAAAGATATAGATTCAGGCTGCTACACTTCTAAGTGGATGGCCTACTTATTCCAAGGCCGCACCGAAGACACTCAGAAGAAGAAGAAGACCGAACAATATATTGGTCGTTTTAAACCTCTGAGTCAAGCCAAAATTGACCAATTAATCTGGGAGACCACCCATGATGACATCATAATCGAAGAAGATGAAGGCACCTATAAAGCTGGTGATAGGTTAGAGACCTACATAAAGCAAGGTGGCCGGGCTTTATCTAATGAAGGTCATCTGGCCGGGTTTCTATCCCTTTGGTTGAGAAGATTCGTAGTACCTGGCACCTGTTCGGCAGACAGGATGCACCGAGGAATCATATTTGCAGCAGTCCGTCTGACGTTCGGGTACATGATGGACTTGCTAACGGCGATGACATGTCGTCTGAATGCCGGTTTAAGAGCATATGTAGACAGAATGTTTATCCTGGCGAAGAAGAAATTAACAGCTTTTTCTCGGGTAGAAATGCCCTTCACATATTTGTACGGATGGCTACTCCTCCACTTTGAGTCTCTTATGAGTGCTGGACTGGCCAGACCAGATGACACTTTCTTGGAAAGATACAGTCATACGCCCAAGTGGAAATATGACACCCTGACAGACTGCAGGACCATACTGAATAGGGGAGAACTATGGAGTTTCACCTGTGTTCCTCCGTCTATCGGTTATGAGACTATGCCTGCGAAGATGATTGATGGCACTGGTGCCAATGAACTGGATGATGTTCAGCACGAATGGCTGAAGAGGATCAGACCATCCCACCTGGTCTGTCGCCATGACGACATCACTTATTTGGAGCCATATCTTCCGAGTAGATTTGCTCGGCAATTTGGCTATGATCAGTTGCATGTAGGGAATACAACGACATGCTTCAACCACCAAGGCGGATTGATCGACGGTGCGAGAGCCTGGATATATTATATTGCCAAAGGCACCGGAGCTACCTTTACAATGCCAGATCCGGTGAATCATCGGAAATGAGCTAAGATGTTGGCATCTTATGCCAAGTTCTATGTATCTGCGAATACATTTGATTAGAAGTTCAGCATCTTGGGTAAAAGCTTCATTCACGTTAATAAGAAATCAGCCAAGTCAACTCTGCCGGAAGATTGTCACGACCGAGAGGATCCTCTCGCTACTGACGAGGTTTATGAAGAAGTCTCAATGGGGAATCTCTTTTGTGATGAACTTCATCAGCCACTACACGTACCGCTTGGAAGTGTCGAGAAGAGTGTATCTGCTGAGGGTACACCGAAGAGAAAGCATAGCAAGGGTGCTTCCGGACCCGCTCTAAAAAGAGTTACTCGAGCAGAAGTTCGTAGTCGCGTAGGAATTACTATCCCGGGGACTTCTCCTGCTTCGAGTCAACAAATCAGAGATGCTGACGAAGAAGGTAGTGACTCCAAAGAAGATTATCCTACCATTCCACTAATAAAAAGGGTAGGAAAAAGAAAAGTGGTAGTTTTAAAGACTAAATATGTAATTTGTCTTGATGCAGAAAGCCCCACCAATCGTGCTGAACGATTGGCTCGAGAGAAGCAAACTGTCTTGCTTCTCAGCAAAGAGTTGAAGCGGAATCTTCTACTGCCAAAAAGATTATTGAAGTTTCCTCTCCTGCACCCTCGGAAATGCAGCCCACGCATGACGCTAATATAGAACCTGCTGCGGAAGATATGATAGAAGAATCGGCAGCTAAGCCATCTACCGATCGAACAACACCGGTTGCCGAAGATCCTTCCATGGTAGTGGATGAGCATGCTGAACCATCCGTACTGGTTTCGAGAGAATCAGTGAAGGAAGCAACCACTCTCGAGCCACCTGCTGATTTAGCTTTGATTGATGTTTCGAAGAGCGACAAGGGTGAAGAATAACAAGTTGATTATGAACCTTCGTCTCATTCCTTTGAAGATGAGGATATGGAGATTGAAGATGAGTTACCAACTGAAATCCGTATCGACGAGTTGAAGACGGCCGGCCAACATTCAGGGTTGACTCCAGAGCCAGAGAACCTTCTAGAAATAGAAGCCCATGTTCCGAGCACCTCTGGGGCAGGAAGTAGTGAAATGAGACCAGTGTCAGAAGACACTTTGAATAGACTGCGAACAGGGCTGAACGATCCTAGAGAAACAGAGTACGAGCCAACTTCAGGTAATATTTTATCCAGTAAAGTTTTGTCTTTTCTTGCTTTATTGTCTTTAATTTTGATCAAGCTTCTTTGATTCCAAAAGTTGTAGGAACTACACCAACGATGAGCTCGACTCATGCTCCACCTGTTCGGACTGATGTTGGTGAGGGAAGCTCACATTTACCAAGTTCTCCAAAAGCATATACTTCTGTTTCCAGAATAGAGCCCATTCCAGCTTCTTCCTTCACGATGGCAGCAACTCCCGGTTTTGAAACGGGAATAGCAAGGACCATGGTGATGTATTCAGATATTATCTATTCATATCTGGATACATTCTCCAGGCGATTTATGAAGGACGCGACTATGCCTTTTTCCAATCTCTGAACGACGATTAATTTCCTGCTTTTAGCTCTACGACAGGCTGGTTATGAGACTCAGTATACTTTCTTTGAGCATCTCCTAGACGATTTGGAAGTAACCATCCACAAATACTGGGAAATCAAGAGAGAAGATATTAAATCCTTGACCGTGGCTGAGATTGCTCAACTGGAACGTGAAGCTCAAACCCAGCCGGCTGCTTTGAAAGAATTCCTCGCTTTGTCATCTGAGAAGTTAATGGCGAAGGATGAGGAAATAGTAACAACTCGTCAGAAGATAGAATGTCTGGAAACAGAGGAAATATCTAGAGCTGAAGAACTCCAGAAACTAAAGGAAGAATTAGCTCGTCTCCAGGAGCGCATTGCATCCGTAGAAAAAGAGCAATCTGATATTATTGCTGCTCGTACAGCTGAAGCTACCCGCTATCAAATTCTACAGCAAGAGCGGGAACAGATGCAAGTTGAGCAGATAGAAGAAACTAATCGTCGTAGTTCTGTTATCATTAATTTTGACCAACAGATGGTTGCAATTGAAGCAACAGAGCGAATTCGTAAAGCTCATGAAGAGAAGATGAATAGTGTACTTGCTCATATTCAGGAGATAATTACTCCTTCTATTCAATAGATTAATACTCACTTGTAATCAGTATTTTGATTTTGACTGAGAAAATGAGCACTTTGATCTGATTTCGATTTTGTGTATGATATTTTTTTGTAGAAAATATGTTCAGAGGTAAATAATATATGACATATTTCAATAGAATGAAATATACAAATGAATTTTGTAATTTCATCAGATGATATTAAACCAAAAATTTTAGTTTAATACTGATTAGAGAAAACAGAATTCAGATATAAAGATATCTTTGAACTCAATTTTCCATGATATTTGGACTCGGAAATCAAAAGACTAGATATTATTTTCATAGAATAGAAAATATGATACTGAGATAGAAAATTCAGAGGTAATATGGACATGATTTTCTATATGAGATCTTTATTAAATCCACTGGGGATCTAATAAGACAGAATATCAAATTCTCTAGGAAGATGATATGTGGTAGAATATCAATTTCCGCTGGGGATAACGATATCGAGACGACTTTTGTGAGGAAGAATAAATTCTGATTTTATATTTGCTGGAGAATAATCACAGCAGATGAAAATATTATATATTAACGAGATTTATACATAATATTTTTTTAAGAATTTTCCGTTGATAGGCATCATCGTGACTTTACCATCCATAGAGGTAAGCTGATATGCTCCGTTTGAGAAGACTTTGTTTACGATGAATGGGCCTTCCCATTTCGCGCCGAACTTGCCTTTGCTCATATGTGTCATAGTCATCGGACGTTTGACGGTAAGAACAAGTTCTCCTTTCTGATATGCTCTGACTTTCACCTTCTAGTTAAAAGCTTTTGAAATTCGGGCCTGATACAGCTCGATATTTTGTTGAGCGTACAATCTCTTTTCGTCTAGAGCTTCTAGCTCTTGAAGTCGAAGATGATCATTGTTCTCTGTTGTAAGTTCATTGGAGATTACGATTCTCAGAGAAGGAATCTGGATCTCGAGGGGAAGGACAGCTTCACACCCGTGTACCAAAGAGAAAGGTGTACACCCGGTCGCATTGCGAACTGTGGTGCGGTAGGCCCATAAACATTCACCAAGCTTCTCGCTCCAGTTGCGTTTGTTAGAAGAAACGAACTTTTTCAGGAGTTTGATGATGGTTTTATTGAAAGCTTCTGCCAATCCATTAGCTGCTGGATTATATGCTGTAGAAGCTAAGTTATTGATTCGATGGTCATCGCAGAATCGAATAAATTTCTGACTGACGAACTGTGGTCCATTATCATGGATAATACGCCGAGGAACACCAAATCGATAGATGACATGATGCTTGACGAAATTGATGACGTTGGAAGTTTTGACTTCGGATAGCGGGATTGCTTCAGCCAATTTGGAAAAGTAGTCGGTTATTGCTAGAATAAACCGGTGTCCTTTTGATGACGGTGGGTTGATGGGACCAATGATGTCCATGCCCCAGGCCTCGAAGGGCCATAATGCCGCTGTCGGGTGTAAGAACTCTGACGGTTGATGGATAAAGTCTGCATGGATTTGACAGGCTTTATATTTTCGGGCATATTGAATGGCATCCGCCACCATCGTGGGCCAATAATAACCCATACGTCGGATGCGATCTTGAAGTTTAGGACCTGGTTGATGGGCTCCGCAGACACCATCATGTGCTTCACGGATAATCTGTTATGCTTCCTCACCAGCGATGCATCGGAGGAGAAGACCGTCATAGGCCCGACGATATAGTGTCTTTGTCATATGATTATAATAGAATCTGAGAGATCGACGCCGGATAGACGCTGCTTCGCTCGAATTATCGGGAAGTATGTCATACAATACAAAGTCTAGAAATGGACGTCTCCAGTCTTCGGTTATGGCTTCTGTTTTGTTGGAAAAGACATATTCTATAGTAGAATCGGAAGAAGACGAGGATGCTCTGTCAAACCCTAATCTAGTGTTAAGGTTAAATTCATCAGGGTTGAGAGAATTTTCGTCTGGGTCATGGGAAAAACCCAAAGCCAAATTATTCTCGACGTAGAATAGCTCCCGGTTATAAACCACTATCAATTGTTGACGTCTGACCGGTATGGCTAGCACAGCGGCAAGATTAGTCAAAGCATCGGCTTCTGTATTACAGGCTCGCCGAACGTGTTCAATAAAGAAACCTTCAAAGGAAGAAGCCATAGAGAGTGCTGCTCGGTAATAAGGTATCAAATCCTGATGACGGACTTCGTATGTACCTCTGATTTGATTGACGATAAGTTTGGAGTCTTCATAAACTTCTAAATACTGAATATCCAGATGTTTAGCAAGTTGAAGACCGATGAGTAGCGCATTGTATTCGGCTACATTATTTGAACACGATTGATCCAGAGAATAAGCCCTCTGAATAGTCAGACCTTCCGGGGATACAAGAACAATCCCGACTCCGGCGACAATATCGCCATTGGGACCTATTCTAGACGCTCCATCAAAGAATAGACGCCAGGTAGGAGTTTCTTTAGAAACCTGATTTGAATCCATAACTTCATCTGGAATCTCATCGTATAATTTAGAATCCTCTGGAGCTGCATGAGCTGCCAGAAAATCAGCAAGAGCCTGTCCTTTAACTGACTTTTGAGAAATATAATGCATGTCATATTGAGCTAACAAGATTCCCCAATTAGCCAGTCTTGAGTTGAGAATACCGAGTTTCTTCATCATAATCCTGATGGGATTCACTCTGGAAATAACATGAATCGTTTGACCGATGATGTAATGTCGCATCTTCTGAACGGCAAACATTAATGCTAGGCATTCTTTCTCAATTGGAGAATAACGCGGTTCAGCAGCTGTCATTGTGCGACTGAGGTAATAAATAGCCTGTTCATGGCCATCTTTGTTTTTCTGGGCGAGTAATGCACCGAGAGAATGATCCATGGCTCGAACATATAGAAGGAATGGTATTCCCGAGACGGGAGGTACCAAAACCGGAGGGTTTATGAGGTACTGTTTGATGTCATCAAATGCTTTTTGATATTCTTCGTTCCAGACGAAGGACACACCTTTCTTCAAAAGTTTGTTGAACGGTCTGCAGCGTCATGATAAGTTAGAGATGAATCTCCTGATATAAGCAATTCTTCCTTGAAATCCTCGTAGCTCTTTTAAGGTGCGTAGAGGATGCATCTCTTGGATGGCTTTGATCTTCTCGGGATCCACGTGTATACCTTTAGCGGTAATAACGAAGCCGAGAAATTTACAACTAGAGACGCCCAGGAAGGACTTAGTAGGGTTCATCTTAAGTTGATGTTGACGCATTAAATCAAAGATAGTCTTTAAATCTTGGATATGATCCTCCTTTTGTCGACTCATGACTGCAATATCATCAACGTAGCATTCGACTGTTTTCCGGAGATGTTCGCGGAATATAGTGCTCATTGCTCGCTGATACGTTGCTCCTGCATTTTTGAGACCAAACGGCATCACTATATAACAGTATGTATCGATCGACGTTCTGAAGGAAGTATGTCTCTCGTCGTCTGGAAACATTTTGATTTGGTTGTACCCCGAATACCCATCCATAAATGACATTCGTTCGAAACCACACGTGTTATCGATCATGACGTCGATGATTGGAAGAGGGAACTCGTCTTTAGGACAAGCCGCATTGAGATCGCAAAAGTCTATACAGACTCGGATCTTGCCAGTCTTTTTGAGAACAGGAACAATGTTAGCCACCCACTTAGGATGTTGTTCCTCTCGAATAAATCCGGAAGCCATAAGCTTGTTGACTTCAGCTTCAATTGCATCCATAATGTATGGACGAAATCGTCGCTGTTATTGTTTGACCGGTTTAGCATTCGGCATGATATTAAGTTTGTGTGTCGTGATCTTCGGATCTAGCCCTGGCATATCCTCATAGCTCCAGGCGAAGACATCGATATAATCATGAATAAGCTTGATCATGTCTTGCTTATCTGTTTCTGAAAGACTTTCGCTGATGAATATTGGCTTGGGGGATCCCTCCTCACCAACATCAATTTGGATCAATTTATCTTCAGTAGGAGGTTCTCTTTGCTCGAACCTGAATTCCCATTGGTTGTCTAATCTTTGAGCCCATTGTTCCGATTCGGGTGATATTTCAAAATCATCTTCATCTTCATCATTTTCTTGCGAACCGTTGGCGGAGACCATATTGGCGGATAGAGTAGAACGATAAAAATTGCCAATACTTGTGTCGGAATTCCAAGAAAAGGAATCGGAAGAATCAGATCGTTCGTCTCCGTCGGATTCTGGATCCTCATAGACTGTGTTGATGAAGGGGGTAGGAGTAATGTAACCCAATCTGCTTTTTGTCCTTCCGTATTTCAAGGGAGGAATTCGAACAGGCATTCTTCTTTCTTTTCCACTACTGAGGCCAGTTCTGAAGTCATAGTCCATGTTCTTGATGATGTTTTTGGACTGCTGACTGTAGCGACGTAGTTGTAACCTTCCGGTATCATCGTTTTTGTCGTCGTCTTCCAGATTAGGAGGATTCTGGGGCCCCTTGCAGAAGAATGTTGGAGCTTCTCTTGACTTTCTAACAGGAACAAGGAAGTATGAATTTTGTACAGACTCTAATGATACTTCTGTATGAAGAGTTTGAACAACTCCTATAGTTAGTGGCTCTGAGCTATCTAGCAAATGTAAATAACTTTGTACATGATTACAAACATCAATATACTGTAAAGGAGATGCTTTATTAATATCAGATGCTGTATTTACAGAAGAAGGCTGAGTCTTAGTAGATTTAGTCAAATTAATGACTAAAGGGGGAGAAGAAGAGCGAGCAAAAGTTTTGTTTCGATTAAGGTCGATAACAAAAGGCTCAGAGGAGGTGAGCTCCCTTGAAGAGGATCGTGGATAAGTAGTACGTCCACTGACTGGAATGACTAGAGTATCTGGTCTAGCCTGAGAAGATGGTGAGAGAGTGGTGTGTCCACTGACAGGGATTATCAGCAAACTTTGTAGAGCTTGGGAAGGCAATGAAGTGGTACATCCACTGACAGGAATTATCAGTGGGCTTTCTTCAGATGATTTAGTAGACCGCGGATGAGTGATACGCCCTTTCACAGGAATAACAAAGGTGTCAACTTTCGATGTCTCATCATCATCCATAGCTTGTAAGACTTTTGAATACTCATCTTTGTACATGCGAGAGTCACTGTAGTAAGCTTCGACTCCTCTGAAAGGATTAATGTCCGCGACTTCCTTTTGAACTTCTCCTTTTTCATCAATGTATTTGAAGCACTGGTGAAGAGTGGAGGGGACGATATTGTGTTCATGGAGAAAAGGTCTTCCCAAGAGCAAGTTGTAAGATCCAACTAACTCGATCACGTAGAATGTGACACTCGCCCGGAAATTGCCTATTTGTATTTTTAGGCGAATTTTCCCCAGAGGTTCGCTCTTGCCTTGATTGAACCCTAAAATGGTAGTGACTATCTTGACTAGACGATGAACTGGAATCCGTAAGGCATCCAAGAGACTCTTGGGTATAATACTTAGAGCTGATCCTGGATCAATTAGAATACGGTCGACCTTCATCGTGTCAATGTACCCAGTGAAGTAAAGAGGCCGATCATGACGATTGTCCTCTAGAAGCATATCGTCTTGGGTAAAAGTGATGTTCGGAATGATTTCCAAGACACTGTTGCAATGTAGGCAAGTTACCGGCTCTGCTTCCGGCTTCTTCAGATGAGTCAGGCAAGAGTCTGCTTGTAGTAGAGCTTCACTTAACGTTTCCCGAGTTTCCTTGGATAAACGTAAAAGTTCGAAGATGGACAACCTGGCTGGAGTGTTAGCAAGTTGAGCCAGAATGTCAAAATTATATGGCTTCTGCAATCCGGGAGAAAGAGACTTCTTGATTGGTTTGTCGAAACGGGCAGGTTGCTTCCCTTTGTCGGCTGTTGTTGGTTTAGAGGGAATCGTCTTAGCAGGAGCATTTGAAGGTCTTTCGTTAGAGATGGGTGCTGGAGCTGCAACCGGAGGGACATCAGGAGTTTCCTCAGGAGCTTCAGCGTAATCTTTCAGATATGTTTTTCCTGACCGGGTTCCGGAGAGAGCTTCGACTTCAGGCTCAGGTTCAGAGTCTATCGAAACCATGTTGCAATCCTTCATCTTGTTCTTGGTTTTTTCGGTGCTTGATGAGAGCTTCAGTCCAAAAACCGAGGCCAACACGGGATTGATTATGTCTCAAAGTGAGGGCTAGAGGTGCTCGGAGTCCTTTGTCGGAGTTTAAACCAGGAGCAGTGGCTAGATCATAACCCATCTTCGCCATTAATTCACAAGATTTTGAACTATATAGATGAAACACAGGTTTGTATCTGTCTTCGGATCGAGGTACAGTTTTTACCTCTGTAGGGGTTGACGTTCCTGCTAGGATGAAAGTAGAGGTTAGAGAAAGATTAGGTGTGATGCTAGAAGTCATATGGCATGATTTAGTCTTCACAGGTTTCTTTTTAGACAGAGTAGCCTTCTGAGGAGAAGAGGAAGACGTCTCGAACTTCGTCACTAAATCGGGGTGGATCCACATAATCTCTCCTTTTTTAGTGGTGACGGGAACAAGTCCTTCATTCTGGGCTGGTGGAATATTCACAACTTCAAGGGTTACTTTGGGGATAGGGACAATCCCATTTTCTACCAATAACGAAGGGAAGTCACCGAACTGCATCGAAATCACATTTGCTGTGACTGTCTTGTCTTTAGGTGTTAGTGTCACAGCTCCTGATTTGTTCATTTCTTGGATCTTTCCTTTTAATACGAAGCAAGACCGGATTGTATGATCCAGCATTCTGTGATATGGACAGTATTTTGGATGATCCGTCTTGTTGGCTTCATCAGGCTTTTGATATCTGGCAGTTGTATCTTGTTACCTTTAAGTAAACATTCAAAGATGCCTTGAACATCGTCGTTGTCGAAAGAGTATTCTTCCTTCGGCCGAGGAGGTCTCTGCTATTGATTTGTTGGAGCTGGGGTAGCTTGGGCAGATATTACCTCTTGATTTTTGCTTTGGAGATTGACTTCGAGAGTCTCTTTTCCTTTGCGATTGTTGGGTCGCGTACTATTGCTAGTACTTTGACTTGATTCATTGGGAGTCATGTGTACCCCTAGACCTTTGAAAGTCTCAGCACTGACTTCGGCAACTTTGGCACTGACGATGAAGGAAGGCCAATCTTGGAACTGAGTGGATCCTGTCCACATGCTGATGATTGGTAAGAGGTTCGACTTGCAAGTGTCGATAGTGACGGCATCGGGAGTTCCGAGAGGCATTTTTAGAGTTTCTCTTCTGAATCTTTCAATGAAGCTCTCAGTGCTTTCATTATTTTTCTGTTTGATTCGTATAAGGGCTGACATGGTCATGTCGTTAATGCCTTCATAGAATCGTTCTAGAAACATCTGTTTGAACCCGGCAAACGAAGTAATGCACCCATCAGGGAGACTTCGATACCATTCATAAGCGGTTCCTTTAAGACAACCAACAAATATCCGAGTGAGGAGGGCATCGCTCGGTTGCAGCTGATCAGTCATTACCTCAAAGTGATTGATGAACTGACTTGGGGAGGTGGTCCCATCAAAGAAAGAGATGGTCGGAGGCTTGTATTTTGGGGGGTACGATACATCTTTCCATTGTATGGGGTAAGGCTGCTTGATACCTAATCTTTGTAATCCGTCCTTTTGCTTGAACGCTTCGAATTGAGACCGAAGATTCTTCAACTCTTCAGTGACCGCTCCGGAAGATTACGGTGTCGTTGCTTGTTGGACATAATTGGGAGGAGGTACTGCAGCATATGTACCACCCCCAGCTCCGGACTGACTTGGAGTGGGCTGTACATGAACATTAGACTGTACCCCCAGAATAGTAGAAGGTTCCAGGTTTGGGGCAACGGGAGTATTTAATACCACTGGTGGTACTGTTTGTTGAACTTGCTGAGTTTTTGCTGAGCTCGTATAAGAGTATGCATAGCAGTCAATGTATCTGCCATGGCTCGTAACTGTTGTTCCAAGGAAGAAATCCTTTGTTCATGAGCCTCGGTGCTAGTCGAAGGTTCGTGATTGCCATCTACCATATAAGTGGTAATCATTCGAGGTATCGATGATGAAACAGTCTGTTCCGAATCGTCGCTATGAGAGTCAGCATCTTTCCCGGGGCTATTCATGGGAGTTAATACTGGGAAGTTGGACTCTCCTAGGAAGTCCTCCGTGGTCTCAGGATTATCACCTGGATGAGAAGAAGAAGAGACCCTGGTCGAAGCTCCGGTTCTGGATCTGGTGTCGAGGTAAACACCGTCTTCAGAATCTAACATAGAATCCGATCGTATTCTACCCCCAGTATTTCTGGAGGTCATATTGACGGAAGCATAAAGAGGTTCGTCTTCGTCTGGTTTTGGTTCATGTTGAATCCGTTCGAAGACAGATCGTCTTTTCGGTGAACAATAACACTGGATGACGACCCGAGGTTGGAAGTTACAACAATGCTCTTCATGACGAATATGAGCAATGTCAGAGACAGATAGAGTGTTGATTCTCAGCTTGTTTTGCAGATGTTCCCGGAGATCTGCGAAAACAGACTGGGAAGTGTTTGAAGATAGTCTCTGTGTAGAAACTTGTCTTTTATTCTTCTGTCTTTTTGGTTCTTGAATGTATAAAGACCGATTGATCTGAGCGATATAGTTCTTAGCATATTGTGCATCAGGGTCCATTATACTTGTCCCAGTTTGATAAGACTTCTTTGTGCCGGAAGTAGAATCGAGACGATTCCGGTTAAGCTTGTTACGAAGGTCCATAGGAGGTACAACTTTGGTATCAGTCCTGGATACTTGCAATTTGCCTTTCTCGGATCGAGAAATTTGGAGAGAAGGAAGATGAACATTATTCCGACTGGGAGTCGTTAATAATCCATCTTTAGAGGAAGTAGCCAAAAGGCATTTTCCTTTGTTTGATCTAGTAAGAGTACTAGTCAAATTAACTCCAGAGGTAAAAACCTTAGGAGCAGAGGAGTTGACTAAATAGTCGTTCTCCTTGGTTGGCACAAGATGTGCAAGCTGTGGAGGAATCATTTGCATATTCTGTGGAAGAGAACCCCCAGCCTGGCCTTGAGAGACAGTCAAAGGACTGTATTGGTTGGCATACGCTGACTTCAGAGAATTCTTGTCATACGTTGTCTTTTGACTAGCGTATAGTTGGTCAACGATTGTCATACGTACAGAGTCATTAATGGTTAAAGAGCCGACTGCTGTCGTAGGAGTAGAAGAAGAAGAGACTTTGACATGTCCAGAGATGGGTTTCCTTGGACACGCTGACTTGGCTAAAGAACCCATTTTGTCAGCGTGACTAGGGGAAGCTACTGTTGCTGTATTCAGAGAAGCCGAGGAGTGCTTCGCTGAAGTTGGAGACGTATTCTTGTCAGCGTGGGAAGTGACAGAAACGTCTCGGGCCACCGGAGAAGACTTAGGGACATAAACAGAACGTCCCTTCTTCTTGGCAGAGAGAAAAGCGGAGGAAGCCGTTCGACCCTCCTTCGCCTTGAGCATTTCTTCGTAAGCAGATTGGTCGAATTGTACGACCATCACCTTCTTCGTCGAACCGATCGACGAAGTATCGCATTGAGTTATTGCTGTCTCATTATAGGAGACAGCTTTCTCCAGCAGAGTCGCCAATTTGTTTTCCATAAATAAATTCTATTTATTTATTGTGTTTCTGAGAAAATTACAACTGTAGGAATCTGATCTAGAAGACGATCACTTTATCCCTTGGACGATGCGATGAAGAAGGCTCGGACCTCGAAGAACTTGGACAGCAACTGGGCAATCTCTCTGTTCTCTTTGAATTGAATGTGGTGTCTGTTGAAGGTGGAGAAACTCTCTTTTATAGAGTTCTGGATAACTGCTCTGGGCATACGCTCAATCAGTTACTTGACGTGTGCATAACTGCAGGGACGCATGGCGAATTTTGGTGGAGACACGTTGGAGTGCGGTTGAGAGTAGTAGAGTATATCCAGGAGAGATTGATGGCATGAATGCCATGTTGCATAACTTCTGAATAAGTGGGTAACCGAATACAGGACACATGAGAACGTGTGTTGACTGTACATTTGAAGTCATTCTGAATGCATTTGCTTTGATACGCTGTCTTTTGGAGAAGCATGACTAGCATACACTGTCTTGTTTGAAGAGGAGTCGTATGGAGTCCATACGCTCACTTGGGTGACAAGAAGTCGTATGGAGTATATACGCTCACTTGATGAGGAGTCGTATGGAGTACATACGCTGCCTTGATGAGGAGTCGTATAAAGTACATACGCTGCCTTGATGAGGAGTCGTATGAAGTACATACGCTGCCTTGATGAGGAGTCGTATGAAGTCCATACGCTGCCTTGATGAGGAGTCGTATGAAGTACATACGCTGTCTTGATGAGGAGTCGTATGAAGTCCATACGCTGCCTTGATGAGGAGTCGTATGACTGGAGAAGTAGACACGTGGCTGTCCTCAATCTTCTCGAATACGCCATATCTCCCAATAACTGACAAATATCTCTCGAGCGTCGTGTTGCGGATATGACGGCTGACAGACTGTCAGAAATGACAGTAATGATGGCTGTGCATTTATGATGACTAATGAGCTGTCCTCGTAAAAGACAAAATCAACTCTCGAAAATCCATACGACGGTTAATTCTCCTAAGACAGCTGTTCTTTGCACGAAAGATGAAGTGTCAGATTCATCCCCCACTGAGCGTATGTTGTGCTGTCAGTCGAGAAATAATAAAATATTCACTGAGCGTATGACTTTTGTACTGAGCGTATGGCCTTTGGCTGAGCGTATGGCCTTTGGCTGACTTGGTCTTATGTCAGCGTGTCAGAATTTTTCACACCCTACACCCATGAGCCAAGCCAATTAACTCATTTCTAACTTTATGAAATATAACAAATTGCTATGTCCTTTCCTTGCAAATCAGGAGGAGAGAAATTTATTTCAAATTTCCTCTAACTGCCATCATCCCTGATCGAGCTCCCATGTGCTTCTAACAACCTCTCTTCCTTTTTCAAATTCCCTCCAAATTTTCCCCCTCTTTCGATTTACTGTCTTCTATATAAAGCAACCACACTCTCCCTCCTGATCATCCTTTCTTCTTCCTCAGTTCCTTCCTCTCTGAACAACAATGGCGACCATGGCAAAAGCTTTCAAGGGATCAAGAAGACATTGAGTTGGTCCTCTCCTCTTCATCAGATCAATAACAATGGCAGGTGAGCGTCGAGTAGTTTCAGAACTAAATTTTTTATTATTGGAAAGATTTAGTGATTCAATTTTCTTTGAATATCAGTTGATCGATTCTTCATTTCTTGAGATTTCCGTGAACTCTGGAAGATCTTCCTCTCGATATTAACCAAAGTGATCTGTTGATTCAACTGTTCTTCCTTGTGGATCAGAATCCGCAGATCGAAGCATCGTGGATCGATCAACCGATTCCTTGTCCTCATCATCAACAATTGAGGTGAGCTCTTACCAATTTTCGAAGTACTAATCAACCTTCGTTCAATCGTCACAAATGTAGATCGGTTACTTTCATTCGAACTCTTGCTTTAACTTTTAGAAACTCTTGTGAACCAGTTCTGTGAACATATCGGAGATTTGGGGATCTGAACATATCAAGAGGTGGTCGAATCAATCCTTGGTAAGTACGTGGGAAATCTTTCAATTTTGTTATTATTGATTCATATAATCTGAGAACCAGCTCTTTTGATTTTCCTCTGTTTGATTTCGTCATGTCTCTGTTTGTATCATTGACATGGATTTCAGAGAGGTTGAGTCATCTTGACACAGAACTCGTGTCCAAACCTGAGCAATTTCGACCCGCTGTAGAAATCAGTTCACCACAGGTATATTTCTCTTTCTGTTATTCAGTTCTCGTTGGTTTGAATTGAGTACTTGCATCATTAGGCCTAGTTATCTCTGTTATATGTTAGCTCTGTGAATGTCACGACCCGCACCCTAGAGTAAGGGCACGAGACGTGAGTACGTCCAGCCTACGCCGCAGTGTCGGCGGTAGAACGCTGTCCTAGGTCAACATCTAACAATATAAAGGTACCTGTACAGTATATACTCTCCGAATGGAGGTGACATAGCAGATACAGTCTCAATCACAACTAAGGTAGACCATAAAAAAGATAGATAGATAGATAACCAGAAATGAAAACACAGAGATACAATCCAGAAGTCTAAGTGTCTAAATAAGTACATATCCCAAATCATCTCAGAATCCATATACAGTAATCCAGAAAAGTAAAGACATCCTAATATAGGGGAGTGTCGTCAACTGCTAGTGGATCCTGCTGCTGGTCCAAGTCACAGCACTCATCTAGGGTAGCACCGTAGTATGTAGGACAGAACGCCTCAGCCTCGTCCTCTGTAATATTTCAACAGGTCCGGTCAGGACAGGAGCGAGCACAGTACATCTCAACAAATCATAGTAGGTCAGGATATATAATTATGCTAGAGAGTAAGATACAGGAAACTGAAGGGAAATAACATGATAAAAAGGAAGACTGTAAATAAATAGATACCATATATAGAGAACTAACAGTGACTAGTGATTCAGAGCACAAGATGGTTATGTAAACGGCACGATGTTGTACACGAGTAATCTAAAGAGGGCGTACACGAGTAATCTACTGGATTGATTACATAACCACTTCTACTCTCCCGCCCCAATCAATACACAAGGATCTAGCCAAGTTATATTATTGTACACGAAGGTAATGTGAATACATGAATATACACGATTTCACACGTTTCGTGTACGAATGTCACGAATACAAGGAGTACACGATGCTCACGATAAAGTACACAAATACGAAATATCCGATGTATCCGCTAAGGGGATAACATCGCACGACCAGATCCATATAGTACTAATCCGTGTTTCTGACGTGTCAGCATCATTTAAAGTAATCTAAAGCAGGAAAATACTCCTAATGCAGGATATAAAATGATCACAGAATGTACTCGCCTGTATCCTGAGAATTTGAAGAATATCTACTGTCCGAGGAGTGGTGTCTGTCTCCTATAGAACAGTACAAGTTACTATGAGTCTAAAATGATAATAAGATGTAATTCAATGTATTCTATATGAATCTAGGTCAATCTTGACCAAAGTCAACTCTTGGTCAACTCTGGTCAACCCTAGAAGTCAAACTAGGTCAACTAGGTCAAACCTTAGTCAAACAAGTCTATACTAGGCTAACTAGTCTATTCTAGGTCTAATCAAGACTAAACAAGTCTAACTAAACACTTACTAGACAAACAGACACACCCATAGGCCATGAGCCCTAATCTAGGCTATTAGGCAATATCATGCCTAAAACCTACCATATATCACATCTTAATATATATACCTAGTATAAAATAGTACACTCAATAATACATAGGATACATGAGTATGTGAATCTCACATACATATATATATATACATATACATAGAGAATCAAGGAAAAGGGAATGTGATGGTGTAAATGTGTGTGTGTTGAGGGTGATATGAGAGCATGTGTGTCAAGTGTCGAGGGGGTGTGAGTGACAGGAATAAGAAAACAGGGCAATACCAAACAGTGTGGTGTGAGTGTCACATAAAGTGCACAAGAGCATGTGTGTGTGACATGAGGGTGTGTAGGTGTTAGTGAGACATGAGAGTGTCAATAGGAGTGTTCATTGCTGTGTGGAGTGACATATACAAAACAGTTTATGATAACAGGAAAACAGGGAGCTAACATTTGTGTGTGTGTGTGTGAACTGTTATGAGAACAGTGTGGGAAACCTGGGAACAGTGAATGGTTCCTGTGAATGAGGGTAGTGTATATTGGTTCATGTCTCAATAGGAAATACCAGTGTAGTGTTCATGTGTCAAAGGAATATCAGTGAAGGATAATCTGGAAATCAGTGATATAGGAAACTGAAAATACATGACATAGTCTACATTTGAACCAAAATCAGTGGCTAACAATATGGTGTAACCTGAAAATCAGTGTAATAATAGGAAACTGAAAATACATCTCAGGTTAAAGGAAATGAGTTAATTCTCAGTTTGACAGTTTACCAATGAACAGTTGACAATTTACATTAAACTCAATTTCAGTTAACTAGATAACCAATCCCCCATTCCACACCAATTCGAATCACATGAAACAACCAACACCCAATGCAATATGAGAATTCATATTCAAAATTTAGTTTAAGGAAGGAAATAAATGTCAGGTAATAGGAAGGGAAATCAGTTCTCAGTCCTGTATTTCGAAGCCCAACACATTGTCCAAAATCCCATTCATACCATAAAACTAATTCGAATGTAACATTGCATTTACATGAACTAACAACTATGTGAGAATCATTTGTGATACTTAAACATCAGTTAAAATAGGATTTAAATGGGTTCAAGTTTTAGGAAAAACTAAATAACAATGTATCAGCCAATGCGTATCAGTCGAGCCCAACACGTGTTCGAATCCCCATATCACAGCAAACAACCCAATCTCAAATATAAAATCAAACTAACATAGATTAACAACATGTCTAGGAATCTAATCTATCATTTAAATCATAATTTAAACAATTTAAAATGGAATTAAACACAGAACAAATATCAGGACTGTACACGCACAGTGCACGACCAGTGCACAGTCAAATGCGTGTCCGACACGACACGAGGACCCACGAAACTTTGGGAGCCTCGTGTTAGTGTCTGCCCGTACCCACGTGTCAATTTATACGTGTCCACGTGGCGTGTACAGTGGACCCCGAGTAGCAGGGGAATTGTCACTGCACGCGCGCGTGCTGCACCCCGCATGTACCCGTGTCCAATGCGATACGACACGACACTAATACCACCTCAGTCCGCTGGAAAACTATAAACGAGACTAAACCCTAATTTCCTATTCAAACCAAATCCAAAAACAAGAATGAAATACCCACTGTGGCATTTCATCGAACACCTATGCGTATCCACTGATACGTGTCCGATACGGACACGTATTGGACACGAAAATTAACAAGACCTATACCAACAGTGAGGGTAGACCTAGGGCATCCTATTCATGCAATTAAAATACTATTTTATGGAGGGGATTAGAATTTACCTAGGGGTTTGAAATGGCTCAAAAAGCCCCAAAGTGAGTTGTTCCTCAAGCTAGTGCAGGTGGCAAGTCTAGCCTATAAGCCACATCACCGAACCTTCCGCTGATCACGAAGGGTCCGATGAAGCGCGGGCTAAGCTTCCCACCTCCACCAAAATATATCGTACCATGAGTCGGAGATATCCGCAAAAAAACCATGTCTCCAACCTAAACACAAGCAAGGTCTCAAGTTACTAAAAATCAACATGATCAATCAAACAAAACAAAATACAACCTACTTCTAATCCTATCTCTAAATCTGTACCTCAAACTCCAACGGCCTCCGGTGGCTATCGGCCCATTGCCGATGTCTGTCCTGCGCCATGCAAAGTCTGTCCCTGATGAGCTTCACCTTCTCGGCTGCGTCAACAACCATCTCTGGTCCCAGTAAAGCTCGTTCTCCAATATCATCCCAAGATAAGGGTGTACGACACCTGCGCCTGTACAGAGCCTCGAAAGGTGACATCTTAATGCTGGTCTGATAACTGTTGTTATAAGCAAACTCCACCAAATGTAGATGATCCTCCCAGGAACCTCCAAAATCCAGGATGCACGTCCGCAGCATATCCTCAAGTGTCTGAATAGTCCTTTCTGACTGTCCGTCCGTTTGGGGATGGTATGCAGTACTAAACTTGAGCTGAGTGCCCAAACTAGTCTGCAGACTCCTCCAGAAATGGGAAGTAAAGCGACTATCCCGATCTGAGATAATGCTGACGGGAACTCCGTGAATCCTGACTATCTGCCGTATGTACAACTCCGCAAGCCTCTCTATAGACGTACCCACCTTGAATGGCAAAAAGTGGGCCGATTTGGTCAACCTGTCAACGATGACCCAAATCGCGTCTTTTCCTTCTGGTGTACGCGGTAACCCAGATACAAAATCCATGGTAATATGCTCCCACTTCCACTCTGGAATGGGCAACGGCTGCAATAATCCTCCGGGCCTCTGCCTCTCTGCCTTGACCTGCTGACAGACCAAGCACCTAGCTACGAAGTGGGCTACCTCCCGCTTCATTCCGTACCACCAGACATGCTCTCGCAAATCCTTGTACATCTTATTAGCACCAGGATGTATAGAGTACTACGATCTGTGAGCCTCATGCATGATCTGCTCTCTGAGCTCCCCACTAGGCACACATAACCTGGAACCGTGCCTCAGGGTACCATCCTCTGCAAATGAAAACTCGCCATCCAGCAACCCTGCACGAACCTATTTTCGGATACACCGCAGAGCCACATCCTCGAACTGCGTCGCCTTGATCCTCTCCATCAAGTACGACTATATCTGAAGGCCCCACAACTGCATCTGTACTCCGGGCACGGTCACCTCAATTCCAAGGCTCTCCAAGTCTGCAAGCAAGTGCCGATCCATGGTCAAACACATGGCTGTCGGATACCTACTCAAGGCATCGGCAACCACGTTGGCCTTGTGATACTGAAGTAGGATGTCAAAGTCCTTCATCAACTCTAGCCATCTGTACTGCCTTATGTTGAACTTTTTCTGTGTAAACACATACTTCAAGCTCTTGCGATCTGTGAAAATCCCCACCCTCTCTCCATACAGATAGTGCTTCCACAATTTCAGAGCAAAAATCACTGCTGCTAACTCCAGGTCATGGGTAGGGTAGTTCTTCTCATGGGGACGAAACTGCCTGGAAGCATAGGCAATTACCTTCCCGTGCTGCTGCAAGACACAACCCAGCCCCTTCCCTGAAGCGTCACTATAGATAGTGAATCCTCCTGAACCTGAAGGCAATGTCAGAATCGAAGCTGTCGTAAGCCGCTTCTTCAACTCATCAAAAGTTGCCTGACACTCCTCTGACCAAACATACTCAACATCCTTCCGGGTCAACCGAGTCAACGGCTCTGCAACCCGGGAGAAATCCTGCACAAATCTCCTATAATATCCTGCCAGCCCCAACAAACTCCTGATCTCTGCCACTGAAGTCGGCGCTGCCCAAGCCTCAACTGCTGTGATCTTCTTCGGGTCCACTGAGATACCATCTCCAGTCACCACATGACCCAAGAAGTCAACTCTGTCTAGGAAGAACTCGCACTTCGAGAGCTTGCCATACGATCTCTCCCTCCTGAGTGTCTCCAGAACCACTCTCAAGTGCTCCTCGTGCTCCTCCTCTCTCTTGGAATACACCAGGATATCATCAATGAATACCACCATGAACTTGTCCAAGTACTGGTAGAACACCTTGTTCATTAAGTTCATAATCATTGCTGGTGCATTGGTCAGCCCAAACGGCATAACCAAAAACTCAAACTGCCCGTACCGCATCCTGAAAGCGGTCTTGGGAATATCCTCCCGCTTCACCTTCACCTAGTGATAACTCGACCTCAAATCAATCTTGGAGAACACCCGAGCTCCGCTCAACTGATCAAAGAGATCATCGATCCGCGGCAGTGGGTATCTGTTCTTGATCGTCAGGTTGTTAAGTGTCCTGTAGTCGATACACATTCGTACCGACCCATCCTTCTTGGGTACAAAGTGTACCGGTGCACCCCAAGGTGAAGAACTCGATCGGATGAAGCCCTTGTCCTGCAGCTCATCCACCTGCTTCTTCAGCTCCACCAACTCACTGTTGTTCACTCGATAGACATGCTGAAAAATCAGTTCCGTACCGGGAACCAAGTCTATCGATGTCACGCCCCGCTCCCGTAGGAGCGATCGTCCTTGCTAAGGCGTGATGCCGCACGAGCCTAGATTGCGCTCGTGCAAGACAGGTTCCATAACGGTCGATTACAGCGGCGACGACGGGGTCGTCGCACAGAAGTCCCAAGCAGAAATATTGAATCATGCAGCAGAAATTTAGAACAAGTACACATGAACATAAGTTATTCAAAAGAAGCTCTTTATTGATATTGAATACAAGATTACATTTGTGGGCGTAAGGCCAAATTACAAGTCTCTCGTGCTCACTTTTCTCTTATTTTATAATTCACTCTGCTCTCTCTCATCTCTCGATACAATGCTTGAATCCAGCGGAAGCTTCGGAAGGCGATGTCCATACATTATGTCCTGTATAAGTCTTCAATTCGCACGGCTGCACGCTTCGAGTCGCCAAGGAACTCCGTGCCTCGACGCATCCAAGTGAGCTCCGCGCCACGAGCTTCTACCTGAGCCTGCACATGAACACTGTGTGGGTGTCAGTACTCAACTGTACTGGTGGAGTGAGCTTCTCGCCCACCCATACATAACCGACACGTTTATTTACTTTGTGCAGTTTAAAACCCTTTCGATTGTCTTTCTAGTCTTGCCTTAGGATCAGTTTTAAGACTTAACGTCTAACCAACTCGACGTGCAACGACATGGTCGTGCTACAATACCAACGTCCTATTTCGATCGAGGCAGTGCCTCATCGTGCATGAACTTGACCAAACTTGAACTCGGGATGGCAGGGTCGTGCCATACTCTATTCGGGACCTTAACGTATTCAAGACTGTGCTTTGCCGAGGAGCAACTTATGTGGACTCGGCCGTGCCAAGACTTTCACTTAAACTCAAGTTTACTAGGCCAATTCTCGTGCCAACGCCAAATGCCAAAGACGATAACGGGATGACTCGTGCAGGTCGTGCCTCTAAACCTTGCTTAGACTTGTTCGTGCTTCAAGATTGAGGTCGTGCCTCGCAATATATCAAGACATATCATGCTACCGCCTTGCGGCCTTCCTGATTGACTCATTTGCTAACTTAGACAAGACTTATGAAACATAGTGTTGATTCTATGAATATCTTGATGCCAACTATCGTGCCAAGCACGGTACCTATACTGCAGCCCATTCTTAGGCCCAGACCTTGTGTTACCGACTAGACCTGCATTCAAGCTCTAGACCCAAATCCAAAGGCATACACGCGGTGTGCCGCTATCTGCCGACATATCTACATGAGGAGGTCACTAGCAATGTCAAGCTATCTTGGACATGGCTTATGGGATATCGGCCTGTACCTACACGGGTAGCTAGCCCGGTGGGGCCGAACTCTCCCATGCGGTCATCCAGCATCCTACTTTGAGCCACACTCGCTTCCCCCGGGCCGAATGATCCCGGCGCCCCAGTGATCACTCGAGAAGACTACACCTTGTCGACAAGTTGCCCAATAACCATGCATACTCGATCTATCCAGTCTATCCAGTCCTTTCTCAACATGACCATGCATTCCTTCTTTCTATCGAGACTTAACGAGACTCCCAAGCCGCGGGACCGATCTTGTGTGCGGGACATATCAAGACTTAGCGAGACTCCCAAGCCAGGGGACCGATCTCGTATGCGGGACATATCATAAGTTAACGAGACTCCCAAGTAGCGGGACCAATCTCGACGACAACCAATCGCATGGACTTCCTTTGTTCGTGGCAAGCTTTTACTAAACTGATCGTAACTCGTGCCTTAGACAGACCTAGTTCTCTAGGCGACACTAACGCTCAAGTCATATACTTTGTGCAATGAACCTTGCTCTCAAGGGGCTACGCGACTTGACAACCGCAGCTAGAGCGGGACAGTGCTAGAAATGGCTTCGATAGCCCAGCGCAACTCTTGTCTAACTTATTTGGGCAACGACTCGACGAGCAAAGGCTACGCCGAGCTTCGCATCGAGGGAACATGCTAGGCACGGGGTCGACTTGGACAACCAACTTTTCGGGTGCCTAGACTTAAGGCAACGAGCCGTACGAGACGACTTAACTTGCAGGACGTGCGAAGGCTATGCCAAGCCTTGCGGGACGGAACCGTGCATGCTTTATTAGCATTCATGCGGGCGACGCCTATGACTTAGGCTAATTCGAGTGTCGGGACAAATTGACGGGACCGTGCATGCTTTAACAAACATTCACGCAGGCGACGCCTAAGGCTTAGGCTACTTTGAGTGTCGGGGCAACTTAGCAACTTGAGCCAACTTCCTTCTCCCAAGCCATGTGATCGAAGGATCGAGTGTCATTTGAAAGCACGCTGAGCCGACTTCTATGAAGACCGTGGGACCATTTTCCATGTTCTAAGACATTCCGACGGGTCGGGATATTCCTTTAGCTATGTGCGTTTGTAGCTTTTATATTAGCCTACTTGTGCAAGTTGAAAACATTGTGAGTTATTATGTGAAGGCTAAGATGAGGCAAGTTCACCGAAACTACCCCACCTGTGCGAGGAGTCACCTCGGACGAGCGAGCCTTCGAGCAGCCGTTGCAAGGCTAAGTTCCAACGCCGTCGGCGTTTCGATTCCTCCGATTGACTTTACGGGGCGGGGCACTACAATCGAGAACTCTACATCCCTGTTCGGTGGAAGCCCTGGCAACTCCTCTGGAAATACGTCCATAAACTCTGCGATCAAGGGATGCGGAGCCACCTGCTCCTCAACTGAAGCTCCACAGAAGACGCCACTGTCCTGCTCTGCCTGCAGCCGAGTGTACTCAAACTCTGGCTCTCCGGGCGCCCCAAACAAAACTCTACCCCCTCGGCAATCAATACGGGCGTGATGTCTACTCAGCCAGTCCATACCTAATACAATATCGTAGTTCGGTAGGGGCATGACGAGCAGACTCACTCCCAACTTTCGGCCTCCTAACATAACGCTCCGCCCTCTGCAAACATCACTCACGAGGATGACCCCACCCCCGGTCGTGATCTTGCAGGTCCTAGGCAATGGTTCAGAAACCAGACTGTGTCTAATAGCATAAGATACTGACACAAAGCTGTGGGAAGCCCCGGAATCAAAGAGTACAATAGCTGGAATGGAGTCGAGAAGAACCGAACCTGCTATCAACTCCCCTACTGCCTCTGCATCTTCAGCCGCCATGGCGAAAGTACGCCCCTGCTGTCCACCTCGTGCCTGCTGCTGGTGCTGGTGGAACCTCTACTGCTGGGTCTGTAATGGCCCCTTCAGCTGACTTGTTGGAGCCTTGGCTGCCCCAACTCCTCCTGGTACTGGACGCATCGCCGTAACTGGACAGTCCCGCATCTGATGGTCTGCCGAACCACACATCAAGCATCTACCAAGTCTCTTTCTGCACTCCTCCCACTTGTGCCCAGGCTTCTTGCAGAAGGTACAACTGATAGCCTGCTGTCTGGGTGCCTGCTGCCCTCTCTGCTGCTGATGCTGTACCTGCTAAAAAGGTGTACGGTCCTGATGCTGATACTGCTGAACTGGCCTTTGTGTCTGCTGATGCTGGAAATGAGGCCTCTTGGCCTGTCCCTGACTGCTGCTACCACCCTGGAAATTACGATCCCTCTTCTGCTTCAACCCTAGGTCGTCTTCCGCCGCTATAGCCCCAGAAAATATCTCTGCAAAGGTAGCGTTCCGGTCGCTCTTAGTCAGCGACCGAACCTCTCTAATCAAGCCTCGACGAAACTTCCTCGCCTTCGTCTTCTCAGTCAAGTCATCTATGAACCGGGCCAATCTACAAAACTTTCCAGCATACTCAGCTACCGTCTGGTTCCCCTGAACCAGACCCTCAAACTGTACCTCGATACCTCCCAAGGCCACATCAGGAAAGAACTGCTCCTTAAACAGCTCCTTGAACTAGGCCCAAGTCTGGCTCTCAACTCCCACCCTGGATCTGTCTGATACCACGCACGGGCTAAGTCCTGCATCTGGCTGCCCGTCGCCTCGATCTGGAGTCGATCTGGTATCTCCGCCAGTCGAAATATCTCCTCGATATGCTCGATCTAGTCGTCGGCATAGTGGATGCCCTCTATGCCGAAGAACTCTCTGGGATGCATTTTCTGAAAGTCATGTATGTCCTTCTCCCTCCGACGGGGCTGCTGCTGCGCCCCCTGAGCAGTCACCATCTCAACTGTAGTACGAACCAGCTGGTGTGCCTCGTCGATCCCCTGACAAAAATCTGCAGTCTGTCTTTGCTGCTGCTGCTGTTGGGAATCCAGAATCCTCTCCACGAAAGAGAAGAGATGTGCAGCATCTACCATCCCCGCAGGCGGAGGCTGCTGCAGTGGAAGGATCTCAGGAATCACAATGCTCGGCCTTCTGGCTGGTGGAGGTGCTCCTCCAAAAGCTGCAGAAACACCGACTCCTGAGGGCTGCACTGGCCCTGCGGTACCGGGAGCTGGCTGCTGGATACGAGAGGTGGCAGACCCCTCTCCAGCGTCTCTCGTCCCGGGGCGATGCGATCTCGTCTCAACCATCCTGGAGACACAGATCAAACAAGAAATAATTACTGAGAATGAGTCGAATATCAAAGGAGGACAGTTTAAAATTCAAAGGAGATAATAAGCAGCAAAAGTAGATATACGAAATCTGATAAGGAGTTTTTTCTAGTGTGATTGAGTACCTTAAAAAATATACTAATTCCTACTGTAGGCTGCAGCGATATTCTAGTTCGAATACTACTACATTTCTAAAACTAGACCTGTATGGGCCACCACTAAAAACGTGTCACGACCCGCACCCTAGAGTAAGGGCACGAGACATGGGTACGTCCAGCCTACGCTGCGGTGTCGGCGGTATAACGCTGTCCTAGGTCAACATCTAACAATATAAAGGTACCTGTACAGTATATACTCTTCGAATGGAGGTGACATAGCAGATACAGTCTCAATCACAACTAAGGTAGAGCATGAAAAAGATAGATAGATAACCAGAAATGAAAACACAGAGATACAATCCAGAAGTCTAAGTGTCTAAATAAGTACATATCCTAAATCATCTCAGAATCCATATACAGTAATCCAGAAAAGTAAAGACATCCTAATCTAGGGGAGTGTCGTCAACTGCTAGTGGATCCTGCTGCTGGTCCAAGTCACAGCACTCATCTAGGGTAGTACCGTAGTATGTAAGGCAGAATGCCTCAGCCTCGTCCTCTGTAATATTTCAACAGGTCCAGTCAGGACAGGAGCGAGCACAGTACATCTCAACAAATCATAGCAGGTCAGGATATATAATCATGCTAGAGAGTAAGATACATGAAACTGAAGGGAAATAACATGATAAAAAGGAAGACTGTAAATAAATAGATACCATATATAGAGAACTAACAGTGACTAGTAATTCAGAGCACAAGATGGTTATATAAACGGCACGATGTTGTACACGAGTAATCTAAAGAGGGCGTACACGAGTAATCTACTGGATTGATTACATAACCACTTCTACTCCCCCGCCCCAATCAATACACAAGGATCTAGCCAAGTTATGTTATTGTACACGAAGGTCATGTGAATACATGAATATACACAATTTCACACGTTTCGTACACGAATACAAGGAGTACACAATGCTCACGATAAAGTACACGAACACGAAATACCCGATGTATCCGCTAAGGGGATAACATCGCACGACAAGATCCATATAGTACTAATATGTGTTTCTGACGTGTCAGCATCATGTAAAGTAATCTACAGTAGAAAAATACTCCTAATACAGGATATGAAAATGTACTCGTCTGTATACCCGATGTACCCTAGAGTTAGGGCGCGAGACGTGGGTACGTCCAGCCTACGCCGCAGTGTCGGCGGTAGAACGCTGTCCTAGGTCTCATGCATCTAATAGTATAAGGCTAAACAGTTTATACTCCCCGAATGGGGGTGACATAGCAGAATGTAAACTCAATCACATCTAAGGTAGAGCATAATGGAAAATAGACAAAACATGAAATCTAAAGAGATACTGTAACACCCAGTTTTCCAGATGAGGGTAATTTTGAAATTTTGTATTTAATTTATTTAATTATGGTAATTAAAATTTTAATATAATTTTTGGTGATTTTTAATAATTTATTTAAACTATTTAAATCATGACTTATGATTTGGTGTTGTGCTAGTGAACAGTAGAGACTGCCTACCCTAGAGCCTAGCTATGTGATTAGGGTATTTAGACATTTTTGGGGTTATTTGATTTTATTATAATTTATTTGAATTTATGGGAATTTTTAGAATTTATTTTGGAATTGTTTGAATGAGGGTTGACTAGTGTTGACTAGGAGACTAACCTAGTGACTAACCTAGGTTAAGACCACTTGGTTAGGTTAAGTAGACTTGGTTAGACCTAATTTAGTGAGGGTTAAGCCATTGGAACTTGTTTGGAGAAAGTTGGAGTTGATTTGACTAATATGGCTTATGACTTCATAAGTCATGATTAATGACTTGAGACTTAAAGCCCATAGGCCCACCCAAGTAGCTAACCCTAATTCTAATCAGCCTATGGCTGGTTATTATGACCATCCCTACTCCTATTTAATGTCTCTACCACTTAGGGCTAGCCTCCTTTAGGAAATAGCAAAGTTTGGAAATAGAGGTAAAACCCTTTCTTCCCCAATCCATAACTTCTCCATTTCAACTCCTTTTTTCTTCTAATTTCTTGCGATAGATCCTAATCTCTGTGTATTTCCTGACTATGGTGAGAAATTTCAGTGGAGGAACAATTTGGAGGAGCTTGGGTGGCAAGAGAAACACCCCTCTTTGAAGCTTTTTGGGCTTTTTCACACACCTAGGTAATTCCTAATCCTCTCCATAAAATAGAGATTTAATTGTATGAATAGGAAGCCCTAGGAATACCCTAACTACTAGTATAGGTATTGCTAAGTTTTGTGTCCATTTCGTGTCCGTATCGGACACGTATCCAATAGGAAACCTAGGTGTTTGTAGAAATACCACTAAGGATTCGATTTTCGATTTTTGAAATTCTAATTACATAGATATGTAGATCTTGGTGTGTGTATGAACTTTTGTGAAGGGTGTTATGTATTTTGTGTCGGTTTGTGTCGAGTTTTTAGCCTTGGACACGTGCACGAACCCCACGCCTGTGTCCTTCCTATCGGGGTCTATAACTCACGATACAGGACACTTCGGGACACAAATTTTTGTGTGGAGTGAGGGGCAATGACTGACATCATGCTCCCAAAATTTGGAAGCAGATGGTTGACCACACGCAGAGCTATCGAGCCCGTACTGACACGCGCTGTCGTGCACGGGCTGCTGTGCACACTCAGTTTTCATACTGACACGCGTGTGGACACGCGTCTAGGATACGGTGCAGGGTGTCCAAGGTGTAGCCCTATTATTGGCGAACACACTGACACGTGCACGTGACACAGGGGTGTCTGTGTCGTGTCCTGGATCAATCGACATGCGTGCACGATGTTTTTGTACACAGTTTTGTGTCTGTGTAATGTAGGTTATTTGGACACTTCGTGTCCAGTTTCCTGGACACGAATGGACTCCCCACAACACGTATACATGTGTGTCATTTATTACCAACTTTCTAAATTGTTATTAGCTATTTATTCAATTCGAAATTGTGAATTTTCTATGTTTTCTGATACATAGACACTGTCACTGGTACACTGTGCACTGTCATCTAATCATGAACTTTAATTTCCATTCTAAACTGACTTCTCAATGTTAAATTGCCATGTTGAATCTTACACATGTGTATTATACTATTATAATGTTATTTGTTGGCTGGTATAGGATTTTTAGAGTTCGAATTAAATTTTGGGTTGATGAATTGATATGGCACTGTTTGGAAACTGAAATTTCCTTTTTCACTCAAAACTGAGAACTTGATGGGTTTCCTGTTAGCCTAGGAATCTGGAAATAACTGAGAATTGATAAGTTACAATTATGCAATTGAGATGGGTTATGCATGAATCTGAGTTTATGATCATATCACACCCTACTGTCTTGTAAACACACAAATGTTTGACACACATTGTAGCAGCCCATACTCTAGTATGCAAATTCCTGTCAATTTCCTGAGATAATAGTATTTTCTGAGTTTAATTGCTGGTTATCTGTTTTAACAGTGATTAAATGATTGATGTAGTGCCCCGAAATTCGTGATACGTATTTTATACGTATTCGTATTTCTGACCCGTATTTCTTTTTTTCTTTGATTAGTTAGTTATGGTCTATTTTCATATTTAGCATTGTGATTTAATTGTCATTCATGGATTAATTTTATTATGGAGCTTGGTTTTATTTGGAGAGGAGAGGATTGGGTTGGCTCGGTTTGGCCTGGCTTGGTTCGGATTGGGCTTGGATTGGTTTGGCTTGGTTTGGGCTAGCATGAACCCCTACCTACCACCCTACTATAAATATCCACTTCCCTTTTCTCTCTCCTCTTTATTTTATTTATTTCCTCCATCTTCTTCTTCTTCCTTCCTCTACACACCACCAACCTAGGCAAGTTGCATCTTACTATCACTTGAGGGCTACATTTTATTTGTCTAATAGTTTTATTAGCTTATTTGTAGCAATATTAGAACTTGGGTTTTCTCCATTTGGAGCTTGGAATTTTGTAGATCTAGAATTGAAGTATTTTCGGATTTTGGTAGTTTTGATCTATCAAACTTCCTTGTTTTTTAGTTTTGATGGTTCCATGTTGTAGAGAATTTTATTCTACCCAATTTTGACCTTTGAAAAGTTGGATTTGGACTTGTTTTGACCAAGTTATGGACTTTTGAAGCTTTGGGTTCAAACCATGGAGTTCTTGCTGATTTGGAGAAGACAGTGAGCAGTGCGCGAGCTTTTTTAGCTTGCGCCACTGAGTTGCGCGCGCTCTTTAGCGCAGCGCAGTCCCCATACGCTGCCTTTTGGGAGCGTATGTCTTGCATACGCTCACTTGTGTGACAAGGAGTCGTATGGAGTTCATACGCTGCCTTTTGGGAGCGTATGTCTTGCATACGCTCACTTGGGTGATGAGGAATCGTATGGACCCCATACGCTGCCTTTTGGAAGCGTATGACTCGAATACGCTCGCTTGCTTGACAAGGAGTCGTATGGAGTCCATACGCTGTCTTTTGGAGAAGTATGACTTGCCCTGAGCGTATGACCATGCCCTGAGCGTATGACTTGCCCTGAGCGTATGACCTTGCCCTGAGCGTATGACTTGCCCTGAGCGTATGACCTTGCCCTGAGCGTATGACTTGCCCTGAGCGTATGACCTTGCCCTGAGCGTATGACCTTGCCCTGAGCGTATGACCATGCCCTGAGCGTATGACCTTGCCCTGAGCGTATGACTTGACCTGAGCGTATGACTTTTGCACTGAGCGTTTGGCCTTTGGCTGACTTGGTCTTATATCAGCGTGTCAGTTTGGTTTTATTTTCCTTAAGCTTGGCTCTTCTATTGCCCTGTATATTGATATTTTATTAGATATTTTACGTCCATTTTATATTCTTACGCCTTTTGTCATGAACTCGATAAATCCTGAATTTATTTATTATGTTTGGAATGATAATTGATCATGACATGCTTGATAGTGACCCATGGTCGTGCACTCCAGATAAGTGAATGGCATTGTTTATTGAGCGCCGTTGCGACGGCTCTATTGACATGATAAGGTGATATTGACCTGGACACCGTGGGTGACTTGTGAATGTATTGATAAATGAACCGGTCTTGTCTCGTATCATGTCTAGGGCATGGATCCCTGAGTACCACGGTCAGGGATACATATTGAAATAAACTAAGGTTAATAACTAGAATAATTCACTAGTCATGAAGAGATGTTCCCAGTTACAGGCGACCCCGTTATTCCGGCCGCAAATGTTTGGACTTGTAGCCTGCCGACGAGCAGGGCACATTTCCAGCCCACTGTTATGTGGGGCACTCTCTATTGTCACTATAATGATTGAACTCTATTGTTACTCCAGATCGATACTATAACTTATTGTACTCTCTATTGTCACTCTAGTGTATTGTACTCTCCCTGATTGTCACTATAATGTTCGCCTGGATAACCTGGGTAGCTGCAGGGCCTGTGACTACTTGGAGCATCTCATTGCATCTTGCTAGTAACTAGGATTGTGATAACCCTAGTTAGTTAATGTAGAAAGCCGTAGGAAATGATTGGCCGTGATTGATTGGATGGAGTCTAGTCCAGTATAGTATTGTCTAGAAGTGATTGATTGCAAGATTGTACCAGAATGATTGAATGAATATCACTCCAGATTGTGACTATAACGATTGTACTCTATTGTCACTCTAGCGTATTGCACTCTTCATTGTCACTTTTATTATTGTACTCTCTCCTTTTCATCTTAAGGATTGTCACCTATAGCAATAAATGATCAGAGACCAAGTTCTGTTCAGGCGAAGGGTTACAATCTCGGTCCTTGTTTGGTTTAAGGATTGTAACCTGGCTTCCGGAATAGTACCTTCATTTTCTCTTCATATATTGTCCAGCTATGTTTATTTAGCATGATTCTTCAGTTCTTTTACGTCAATGATGCTTCTCTTAATTATTTTCCCTTGATTGGGGCAAGTGCATTGGTAGTGCACAAACCTCAATCTGTGTTACTTATTGTTGTTTTCTTACATGTTGAATGCTAATGATTTGTTGGTTTTAGTCCTTAAGTGAAGCCTCCTTTGTGGCACTTGCTCTTTCTGGGGTCTGACCCAGCTGGTTTGTATGGCCAGATACCGGAGCAGCACCAAAGGATCTCCCTGCTTTCCAGCCCGATGGTGGTCACCAGACGTAACCAGGGCATCGAGTGGGTTTCTTTTTGTTCTTTCATTGTAATATTATAAATTATTCTTTTGAGGCGTTTAGCCGACGAGCAAGTGTTAGCTCGATTGTACTTACTTACTGTCTGCCTACGGGCTGTAACATGATTGACAAGCCCCGGGGGTTGATCATGTATGACTGAACTCTTGCTAGTCCTCGCATTTTGTAACGACTAGCTTCATGATCATTCCGAATATATAATGTATGGGACGCCTTACTATTGTGTATTTGGTGGTCTGACATCTTGTAATTACTATTAGTTGGTTGAGATTGAGACAATAGGCTATTTTATGACCTTAAGAGACTGATGGATTGTAGTGAAACCCTCACATATCTAGACAGCCGTGACCGTATAGCGGGGTGGATTCCATTCCGTTATACGTAGCTGGCTATGTCTGCCCCCGCTCTCCAGTATTCTGGTTCTGGGGCGTGACAATTGAGGATAGGTTTACACACATATCATTACCTGTCACATTTTGCTAAAACCCCACATTCCTGTCATAGGTAGAATGTCTGAGACACATGTGTTTTCATGCCACTTAATACCTTGATACATACACACAAGCACTCATGTTCACCACACTGTCCTAAACACTTAGACCCTGTCACTTAGCTTTGAACATTGAATTTGGTATTTAAATTGTCATGTTTAAGTCCATGTGCATTGCTGAGTTCACATAAAACCTGAGAAGCATTTTCTAGAACCTGAGATTTCGAAACACACATAAAAATCTGATTTTGGTATTGCTATAAAACCTGAGAATGGATTCAATGAATTTAACTGTCAACTCCTATACATTCCTATACACTGTGGCATGAGTTTTCAACCTGAAAAATTACTCTTCCTAACCATGGTGTATGTTTAAGGTCCATGGGATAGCAATTTCAGTTTTCCTTATTACATGAACTAATTCCCTTTCCTTTGCACATCACTGATTTCCCCCTTGTGTTAACACACAGTCCAGTACACAGGAAAACTCCCACACATCTATTTCTTTCACTCAATGTTTGATGAGATTAGTTAATTGGGTTGGTTTCAATTTTTGTATGAACCTATGATTTCAAGGGGGAAAACTGTTCTACTGAATTTGGGATTGTTTGATGTGTTTTTGGTTCCAAAAACTGGGAATGCAACCAAGGGACTGAAAACTGGGTTTGAGTAATGGTTAAACTGTTTTTTTTGGGATTTCATTTGAAATTGTATATGTGTTCTTTATATGTATTAACATAGGCATTAGGTTGGACTGTTTGGGGTTTGTTTAAACTGAAAATCATGTTGGATTGGACTAATTTAGGTTGACTGATTCACATTCCATTCACTGTTTTTAAATTCCAGATTTTTTCATGACATTGTTCACTCTTTCACACATGTTACACAACACAGCCACACACACCACAGGACACTCACACCACACTGCCCTCATATCATTTTATGTACACAGGTTATGTATGCTAACACACACACATGCCCATTCTCTCCATATATGTATGTAGATATATATATTATATATGAATATGTGTATGTATGTAATATAATATATGTATGTATAATGTAATGAGTGTATGTATATATATATATAATATAGTTTGTGTATCTTGTAGGTGTCTAATATAGATATAGGGCCTAGTGCTAAATTTTCTTTTCATGTACACTTCCATGTTCACACACACACATAGCTTTACATGCTAGCTTTCCTCCTCTTATGTGTAATGTTGAATGTGTGGCTTGAGTTGGCTTGTATATCCTTGTGATTGGTGCGTAATTGCTAGATTAGACTTGGTTAGGCCTAGTGAGACTTATTAGACTTGTTTGGGCCAGTCTTGACCTAGTTGACTTAGTTTGACTAGCATAGTTGACCAGAGTTGACCAAGAGTTGACTTTGGTCTAGATCGACCTAGATTCATGTAGAACTTATAGTAGTGCATCTTATTACCATTCTGGACTTGTTGTGACTTGTGTTGCTCTAACTAGGAGTCAGGTGCCTCATCTCGGACAATATATTTTCACAGCTATTCAGTTACCAGGCGAGTACATTCTCTGATCATTTCATATCCTGCTTAGAATTATTTTCTGCATTAAATTACTTTACTTGATACTGTCACGTTGGTCACACGGATTAGTACTATATGGATCCCTTCTTGAGATGTTATCCCTTCAGGGAGCATCAGGTACTCTATGTTCTGTGCGTTTCACTTACATGGCGTATCATATGCTTCTTTGGTTCTTTGGTCACTTGTGACATATACTCATATGATCACAGAGACTTCTCTGAATCCTTATCCCATTTATTGGGTCTATCAGAATCCTTATTTATGGGACTACTATGTATCACCTTCGGGATCTATTACCTTCGGGGTCTACTACCTTCGGGGTCTATTACCTTCGGGGTCTACTACCTTCGGGGTCTATTACCTTCGGGGTCTATCACCTTCGAGGTCTACTACCCTTCGGAGGCTGCTACATAGAATCATAACATACCTGTTTGGATCCTTGTGTATTAGTTGGGGGTACGGGGGAGTATAAATAGCCATGTGAACAATTCCAAAGTAGAATAGCCATGTACGCCTCTTTAGTATAGCCATGTACAAATCAAGCGCTTCACATGTCGACTTTGTACTCTGAATCACTAGTCACTGGTAGCTCTCTACTTATAGTAGATATTTCTATTACAGTTCTCTCTCCGTTTATATACTGCATTTCCTTCAGTATCTATATCTTACTTTACTGCATGATTATATTTTCTAACCTGCTATGAACTGTTGAGATGTACTGTGCTCGCTCCCGTCCTGACTGGACCTGTTGAAAATTTTACAGAGGATGATGAGGAACCCTGCACCCCTTACTTGGAGCTTGCCTAGATGACACTCGCGACCTGGACCCCTGGGGAGGTTCAGGCAGCTGCTGAGGACGATACCCTGCTTAGTATAGATAGCTTAGACTGTTTTTTCATTTATGTTTAGTTGTTGTTCTTGATTCAGAGTTGTATATTTTTAAAGATGATTAGACTTGTATTTCATTTCTGTTGTACCTCAGTTGATGATTTCTTATCTATTTCATCGTGCTACATTCTACCTTAGATTGTGATTGAGTTGTACCTCTGTGTTGGCCTCCTTATGGAGAGTATTCATATTATGCTATTTATAGTTCATGACCTAGAACATCATTCTACCGCCGACACTGCGGCGTAGGCTGGACGTCGTTACGTTCTCGTACCCTCACAGTGGGTGCGGGTCGTGACAGATACAGCAGATAGAAGTCTAAGTGTCTAAGATACACAAATCCAGAAATACATCTCAAGCTCAAATACAGTAATCCATAAAGTAAATACAACTCCAGACAACTGAAATAGCTAACTAAACAACCTCTAATGTGTCTCCTCTAGGCTAGCAGGCAATCTCCAAGCTATCTGTAAAATTTATCAACGGGTCCAGTCAGGACAGGAGCGAGTACAATACATCTCAACAATATCATAACAGGTTAGGAAATATAAACATGCTAGAGAGTAAGATACATGATCTGAAGAAATAACATGATGAAAAAGAGAGAGACTGTAAGTAAATAGCTACAATATATAGAGAACTATCAGTGACTAGTGATTCAGAGCACAAGATGGTTATGTAAACGACACGATGTTGTACACGAGTAATCTACAGAGGTTGTACACGAGTAATCTACTGGATTGATTACATAACCACTTCTACTCCCCCGTCCCAATCAATACACAATGATCTAGCTAAGAGATGTTATTGCACACGAAGTATAGTCGCACACGAGATCATGTGAATACATGAATATACACGATTTCACACGATTTGTACACGAATGTCACGAATACAAGGAGTACACGATGCTCACGATAAAGTACACGAACACGAATACCCGATGTATCCGCTAAGGGGATAACATCGCACAACAAGATCCATATAGTACTAATCCGTGTTTCCAACATGTCAGCATCATGTAAAGTAATCTAAAGCAGGAAATATAATCCTAAACAAGATATGAAATGATCAGAGAATGTACTCGCCTGATAACCTGAACAGTTGATAGGTATAGGGGTCCAACTGAAGCCACAGAGTCCTATTTAAAGCAACACAGGTTACAAGGTGTTCAAGTTGTAATAAATGAAACTCTACAAGCAATCTATAATATCCTAGGTTCTTTTAAGTCAAAACAACTCTAGGTCAACTTCGGTCAATAATCTAGTCAAACTAGGTCAAGTGTTGACTTATAGTTGACTTTGGGTCAACTGGTCAACTCCGGTCAAACAGGGTCAATTCTAGTCTAATTATTAAAGATATAAAGTGTACTTCGTTATTCGTACGTCGAAACTTACGACACGTAAATCGAGATAAGATGATCAACGGTAAATTTGATAATCTTATTATAGTGATCCACATGTCCATCTTGTCAATTTCAGCGATGTGAGATCACTGGAATTGACTGAGCTCAGTTTCGTTGTACTAATCCCGAAATCCGAATATTATAAGAATTAATTATTAATAAATTATAAAAAGGTTAAACTCAGAGAAATTATCAACAAACATTGTCGGACGATGAAATAAACATCGCCAACGTGTCCAGAATGGTCAAATTAGCTAGGATAGCCTACACATCGGTCCAATTTGGACACAAGGGTAAAAAGGTAATTTCGGATCAAAACGGTGTCCGTGTCGGAGCCGTTTTGCACCGAAAAATGTGCAAGAAAACAAGTCTATAAAATATAACCAATTATATGTCCATGAAACCAGAATGACGATACGAACCCAACGGTATCTCCAGAATTGGATTCCGTTGACCCGATCTCAATTTGGTCCGTTGACCAGAACTTGGAATTCCGGTTTGCACGGAAATACGTGCCGGAGCCATCGTTCTCAAAACTCAGCAACTACTTGTCAACGAGTCCAGAATGATGATACGAACTCAACGGTATCTCCGGAATTGGATTCCGTTGACCCGATCTCAATTTGGCCCGTTGACCAGAACTTGAAATTCCGGTTTGCACGGAAATGCGTGCCAGAGCCAATGTTCTCAAAACTCAGTGTCAACGAGTCCAGAATGATGATACGAACTCAACGGTATCTCCGGAATTGGATTCCGATGAGCCGATCCCAAAATAACCCGTTGATCCGGATATTGGTATCCGACTTGCATCGAAATGCGTGTCGGGTCCAATGTCCACCAAAACCTAGCAAATTATATGTCAACGAGTCTAGAATGACGATACGAACTCAACGGTATATCCGGAATTGGATTCCGATGAGCCGACGTCAAAAAGTCCCGTTGACCCAAAATGTGGGATCCACTTTGCACCGAAAAACGTGCCAGGGCCCACGTTCTCCAAATCTAACAAATTTTATATGAAAACATGCCAGAACGACGCCACGAGTCTAATGGTGGTGTCAGAAATGAAATCTGGAGTCCATGTTTAAAAATAGACTTTTACAAGTTGGAAATTACGAATTTGGACGGCCAACTTTGGCATCGAATTCAACTAATCAAACAACCTCACAATAAAACGAAACTGGAGGGGTAGCAAGAGAGTTATACCAGCTTCGCACCGGAACTGGTAGCATGCCAAACGGAGCTGCGGTGGAGGAGATACAAGCTGACGAAGTTGGCCCCGCGAAACTGTCCAAAATTAATACAATTTAAACGGTCAACTTGGTGGCCGGTTTTGATGTATCAAACGATAAAATTAACGGACAAAAATTGACAGGAATGAAGGTGGATATACCGAGATTGTGACGGGGCAAAGAAATTGCCGTTCCAACGGTCGGATTTCCAAGAAAACGTGCACGAAGTCGCTACGACGGAACACAAATTCTGAATCAATCTCGCGCGCGTCACGACGGAACTTCGTGCAAAACGCACGAATCGTCTCGACGACGCGTCCCGGAGGACGGTGGCCGCCAGGGGAGAGTTCGGGGTGGGGCGCATGGCCAGGGGGCCACGGCGGCCCGCACGGCGGTGCACGACGGCGGCCCCCGTGCGCGCGCGTGCGCGCTGTGCAGCGGTGCAGCCGCTGCTGCGCGCTGGTGGCGCGGCCATGCTCGGCCAGGCCAGCGACGGTGGGGGCTGTGCAGTAGAATGTGGTGGTGGCTCGGGTTGAAGGTGGAGGAAAGGTGATAGTGAAGAAGGAGGAGGAGGAGAGGTCCTGTGGGGGAGGCCGACGGCGGCGGAGGCCGGTGGCCGGCGGTGAAGCTGGGCCAGGAGGAGGGTGGTGCTCGGGTGTGGAGCTCGGGGAAGGGAGCTGCTGTGCATGGTGTGTTGGTGTTGTATGGAAAATAAAAGAGTGGGAGAGAGAGAAGATGTAATAAATGAGAGGGAATAATATAATTGAAGAGAGAGAAGGAGAGATATTCCTTACCTAAGAATTAGGGCCGGCCAATGCATGGGGTGTGTGAGTTTGTGTTGTGTAGGGAATGGAGGGTGGTGATGAGTTGGGTAGATCAAGGGCTAGGATTAAATATTGGAAAAAATGGGTCATTCCAAAGGATTCAAAATCAATGGGAATTTTCCATTAAACATTAAAAATAGGTAAAATAAGTACTTAATATTTTTCGAGGATATTTAGGCTGAGGGTGTCATGATGGAGGATAGCACGAAACTGGGCTGGACTTGGTGGAGCCGGATTGGGTCAAAACTGGACATTGTGCAAAAATTGAATTAAAATTAGGTGTTGATGATCATGGAAAAATAAGTAGCACATGGGGATTCCAATAAATGGAACACAAGTGGCAGGCGGGTAGTAGGCTCAATGTGGGCCATGTCCATATTTGGGACGAACAGGTTTTGGTCGACAGGGTACCCACAAATCAAGTCGAAAAATAACTGTGACACCGTGGGGTGAAATAAAATCGGGTCACGTGTCAGGAAAGTTGTACGAAGCAAATAGAGCACAAAATGGCGTGTCTGAGTGGGACACGAAGGTCAAGGGTGAAGAGCGTCTCGAGTAGATCATGCATGATGAATTGGTTTCAAGAAACTGACTGGTCTTGTGCTCCCAAATGAAAAGTCACGGTAACGTGCTAAAAATGATCAAGGAAAAGAGTGGGAAAATTAATTAATGATCCAATGGTCCAATTCGACCAGAAGTTGTGTGAAGCAAAAAGAGTACAAGGGAACAAGTTTGGATGGGACACTATAACCATCATGAAGGCAATCATATCCACTTCAAAACTCATGAAGAAGATTTCTAGAGTTGAACATCCCTGACACTCCAAATATCAATAGCACGGGAAAGTACACTTAAAGATAAATAACAGAAAAATTATTTATTAAAACTAAATCAATCAGAAATTTTTTAAAAAAATCAACCCGAAATTCAGGGTGCTCATACGTCATGACACGATATCATGTACCCATGTACTCCTGTATTCCTGTACTTGTACTTACTAGTATCGGGTGGAGAAATACACTAGCCATGTGACTAATCCCCGGTTACTATATTCATGTAGATAGCTTAGGCCTCGCATCGTACACGTAGGCCCTAAGCCGTACCATATTCATGTACTCCTGTGCATGCTCTTGTACTCACCCCAGTCGGTCACATGGACTAGATGTATTTCAAATATTGTACATTTATCATGTCTGGTACTTCAGGATTATAGTTCATTCATGTACATTACATTTTCTGTACTTTACATGTTCCTGTACTTTACATTCCTGTACTATAGTTCCTGTACTTATTTCCTGTACTACTTTCCTGTACTTTCATGTTCATTCCTGTATTTCATTTTCATGTACTTTTGTACTCAGTTTCATGTCATGTTCTTGTTTCATTACCTAGAACTGTACTTTGCTTCGCTCCTGAATAGGATAGTTGCAGGTGAGTTGGAGGCTATTTGCGACACTTATTATGGTCGAGAGCCAGTAGATATAGGAGAGCCAGCTGGAGTTGCTCTTGACTTAGAGACTGCTGAAGCCTAGAGCTTTACCATTAGCACTTTACATTTTCCTTGTATTTTGAGACTAGTAGACTCTATCTTTCATTTGCTGGAATGTAATAAATTTTGAGATTTGTACTTTACTCTAGATTTGGGATACATTTATAGATGCTGTGATTTCATACTTGTTCATGATTATCTGGTTAGATTTCCCTAGATTGGTACAGCTTATTTTGTCGTGTCTAACGATGAAGGCTGGGCGTGTCCGACTCGTTTTCGATTATTCGGGAGCGGGTCGTGACAGTGTATTTCCTGGAAAGGGATACTAAGTCATTTGAATGGTATTCGAATGAGCTCTTGTTTCCCTGGTGTTGTGATGTAACTTCCTGGAAGAATGAAGGGAAGGTTAGCGAGGGGACAATGTGATGTAGCGATGGGTTGAAGTAAACTGGTGGTTATCCTCTACTGTCTTTAGGAATAAGGTATGACTGTTATTCTAAATGAGGTGAATATGGTATGAGAAACATAGGTTATATACCATGGACAATTCGAGACATGGCTGAGCTTACCTTAGTATACACTTAGAGTATTGGACTCAATTGCAGAGATGGTAGGCTACTAGGGAATGGTTTTAACCAAGTAAGACTTTGTTGTATCTTTTCTTACTAATATTTGAGTAATGTATCTTGACTGTGGACCTTGATGGGTTATTCCCTTACTATTGTGATCCAATTAACTCTGTTCAGATAATTGGAGTAGGTACCTGAGTATATCCTTAAGACTCTATATCTAAGTACTACCAGATCATAGGGTTTGTGGTATCAACAGTTGGTAAATTATTATATAAATGTGTTGTGAACAATGGTTATATATATACATTCTAATATATATATATATATATTTCCATAATAATATATATATATATATATATATATATATATATATATATATATATATATATATATATATATTGCAGGACTCAGGATTTGCATGAGTTTAGTAGAACTAAAAATAGTCTGAAGGCTTAAGCCTATCTTGAATAGTAGTTTTGGCCAACCCATTTACTTGCTAGCACTAGTAACTAAGTACCTGTGGTTAAATCCTTATGAAGGTGTATTAGTAAATAATCAAGTGCATATTTACCCTCCTATATCTGAGGTTCAGTTAGTATATCTTGTACTTGATCTATAGTAGGCAAAGTTAGTAGATGTAGATGAGTAGTAAATACTCGTTTAGAGATTAACCAACTTGTACCTAAAATACAGGAGGACTTACAGCTCTACATCCTACTCTTAATCACCTGAGCAAGGCAAGTACATTATATGGTTTATGTTCATTTACATTTATATCCTGTGCTTTTCTTGTGACACATTGTGACACGGTATATCATGTACTCTTGTACTTTCAAGTTTCATGTACTTTTTTGTGTCTGGGGAGGGGAAATACTACAGATCTGTTATCAAACCCAAAACAAATTTATGTGAATAGCTTAGGTCTCGCACCGTGCATGCGGGACCTAAGCCGTACCATTATTCATGTACCGTGTACCATTTGCTACCCAAGCCGGTCACACATTCTGGATGTATTTAATATATTGCACATGTCAGGTTTCTTGTACATTTCATGTTCAGGTTTTCATGTTCCCTGTACTTCCTGTATTTACTTTTCAGCATTCATGTTCTTATTTCATGTACTTTATATTCTCATGTATCCTGTGCTCATTTCTATCTCATGTTGTACTTGTTTATTACCTAAAATTGTACTTTGCTCCGCTCCTGACTGGATATGTTGTAAGTGTACTTACAGGATATTATTCTACCTTATGGGCCAGAGTCTGGGATCTTAGCTGAGCATGATGGAGACATGACTTAGCTAGAGACTTCAGGTTTAGACTGATTAGCTTTACTCCTAGATATTGTTTTTTTGAGTTCATAGCGTATTTCATTCTTGTTGACCCTAGTACCTTTACGTTATATAGACTTGTAGATTATGGTGATCTTTCTGGGATCGTTTATAGATGCTGTGATTTGTAGTTATTCATATTGACTTGTTAGTTTTCCTAGCTTGGTACAGCTTACTACGTTGAGTCTTCCAACGTAGGCTGGGCGTGTCCGACTCGTGTCCAATTATTCGGGAGCGGATCGTGACAATAATATTCAAAAACAATACAGCTTGCATTACACAAGTCCGGAAGGGATTCATCAAAGGATATCGAATAAGCACCTTCCACCAAAATTATTTTATGCATATGAGCTCCAAAGGACGAAAGTGATCGAAGTCAAGCAAATCCATTATATCGAGGGAGAGTATGACTCATGAAGAATATTTTTGAGTTTTGCGCGTTGTACTCTTTTTCCTTGACTATGATTTTTTCCACTGGATTTTTTTTCTTAGTAAGGTTTTAACGAGACAACAAATGCGCATACACCACCAACTAATTAATAGGGAATATCCAAGGAGGTGTGTTGTAAATATGGATAATTCACATAATTAGTTGGCCTACATAACCTACGTCCTTTGGTTATCCATAACCTATGACTTATGGTTATCCATAACCTATGCCTTTTGGCATTTCTTCTTTTAATTATCATCATGATATTAACCTCCATTGTTAGCCTATATAAGGGGCTATTCTCAAGTTGATTGTGACAAGTAAATGAAGAAACAATTTCCTCCTTTCTTCTATCTCCATATCTTTACTTTATAATAATCTTATTATTCTTAAATTATTCATGCTTGCCATGCCAAATTTAATGGTTGGAGGGCCAGTTGTTTGTCACATGCAGGTAGGTCCATTATTCTTGAATCTACTTTAGCTTCAATACCAATATACAACATGTCATGCTACTTGCTTCCTAAGGGTGTTACGAAAAAGCTTTCTAGTATTCAGAGGCAATTCTGGTGGGGATCTAAGGATGGCAAGAAGAAGCTTTATTTGATGTCATGGAAGAACATCACAAAGTCTAAGGAGGAAGGTGGACTTGGCTTTCGTGAACCAAAGATTAGCAACCAAGCCCAAGTTGCTAAAGTTTGTTGGAGAATGTTGCAGAATCAGGATACCCCATGGGTGTGCTTTCCTCTAAGCAAAGTATCTATCACGGACCTTATTCTGGAAGGCAAAGAAATCCTCCTCCTGCTCTACTATCTGGTCTAGCACATTGTCTTGCAGAGACATAATCAGATATGGTATCATCTGGTCCATTGGAGATGGTTCAAAAATTAGAATTGGGAAGACCCTTGGGTTCCATCTATCCCTTCTCACATGGTTGAAAGTATGTAAGGAAATAAGGCAAAATTTTGACATGCTAAGGATCTTTTTATACCTGACACTTAATTATGGAATCGGTATCTTATTAACTCAATATTTTCGAGGAAAGAAGCAGCTGCTATTTTAAAAATTCCAACAAGCTCAATACCTCTGTAAGACCAACTGATTTGGAAATATACTCCTTCATATATTTTCACTACACAATTGGCCTACAAAACTACTGTTGTTAATAGCATGCCTTCAACATCATCTTGTAGAATCCAGGACTTCAACCGAAAAAAGCTATGGAAAAGTAAATTTCTAACTCCAAAAGTTTAAATTTTTATTTGTCGTGCTTTAACTGGGTTTATTGCGGTTAAGGCGAAGATATGCAAAATATTTACTTCTTCTGATGAAGACTGTCCACTCTGTGGGCAAGCAACTGAAATCGTGGATCATCTTTTCCTCAACTGTCAGATAGCAAGACATATTTGGTTTGCTTCTCCTTTAGGCCAGCCTCAGGTGATGGATTCTGACAAATTATCGGATGTCCCGGGTTTCCTGCTCAAGCAACATGATCCAATGCCATTCAGTTATGCAAGTCATTTACTGTGGACAATTTGGAAGGCTAAAAACTTGGTGATCTTTGAAGGAAAAGAACTCAATATTGGAAAAATCTTGGAGTATGCTCGCAACTCATTTCATGAATCTGCAACATCACCTATTCTATTGACCGAAACCTCTATCATCTTGCTGAGTTCTAATCCTACTTGGTCCCCTCCAAGCCAGGGCTCTTTGAAGTGTAACTTCAATGGAGCATTTGTGAATGGCAAAATGAGCTCAACGGCAGTGGTTCGTAATGCTCAAGGCTCCTTTCCAAGAAGGCGTTGGTTCGACTTGTTGGGGCGGATCACCATTGGAGGCAGAAGGGAGAGCACTACAACTGGGATTACAACTCTGTATATCGCAAGGTTTTAGATAGGTTGTATTTGAAGGAGATTCTGAAATCATTATCAATCTTGTGAAGAACAAGAATATGTCAATTCTGTGGAAGATTAGGCATACAATGGAGGAAATTCGAGATATCTGTTGTACTTCTATGAGCTTTTTCTTTTCTTTTTGTCCCAGATCTTCAAATGTTGTTGCACATTTCCTAGCTAATTACTGTTTTTCCTCTAGAATTTGATTAGTGTGGGTGTTCAGACAACCACCAGATTGTATCAAGAATCAACTTCTTGTCGATTCTTCTTTTTCTTACTCTAAATAAAATTTAGTGTTTGATTGCAAAAAGAAGAAGACAATCTAATGAGTTTTTGTTTGTGAACGGGGGGGCAATACTAACTCATTGTCCTCTCGCTCCGTACTAAGAATTTATAAAAAAAAAAGATTTATTGCTCAATATTTTGATAGAAGTATACAAGACAAGCTTTTTTGTAATAAAAGAAGAAGCTGCTTAATTAAGAGTTCAAAACAATTCTAGATGCAAAATAATAGTGTTCAAAGATTTCAACCACCATCTAAAATTGAAAAAAAAAAATATTACAAGATAGCAAAGTTTTGTAGAAATAAAAGAAAAGCCTCATCTTCTTCTTTTTTCCTTTCTTTTTCTACTATTCCATTGTTAAGGTCAAAGTTTGGATAAAAAAAAGTTATTTCTTTTATGTGTTTAAATAAATAAAAAACAATAAGAAAAATTAATTCCCAAAAAAAATAGTTTCATCTAAGAAAAGAAAAATATTCACTCGTTCATGGATTCACTTTTTCTATCCTAAATTATTTACCTTTTTATGTTTTTAAAGGACATTTTCAAACAAGAAAAACTAAAATTTAAATTTCCAAAAATTAAAATTAAAGTTCTTTTCTTTTCGCGAACCAAACGAGGCCTAGAAAGCTTCCTCTACTCCCTTTTGATCAGATCAGATCGGATCAACTGCTGCTGCTACTGGGATTTCCTTGCTCCCTTCGCGATGTCCATGTCCACTACCACCTACTAACAAATATCATCATATATATATATATATATATATATATATATATATAAACAGAGAGAGAGAGAGAGAAGAAAAGGGGATTGTTCATTTGTTGGTTGTCAGCAGCACTGTACTAGTATCGGCATATGATGGTGTGCTGATAATGACGGGGCTCAGTTGCTGTTGCACCACCACCACCACCTCCTCCTCCTGCTGCTGCTGCTGAGAGAGCTCAGTAGATGAGTAAGTAGGTAGAGAGATCTTGTGACAGTGACGATGGCCATAGATCCCAAGTGGGTCGTCGACCCGAAGCTCCTCTTCGTCGGCCCCAGGATCGGGGAGGGCGCGCACGCCAAGGTCTACGAGGGCAAGTACAACAACCAGAACGTCGCCATCAAGGTCGTGCACAAGGGGGACTCCCCCGAGGAGGCGGCCAAGAGGGAGCACGCTTTCCTCAGGGAGGTCACCATGCTCGCCAGAGTCCAGCACAAGAACCTCGTCAAGGTCTTCCTTTCCTCCTTTTGGATTATTCTGTGTGTGTGTGCGCGCGTGCCCAAACCAATTGTTGTTGTTGTTGTTGTTGTTGTTGTTGTTGTGTAGTTTGTTGGGGCTTGTAAGGAGCCGGTGATGGTGGTGGTCACCGAGCTCCTCTCCGGCGGAACGCTGCGGAAGTACTTGCTCAGCATCAGACCTAGGAGCCTGGATCCTCAGGTCGCGCTTGGGTTCGCCCTCGATGTTTCCAGGGCGATGGAGTGCTTGCACTCCCACGGGATCATTCACCGGGATCTCAAACCTGGTAATTTATTTAATTCATTTATTAATTTCGGAAGATCATCATGTACATTGCATCTCTTGCGTGATGATACTTTGGGTTCGTTGCTCTAGGGCTATTTATTATTGGGAGAGTTATTTGTGTCTATCCCCAATTGCTAATCGAATTTCCATTACCCCCATTTTATTTTAATTAGTGCTACCCCCATTCCTTCTTGATCTGTTAATTGTAATTATAGTTACCCAAATAAAATGCCTAATATATATATTTTTTTTTTTTTTGAAATAAGGTGAATTTTATTCCAAATGAAAAGCCATAATCTTACAACATACAAATAGAGTGGGACTCCCACTCAACACACAACAATTCTCCATAGCATTTACATCAAACTGGATGTTATGGAGAATGCCAACTGGAGGGGTGACCAGTCCCTCAAAGATCCGACGGTTTCGCTCCCGCCATACATGCCAAACAGCAGCAGCCAGACGAACTCTGGCTGTACGGAACCAGTCCTGCCCTCTAACCCTGCTATCTCTGATCACCGTGATGATGTCCCACACATTTCCCGGAGGCGCTCACTCCCAATAAACGACTCTGCTCCGACCAGATCTGCCATGCCAGAGTGCACTCGAAGAAGATATGCTTTATATATTCAGGCTCCAACCCGCAAAGCACACATTTGGGATCCGGAACCGGCACTCCAAACGAACTCAGACGATCTCTAGTCAAGAGGCGGCCCAGTAGCAGTTTGTAGACACACAACTGCATCTTCCTGGCCAGACCTTTGCACCAAACGAACTCGTAATCAGAACTCAACGGAAAAGCTCGCCGGATCAGGTTGTAGCAGCTACGGAATTGGAACTCCCCAGTCCCGGCAGATGCTCCAGTCGGCTCCCAAATCCACCGATCCGTAGGCAAAGTCGGATCAATGACAATAGATAAAATGCTCCCACCCAGCTCCTCAGTGAACCGATACGAATCTGGTCGCCACTCCCCATCACGTATGATGCGCCTGCATGTCAGACCACGCCTGTCCTCCTGATGGGTCGGGGCTTTCCTGATGTCCAACAGTGAACGTCGATCAATCCAATGATCCCGCCAGAGGTCCGTGTCCGACCCGTCCTTCATGACCCTCCGGATAGCAGACTTGAGCACCCCCCTGTGTCTCAAGATAGTCTTGAACGTGACTGAGTGGTTGTTGTCAGTAGCGCACGTCCAAAAACTACCCTGCTTCACGTATCTGCTGTGCATCCAGTCCGCCCAGAGAGACCCCCCGCTGATGAGTCTCCAGGCCAGCTTAAACGCAGAGGCCTCCCTAATCTCCAGCAACGGTCGGAGCCCCACTCCTCCCTCCTTCCTGGGCCCCGACAAAGCTGGTCCCAGGAGATCGCATGCATCCCTCCCCTCCAAATGAAATCGGCACATAGCCGCTCTACACGCCGGATAGTGGCCACAGGTAGGAGGATGGACTGTAGCCAAAAATGGGCCACAGCCGAGATCACCGATCGGACCAACTCGATACGACCGCCAAATGACAGACCTGCTGCTTGCCAACCTTCTACTCTCCTCTGGACATACTCCACCAGACTGTTGCAATCCTGATCCCGTGCATAATTAACTGTGAGAGGCACTCCTAAGTATCGCACCGGAAGATCACTCCTTGCAATACCCAGCACATCAGCCCGCTCCTCCTTTCGGGTGAAAAATAAATATGGTTAATATATATATATATATATATATATATATATATATATATATTTGAGACTTGAGGGTAGTACTAATGAAAATAAAAACAGAAAATTGCATATACAGCAATAAAATTGTTTGAAATTACTTTGAGAGCATAGTTTCCTTTGAAATTGCTTAGGAAGGAACAAAACGCCCTTTAGAAATGCCCTTTCTTTAGAAGGGCGTGGGAAAGAAATTTCCTTTTAAAAGGCGTTTCTATGCTAAAATCGGATTAATCTGGAATTTCTATGCTAAAATTATTAGCAGAACTTAGCATTTATCTTAGCATTAATTAAATTGCGCGAAGGGCGTTTCTCTGAATTTCCTTTTTTGACTGCTCGCGTGGACCGGTTTGGCAGTTTGGTAGGTAGTGAATGTTAGGTAGTTAGTAAATGAAGATAATAAATGGAATTTGAATATATATATGTGTGTGTGTGTGTGTGTGTGTGTGTGTGTGTGTTTTGGTATGAAAAAAATAATATATATACATGTATGTGTGTGTGTCATAGAAACGTCCTTTAAAAGGACGTTTGGCTACGTTGTTAATTAAAGAAGGAAAGACAAACCGTTAGCATTCCGTTAACAGAATGCTAATGACAAATTAGATTAACTAGGATAGTTAGATGCACAAACGTCCATGAAAAAGGCATTTCCTTTCGAAAGCAAAAAAAAAAAAAACGCCCTTGTTAGGGGCGTTTTGGGTCTTCCACCGCAAATAACTAAATTTCATTGCTCTTCTAGCCATTTCTTGGAAGTATAGTGCTCTAACTCCAATTTTTGAAATAAAAATGGGGGTAGTGGAGATATGATTAGCAATTGGGGGGTAAATACAAATAACTCTTCTTGTTATATTATTGTTTCTAGTGGCGGAGCTAGCATCTAAAATTTTGGGGGGGGGGGGGGGGTTGAATTTTAGGTATAGCTTGAGCGACACGAGGATCCTAGTATCGTACAGCCTAAAGTACCAAACTTTTGAAAAATTATTTATCCCAACAAGGGAATAAAACATAAGAAAATATTTCAAAAAAATCAAAAATTTTTAAAAAAAGTTTTTTGGGCAGGATACAGCCGCCCACCCATGCCATGTTGTAGCTCCGCCCCTGATTGCTTCCCATATTGCACAGACACGAGTATGACACTACAAAATACGGAAACAACAGAAATTTTGGCATGTCCTAGTGTATTTTGGAGTTGCTGTGTTCTGTCCGATACGCGTGTGCGACATGGTGCAACTCGAGCAAAGCATCGTCCTTTGGAGCAGGATACAGCCGCCCACCCATGCCCTGTTGCTCCGCCCCTGATTGCTTCCCATATTGCATGGACATGAATATGACACTACAAAATATGGAAACAACAGGGAGTGGCTGTGTTCTGTCCGATACGTGTATGGGACATGGTGCAACTTGTCCTAGTGTATTTTGGAGTGGCTGTGTTCTGTCCGATACGTGTATGCGACATGGTGCAACTTGAGCAAAGCATTGTCCTCTGGAGTGCCCCTGCTTGCTAGATTGCTTCCATGCTTCATCTATCTGAATGGAATTAAGGTTATGTTTGAGAAAATTGAGGACTTCTAGTACAATGGTTATTGCTAGTTTGAGGGTCACACAACTTTTCGTACCAAATAGGGAACTTCCATCTTCTTGTTAGTCTAATAGCAAATCTAGATCTTTCTGAAAGTTTTAATTTGTCATTTTGAGAGAGATTCATGCTTTTGGATCAAGTTTCAGTGGTGGTTTCGGTGATAGTGCAAATATCAATAAATACATACTAGAAGAAGTATTAATCAGTCTGCCTGCTTCTTATTCCTCCTCTTTCCATCCACAGCTTTTCTCTACTCAGCTAGTCTATACCTTTTTTTTCCTCGTTAGCTGATTTTCGGACTGTTGGTTGACATATATAATCGTGTATCGAGTATCACCAGGTTATGAATTTCAGAATTTATTGTTAAAGCTTTCCGAGATATACTTCAGATTCTTGATCCATAATCTGAAATTGCTGCAGGGGGTCTGGATCTTGTGTTGTGACATTGACGATGATGGTGAATCATAAATTTCTATGTTTCAACCTACTTTGATAACCTCTTTAATACAGACAGGATTGTCATCTTCTGCCCTTTCTTTGTTTATCTTGCAATCTGTTATTTCAAATTGGACCAATTCTTATATTTGCACATTTTAACTCCGACAGCTAAGAAGCACAAACACTTCAAAATTCAGTGCCATGTCCATGACGAGTGATGGGTCAAATACGTATTGGGCACGAACAAGCACTCAAAAAGTACACACTGTCATTCGAAAATTGTTGCCATATCTGTATCACCGTGTCGTATTTTGTTGTGTCATATCCACTGTGCAACATAGTTTGGCAGTTTCAGCCAAAGCACACAGGCATGCAAACTCCTCTATTGAAAATATAATGACGTGATGCGCATATGAGAATTGTCTATTCGTAATATTACCCAGATCCTCTCCCTTTAGCTCATGACTGGCTACAGGAATCTGATTCCATAGGTTCCATAAGTAGCTGATGTTGTAGGACTCCTTTAGCTCTCCCTGTCAAAATCCTACCTCGCTAGGTGTTTGATTTTGTACCTGTACCAATTACTCGCATCTAACTAGAATGAGTAGAAATGGTTATCAAGAAATATTGACCTGCAATTTTTCTCACTCCAAATTCATTACCATGTAAGGGTATGTGAATGCCTGTGTGATTTACTTATTTATTTAATTCACTGTTACAACAAGAGGCAATGATGAAAAGAATAATGTAAAATCAAAGGAGGATTAACTCACAAAAGCATAAAATAATAATTATTCATATAAGGATTACAACCACCCATAATCTGCTGCAAAGAACTCACAAAATTCTACATCTTTATTATCTCTTTGTTTATCTTTATTATCTCTTTGTTTCTCAAAAGATACAATGGTTTTTGTAACCTAAAACCTAAGTTCTAAAACAAATTCTAACCATTATAATCTAAACAAACTAATCCTAATCCTGCAGTACTTCATTTAACTGATATAAAAACTTGTTAAACTCAACACAAATGAGTTAGAGACTTTAGGCAAAGCCTTAGTATGGTTTGCATAAACAATTGGATTTACCCCATATAATGAGAATGGTGCTTATTAGGGCTACTGTAAATAGTCCCATATTGGTTGTTGAAGGGGAAAGGGGACCATCCCCAATTATTCTTGTATATATATCCCTGGCCATTGTGCCTAAAAGATGATTGATTTCATGATAAATCATGATTCTAACAGTGGTCGGGTGGGAGCTCGATTATGCAGAGCCTCGTATCTAGCATGTGCTTGTAGAAGTAAACATACAAGCAATTCAAGCCTTGGTGGAGGTGTCATAAACTCTGTTCATTGGCTCAATTTTGTAATTCCTTGAGTTTGTTCACTAGAATTACGCATCCCAAACAAGATGGCTACTAAAATTGACAAAGCTAAAGGGGATCCATCCAATGGCAGTAGTTGACCCCTTAGCAGAAGAGAGGAGATGACCTTTCATAGTGGGTAAATCATGTGTTGAGGCATAGCTGTACAGCGTGTTAAGAATAGTGTCATTGCATATTTCTACCTTTATTCTCATTAGTCCCACATCGGTAAGAGTAGCTAGTCTATATATTGTTGGTTTTAGCCAAATGGAAAAAATATCCAATGTAGTTCTCTAAGAGAGAGGTCTAAGTCGAACATCATGCCTTTCTAAAGCAACTCGGTATCATCTACCATATTCTTAGTTCTATCTAGTATCCTTCCATCTTTGACGGTCATCATGTTCTGTTGAGGTTAAGAACCTCTTAGTCTTGATTGAGTTGGTTACTCTTTAGCAATTTTCAAATTATTAGATCGTTCACTTCTCGGAGGTACAACTTTTTTGGTATCTGGATTGCTTTGCCTTGTGAACGATTTGGAGGTCATGTTCCAATTGGGTTGTCTTATGATTTGTCTTGTGGAGATAGAAAGCAGTAATTAACAAAACCCTTTTTTCTTCACCATTTCTCTTCACTCTCGTGGCCTGGAATTTCAAGGTTGGTCACATTCTGTAAGAGTAACTTCCCATCTGGTTTGGTTTAGTTCAGACTGAGTTGTTTCCCGTCTGCAGCTTCAGAGAAAAATGTGCCTTGCAACAGTAACCAACCAACTGATTATGAAAAGTGTAGTTAACATTGTGGTTTCCATACCTTTTATCTGGTTTTGGACGTGGTTTTGAGTTGTGACTAAGCGGCTGAAGTATGTATTGAACTAAGTTTGTTGTTTTGGAGAGGGATCATTCTGAAACCAGGTTGAATATGTTGGAACGGACACGGAACCACAACAGGAAACTGTTCCGACAGGAAGGAACGTCGAGAACTGAAATAAGTAGTGCACGTGCACACGATCACGATATCCAACACAAAAGAGCACAACTCGAACACAATCCATTTTACGTGGAAAATCCTGACATATAAAACCACGGGACAATCGAAGCTAAATCCGGAAAATCCTTCGCTGCTGAATTAGAAAAGTATGCCGACTCCTCTACAAGGTTCTTCCACTGATCCAATAGGATCATCACAACTACTCAAAGAATTGGAATGATCACAATATCCAACGCAAAGAGCACAACTCAAACATAATAACTTTTATTGGAAAAATCCTGACGGAAAAAACTACGGAACAATCGGTGCCCAACCCGAAATCCTTCACTATTGAATTAGAAAAGTACACCGACTCTACAAGGTTCTTCCACCGATCCAATAGGATCACCACAACTGTTAGTGCCGGGGCACAATTTTTCGATGGAAAACTGAGAAAATGAAACAATTGTAAAAACAATGTTTCAAATCAACACTTCAAGGAAGGTGATTCTGAATTACGAGAATCTAAAAAGATTTCGTAATCAACAGCAATCAGATCGTAGTACTTCTAAAAAGAAGATACAATCAGAATTACTGGCAGCAACGAAGAAGGTGACTGGCGAAAGATGGAAGAACTCCTGCTTGGGTGAATAATCACCGTTGCTCAAAGCTTTATTCGTCCTACACGAACAGCTTCCAGGAACCAGCAAGTTCGTCGGAGAACTTGGAACACTCCTGCTCTTTTGACTCCTCGGATGGACACGAACTCCCGTGCAAAAGCAACGCTGGTGCGGCGCCTTTCCTCTCTCGAAGGCTGCTAGAATTCGCAAGCAAATTCTGATCAGAATAGTGTTAAAAAACACTTCGTAAACTTTCCGTGGTGGCTTCTCTTTCTTGTGTATCTAGCCTTGAGAGAGAGAGGATGCCTTATATAGGCCCTGCAGCAACTGTTCGGTTGCCACAAAGTTAGGGACGTGGTAAAAACTACCCCGAACATGTAGCAACCGCCCAGAACATGCAAACGCACGTTCTGCTGCAAGTTGCACCAACTGCGCGCACCCTGCGCTCCTTGCACTCCGCGCACTGAGCCACTTGCACTAACCTGCGCCACTGCGCGCACTGCGCCACTGTGCGCACTGCGCCACTGCGCAACCTGCGCGACCTGCGCCACCTTGCGCCACTCGCGCAACGTGCGCCACGCGCGCAACTTGCGTAACGTACGCAACGTGCGCAACCAGCGCAACCGGCGCAACCGGCGCAACCTGTGCGCAACCTGGAGCGCAACCTGGCGAGCAGCCTGGCGCGCACCCTGGCGCGCACCTTGGTCGTGCAACCTGTGGCGCCCAACGTGGCAGCGCAAGTGGCTCGCGCAACGAGCGCAACTAAAGCGCACTATGCGCCTAGCGACGATGCTGACGTGCTAAGTGCAAAGTGCGCCAACAAAACGCCACATTACGCCTCATGAGCCCATGAGCCCGTGTCCGAGTCCGAGTCCGAGTCCGAGTCGCTAAGCCCCTACGGGGCTTAGCTCCTATGGAAATAAATTTTCCAAGAGCAAAAAGCATGAATGCTTTAATTGTTGATTTTAGCCTTTTTCCCATTAGAAAAATAACCCCACATGGCAAACCCATGTGCACCTCCACACCACATGTGCATCTCCAATAATAGCAAAGCTAATATATAGAGATACAATCTCTTTGTTTTTTTCGATGTGGGACTAAAGCTTTCTAAAGAAAAAAACCAAAACTCCAACAATCTCCCACATATCTTTATATATGGGTATAAGTGTTCCCCACAGTAACTGTCCATCATGCATTAGGAGAGATGTCGCTGACGACTTGTATCTTCCCGCATGGATCAAAATCAGACTATAATACAAGAATGGCCTAAGCATTGAATTCTGCATCATAGCTGAAATTCTTTCCATTCACATAATGTAGTTACATGTGCTTCTGGCTACACATTACAGGCCCTGTGCCAGCCTGGTTTCAGTGTATAATTTTGGGCGTCTACAAGTTTACCCTCAAGAGACGGTCTGATATCTCTTTGTCCATACACTATAGGTGAGTTCATTATAAAGAGACATGGCATGAAGCGCTTTGCGCTTCCCTTGCGGTGCGACGCCGCTATGACATGGCTTAAAGCCAAGGCATTACCCCTCCCTGGGAATCACCCCATATCTGGGAACCTTTGTAGTGTCATACTACTGTAGCATGAGGCAACTACCTCTTTGTAGTGCCAAACTACCCAGCATGAAGCCTTAGGCTCCCTTGCGGTGTTACGCCGCAACGACATGGCTTGCAAGGCCGAGGCTTTATTCCTAATCTGGTACCTCATCGTGGTGTCGTGCCACTGTAACATGAGGAACTCTTCCTCTTTGTAGTGCTGACTACACCCCTCTTTATTTTTAACATACAGCATTAGGCTAACTGCCTATTTGCGGTGCTACGCCGCTGTGACTTGGCCTGCAAAGCCGAGACTTTATCCTATTCCTGGGCAGCACCCCACATATAGGAACCTCATTGTGGAGTCACCCCACTGTAGCATGGAGTTTCACTCCTTGTAGTGCTGCTCTACCGTGCTTCCTGTAAAGCACACCAGGTATTCACTCTGCCTGAGAACTCATTAAGACAATTAAGCCAACCTTCCCACAGGAACCGTTTTTCGCAGAAAACAACAGTAGACAACAGTGGTTATAGGTCCGTAACCTCTCCATGCCCAATAGAACATGTACCCACCGTTCCTGATATTCTTCCGATTAGTGGTCCTCCCTTGAACCAAAAGCTAGATGCCTAGTAGATAAATCTTTGAACTAATAGCATAAAACTTTATTATAGGAATACAATAATACAATATCAGAATGCCTTCAAGCCCATTTTACAAGCTGTGTCATCGACCAGCTGGCGCTTGAGGCCCTTGGTGAACGGATCCGCCAGGTTCTCCTGACTCCGAACATCAATTACTGCAATAACACCTCTCTTGATAAGATCGTGTACTGTCCTGTGCTTCAACCGCACAGTCCTCTTCTTCCCGTTGAAGAGGTCATTTGATGCCACCCGCCGCAGTCGCCTGGTTATCGCAGTATATCGGTATCGTCGGTATTTGCGTCCCAACTACTGGAAGATCATACATGAGCTCCCGAAGCCATTCTGCTTCCTCGGCTGCGGTATCAAGTGCAAAGAACTCAGATTCCATGGATGACCGCGAGAGCATAGTCTGCTTCTTCGACTTCCACGATATAGCAGCTCCACCCATTGTGAAAATGAATCCACCTGTGGACCTCTCGCTCTCCACCTCTGAGCACCAGCTGGCATCACTGAAGCCTTCCACTACCGACGGATCTCCGCTGTAGTACAGTGCATATCTCTGAGTCTTCTTGAGATATCTCATAACCCGTTTCACAGCTTTCCAGTGTTCAACACCTGGGTTGCTCGTGAAACGACTCAGCATTCCCACGACGAAAGCTATGTCAGGCCTTATGGCAGTAGTAGCATACATCAAACTCCCGATTACGCTTGAATACTCCAGCTGCCTGACACTTTCTCCTGAATTAGGCTTCAGCTTCAGATCACACCTGTACGGCGTATCGATCCTTGTAAGATCCCGATACCCATAACGAGTGATCATTTTCTCAATATAATGAGACTGTGACAGCGCTAGTCCAGTGTCTGTCCGGATGATCTTGATCCCTAAGATCACATCAGCTTCCCCCAAGTCCTTCATACTGAACTTGCTCGAGATGAATTTTTTTGTCTCCGTGACACAACCTATATCCGTACCTAGGATAAGCATGTCGTCCACGTACAGACAAACGATCACACCTCTTCCATCAGTGAACTTCGTATAAACACACTTGTCCGTCTCGCTGACCATGTAGCCATTTGACCTTATAACTTTGTCAAATTTCTCATGCCACATCTTGGGAGCCTGTTTAAGACCGTACAAAGATTTCACCAACTTGCAGACTTTGTCTTCAAGACCCTTGACGACAAATTCCTCTGGCTGTTGCATATAAATCTCTTCGGTCAGCTCGCCATTTAGGAAAGCCGTTTTTACATCCATCTGATGTATCACCATCTTATGTATTGCTGCGAGAGCAATCAACATTCTGATGGTGGTCATCCGGGCTACTGGAGCATACGTGTCAAAGTAGTCAATCCCCTGCTTCTGAGAAAACTCCTTAGCTACCAACCTAGCCTTGAACTTGTCAATAGTTCCGTCTGCTTTCATCTTCTTCTTGAAGATCCATTTGCATCCGATGGGTTTTGCTCCTTCAGGAAGATCAACCAACACCCAAGTGTTATTTGAGGTGATGGAATCAATTTCATTGTCAATCGCCTCCTTTCAGAAAACCGCGTCTCTGGTCTTCATCGCCTCATCATAGGTAAGCGGATCTGTTTCCACATGATAGGTGACAAAGTCACTTCCGAAATCCTTCGGCCTCCTCACTCGCTTCGTTGACGGCTCAGCGAGATCTGGTTCAACCGTTGTTTCAACATCTTCTTGGACCACATCTTCATTGAAGACCTGCGCACCCTCATTATTCTCCGGAACATCCGCAAGAACAATATTCTTGTGCCTTGCAAATTTGTCTTCAAAATATTCTGCGTCGCGAGATTCAATGATATGATTTGACTCAATATTAAGAAATCTCCGAGCATCACTCTTCTCGGCATACCCCAAGAAGATCGTCTTAGTAGTCCTTGTCCCAAGCTTCTGAATCTTTAGATCTGGAAGCTTGACATATGCCAGACATCCCCACACTCGAATAACATTCAAGTTAGGTCTGACCTTGAACCAGAGTTCATGAGGAGTAACGTCTGAAGTTGCATGAGGCACTCTATTTAGAATAAAAGTGGCTGTCAATGCAGCTTCTCCCCAGTAGCACTTAGGAAGACCAGCAGTCAACAACATTGAGTTAATCATTTCTGTTAACGTTCTGTTCTTCCTCTCTGCTACTCCGTTTGATTGAGGAGAGTACGGAGCCGTAGTCTCATTGACAATTCCATGTTCTTTGCAGAACGATGCGAATTCATGAGACATGTACTCCCCACCTCGATCACTTCTTATTCTTTTGAGTTGTTGTCCAGTCTGTCGCTCAGCTTCGGCTTTGAACTCCTTGAACTTCTCGAATGCTTCGTCTTTAGCCTTCAGCAAGTAGACGAACGCATACTTTGAGAAGTCATCGATGAAGGTTATGAAATACTTCATCCCGGCCTTTGTAGAGAACTGTTTGAAGTCACAGATATCGGAGTGTACCAACTCCAGAAGATCTGTACTTCGATTAACCTGAGGAAAGGGTTTCCTTGTGATCTTTGTTTGAGCACAAATTTTACATTTCTCTACCTTACCCCCACACTTGGAGATAAGTCATAGACTAGACATTCTGTTTATTCGTTTACAATGAACATGTCCTAGCCTATTATGCCACAACTCAAGAGTATAAGCAGAAGGAGTGATTTCATTAATCACATTAATTACATTGGACTGATTTACAAGCTGAATTTTGAACATTCCTTCGGTATAAAAAGCTTTTCCGAAATATGTTCCCTTGATAGACATCACCATCTGGCCAACATTGATGTCCATCCTGAGGCCTGCATTGCAGAGTAGGCCTCCTGAGATCAGGTTCTTGGCGATAGCAGGTACGTGCTTCACGCCTTGAAGCGTCAGAGACTTCCCCGAAGTCAGCTTCAACACCACCGTCCCGATCCCGAGAACTTCAGCTTGTGCCTGGTTCGCCATCATAACCACTTCAGAAGTAGGTGTGTAGGTGGTGAACCACTCCTTACTGGAGCAGACATGGCAGGAGGCTCCAGTGTCTACCCACCAGTCAGAGTCAGTCCTTACCGCATCAACCTGCGCAATCATAGCAACAACATCAGTGATCATAGATACCTTACTAGGCTCTCCTTGCTCTGATTGCTTGGTCTTTGCTTTGCATTCATTCTTGAAGTGGCCCTTCTTGCCACACTTGAAACAAGGCATCTGAGACTTTGCCTTCTTTCGCTTGAAGGAAGTCCCCTTCACATTCAGATTGTTAGGGTCCTTCTTCTTGTTGTGGGAAGCCGCCTGCTTTCCCCTTGGTTCCTTGGTATGAACCAGATTGGCGTTAGCCAATTGCTTGGACAGTGCGTCCACCTTCAGTTGAGTCCGCATCTGGTCCTCAACATAGATTTCCTGCAAGAGATCCTCAAGGCTGATCTCAAGCTTCTTCCTATGCATATTTGCATAGAACTTACTCCACCCAGCGGGTAGCTTTGAGACAATCCCTCCAACAACAAATTTGTCAGGGAGGGGCATCGCCTCGTCTTCCAACTTCTGTCGCAGCTTCAGAAATTCTTTTACCTGCGACAGCATGGACTTCTCGTCCTCAAAGAGCCATTTGTGATATTTTTCAACCACAAATATCTTGCTCCTATTTTTGTCTTCTTCGTACAGTTTCTCCAGAGACTCCCATATGTCTCTGGCAATTGTCTTCTTACTGTAGGATTCTGCTAGGAAATCCTCCATAGCATTCAGGATAAGTAGCCTGCAAATGCTATTTTCTCTTCCCCACTTGGCCTGAAGTTTAGTAGCCGCAGTTATTGCGGCAGCAGACCCAGTATCTGGAACGGTAGGTTCCTCTTCAATAAGCACGTGATCAACGTCTCTGAGTTGAAGAGTGAGATAAACCTTTCTCTTCCAGACTTGATAATGCTCTCCATCAAACTTTTCTAACTTACAAAAGTCAGTATTGAGGAGTGAAGCATTAACGTTTTCCATCGTAGCAATAAAGCTTTGAGATTGTTAGTGCCGGGGCACAATTTTTCGATGGAAAATTGAGAAAATGAAACAATTGTAAAAACAATGTTTCAAATCAACACTTCAAGGAAGGTGATTCTGAATTACGAGAATCTAAAAAGATTTCGTAATCAACAGCAATCAGATCGTAGTACTTCTAAAAAGAAGATACAATCAGAATTATTGGCAGCAACGAAAAAGGTGACTGACGAAAGATGGAAGAACTCCTGCTGGGGTGAATAATCACCGTTGCTCAAAACTTTATTCGTCCTACACGAACAGCTTCCAGGAACCAGCAAGTTCGTCGGAGAACTTGGAACACTCCTGCTCTTCTGACTCCTCGGATGGACACGAACTCCCGTGCAAAAGCAACGCTGGTGCGGCGCCTTTCCTCTCTCGAAGGCTGCTGGAATTCGCAAGCAAATTCCGATCAGAATAGTGTTAAAAAAACACTTCTGAATTCTCTGTTTACTTGTGCTAAAAAATACTTCGTAAACTTTCTGTGGTGGCTTCTCTTTCTTGTGTATCTAGCCTTGAGAGAGAGAGAGATGATGCCTTATATAGGCCCTGCAGCAACTGTTCGGTTGCCACAAAGTTAGGGACGTGGTAAAAACCACCCCGAACATGTAGCAACAGTCCAGAACATGCAAACGCACGTTCTGCTGCAAGTTGCACCAACTGCGTGCACCCTGCGCTCCTTGCACTCCGCGCACTGAGCTACTTGCGCCAACCTGCGCCACTGCGCGCACTGCGCGACTTGCGCCACCTTGCGCCACTCGCGCAACGTGCGCTACGCGCGCAACTTGCGCAACGTACGCAACGTGCGCAACCGGCGCAACCGGCGCAACCTGTGCGCAACCTGGAGCGCAACCTGGCGAGCAGCCTGGCGCGCACTCTGGTCGCGCAACCTGTGGCGCGCAACGTGGCAGCGCAAGTGGCTCGCGCAACGAGCGCAACTAAAGCGCACTATGCGCCTAGCGACGATGCTGACGTGCTAAGTGCAAAGTGCGCCAACAAAACGCCACATTACGTCTCATGAGCCCATGAGCCCGAGTCCGAGTCGCTAAGCAAGCCCCTACGGGGCTTAGCTCCCATGAAAATAAATTTCCCAAGAGCAAAAAGCATGAATGCTTTAATTGTTGATTTTAGCAATTTTTTCCATTAGAAAAATAACCCCACATGGCAAATCCATGTGCACCTCCACACCACATGCGCATCTCCAATAATAGCAAAGCTAATATATAGAGATACAATCTCTTTGTTTTTTCCGATGTGGGACTAAAGCTTTCTAAAGGAAAAAACCAAAACTCCAACAACAACTAGTCAAAGAAGTGGAATAATTACAAGATGAGAAATATGTTTACTGATACAAAGAACACAAGACGAGCCGATGTGGATCCCTTCGTACGAACTCCTTCCGAATGAAACCAAATAAATCCAACGAAAGTTGCACACTTTGATGGAAAAAAAATCTCCCTTGATGTTTGTGATTGTTGTAATCGATCTTTTTTGTCCAAATCAATCCAACGGACCAAATAAAAGCCCAAAATATGCTCAAGACAATTGTGACTGTCCTAATTAGGTTAGGTAGACTATAACATAACTTATCGTAATCCCGAAACGATCTTGGCCGTCCAAATCAATCCAAAGGACCTAATAAAAGCCCAAAATATGCTCAACACGATTGTGATGGTGTGCCGCCCGCATAGTGTCTGTAAGCCAGCGGTATACTATGGAATGGTGGACGTTTTTGATGCTTCTAAGCATACGGGCAGCATATACCGCCGACATACCACTGCCTTTGATACTGCTCTGATACTCTTCAGAACTAACTCAAATTGAGCTCTCTGTCGCCTTCGACTTCCTGAGCTTCTCACCGACACAGATGGTAGTCGTCGCACGTGTCTCCACATAGATGGGAACCCTACCCAACAGAGTAGTGATCTCATTTTCATCCATTGATTTGCACTTTCATTTCATGTGATGTATTGGCAAATTTACATGTAGCTAAACTATAAACAAAAAACAAAACAAAATAGAGATCTAAGACTAAGATGATATAAAACCAAGGTAGTACGGACACTAAAAGTCATTATCATGTTACGTGTATAGGTCGCTGTACCTGATATGTATTGGAGACCACACAAACACCAAAATCCACTGGACATGCCAAAACATGAGGGTTGTCCATATTCTGTCGTGCCATATCTTTGTCTGTGCAACATAGAGTGTGTCACTTCAATCCTTCAACTAATATATTTGTCTCAAGAAATACTTATTTACAATAATCCCTCGTCCATTTTGGAAAAATTATATAGGCTTTCAAAGATGACCCTCTGACACAATCTTTTCACATGTTACTCTTAGTTAAAATCTAACCAAAAGTAAGATTTATGGGTAGTCCTTGATCACATTGTTTTTCTTAAGAGAAGCTGCAATACTTTAAGTTGTATTTAAGGACACAAGAGCTAGAATTGCAAATGAAAATCTTGTGCCAACCACCAGTTTCCTCCTAATTGTGTTTAGGTTGGGAACTACATAGCACATGTATGCGTAACGGGTATAATACCTACCTGGTACAATGATACAACAATTTAAAAGAATATGGATGCTACGGGTGTACTTCAATTGTTTATATTAGTAACACATCTTCATGACTTAGTGACTGAAAGTAGGAGCATAATTTTCTTCATCACAGTAATTAAATGAATTTTAGCAGAAAACTGTAGAAATGAAGAAAATGTTGATTTCTAAACAAAATTATGCAAGTTATATTTTAAAATACAATGTCATATCCAATTAGTTGCACTAGAAAAGTACCCACAAAGAACCCACGGAGTACCTTGAAAAGAAGAACATAATTTTTTTGGTAGTTGAGGTATGTTACTATTACCCAATAGTACTAGTACCTGTATAGATACGCCTTTCTGGATAGAATATACATACTTCATAGATTGGGGATCTATACCTGGGATTGTATGGGTTGTGATGCAAGGTCTACGGGAGAGTTAGGAGAGAAAATAGATGGAAAGAGAAAGGAGATAAATGGTAAAGAGAGATGTATTCTTTTAGAGTTTTAAAATAATAGTGTTTGTTTAAATTCTTCAAGTTCGACGAAACTGCCAATACTACCATATAGGGAACTGTTCTAGATATTGAACTTTAGAAGCAAGGTTCATAGTATCGGTATTGGAATCGGTATCGGACTATTCCTATGACTATCGGTATCGGCGATATCGGTAGTATCGACGATTTCGGATCGGAGTAGCGGATTTTTTGTATCGGAAAACAAATAATTAATAATAAATTATTACATGTAAAAACATATATGTTATACATTTAGGCATAATTTTAAGTATTTTCAGCATTATTTTTAGTATTTTGAAATTAAATAAAATAGTAGTCACCCTTACCGATTGGTTTACATACAATAGATTGATTTTCTTCTTTTACATGTTTTTACAACCTTATTATGCTTTAAACAAATCCTTGTTGATTTGTCTTTTTCGTTTAATTTTCTTTATCGAATTGACCGAAAAAGAGACCCCCAATGTCGGTATCGGGTATCGGTTAGTATCGGATCCGGACATGCCAAACCGTATCGATATCGGCCGTATCGAAATGGTATCGGCCGATACTTTAAACCATGTTTAGAAGGATCGGCACCAATAGTCAAACTGGGTTTTGAAACCCTATTGTAAACTCTTGCGTCTTTTATCAAATTAGGCCAAAACATTGATTTACATACCCTTTGAAGAATGTAGGTTACGAAAGACTACATCGAGAATACATGGGATATCTTTCATAGAGTGTGTATATATATATATATATATATATATATATATATATATATATTTTTTTTTTTTTTTGGAACCAGGTAAATTGTTTCTGGAATCGCTCCCACTGGGATTCGAACTCCTGACCACTCGGGCCGCATGCATCTCTCTTAACCACTAGGCTAGAGGTCATTTGCATATATATATATATAGGCGAACCTTCCTCGTACAAAGTCTATTCAATGTGGGACTAGAGACGGCTTACACCCACATACTCTTATCACTCCCTAAATCTGACACTCCCATTCATGCTGGAGCATGTGAAACATGTGCAACTTGTTACACAAAACATAAATAAAACAAGAAATTTTGAGTTGCACCCCACTTTATTGATCCAAATTCAAAGTGCACCCCACTAAATTACCATAATGTGAGAAACCCTCCACTTTTGATGGAAACCATCTACGAGCGATGGTCAACTTCTTTAACCAATATTTTATGACCAAAATATCCTCCTTCCCCGCGTGCCCCCGCTGCCCCCCCCCCTTCCACCCTGCGGCCCCGCTGCGCTCCTCCCGTCGCACGTGCCCCCCCCCCCTCGCTGCCCCCCTCCCCGTCGTGCGCCGGCCCGCCGCCGCCGCCGCTGAGGGGGGGCACGGGGGAGCGCGACGGTGTGGGGGGAGGGGGCGAGCGCGGCGGGGGACGCACGCGCGGCTGGGAGGGGGCAGCCGTGCGGAGGCGTGCACGGCTGGCTATGGGACAGCCGGCGAGGGCGCGTGCGGAGAAGAAGACAATGAATGGGGTATATTTGTCAAAAAAGTTCGGTAAAAAGGGTTGACAGTCAGTGGGAGACGGTTTCCGTCTAAAGTGGTGGGTACCTTACATTATGGTAATTGGTTGGTTTGGGTGCACCTTGAATTTGGGTAAAAATAGTGGGATGCGACTCAAAATTTCTCAAATAAAAACTAAACTAGAAGAGCTAAACATGATATATAGCAGAAGTTGCAGCAGTATCGACCGAAGAAGAGTCACTGACAACACCGTTGACACAATCTAACATTTGATAAGGGATGCTAGACTCTAGTTAAGGTGAAAGCGTTCCAGTTGAGCTTTTAGTATTTACTGTTGCATAAGATAAGGTTAATATAGTTATCTGATGATGCCAATGCCAACTTTTGATTTTCTTATCAGGTGTACTTTTGTGAATATAATCCATCTCAGAGCTACCTTGTTTAGGAATTTGGCATCAGTATAGAGGGTGATGTTAAGTTGACAGCTAGTCATAGAAAGTTTGTCAGTTCTTTGTGGAGGTTTGTGGTGCTCCATAGCCGACCCTTTTTAAATTGTTCGCTGGGAGAGGGCTTGGATAATGACGATGTTGAATGGTTTATCACAAACATGTTTTGATAGTCAAGCTGCTGATTATTTACTTGCTACTTATTACTATCCTGGCATGTTGATACTCTCTTCATATTTCAATTTTAGCTGGCAAGAATTTCTAAGCTTATATGCTCCTTCTTCCTCTTTTTCCTTCTCCCATGGATTTAGTCTTCTAATTCTGTCATTTCTGCAGAGAACTTACTCTTGACAGAAGACCAGAAGACAGTAAAACTTGTAGACCTTGGTTTGGCGAGGGAAGAGACATTAACTGAGATGATGACTGCTGAAACAGGGACATACCGTTGGATGGCCCCAGAGGTTCATTTTAAGCATTTTGCACTGATGATCTTTACTTGCAGAGTGATTTCTTGAAACTATTTGTTTTTGTCCTAAACAGAACTTTGTACATGTAGTTGTACAGTACTGTGACATTGAGGCAGGGCGAGAAGAAGCACTACAACCACAAGGTGGACGTCTACAGCTTTGCGATAGTATTATGGGAGTTGTTACATAATAAATTGCCATTTGAAGGCATGTCGAACCTGCAAGCAGCATATGCAGCAGCTTTCAAGGTAACTCAACTGATTGAAACTACCAACTTTGCAACTACCTGGTACTCTATTGTTGACTTACCTTCTTCTTTTCCGTGTAGAATGCAAGGCCAAGTGCTGATGGCCTTCCCGAGGAATTGGCTCTGATTTTAACTTCTTGTTGGAAAGAGGATCCGAATTCACGGCCCAACTTCAGTCAGATAATACAGATGCTTCTACGCTACCTTGCCACTCACTTGCCGCCAGAGCCTGTAGTTCCTGTACGGGTATTTAGTGCTGAGAATGTTGTCCTACCGCCCGAGTCTCCTGGGACGAGTTCTTTGATGGCCCTTCGAGATGGTATTGGTGATACCCCCAAGTCCAAGTCGGAAAACAAATCCGGAGGTTTGTTTTCCTGCTTCAGGCAGTGTTATTGATTGTCAGCTTAAGAGACCGAAGGGTAGGATAAATAGGAAGGAAAGGAGGGGTCTACAGACCCTGCAGAAGCATAATACATGTTTTGTAGGTCGCGGCATCCGATACTTGGCATTCATTTCCTACATGTTGTATGTATCTTAAAGTTAAGAATGGAACCCCTGCCAGTTACGGGGTTGACCTCAGTTTACTCGATAGTGATACCTTATCTTGTAGCTTATGCAACTTTTGGCTTACTGGAATGGCTCAAAAGAATCCTTGCATTTTTGAGGTGACCTATGAAAAGCACACCTAATGAACGAGTTTTGCTTTGCTCTTCTGTGCATGGCCCAAGGAGTTGGTGAAGGCAAGATTTTGCTTATTGCTGGGGGATTGAATGTCTTCGTTACTATTTATAATTCCTGTTGTAGAAATGTTGGCAGGCTTATTGTGTGCATGTTCTGCCATGTTGTACATTCTCGAACATCTGGTTCTCTCGGCTAAGAAACTCGCATATTGTCTGAGACTGGATCTTTCTTTCAGGATTTAGTGAAAGAAAATTTTATTGCAGAAATAGATGGAGAAAGAAAGAGTTTGAACATTTTGAAAGTGTCAACACATTCCGTCAATTGGTACTACGAAATTCAATCAAGCCATCTGACAGAAATTAAACAGAGCACAGCCAGACCATCTGGTAGAATCTGTGCACAATCCGACCTAATGTAGGTTTTTTCTAAGGGCACCACACTTTTTACTTCGGGGAAGCCCAAAAATGTTCAAAAAAAATTTACAAGTTTGCCATCAATTTTTTTACTTGGGGGCAGCCCAAGCTAGTCCTAGGACGTTAGGACTGCCAACAAGGTGGCAGTCCTCCTCGGAGATGGGAGAAAATCATCCCCAATCCTCACCTGGTAGCTAAGGAACCGAGGAGCCTGCGACTGCTTCCCCTTGACCGCGTCGAGGAGCTCCAGCGACGTCGACATGGACCTCGCGTCGATCGCGAGATGGCCTACAAAAGGAAGGAACGCCTGCTCCTCGTTCCACGTCCTGGAGATGAGCGCCGACGCCGACTCCTGCAGCTCCCGTGCCAGCTCCCCGAGCCGAGCTGCCTCCTCCCACAGCCGCCTCTCCTCCTCCTCGTCGACGTTGGTCGGCGGCGGCGTCATCTCGGCGCCACGTAGAGTCCGCGTTCCTTCCTTTTGTTTGGGAAGAAGAAGAAGGGGGTTTCCTCAAGTAGAAAGGGTTGGATCGAGTGGGTGATGAAAATGAGGGTTGGGCTGTCCCCTCACGTCGATCCAAGGTCCTGTAGGCTATGGCGGGAGAGGGAATTAGGATTTGGAGAAGGGAGGAGGAGGAGGAAGGAGGCGACGGTGGCGGTGGCTGCTGGTAGTGGTGGTGGCGCCGCCGCCGCCGCCGGAGGAAAGAGGAGGAGGAGAAAAGAGGAGGGAAGAAATTAGGGTTTGGGGGGTTGGGCCGTCCCCAAGTAAATTTTGGGTGCCCCCTAGCAATTTCTCCACCTGCTTGGGCTGCCCCCAAGTAAGGGCTGCCCCCTAGCAAATATGATGGTGTCCTTAGAAAAAACCCTAATGTATTGGGACTTAAATTTTTTGGTACTTTTTTTCTCTTTTCTTTTTCCTTGAAACCAACAAAATTTTCTGTTTAGTAAACTAGAAACGGAGTAGCAGAAGAGGCATGTACACTTACTTACTATGTAAGAGACTAAATGTACAATAATTCATGCTGTCGAACTCAAATAGCTAAGTCATTCGATTATTGTATATTGGTTGCACTAATGGTCCTGGTGACAACTAAAAGTTCAAGGTAACAATGGGCCAGGAGGTCTCCAACTCACCATGAACTGGCCCGGTCAAATCCGGTCCTGCATGGTCAACGGGCTGACCCAATCCGGCCCACACGCTATCCGGATTAGGCTAGGCCTGGGAAATGGACCCGATATTTTGGCAGGGACGTTCAAAAAATCGGACTGGACCAGTCTGACCCTGCAGAATTCGATCGGCTCGGACCGGACCGGTCCGGCCGAGGCTCGATCATCAGACCCCGTGGGCCCTACATGCATATATTAAACGTGTGAATGTGTGTTTTTGTGTCTCTCTCTCTCTCTCTCTCTCTCTCTCTCTCTATATATATATATATATATATATATATATATATATATTTGTCTCTCTCTCTCTCTCTCTCTCTCTCTATATATATATATATATATATATATATATTTCTCTCTCTCTCTCTCTCTCTCTCTCTCTCTCTCTCTCTCTCTCTCTATATATATATATATATATATATATATATATATATATATATATGTCTCTCTCTCTCTCTCTCTCTATATATATATATATATATATATATATATATATTAAGAAGGAAAAATATTATTGATGTATCAGGCGCAAAATGCCAAAGCCTATACAAGAAGAGCGCCTAGCGCTGGCAAGAAAAAAGAAACGGCTAGGCAAGCCGACAGAACAGAAACAAGAAGACAGAGACTAATCTAGGGTCTCCCAGAACTTGGGCGTGGAGTGCGAGCAGCGCCTCCGGATCTTTAGAATCTGTCTGATGATTTCCCTGTACAGTTGGGGTGGTAGAAGATGTCGGCCCTCGTATCGGAACTTGTTTCTGTTTTTCCACAGGACCCAAATGCCCGCGGCTACGACGATCTGATGTCCGTAGAAAATGTCCCAGCTGGACAGGAGATCGTTGAAGCCCCTAGGGAGGAGAACCTTCCTAAACTTGGTGCTGAGACTCGCCCAAATATTCGTTGCCAGATCGCCGGAGGTGAGGATGTGCTCTGCAGATTCGGCTTGAGGTGAAGTGCAGCAATGGCATCTCGATGCTAGGCTGTAGCCAAACGAGGTGATGGCGTCGTCGGTAGGGAGCTTCCGGAAGTGGGCTCGCCAGATAAGGATCGACCATTTGATAGGGATGCACGCGTGCCAGAAAGGAGCGATGAGGGGTGATGGGGTCCCGATGCCGCGGACGACTGACCTGGCGGAATACAGCGAGAACTGGCCGTCCGGGTTAGGGGACCATGTCGGGATGTCCGGAGTGTCGGAGAGGCGGAGATTCGCAGTGGCGAGATGGGCGGCAGCCGCTGAACCGAGCCAGTTCCTGACTCGGTCCCAAATCCATCCAGACGAAGGATCCCAAAGCTCGCGAATCTGGCCCTCCCGCGGTGGGGACTCGGGGGGTGCCAGAGGTCTCTACCCAGCCAACGATCGTGGCTCATCGATGAGGAGCCGTTGCCCAGCTGGATGTGGATGGGGGGGTCTGCAAGCTATCGGCCACGGGTAATGCGTCTCCAGGATGTCGATGAACGGTTGTTGACTAAGGCCGTCCCAGGGTGGGAATACCTGAAGTATCTCGCTTGCATGAAGCGAGTCCAAATTGAATTGTCAGTGCGCAGCTTCCACTATAACTTCATGGAGCATGCGTCGACGATGTGTTCCAATCTACTGAATCCCAGACCGCCCTCGGAGGTGGGTTTCGCCATAGTGGTCCAGATGGCCCAGTGGTGCTTATCTTTGCCTTTGTTGTGACCCAGAAGAAGCTGGCGAAGAGGGATTCAAGCAAAGCGAGAACCTTCTTGGGAAGGTTGCAGACCGCCAGGGTGTAGATCGGAATGGAGGATAGGACGTGCTTGATCAGAATCAGCTTGCCTCCTGGCGAGAGGGTTGCATTGTGCCAGCACTCGATCCTTTTTCTGATGGCGCTGACCATGTACTCGAAGATGCTCGAGTTGACCTTGCCGAAGACCAGTAGGCACCCTAAGTAGGTGAAAGGGGGGTATGCTATGGCAAAGGAAGTCAAGTTGGAGAGCATCGCGGAGTGTGACCTGTCCATTTTGTGATGGGTGTAGATGACGCTCTTGTTGTTGTTGACTCATTGTCCGGAACATCTGGTGTACCTGTTCAGCGTTTGAAGGACCACCTCGATTGAGTCGATGTCGCCGGAGGAAAAAAATGAGGACATCGTCAGCGTAAGCAAGATGGGTGATGATGGGGCAGCCGGTGGTGGTGTGAAAGTGGTGGAACCGTGGGATATTGGACATGCTCTTAAGGTTTCTGCTGAGGGCCTCAGCAGTGATGATGAAGATAGTGTCGGAAAGAGGATCCCCCTGGAGAACGCCACTGCTAGCGGTGAAGAAGCCATCGGCTTGGCCGTTGATTACGGTGGAGAACCTGGAATTGTTGATGGACCTGAAGATGATGTCAATCCAGGGTTCAGAGAAGCCAAAAGCCCTGAAAATTTAGATCATGAATTGTCAGTCCAGGCGGTCGTAGGCTTTCTTCATGTCCAGCTTAATAGCGATGTTCCCCCCTCTAGCCGGGAATTTCATGCAAGTGACCATCTCTGAGCGAACAGGATGTTGTCCACGATGTTTCGCCCTTTCACAAAACCACTCTGCTCCTCAGAGATAATTTTGGGCAGGAGATCCGTCATCGGCCGGTTAGCGATGATTTTGGCGATGATTTTGTTGGCAAAGTTGCATAGACTTATGGGGCAGAAGTCTTTGAAGGTTTCTGGGTTGTCTTTTTTGGGAATTAGAATGAGATTAGCCTTGGATAAGGATTTAGGGTATCTTGCTCCTTGAAAGAAGGCAACCGATGCCTCGAAAGAGTCTGGGCCGATGATGTCCCAGCATTGTCTGTAGAATACCCCGCTGAAGCCGTCAGGTCCGGGAGCGCTGTGCTCGTCAAGATCCCACACCGCGGTCTGGACCTCGGCGGCGGAAGGAAGGGAAAGGAGCTGCTCGTTCTCGTGCTCGGTGATGATGCTGGGGATCTCCGCCAGCACTCCATCGTCCTTGACGACCTCTTCTTTGGTAAAGAGATTGGGAAAGAAGTTGGCCGTAGCCTCTTGAATCATTTGCTGGTCCGTCAGCTGGTTGCCGTTGTCATCGGAGATACGATGAAGGTTGAGCTGTTGTCTACGGCCTTTAACGCAAGCGTGGAAGAAGCTGGAGTTGCGGTCCCCTTCGTTGTCCCATTTAAGTCTACCTTTTTGTTTCCAGAATTCCGTTTCGACTTTAAGCCTGGACTTGAGGATAGCTCTGGCGAGGTTAAGCACGGTTCGCGCTTCGGGGGATCTGTTAGCAACGTAAGAGATCTCAGTGCGGGTGACATCATCCTCCGTATTTTTGATCTCCTGAAAGATGTTGCCGAAAGCGGCCTTACTCCATCTTGAGAGAGCCTTGCTCGTGGCTCGCAGTCTGGCTGCCACTCTATACAACGGATCAGCGTCGTTCACTGAGAACCATGCTGAGGCCACCTCGAATTTGAAACTTGGATGATGCCTCCAGAAATCCAGGAATTGGAAAGGTTTCTTGATGCTGTGGGAGCTGCTGCTGATCTCGATGAGAAGGGGTAAGTGATCGAATTCAGTGGTGTTGAGGTGGGAGAGGCTAGAGATGAGCCCCATGTTAGCCCACTGGTTGTTGATGAGGGCACGGTCCAGGCGGGAGTATTGACGCCGGGAGCCTTCCTGTATGTTGCACCAGGTGAAAGCGTTGTCGGAAAAAGGAAGATGAGTGAGGTGTGCATTGAAGGTAAAATTGTTGAAGTCGTCCATGGCCGAAAGTGGTGGCGGACGCCCTCCGAAATTCTCGGTACTACAAGATATGGTGTTGAAGTCGCCTAAAAACATCCACGGAAGGTTCTGGAGGGAGAGGTGGGTGTCGAACAGATCGTCCCAGAAGAGTTTTTGCTCTTGGAAGTCACAGTTGTCATGAACGGCGGAGATTAGGGTTCTGTTCCAAAGTTGAGGGTGTTCCACCCAGAAGGAGAGGGCTTGGCTGGAGTCCTGTACCATACCTGATTTGATGCCAGCACTGGCGAGAATCAAGATGTCGTGACTGCCAGCCAGCGTGGTCGCGAATCCAAGTTGTAGTTGGATGCCGGTAATCCTTTTCTTAGGGATTTTGGGTTCGATGATCACTAGGATGTCGATTTTGTGGATTTTCTTTAGGCTGAGGATTCTATTCAGCGTCGGTTTGTTAGCTATACCTCCCACGTTCCACGAGAGGATGTTAAACATTATATTGGGGGGAGTGGGTATGGTGATTGAGCTTGGCAGCTGACCTTGTGGTCATAGCCGCTTGCTGATTCTTTTTCTTGTTTTTCTTCTTCTTTTTCGAAGAAGATTTGTTGGTGGAGGTTATGTGGTCGTCACTGGCCTCAGCCAAACCAATAGGTGAGAAAGCACGTTCGACGACCACTGTGGAGTAACCCGCTACCTCGACGTCTTCAAGCGCACACAGAGGGTTGTTGCGATCAAGGAAACCAGCTTCCTTGGCTTGCCAGAACCTGCTAGTAAGAGGGGAACAAGGGTCAGGGGGAGCGTCGGTGAAGACGGGTGGGAGATCCGGTTCTACAGTGGACAACTCTTGCCCTTTGACAATATGGCAAGGGTCGTAGGCTTCTACGAGCTGCTCACGTGGGAGCGCGAGGCCACTTATGGAGATAGGGGGAGTGGAGCTGGTGCCCAAGGGCTTGAGGAAGGTGATGGGGGTGATCTCAAGGGAAATAATGTCGGCGCAAAGGGGGGTGGAGGTGGGGGGTTAGAGAGGCTGCCGGATATTAACACGGCAACGCGTGGAACGTCCGGCTCTACCTGGGAGATGTTGTCTGATTCGGGGCATACGTGATCAGAGGTGTGGTCACAAGGGGTCTCGGGGGAGTTATCGATGTCAAGTATGCCAAAGGAGTTAGTGAGGGTGATGGTGGGGGGATTGAAGGGAACGATGTCGGAGTCAGACGTAGTGAGGGATTTAGTGCTTTGCTGAGGATGGGTTCCTGTGGGCCGGAGGGGGGGGGGGGTTGGAGGGCAAGTCAGGCGAGGTAATGCGGGGGGTGGTGGACGCAATCGGGTCGCGGGGTTTGCGGGGTCCAGGCTTCTTGAGATCGGGGTAAGCCCGGAAGCAGCGCTGCAAGGAATGATCGCTCATCTGGCAATGTTGGCAATAAATAATGTTGTTGTCATACACCAGTGTTTGTCTGATCGTCTGATGTCCGAGCTATATCTCAATCATTTTGGGGGGTTCATTGGCGAGATCGAGCTCAACACAAATCTTCGCATAGTTGCATTTTGAAAGGTTGTGTGTTTCTTCCGCGATGGCAACCAGGGACCCGAAGGAACTGGCTATACGCTTGAGAGCAGCTGCGGGGAAGCACACAAGGAGGAGGTTGGGGTGGGTGACCCATGTGGATATGATAGACGAATCCACAACGGGGTTGAATTTGGGTGACCATTTGACGATTTTAGCAATCTGTGAGTCAATTCTGGTGGGGCCCTTGGCCCAAACCATGATGCAGTCCTGGTCGGAGGACAGGTGCAGGAACATGTGCTTGGGATAGAGAGGGGCGACCCGGTAGGCGGCTAAAAGACCCCAAGCAGCGATAGCCTCCTTCACCTTAGCTATCTTCGGACAACCAGAGCCGAACTTTAGGACGAAAGTCTTGTGAAAGGTGGAGGATAGGGAAGAAATATCCGCGTCGGAGAAGGGAACGCAGATTGGGTATCCGTCAGATGGGGGTGCGAAAATAATTTCAGGAAGAACGATCTCCGCGAATGAAGGGGGAAGGACCTTCACGCGGTCTGGCCGCAAGGCTTCGGCGTAGGAGGGGACACGGGGTGGAACCTGACCTTCCGGGGGAGGAAGGGAGGCAGAGGCAGCGGGTGGGGAGCAGGTGTCTGGAGCGGTCGAGATGACAGGTCCGCCAGCAACAGGCCCGCCAGCAAAGGGGTTAAGGAGTCCCAGCGCAGGGGAGACAAGCGCTGAGGGAGGGGGCAGGCCCACAAAGTGGGAGCCACCTGGCTCACGGAAGCCTGCATTATCGGGGGGGAGGCAGACCCACACCGTGGGAGCCTCCGAGTGCGCGTAAGCCTGCGACAGCGGGAGAGGGCTGACCCGCCACGTGGGGGCCTGTCACGACCCGCACCCGCCGTGAGGGTACGAGTACGTAACAGCGCCCAGCCTACGCCGCAGTGTCGGCGGTAGAACGCTATTCTAGGTCATGAATTCTAACTACATAACATGAATATACCCTCCAAAGGAGGCCAACACGGAGGTACAACTCAATCACAATCTAAGGTAGAATGTAGCACGATAGAAATAGATAAGAAATCCTCAACTGAGGTACAGCAGAAAGAAATAACAAGTCTCAACATCTCTACAATATACAACTCTGAAATAAAGACAACAGCTAAACATGAAAAGAAATAGTCTAAGCTATCTACACTATACAAGGTATCATCCTGAGCAGCTGCCTGAACCTCTCCAGGGGTCCAGGTCGCGAGTGTCATCTAGGCAAGCTCCAAGTAAGGGGGTGCATGGTTCCTCATCATCCTCTGTAAAATTTTCAACAGGTCCAGTCAGGACGGGAGCGAGCACAGTACATCTCAACAGTTCATAGCAGGTTAGAAAATATAATCATGCAGTAAAGTAAGATATAGATACTGAAGGAAATGCAGTATGTAAACAGAGAGAGAACTGTAATAGAAATATCTACTATAAGTAGAGAGCTACCAGTGACTAGTGATTTAGAGTACAAAGTCGACATGTGAACGGCTTGATTTGTACATGGCTATACTAAAGAGGCGTACATGGCTATTCTACTTTGGAAATTGTTTACATGGCTATTTATACTCCTCCGTACCCCCAACTAATACACAAGGATCCAAACAAGTTATGTTACGTACATGCTTCTATGTAACAGCCCTCGAAGGGTGATAAACCTCCGAAAGGTGATAAGCCCCCAAAGGGTGATATGCCCCCAACGGGTGATAAGCCCCCAAAGGGTGATATGCCCCCAAAGGGTGATAAGCCTCCGAAAGGTGATAAGCCTCCGAAAGGTGATAAGCCTCCGAAAGGTGATACATAGTAGTCCCAAAAATGGAGATTCTGATAGACCCAATAAATGGGATAATGATTCAAAGAAGACTCTGTGATCATATGAGTATATGTCACAAGTGATCAAAGAACCAAAGAAGCATATGATACGCTATGTAAGTGAAACGCACAGAACATAGAGTACCTGATGCTCCCTGAAGGGATAACATCTCAAGAAAGGATCCGTATAGTACTAATTCGTGTGACCAACGTGACAGTATCAAGTAAAGTAATTTAATACAGGAAATAATTCTAAGCAGGATATAAAATGATCAGAGAATGTACTCGCATCGTATCTGAATGTCTGAAGTAAATATACTGTCCGAGATGAGATACCTGACTCCTAGTTAGAGCAACACAAGTCACAACAAGTCTAAAATGATATAATGAAGTCCTACTATGCATTCTACATGATTCTAGGTCAATCTAGACCAAAGTCAACACTTGGTCAACTTCAGTCAACTATACTAGTCAGGGCTAGGTCAACCAAGTCAACCTATGTCAAACTAGTCTACACTAGGCTAACAAGGCTATTCTAAGTCTAACTAGACTACACAAGTCAAATCTAGGCCCACTAGGCATACCATGCCATAGTCAACCCATAACTCATCTACAGTCATATATATCTATACCATCTAAAATAGAAGCACCTAAACATACATACACCTATTACCATTATACAATATCAACCATGCACTAATCATATATTTACATTAACACACATTCATATATATAGGAACCTATGTATATACATATCTCAATTCATATATAGGTACACATATGACAGAGAGAGGGAAACACAGGAATACAAGTGTGTGTGAAAGAGGGTGAGAGAGAGAGTGTGGTGCCATAACATGAGAGTGTGTGGGTGTTGAGAATGAGTGACAGGAAAGTGAAGTGTGTGAAGAGGAGACATGTGCATGAGTGTGTGTGACTAGAGTGTGTGTGTGTGTGTTAGTGACATAGGCATGTGAGTGATAGATAAGTGAGGGTGTGTGTCATAAGTGAGAGTGAGGGCATGTGGAATATGTGAACAGGCTAATCCTGAAACAGTGGAGTGCATAGAGTGCCACATATATGCTAATGTGAAAACTGTGAAGGGCAAACTTGTGTGTGTGTGAATACAGGATAATGTGGCAGTTCAATAGGGTAGGAAACAATGTATACATTAGGGTGTGGGTGTGATCATTACCCTGAAATCCAGTGAGCATTCCAACTGGAAATCAGTGAGGAAAACACAACTATTGACTAATGTCAAAATCTCAGATTTAATTCAGTTTGGGTGTGAACTAAACAAGTTATAACCAGCTGACAGTGTACTACAATTAATCTCAGGAAATGGAAACTAACAGTGTGTAATATGTGTACATAACTCAGATTCATGTGTGACCCATCTCACACAATGTAAGCTAACATTTAAACCTAATAACCAATTAACCTGTGAACTAATACAATGCACCTGAATTTAACATAGTATTTTTACATCAAAGCTTAGTTAAAGAAAGAAAATCACTCCCAGCTCCTAATCTAACAGGGAAACCCAATAGGAAATAGTATTTCAATCTCAGTGATTAGGAGACCAATTGACAGTCAATAACCAAACAATGTATTCAAAAATCTCAAAAATATAACAGGAAAACATTGTATGCAAAAATTCTCAGAATTTGGGGGTGAACCTGTGTGTGTGTCAGTGCAAAATGGGAAGAAAACCAATTCAGTTCACAGTTTTGAAAATCTGGAAATAAACTTAGTTTAGCTAGAAGGCAATCTCAGTTTACAGATCAAATCAAGATGGTTTTAAAACTATTCTCAGTTAATTACAGAAATGAAACAGTGAAAGAAATGGAAATTCGATTCCAGTTCAACAGCAAGGGAATCAATTCCCAGGTTTTTTAGGAACTAAACTCGGGTTTTGAATAACTGGGAATGCAATCTCATATCAAACAGTAAAAATAAATTAAATATCAGGACAATAGGAAAGTTTATTTCAGTTAAAGGGAAAAAAAAACTGGGAATAAATTCTCAGTTCAAGAACCATTCTCAGGTTCTTGAATTCTGGGAATATCTCAGGTTAAATATAGCCAATTCGAAAAAGGAAACCCAATGTCAAATCTCAGTTAAACTATCAATTCCATTCACAGTTATTAGGAAAGGAAAAGGGAAATCAGTTCAGTTATTAAGAGAACAATTCTCAGATTTTGCAATGCCAATATCAGAAATTAGTGTTCAGGTGAATGTGTAAACATACAACATTGTGATGTAATATGTGTGTGATCACATATTGTATGAGTGTGGACATGAATTGGATTCCTGTGTGTGTATTCATAATATGAGAACAAGGAATGTTCAGAAATTTAAGCAAATGTGCACCAGTCCAACACTTCAAAACCAAATTCAAAATTAAAAACCTAAGACCAGTCATTAATCATCATTACAATAGTTTAATACACATGTAGGTGAGCCAATTAGCCATCCACAACACAAACAGGAAAAAGAAAGAGTGAAATCGAATTTAGAAAACACCTACAGCCTCTGGTATCAGTCAAGTATCATGGTTCAACAAGGAATTCGAAAATTCGAATTCGAAACACGTCTAATTAACAACAAGGGTTGGTAAAGCAAGTATACATCATGTACGTGTCATACAATATATATGTGTCCACCCAAGTGGACACAATGTGTCCAAACAGAATTTAAACCCTAAAACAAAACCTGGACACAGTGCAGCAGGACAATCGTCGTGCACGCGTGCCGTGTCTTCGTGCGCACAACACGAGCCAAACCAGGACACGTGCTCGTGTACCTAGGTTCGCCAGGACTAGGGCTAGGGTGTCATCACCCTGAATCGGGTCGGGGACGTGTCGTGTTAGAGTTTTAGCCGCGTGTCAGGGCACGTTTTTAACAATATGACGTGCAGTGTTAATTCGATGCGGGCGGGATTTCTTCCAATCCGCTCGATAGGATGAGCTAAAATTTTGTCAGTGTGGTTTCAGACACGTGGCCTAGGTGTCCACAAAATTTCATATCACGACGTGATGTGTCGTGTCCGCTACAGTGCTCGAGAGGCAGGGCAACCGTGCGCGGTGTCGTGCAACGTGTCCACGGCCATTTCCGACACGAAAATGACACAAAAATACTTTCAGTCTTCACAAACATTAACATACACATATAGGCCTAGGTATCTATGTAATTAGTTTTTCAAAAATCGAAAATAAAATCCTTTGTGACATTTAATCAAACACCTATACACACATCATGACACGTGTCCGATACGGACACCAAACGGACACAAAACTTTGCAAAACCTATACCAACAGAGAGAGGACACCTAGGGCTTCCTAACCATGCAAAGAAAATGAAATTCTATGGAAGGAATAGGAAGTTACCTATGTGTTCAATTTGCATGTAAAAGCTTCAAAGGGGGGTTTTCTTCTTGATGGACAAGTGCTCCAAATTGGTCCAAACCTGAGATTTCTCTCCATGGACATAAAATAGAGCTGGATTAGGAACTAATGCAAAAGACTAGAGTGGAAAAGGAATTAAATGAATAATCTATGGGTTGGGGAAGAATGGACAAACCTCTTTCTTCAAAACTTGGAGAAATTAATAAAAGAGGCAAGAACAAATGGAAGAGGCATTAAATAGGGTGGGAAACCCTATGTTGGCTGCCATGGGCTGATTAGGGTTAGGGTTTGGCTACATGGTGTGGGCCTATGGGCTTTAAGTCTCAAGTCATTAATCATGACTTATGAAGTCATAAGCCATTTTAGCCTAATCAACTCCAAAACTCTCCAAACAAGTTCTAATGACTTAAACCTCACTAAATTAGGTCAAACCAAGTTTACTTAACCTAACCAAGTGGTCTTAACCTAGGTTAGTCACTAGGTTAGTCTCCTAGTCAACACTAGTCAACCCTCATTCAAACAATTCCAAAATAAATTCTAAAAATTCCCATAAATTCAAATAAATTATAATAAATCCAAATAACCCTAAAAATGTCAAAAATATCCTAATCACATGGCTAGACTCTAGGGTAGGCAGTCTCTACTGTTCACTAGCAAAATACCAAAAATCACAAGTCATGAATTTAAATAGTTTAAAAATAATTAAAAATCATTAAAAATCATAATATGAATAAATATCATTAAATAACAATTATAATTATAAAATTTCAAAATTACCCTCTTCTGGAAAACTGGGTGTTACAGGGCCTCCGCGCTGGCCTACCGCATAAGGGACAAGGACTACGCACCCGCAACTGAGGGAGATGGCTGGCTCACAACGTGGGAGCCACCGGGCTCGCTAAAGCCCTCAACAGAGGATGAGGGCTGGCCCACACCGTGGGAGCCGCCAAGCTCGCGTAAGCCCGCAACAGCGGGAACAGGCTGACCCATAACGTGGGAGCCTACGCACGGACCCATCGCTGAAGGAGCAAAGGCTACGCAAGCCCCAACGTGCGTAACCACGGGAGGGGAACATGTTACGCTAGCAACCCCATGCGTAGAGCTAAGCACGAAGAGAGATGCTGGCTCGGGCTCCGAGGGAGGGAGCCAGGAGCTACGCGTGGGAAGGGAGCGAAGCCAGCTGGTGCCTCGGGGGGCGTACGGCAGGGAAGGCACAGAGCCCCGAGACCGCTCGGCCCGAGAACCGAAGGCGGGAAGGAAGGGCCCGGGCGGACCGGCGCGGGGACCGAGGCAGCCCTCGGGGAAGAGCTCGCCGCTCCACGCTCGATCGCGGTCGTGGGTGGCCAAGACAAGTCGAGGGGCACCGTCGGAGCGGGCCCTAAGGTAGAAGCAGGGGGGAGCTCGTTGAGGCTGGGGTAGGACGGCCCCCCGACCAACGAGGGAGATTTGGTCGGGGGTCAAGGCAGGGAATGCCGGGAACGCCGGAGGGGGGGCGCCCAGGAGGGAGGGTAGGGAGGACGAGGGAGGGAGCACGGAGCAGGAGCGAACAGAGAATGGTGAGGGGGGCGACGACGAGGAAGGTAGGGGTGCGCGCCGGAGACGGAGGAGGCGGAGCTCTTTCGGAGAAGACGGCGAGGGGGACGTTGGGGGGGAAGAGCGCGAGCACAGCGGGCATCCGCCCGACGAAGGCGCCAGGGGTGAGGGGGCGGGGAAGGGGGGAGGAGGGGCAGAACGGGGTGGGGGGAGAGAGGGCTGGGCGGGGCGGCAGGCGGAGCAGGCCGTCCGGGCGGCCGGGAGGACATGCCGGAGATGACACCTCAAGTACGCGAGAATCGCCGGGGGGGGGGGGGGGGGGGGGGGAGACACTCCGTCTAAACTATATATATATATATATATATATATATATTATATATATATATATATATATATATATATATATATATATATATATATATATATATATATATATTTTTTTTTTATATATATATATATATATATATATATATATATATATATATATATATATATATAGGAAGCGGATCAAAAGCCCCCCTTAGAAAATCCCCTAAAAACTCCCTCACTCTCAGCCGTCCATTTAATGTTAATATTAATGTTAATATTAATATTAATGTTAATATTAACATTAAATACTAAAATTAACATTAAACTTAACATTAAAATTAATATTAACATTAACATTAACATTAACATTAACATTAATATTAACATTAACATTAACATTAATATGAAAATAAAATAAAAATTAATATTAACATTAATATTAATATTAACATTAATATTAACATTAAATGGACGGCTGATAGTGAGGGAATTTTTAGGGGGTTTTCTAAAGGGGACTTTTGATCCGCTCCCATATATATATATATATATATATATATATATATATATATATATATATATTTTGTTTATATATATATATATATATATATATATATATATATATATATATATATATATATATGGGGTAGATTATCAGAATAGTTAAAGCAAATGAGAGCATAAAATTTAATTAGCCACCCACCAGTACACAACAATGCACTGATCCTCGCTCTCCACCATGAAATTTAAAGCAAATGAGAGCTTGAAATTTAATTAGCCACCCACTAGTACACAGCAATGTACTGATCCTCGCTCTCCACAGGTGCTACGAATCAGCAAGAATGTGCCACTTAACAAGGCGACGTTCGTGAGTTTTGAAGCATTGTCCGTGTGTCGAAGACTTGTTTTAATCCTTTTAAAGACTCTGCATTCAGTCCAAAGGAGATGACTCGACTCCCCTCGGTAGCAGATGTTTTGAATGTTTTGGTTGTACAAAAGGGGATGTAATGTATGAAACGACTATCTCATCATCGTTCATTTTGTATTTAAGTCAATTTGTAAGCCCGCGCGACAACTATGGTAATAGAGTCTAGTAAATGATGTTTATTACCAATATAGTAAAGTTTTCTTCCGTTTCAAATGTGTTGTTCAATTTCTCCGCATACTCTATTTGTCACGACCCGCACCCGTTTTTTCGGGTACGAGACGTGTCCAAGCCAGCCTACGTCGCAGAGTCGACGGTAAAACGTTGTCAAGCCCGCAAGAAATAAATGCTCAAAATCACAAAATATAATATTTGCTGCTCATTCACATTTCTAAGTTTATTACAACATTTACAAGATTTATATTTAAAGGAAAATACACAGTTCTCATAATTAATGAAAATGACAACTAGTTCCATTATCTAGGTCTGCCTCAGCATACCCATCTCTTGCCAGTGCTAAGAGTGATCACGGCTAAACCTGAAAAATATTGGTTTCCAGTCAGGAATGGAACAAGTACACAAACCGACGGCAATACAAAAATACAATAGAATTAACAAGACATAAAAATAACATATGAGATATCAAAACTGGAAAGTACTAATGACATGGCACGGTAGAGAAGAAAAAGGAAAATAAATAAAAGACATCTACCTAGGTGGTGTGAAATATCCTTTTCGATATGTGAACGGCTAGGGGTAAATACGGCACACTGCACGTGTCGTGTGCAGCTGCTATCATTCACGAAAGACACGGGGGATAGTTCTGGGTGGTCCACATGTCTACTAAGATATTTCTCCTCCCGACTACTCCGTGTGGCGAGCGTGTCAACAAACAGCAAGATATATGTATAGACATTAAATAAAAAGACTACTATGAATCGAAAGCAATCAGAAAGTGCACTTGCCTGAGGTCCTTAGCTGGTGAAACCAATAATACTATACCACTCAATGAGCCACAATCAGTCAACACATGCAGAAGTCTCTAGATGCTGAAATAAATAGTACCAACGTTCTCAGAATAGTCAAATTAGCTAGAATCGCCTGTCCTTAAGTTCAATTCTGGACACAGGGGCAAAACGGTAAATTTGGGTCAAAATGGTATCCGCCGTAGGACCCACTTTGTACCGAAAAGCGTGCCAGAGTCAACGATCTCTAAAATCATCAAACTACATGTCTACGGATCCTGTTTTTCGATACGAACCCAATCGTATGTCCAGAGTTCGATTTCGGGGGGCCGTGCACAAAATCGTCCGTTGAGTCGGACCGTGGGGCCCGCAAAACGGTGATCCAATCAACTGTCTCAGAATCGGACCAAATTTGGCATACAGGACCAGAAAAATGATACGGTCCTGCTGGCGTAAGTTTCATCTCGATCTGACGAGCGTGCACAAAGTAATTAGGGAATTTGCACAGAGGCCGATACGGTGAATTTCGACGGATACGTATCAAATTCGTCGCGCACACGCGACCAATTTGAATTCTGCCACAGCCCACATGTCCACGAAGTCGATACGCACCTTTCGATGCTTTCGGTTCATGACCACGTCATCCGGATTGGTGGGACGCACGTCGTGTGGATGAATTTTCTAGTTTTTTGAAAACTGCTTTTCGTATTTTTCTCGATCTTTGAGTTGATTTATCCTAGCATCTACTGATTAATAAAATAATCTAAAAATAGGGTTTGAAAGCTGTTTAGGTTGTCTAAAAACGTGTTCAAATGGATTTCAAAAATCTGTCATGGATTAGCAGATATTTTCCTACCAATTCGTGCGTCTGGATCGAATTTTTGCCCTATTTTTGAACAGGTTTTTCGTCGATTTTCGACTCAGTTTGTGACGCGTGTAGTGCAAGGTATATCGAGCTAATCGAATCGAAATAGAGGGGGTTAGGTTGCCTTCATACTTGTAAAGTTGGTTCCAAAAACCGTTGAGCGTGGAGGACGAAGCCGAATGTCGAAACTAGGCTCGGGGCTGGCTGTCGTTTCTGCTCAGTTACTCGCCTGTGCACACGCGGGCTGGCTCTCGCGCCTGGCCGTCCGGCCGGCCGGCCGGCTGTGCTGTGGGCGCGCACGGCCACGCTGGCTGTCCAGGGATGTGGGGCTGCGGCTTTCGCGTTAGGGTTTTCACAAATTCCATCTCTTGACTACTCTCGATATATATATTATGCGCGCAAGGCCTGTGTTTGCAAGGTTCGGGTTCAGGGGTCATATTAATGCTATTCTTGGGTTTGTACTGGAATTGCTTTGTTGTGAGTCGGGGTGGGTCCTGGGCCGGACTGAGGGTGGAGCTGGGCTCTGTTTGGGCCAATAATACTTATACATTTATGTAAGTATTTATAGCTTATAGTTATATGTTTATATAATTCCAAGTATATATATATATATATATATATATATATATATATATATATATATATATATATATATATATATATATAATTCTCATACACATTTATATATCCTATATAATTATATATTCTTAAATATAATATGCACATATATGTATTTATATATACACGTATACATGTATACATGTATATATATATATATATATATATATATATATATATATATATATATATAATATATATATATATATATATATATATATATATATATATATATATATACATACATACATACACATATCCTCCTATATATGTGTATATATACACACAAGCATTTATTTATATATATACAAACACATTTATACGTTTATGTATTTATATATAAATACCTCTACACCCATATATATACGTATTTATATATAATATATATATATATATATATATATATATATATATATATATATATATATATATATATATATATATATATATATATATATATATATTATATATAAATACGTATACCCACATATATTTATTCTTTTGATAAAGAATAAATTAATAATAACTAATAATAATAAATAGTTTATTTTTAATAACCACATTAATAATATTAATATTATATAACCTCAACAAAATAAATAATAATAAAAAATATTTCTAAATCTCCGGGAAGGGGAGCTACAAATCTACCCACCTTAAAATAATTTCGTCCTCGAAATTCTAATTCATAACTATTCTTAAATTCAAAAAGGAAGTCTACTATAATCTTAATCTCCTTAAATTTTTATTTTTTCGAAGATAGTTGTATCCTCCTTCTAGCCATTCCGTAAATACGAATCATCGAGGACCTCTACCCACCTTTGGTCACACTACTCCATCAAATCTTCTGTCGCTATAGCCTTATAATCTTCCAACTAATTGTTGATATTTCTACCAATAGATATCTACTGAATATGGCATCTATAATCCTCTCTTATCTACCAAGCAACCCAAAATTTAACAAGCAACAAATTTATACAGGTAGCTAAAAATTATTAATAAATTCTAATAAGCGTGACCATTCGTCGCTCTGAAATAGGAAGGACGGAAAGATGAGGAAGAATAATCGAGAGCAACTACAAAGTTTCAAGAGTAGTGGAGAGTATCCAATGTTACAGATAGAAAGAGAGTTTATGAACCACTGCCTTATTTGCTAGATTGGGATACTCTAGTTCAGTCACTTGCTACGTCGACGAGCCCTTCGTTACTTAGAGGGGCTTGCAATCCGTGCAATACGGAGATTCCGTTCTCGACATTCTAAACAAGGTTCCACAACGGAACGAAATTTGAGAAATTAAGATTGTGATCTTTTTCGTGGTTATTTAAACACACGAGCAAGGAATACGAATGCTATGCAAGATCGTCTCGCGACGTCCAGGTAGATGAAATAATGGTTATGAAGGACATCACCTTCTAAGGGGTGGAGATTACATCATGGGTATAGAGACCTATTTCAAAAAGTTTGGTTTTATAGTCTAAATATGGTGGTATGCATGGATGGGTTCTACTGGTCTTAATGGGTTCTCTATTCGGACATCTCTCACTGGTTGGGTGAACCTGGGATTTCAATCTATATTGACTGAACAAGGTCCCAAGATAAAACTATGTCTACTAGGTTAGGATAACCTAGAATAGGATTCCTTCCAAGTGGTTGAGCTAGTTACTAGTTAGGTTGGTTATATAGGTTCATAAACCCAAAAAATGCGCCTTCAGTGAATTTTGTATTTAAGTAGCACATGAGGCCTCATTTGGGTGGCACACTAGTGGCATGTGTGTAATGGAATTCGAGTAGATCACAACCATACATTGGGTCGAATGAGTTGAGTCAAGGTTGAGGCTCTAGTAGAAGTCGAAAAGTATACCGGTACTATAGTAAGGGTTATAGCTAGTCCTTTTGACCTGAAAGTTGTAGCACAAAAATAGAGTACAAGGGGACAGGTTTAAGTGGGACATGATATACCTTGATGAAGGTGGACTCGTCTAGATCTTGCATATGAATTCTGTTGGAAGATAACAGCTGGTCTCGTGCTCCGAATATTAATGGCATGGCTGGGGACACAAAATGATCTAAATGGAAAGTGGGAGTCCATGGGACACTAATTATCATCCTAATAAAAATTATTCCAATCACTCGAAAACCCTTGTATATCCCAAAATTTTAGAATGCTTACGGTCTACCTACCTTAGAAGCTAGGACATGGTTTTAGGAATAATGAGATTAGAGGAATTCTAAAGTTTGGATAGAGTGCCTCGACTCTTGTTAATAAAGAATAAGGCACGACGTAACGAGATACGGTAGATATAAGTCAAGTCAAGGGTCGTTCCTCAATAAATGGAAATCGAGTGTGTGTGCAATGACACATGGTCAAAAAAATAGAATGACTTACTCGTCCACAGTATACATGAGTTGTCAACGGGGTAACCAACTCTAAGGCACATCATATGGAAAGATTTCTAACAATTGAGTCGTGAGTTTCTATTGGGGTCAAACCTGCCAGACTATTCTCATAAGGGTTCTAGTTGAATCAAGCTTCAAACTAGTGATTAGAGGCTCATAACATTTGGTCTCTGGAGAATAGGTAGTCTCCTAGGTCGGCATTTGGTCAAGGAAAAATATCCTAATCATTCTCGGACTCCAATAACCAGAAGATCATGATAGTAGGTTTAGGGTCGCAGAGAGGACAGGTAACTTAAGGTAAGGTTCTAGTCACCTGGCTGGCCGATGGTAGTTACCCTTGTGTATACAACCATCATAGCCATGGGGATACCCTGTATCTCTCTACAAATTATAAGCTTTTGTCTTCCCAAATTAGTGAAAGACAAAACAATAGAGTTCAAGGGAGATGTCACTGAACACAATTACGTGATTCAAAGGCGAATGTATAATTCAAGAGGAATTGTCAAAGCAATCGCGGATGACATCCTGGAGACATCTACATCTCAATCCACGTAGAGTAATTAGATGAAGAGCGAACCAAAATGCATCATGGTTGATCAGACCGTAATACAATGATTCTGATTAGACAATATGTTAGCGGACGTCCCCAATAAACATATGCCTCGAAGCAAGCTCGATAAAAGAGTAAGCTTGCAAAAACTAGGCTGTAATAGCAGCGTTGGTCAAGATAGTTAAAATATAAGTGTGCAAGATTTTTGGAAGGAGGAGATAAGTAGTTCGAGTTTTGAGAGAATCAAAACCTTACTTGGTGTTATTGCTTATACAGTCAATCCTACTATCTTCTATTCATAAAGGCCTTGGTCGACTAATGGGTTATGGAACTCTAAATTCTATATTCTAGGTAAATCTATTTGTGTCAGTCAATTACCTCGTTAATAGATCACGAGGACCACAGAATGCTAGGTTGGGAGACAAGCTATTCAACTTACAAAACTTTTACTAGTATTGGCTTTGGATCTTATGGGACACACTGGGCATATTCCTATTTTCTATAGTTTCTTAAACTTGTAATCACGTATGAAATTATTTTACCAAGAATTATGCCTCGCCCGTATACTCTGGCTGTGGCAAACCCTTGGTTCCGTGATTCAATTGTGATAGGCCATCAGGTACTCTACCTTACATTGACACGAGAGTATCTAAGATCTAAAAAGGTCAACTAGGACATAGTTTTAGCAATGTTCCATAAACTACAATTTTTTGAAATGACCTCAATTCTATGGGTTGTGCCTCGCCAGTACGATGCTGGCTGTAGTGAACCCACACTCTCCGCTCTCAGGTAATTGACCACAGTGCGTTGCTGTCTAGTCATCGTAGTTGTTAAATTACTCTAACTATATTCCTAAGGACTTCGAGGAGCTGCTAGAAATTCAACTAGTTGACTATAATAGAAAAGTGTACACATCTGCCTATATGTCTCAATCCTTAAGGTAAAAGGTTGATTGGGGAGAAAATAACTGAAGACAAGGGAAGTAAGAACATCCTAATCTTTATCTCATATATATTTCAAATGGCTGAGGAAAAACTTTAAATCAAATCTAACTCGAGATTCGTACATGAATAACAAAATCAGAAATTATAAACTAACTCCTTACAGCAAAAAAGAATTTAAAATAGACGATTCTAACTCATGATATAAGATTTATATCTATTAAAGCAAAAAATATTAAACAGTTCATCAATATTAAAGCTTTAATTCTAGGCAATCCTAACATATCAAGCGAATAGTATATCCACTTTGGATCACATTGTCATATCAAAAGTAAGAGTGTACCTATAGGGATCTAGCAAGCTATCTAAATTGTATGGCCTATCTAATAACCTTAACTACCCAACGGTCAATTTGAACAAGGGACTCATAGTCCTAGTTATTCTCCTAAATTATTTTAATCCTAATTATGAATGAGCATTTCCTGGGCGCAGGCTCGCAATAGTACGACTAACGTACCATCACGAGTTTGCAATCTTTTGCGAAATCTGACCTGCGTGGGCCACCACAAAAACTTGTCACGACCCGCACCCGCTTTTCGGGTACGAGACGTGTCCAAGCCAGCCTACGCCGCAGAGTCGGCGGTAGAACGCTGTCAAGTCCGCAAGAAATAAATGCTCAAAATCACAAAATATAATATTTGCTGCTCATTCACATTTCTAAGTTTATTATAATATTTACAAGATTTATATTTAAAGGAAAATACACAGTTCTCACAATTAATAAAAATGACAACTAGTTCCACTATCTAGGTCGGCCTCAGCATACCCATCTCTTTCCAGTGCTAATAGTGATCGCGGATGAGCCTAAAAAATATTGGTTTTCAGTCAGGAATGGAACTAGTACACAAATCGACGGTAATGCGAAAACACAATATAATTAACAAGACATAAAAATAACATATGAGATATCAAAACTGGAAAGTACAGATGACATGGCACGGTAGAGAAGAAAAAGGAAAATAAATAAAAGACATCTACCTAGGTGGTGTGAAATATCCTTTTCGACATGTGAATGGCTAGGGGGGTAAATACGGCACACTGCACGTGTCGTGTGCAGCTGCTATCATTCACGAAAGACACGGGGGATAGTTCTGGGTGGTCCACATGTCTACTAAGATATTTTTCCTCCCGACTACTCCGTGTGACGAGCGTGTCAACAAAAAGCAAAATATATGTATAGATATGAAATGAAAAGACTACTATAAATCGAAAGCAATCAGAAAGTGCACTTGCCTGAGGTCCTTAGCTGGTGAAACCAATAATACTATACCACTCAATGAGCCACAATCAGTCAACACATACAGAAGTCTCCAGATGCTAAAATAAATAGTACCAACATTCTCAGAATAGTCAAATTAGCTAGAATCGCCTGTCCTTAAGTCCAATTCCGGACACAGGAGCAAAACGGTAAATTTGGGTCAAAACGGTATCCGCCGTTAGACCCGATTTACACCGAAAAGCGTGCCAGAGTCAACGGTCTCTAAAGTCATCAAACTACATGTCTACGGATCCAGTTTTCTGATACGAATCCAACCGTATGTCCAGAGTTGGATTCCGCCGGACCGTGCACAAAATCGTCCGTTGAGTCGGACCGTGGGGCCCGCAAAACGGCGATCTAATCAACTGTCTCAGAATCGGACCAAACTTGGCATACATGACCAAAAAAATGATACGGTCCTGCTGGCATAATTTCGTCTCGATCTGACAAGCGTGCACAAAGTAATTGGGGAATTTGCACAGAGGCCGATACGATGAATTTTGACGGATACGCCTCAAATTCGTCGCGCACACGCAACCAATTTGAATTCCGCCAAAGCCCACACGTCCACGAAGCCGATACGCACCTTTCGATGCTTTCGGTTCATGACCACGTCGTTCGGTTTGGTGGGACGCACATCGTGTGGATGAATTTTTTAGTTTTTTGAAAACTATTTTTCATATTTTTCTCGATCTTCGAGTTGATTTATCCTAGCATCTACTGATTAATAAACTAATCTAAAAATAGGGTTTGAAAGCTGTTTAGGTTGTCTAAAAACGTGTTCAAATGGATTTCAAAAATCTGTCATGGATTAGCAGATATTTTCCTTCCAATCCGTACGTCTGGATCGAATTTTTGCCCTATTTTCGAACAGGTTTTTCGTCGATTTTCGACTCAATTTGTGACGCGTGTAGTGCAAGGTATATCGAGCTAATCGAATCGAAATGAAGGGGGTTAGGTTGCCTTCATACCTGTGAAGTTGGTTCCAAAAATCGTCGAGCGTGGAGGACGGAGCCGTACGTCGAAACTAGGCTCGGGGCTGGCTGTCGTTTCTGCTCAGTTACTCGCCTGTGCACGCGCGGGCTGGCTCCCGCGCCTGGCCGTCCAGCCGGCAGGCCGGCGGCGCTGTGGGCGCGTGCGGCCACGCTGGCTGTCCAGGGATGTGGGGCTGCGGCTTTCGCGTTAGGGTTTTCACAAATTCCATCTCTCGACTACTCTCGATATATATATTATGTGCGCAAGGCCTGTGTTTGCAAGGTTCGGGTTCAGGGGTCATATTAATGCTATTCTTAGGTTTGCACTGGAATTGCTTTACTGTGAGTCGGGGTGGGTCCTGGGCCGGACTGAGGGTGGAGCTGGGCTCTGTTTGGGCCAATAATACTTATACATTTATGTAAGTATTTATAGCTTATAGTTATATGTTTGTATAATTCCAAGTATATATATATATATATATATATATATATATATATATATATATATATATATATATATATATATATATATATATAATTCTCATACACATTTATATATCCTATATAATTATATATTCTTAAATATAATATGCACATATATGTATTTATATATACACGTATACATGTGTATATATATATACACCTATATATATATTTATATATTTATATATATTTTTTACACATAATACATACACATATCCTCCTATATATGTGTATATATACACACACGCATTTATTTATATATATACAAACACATTTATATGTTTATGTATTTATATATAAATACCTCTACACCCATATATATATATATATATATATATATATATATATATATATATATATATATATATATATATATATAATATATATATATATATATATATATATATATATATATATATATATATATTAAAAATATATATATATATATATATTATATATTATATATTATATATAAATACGTATACCCACATATATTTATTCTTTTGATAAAGAATAAATTAATAATAACTAATAATAAATAGTTTATTTTGAATAACCACATTAATAATATTAATATTATATAACCTCAACAAAATAAATAATAATAAAAAATGTTTCTAAATCTCCGGGAAGGGGAGCTACACTATTAGATGTGTTTCAGATAACCTTATAAAACTATCTTGTGCGAGTGCAACTTAGGCTCACACGACATCACGTTCGGGGGACGACTATCGATTCGTCGGAATCGGAACGTGACACCTCGACCTCGGTGCCTGACTCATCGAAACCTCCATCGATCCGCTTCAAACCCTATATCATGTTGGATCCGGAGATCTCACAACAGATTTTGGCTCGACGTCGTCTGAGATCTCCTTTCCGGTATGGAGCACGAGGGAGTATAGACGGAGGGTGAGGGGGTGCAAGAAGGTGTGGGGGGGGGGGGGGGAGGGTTGGGGGTAGGTGAGAGAGATGGTGACTGTAACTACCACTTTTCTAAAATGAGGGTATTTTTGAACTTTTGTGAATTTAATTATTATAATTATTATTATTTAATTAAATGAATTGTGTTAGTATCATAATTTGGTAAAACCGTAGCACCACATTGATTTGATGTTAGTCATGACCATAGAAACTTAGTTAGTAAGATTACACATGTTAGTTAGACTCTAATATATCTAGATTATCATATAGAATCTATTAATTGAATTAAACCATAAGCTATAATGGGCCTTTTCCTTAAAGGGCTTTACATGACAAACTAGGAGAGGTCCTTAGTCATTTGCACCCAACCTAAACCCTAGAAACCTCATGGCCGGCCACATGGTCCCATTCCCCCTTGCTATTAATAAGCAACATTCCCCTATTCTTCCCCTTTCATTAGAAATCCTAACCTTAATTTTTGTTCTTCTTCAAATTTCCTCCATCTTCTAAATTGAGTCCAAATTTCCTCAAACCAATTGCAAACTCTTCCCCTTGAAGAGATGAAGCCTCTATTGGCTAGTTTGGGAGCATTTGGAGCAATTTGGCTATTGGAGCTTGGTGGAGATCTAAATCTAGGAATTGTTCCTTGGGAATCCATCTCCCAAGTGGTAAGTGCCCTCTAAATCCTCAAATTTCTTTCATTAGTGTAAATGCATTCATTTAGGATCCCCTTTATATTAGGAATATCTTGGGTCATTTTTGGATCCATTTAAAGTGCGTATCATGGATGTATCCGATACGCACGTCAAGTGTTTGACAAAATGACTCTTAGAGCATTCAATACTTAAATTTCAGTTTGAACTATGTTTCTATATTGGCAATATCATGAGTTATCCATATTAGGTTTTATCTTGTGATATTGGAATGGTTTGGATAGGTTAAATGGATTTAGGAATGTGGTTGGGGGCCATGACTGTGTGTGAACTTGTTTTGGTATAGTGTGTATTGTTATACATAATAGGTATTGCAAAATATTCCTATTCTACCCTGCTTTTAGATATCTTGTTCAGTCCACCTTGTTATACTGTTCAGTCCACACTAGATTCATGTCCATTTAATATATATGTTTAGTCGAATTCCCTGCATAAATCCTTATTGTTCAGTCCCTAAGTTTGATTTGGATCATGAGCACATACATTCAGTCCACTCTATATATTTTGTTCAATCCTCTTATAGTTGTGTATCAGTCTCCTTGGTATCATTCAGGCTTATAGCTCAGTGGTAGAGCATCAGCCCTTATTTGATTAATTCACATTTGAATGTTCTGTCCCAAGATATTATTTGTGTCAGTCCAATTTATATGTCTTGGTCAGTTCCTATTCTTCTTATAGAGTTCAGTCCATATTCAATTTCCTTTCCATTTAAATGTCAGTCCTATGATCCATGTTGCCTTCACTGTCCAGCCCCTTTAGAATATGGTTCTAGTCCCAATTTACCTATAGGTAACAGATCATATTAGGATAGTCCTATTATCTACCTTGCCATTCATTTGTACAGCCCTACATCTTTAGACCTTTACAGTTGGTTCAGTCCCCTACAGATGATTAGTCACCATTTGGTTATTTCTTTCCAAATATCATTTAGTCCTTACTTTGGGGTTTTAATTCAGACCATTGCACTCACTGTCCAGTTTAATGAGGATATGGTTTGGGTGTGCATATATGGAATGGATAGTCCAATTGTCCATCCTAATTCCATTTGCATTCTTATCAATCCTCATGACTTGATCAGTCCCCATCTTATAGCTACTGTCATATTATTCCTTATCCCTCAAGTATCAGACCATCCTTGTATGTTCTGTCCATGTTAACTGTGCAGTCCTAATTCCTTTTACATTGTTCAGTCCCTTGGACATATCTTTTAGCCATCTAGTGTATATCCTTTTCCATCTCGTTCAGTTAACATTTCATTAGTATGGGTTGCTTGAGTATCACTCATAAATATCATGTTCAGTTCATCTACCTATGTTCGTAAGAAGGTTTTCAGTTCAGTTCTTATCCATCTTATATATATGTGCTTCCATTCGGTATACCTTTGTTCAGTTGTGTATTAGTCACTATTAGTACATGCCCTGTCTTTATTTGTGGATTAGCCTTGAACATATGTTCTGTCCATGTGTTCAGTTCGAACTATTTGATTGTTCAGTCCATTGTATGGGGACACAAGTCCATGTTTAATTTTATATTTCAGTCCCTTGATCAAGGATCAGTCCACTATAGTTGTTAGTATAGGCCATCCTAAATACATGTTCCACTGTCCAGATTTTGAGTATCAGTCTTTCCTCTTCTTGTATCATAATGTTGAACTCGAGTATGAGCCTTAGCTTAATGTACCGTCCCATTTTACAGTGTATCAATTCATTTTCATCATATATGTAAACCTCCATGTATAACCTAGATATCAGTCCTCCATCTTCAGTTGACTGGTACCATTTGAGTATGCAACCCTTAGTCTATGTACAATCTTTAAGTGAGGGGTGCTCCATGTTATATATCAGTCCTTAGTCTACTTGAATGTTTTACATTAGCCACATCTTGTTAACTTTCAGTCCATTACATTTGTTCAGTCACTGAATTATGTTCAGTCCATGTTGATAACATGTTTCAGTCACCCCATTTGATGTGTCCTGCATAATAGATAGCAGTCCCCTGCTTAACAAATAGTGATGTCCATAATTGATGTTCAATCCCATTCCTATTGTATCCAGTCCTCATATCCATGTCTGTTCATTTGAGTTTAGGATATTATCCAGTCCTCTAATTAAAACTCTATCAGTTAAAGAGGATGAGGGGAGTACCTTAGTATGTTTGTTCAGTCCACTATCTTAATGAACCCGACCCTTGAACATTTGGGGAAATAACCATGAACCATGGGTTCAAATTTTGAACTCTTTATTTCTGTAACGCTCTAGTCCAAAATACTTGGGACTAGATACGTATCATGCCAGCTGTATACATATGAGTAAATATACGGCTCGTATGTATACATAAGCTGTAAAATGTAGAAAGCCAAGACACTAAATCTCATCCACAAAGAATAATGATAATATAAAAGCAACTTTGAGTTTGTCATGTATACAATCGTTGGGCGGAGACAAAGTCCACTACCAACTAATTTAAATAGAGAAGAAATATACAAAGAAAGTGATTGGCCAAGCGAAGCAATGACGAGTCCAAAAGCAATCATCACGAAGGAAGGAATGGCCTTAGCTAGAATACTTGCAGAAAACATGAACACACACCTGGAGAAAAACCAGGTCCTCAGAGGGACGTAACAAGACACATAATATCATGCCAATAAACTGAATAATAAAGCTCAACAGAAAAGTATGCATGAGTAAAGGTTTCTACCCATTCTAGGTGATATGCACTTTGAGGACAACGTTCTACACAGGGGCTGTAACGGATTCACGCAAGCAATTAATAGAGAGTGGCCAGCAAGTAGCGCTCATCCGAGACGCTATTGACCTGGGCAGAAGGTAGTGCTCATGAGAGTCACCTTCGGTCCAAAATGTGTGTAAAAATAAAATGTAGCCCCTACGCTAATAACTGTCCCCTCCCCCCAATGATACTATACATGTGTCGACTCCACGACACTGTTTAAATCCTTAATAACTGCCAAGTCTTCTACACAAATCTATTAGCAGTTATATCCTAACGTACGGCCTGTACGCGCCAATGATCAGTCAGCACGCAAGTCCGTATCTATATGCGACTCCAACTCACACATAATCCGTGGCACATCGTGACAGTTTTATGAGATGCACTAAACCTACGGTGGTCCCTTAACCCTAAGCCAATTGCATAAAATATAATAATTTGCATATATATATAATTTGAAAGAATAACATAAAGAAAAAGCATGCATGATATTGAGCAAGAAATTAAACAATAAAGACAAGGTGTCTTGCCTGTTATGTCGCCTGGTGTGGTGCAATGTTCTGACAAGTCACGAGGTGTCCAATAGCCGAGGTCCATGCGAACATGGCCTAAATTCGCGAGAGAATAGAAACGTGTGAGTAGTCGTGATCAAGGGGATAATCGAGGAGAATTTGGGGAGGTAAATACGTATACCAATTTTTTAGAAAGTATTTATAACACTTGAAAAATATTTTGTTTGTTAAATAGTTTTTAAATAAAATACATACTTTGAAAAATTGAAAATCGTTTTTAGGCTACAAACTCTAAGTTTATCAAAATAAAAGTTATGGTTACAAAATCTATATCTTTATTAATTAGATAAATTTTTTTAAAAGGAATACTATAAATTATTTTATAAGAGGCTACATATTTGTTGGTCAACATATTTTAGATAAATATTTACTATAAATACAATAGAAATATCTATATATCTAATGATATTTAATAATCATAATAATAATAATAATCAAGAAAATTAATAGTAATAATAATAATTGATAATTATAATGATAATAATAAATAAAACTAATGATAATCTAATGATAATAATAATAATAATAATAATAATAATAATAATAATGATTAAAACTAATGATAATAATAATAGTATACAGTAATTTAAAACTAATAATGATTATTATATTAATAATAATGATAATGATCATATAATAACAAATTTTCTTAAACAAAACCCTATCCCCAAATTTTAACATACATGAGGAGAGAGAGGGTGAGAGATCGAGTGAGGGGAGATGGGTTTACCACGGTTCGGCTGGGAGAGGCGGCACCGGAGACTCGGGTCGCGGCGGCCGTCGGCGTCGCCGGAGGAGGAAGAGGATGGGGGCGCTGGGACGGCCTCGGCGGAGGAGACACGCTCAAGCAGCAGCGAGGCGCGGCACGCCGGCGGCGTCTCTGGTGGAGGTACGCAGGGAGGACGGCGTGGAGGGGGTTCGCCGAGGCGGAGGAGCGACGGCGGCTCGAGGGGATCATCGGGGCGGTCGCGCGCGGTCGAGCCAGCGCTCACGTCGGCGGTGATTTGGCGGAGGACGCGGCCAAGAGGTGGCGGAGCGACCGAGCGATGCTAGCGGCGCTGGGAGGTACTGGGATCCGGCAGGGGAGACGCCGTGGAGGATCGACGCTGGGGAAGGAGAGGGTGGCTCGCGACGATGGGGGTTTTGCCGGAGCTAGAAAGGAGTCCGCGGAACCGGCGGAAGCAGAGGGATTCTCGGATCTGCACGCACGGTGGCTGGGGTTCTGCGTGGAGGAGGCTACTCGGGATGTCGGTGATGTGGGCGGCGCTCTCGGCGACGAGGTCGACGCGAGGCGGAGGTAAGTGGCTGGGTTTCTATTTATTCCCCTTTTCTTTCTAGCGTTTGGTGGTGACGATGATGGAAGTTTTGGGAGAAGAGGAGGTGGTCGTGGTGCTGTCGGGGTTGTGGGGGCAGCGGTGGTTGTGGAGGTGTTGGCCGGAAATGGAAAGGCAGGCTGGTGATGGTGGTCGGAGTTGCTGGTGGCGGGTGGTAGGACGGAGATGATGGCGGGGGTGGTTGTTGTGGACAGGGGAACGGGTAGGGGGACGTCGTCGTGTCGGGGACTGTCCGACACGACAAAGAAAGGATCGGGTGGTCTGTCTATGTGATGCGGATTGTGTCAAGGCCCGGTTTGTCGGGTGGGACAAAATATTGTATATGTAATGGGGAAAAATTTAGTGGATGGGAGGCACAGACATGGTGCACAATGGGTTGTGGAGAAATTTGTGGATGCCCAAAATTTATGGAGGAGTACCTGCCTATTTATAGGATGTGGAAATTCCCATTAGGATAAGGCTTGGGTTTGTTTAAACCCTATTTAGATAATACAAATATTAATTCAAATAAATCAATCTCAATTTAAATTAAAATTCATTTTAAATCTAGATCATCTAATCTCTAATATAAATATAAATTCTACCTTTAATTTAAATCGGTTTAAAAAATCCAATTCAATATAGATAAAAAAAACTTATCTTTAATTTAAAAGCCATTTTAAAATAAGGTCAATAAAATCCTTTCCAATTTAAATTATCCAAATTAATAAACTATTAAATTAAACAAGATTAAAAATATCTTTTTCACATCTATTAAAATATGCTATTAATTAATTTCGAAAATTACATATATATACTGAATAATAATTTTAAAATATAAAACTTGCTTTTCTAATATACCATTTTATAGGGAAAAATAATTTATTATTATAGCTGTATAAATGAAAGGCCTTTCATAATTAAAATCATAAACTTGAAAATGATAGCTAGAAATAATTATTACATATATTATTTTGAAATCATAAAAATAGAAAAAAAATATTTTTCTAAAATATGTACGCTCGCACATATTCGCACACGTCGAGCAAAACGAAAAATAAAATTTCGTGCACGACGTATAATACGACTACGCGACGTACAATACAAAAATTTTAAATCAGTACCAAATCGATAAAAATATAGTAAAAAATTTAGGGGTTTTACATCCTACCCAACTTAAAAAAAATTTCGTCCTCGAAATTAAGAATTCGTAGGGGGGTGAGAAGACGCAAGGGGTATTGATGAAGAACAATCAATAACAAAATCATGCCGTAAGAAATTGCGATCTAGTTCATAGGAAAATAATACGATAGGGTCGTACTCGATAGGATGGCTAGAGGAAGTTCTAGTATAACGCCTTCGTCCCTCTAAAATAGGTGAAGGCGAAAGCAATAGGGAGTTCAAAAGACGATATTATCGAATGCAATACGTGGTGCAAAGACGACTGGAAAATTTCAAAAGAATTGTCAAGGCAGTCGTGGATGGGATTCTAAAGGCCGAGTTTAATTATGTTCCATCCACGTAGAATAATATACAAAGAGCGAACTAAGTGCACTAGGTTGATCAAACCATCATGCACCGGTTCTGATTAGACAGTATGTTAGTGGGAGCGACCCAATAAAACATGTCATGATCAAGCTTGATAAGAAAATAAGCTTGCAAAACTAAGCTATTTTTGCATCATAGGTAGATAAAACAATAAGTAAAGGGTAATGATGAAAGAAATCAATTAGTCCAAGATCTTATAAAATCTAAGTTCCGCCCGAAATTTGGACCTATGCAGTCGGCTTGGTTGACTAGATAAGTTAGGGTCCACTAAATTCTATGGTCCAAGTGAACCTATCAAGGTGGTCCACAAAATGTTGGTTAGATCGGGAGGTATTCTATCCAACTTACAAGAGTTAAACTAGTAGTGTAAAGGGGTCAATGGGTCAAGCAATCAAGGTAAAGCGCAAGTCAAACCTTACACATCGGGTGGAAAGAATTGAGTCGAGGTCGAGCCTCATCTATAGTTAAAAGTATATTGGTTTCACGGTAGGGATTTGAGTCCAGTCTTTTTGACCCGAAAGTCGCAATATAAAATTAGAGTACAAGAAGACGTGTTTTAGTGGCACGTGATATACTTACATGAAGGTGGACTCGTCTAGGTCTTACATATGAAAGTTGTGGGAGGAAAAAGTCTAGTGTTGTGCTCCAAATATCAAAGTCACGATAGGGACACCAAAGAACTTAAAGTAGAAAGTGGGAGTTAATGAGATAATGATTAACGAACCAAATAATGACCGAGCTAACGCATGAAATAAAGATAACTTAGATTCTAACAAATCAAGGTAAAATAAATTAGGAGTACAGTTTCTAGGGATATGATAGCCACTTAAATGGAGTATGAGAAAGTTACGATAAATCTAGGTTTGAGGGAGTGTCGAGTGAGTCAAAATTGGGATATCTTCATATAGTCTAGCAGATGACTTAACTACACTCGAGTACATACAACTATCATGGCAAATGAGGAATACTTGCATCCCATTAAGGTGACCTGCTTGCTTCTTGGTCCTCTACCAATATATGATCAAATTTCAAATTTCAAGTTCCTCCACATTTTCGAAATAAAATCTCAAGATACTCCATCAAGTATTTAATCATAACTTAAAGTTAAATTTTCTTTAAATAACTTCCAAAAATCCTTCATTATATCTAATGTGGCACAACTAAATTTTCATAACAAGTCGTCACTTTTAAAATTTTCAATTCTCAATTGTACCTCGAGATAAATTCTTGGCCTATTTTATTATTCGAAAATCGTGTAACCCAAATTAAATCTTTTTTTTTTACCAAAATCTAAATATCAATAATCAAGGCTTTAAACTCGAAATTTAATTAACTTTTTAAATCATAGATCATATGACATAATTTAAAGTCGCTTTCATATCCTCCAAATATTTAAACAAAATTTACCATCATTTCTTCAACTAAAAATTAAATAAACTTATAAATCGGACGACTCAATTTTTAAACCTCAAGCTCTCTCTAACTAAACTTTCGTCTTCTCTAGTTGTAAAAAATCATAATTAAAACTCCTTAAATAATCTCGAGATAAACTTTATAATATTATAACCCAAACTTTTAAAGTTAACCGTAAATTATACGTCACAATATAAAAACTTAAGTTACTTCTCAATCGATTTCATATTCCTAATAAACCATCACTATTTCACCATTTCAAAAAAAAAAATTCGTAAATCAAAAATTTGTTTTCTCGATCTAGTTATCCTCTTGTGTATACCACATTGTAATAATAAAATTCTACCTATCCTTTGAAGGCGGTAATATACTACTACCCAACTTGAAATTAACTAATCCTTAAAATCATATCTCTAGGAAAAGTAATGCCTTTATACTCAATATAACCTAAATGGATATTATTTGACAATATAATCCTTCTAGCCATGGAGTTGTCCAATAAGTATATAGTAGTGTAGTCATCTTTCTAACCATGTTTAAGCACGAGATGATAGGGTGTTGGTAGAAAGAGTTCAAGCAAGATGCAAAAACCAAGGGAAGCCATGGGAGTCGGAATATGAAAATCAAGGAAGGTCAAAAAGGTGATCAAGTATGTGGATGAGATTTCTAGATTCTAATCCTATATTGCAGGTCCGCTCGGTACAGTCATGTAACCGAAACGGCAATCTGACCTGCATGGGCCACCACAAAAATATGTAACGCCCAAGTCCCAAATACTTGGGACTAGATACGTATCATGCCAGCTGTATACATACGAGTAAATATACGGCTCGTATGTATACATAAGCTGTAAAATATAGAAAGCCAAAACACTAAATCTCATCCACAAAGAATAATGATAATATAAAAGCAACTTTGAGTTTGTCATGTATACAATCGTTGGGCGGAGACAAAGTCCACTACCAACTAATTTAAATAGAGAAGAAATATACAAAGAAAGTGATTGGCCAAGCGAAGCAATGACGAGACCAAAAGCAATCATCACGAAGGAAGGAATGGCCTTAGCTAGAATACCTGCAGAAAACATGAACACACACCTGGGGAAAAACCAGGTCCTCAGAGGGACGTAACAAGACACATAATATCATGCCAACAAACTGAATAATAAAGCTCAACATAAAAGTATGCATGAGTAAAGGTTCCTACCCATTCTAGGTGATATGCACTTTGAGGACAACGTTCTACGCAGGGGCTGTAACGGATTTACGCAAGCAAGTAATAGAGAGTGGCCAGCAAGTAGCGCTCATCCGAGACGCTATCGACCTGGGCAGAAGGTAGTGCTCATGAGAGTCACCCTCGGCCCAAAATATGTGTAAAAATAAAATGTAGCCCCTACGCTAATAACTGTCCCCTCCCCCCAATGATACTATACATGTGTCGACTCCACGACACTGTTTAAATCCTTAATAACTGTCAAGTCTTCTACACAAATCTATTAGCAGTTATATTCTAACGCACGGCCTGTACGCGCCAATGATCAGTCAGCACGCAAGTCCGCATCTATATGCGACTCCAACTCACACATAATCCGTGGCACATCGTGACAGTTTTATGAGACGCACTAAACCTACGGTGGTCCCTTAACTCTAAGCCAATTGCATAAAATATAATAATTTGCATATATATATAATTTGAAAGAATAACATAAAGAAAAAGCATGCATGATATTGAGCAAGAAATTAAACAGTAAAGGCAAGGTGTCTTGCCTGTTATGTCGCCTGGTGTGGTATAATGTTCTGACAAGTCACGAGGTGTCCAATAGCCGAGGTCCATACGAACATGGCCTAAATTTGCGAAAGAATAGAAATGTGTGAGTAGTCGTGATCAAGGGGATAATCGAGGAGAATTTGGGGAGGTAAATACGTATACCAATTTTTTAGAAAGTATTTATAACACTTGAAAAATATTTTGTTTGTTAAATAGTTTTTAAATAAAATACATACTTTGAAAAATCGAAAATCATTTTTAGGCTACAAACTCTAAGTTTATCAAAATAAAAGTTATGGTTACAAAATCTATATCTTTATTAATTAGATAAAAAATTTAAAAGGAATACTATAAATTATTTTATAAGAGACTACATATTTGTTGGTCAACATATTTTAGATAAATATTTACTATAAATACAATAGAAATATCTATATATCTAATGATATTTAATAATCATAATAATAATAATAATCAAGAAAATTAATAGTAATAATAATAATAATTGATAATAATAATGATAATAATAAATAAAACTAATGATAATAATAATAATGATGATTAAAACTAATGATAATAATAATAGTATACAGTAATTTAAAACTAATAATGATTATTATATTAATAATAATGATAATGATCATATAATAACAAAATTTCTTAAACAAAACCCTATCCCTAAATTTTATCATACAGGAGGAGAGAGAGGGTGAGAGATCGAGTGAGGGGAGATGGGTTTACCACGGTTCGGCTGGGAGAGGCGGTGCCGGAGACACGGGTCGCGGCGGCCGTCGGCGTCGCCGGAGGAGGAAGAGGATGGGGGCGCTGGGACGGTCTCGGCGGAGGAGACACGCTCAAGCGGCGGCGAGGCACGGCACGCCGATGGTGGCTCTGGTGGAGGTGCGCGGGGAGGACGGCGTGGAGGGGGTTCGCCGAGGCGGAGGAGCGACGACGGCTCGAGGGGATCATCGGGGCGGTCGCGCGCGGTCGAGCCAGCGCTCACGTCGGCGGTGATTTGGCGGAGGACGCGGCCAAGAGGTGGCGGAGTGGCCGAGCGACGCTAGCGGCGCTGGGAGGTGCTGGGATCCGGCAGGGGAGACGCCATGGAGGATCGACGCTGGGGAAGGAGATGGTGGCTCGCGGCGATGGGGGTTTTGCCGGAGCTGGAAAGGAGTCTGTGGAACCGGCGAAAGCAGAGGGATTCTCGGATCTGCACGCACGGTGGCTGGGGTTCTGCATGGAGGAGACTACTCGGGATGTCGGTGTTGTGGGCGGCGCTCTCGGCGACGAGGTCGACGCGGGGTGGAGGTAAGTGGCTGGGTTTCTATTTATTCCCCTTTTCTTTCTAGCGTTTGTTAGTGACGATGATGGAAGTTTTGGGAGAAGAAGAGGTGGTCGTGGTGCTGTCGGGGTTGTGGGGGCTGCGGTGGTTGTGGAGGTGTTGGCCGGAAACGGAAAGGCAGGCTGGTGATGGTGGTCGGAGTTGCTGGTGGCGGGTGGTAGGACGAAGATGATGGCGGGGGTGGTTGTTGTGGACAGGGGAACGGGTAGGGGGACGTCGTCGTGTCGGGGACTGTCCGACACGACAAAGAAAGGATCGGGTGGTCTGTCTATGTGATGCGGATTGTGTCGAGGCCCGATTTGTCGGGTGGGACGAAATATTGTATATGTAATGGGGAAAAATTTAATGGATGGGAGGCACAGACACGGTGCACAATGGGTTGTAGAGAAATTTGTGGATGCCCGAAATTTATGGAGGAGTACCTGCCTATTTATAGGATGTGGAAATTCCCATTAGGATAAGGCTTGGGTTTGTTTAAACCCTATTTAGATAATACAAATATTAATTCAAATAAATCAATCTTAATTTAAATTAAAATTCATTTTAAATCTAGATCATCTAATCTCTAATATAAATATAAATTCTACCTTTAATTTAAATCGGTTTAAAAATCCAATTCAATATAGATAAAAAAAAACTTATCTTTAATTTAAAAGCCATTTTAAAATAAGGTCAATAAAATCCTTTCCAATTTAAATTATCCAAATTAATAAACTATTAAATTATACAAGATTAAAAATATCTTTTTCACATCTATTAAAATATGCTATTAATTAATTTTGAAATTTACATATATATACTGAATAATAATTTTAAAATATAAAACTTGCTTTTCTAATATACCATTTTATAGGAAAAAAATAATTTATTATTATAGCTGTATAAATGAAAGGCCTTTCATAATTAAAATCATAAACTTGAAAATGATAGCTAGAAATAATTATTACATATATTATTTTGAAATCATAAAAATAGAAAAAAAATGTTTTTCTAAAATATGTACGCTCGCACATATTCGCACTCGTCGAGCAAAGCGAAAAATAAAATTTCGTGCACGACGTATAATACGACTACGCGACGTACAATACAAAAATTTTAAATCAGTACCAAATCGATAAAAATATAGTAGAAATTTTAGGGGTTTTATAATTTCAGTCTACAGTTTTACTTCTAATGTTCAGTCCTAATTATCTGTCCACTGTCCCATTTGAGTTCAGTTAATACTAGAACCTTAAGTCCAGTTTTCCTATTGTAATGCAGTCCCTTGTTTCAGTTCATGTTGTATGTATATGATGTTAAGTCCTATATATGTGATGGTTTAGTCCCATTTGTTAGATATCAACCCATGTTTGAGTATAAGTTCCAGTCTTCTACATCAGTGAGTTACCTTAAGTTTCAGTCCATATATTCTTGACATCACTCCCAAGCCAATATTCATACAGTCATCTCTTAGTTAGATGTCCTGTCCACTTAAGGATAGTTAACCATGGTACAACCCTTACTTCTTAATGTCATTCCCTACTCTGTTTCAGTCACATTCTAGTATACATTATCAGTCCAATCCTCTAACTTATGTGTATCCATGTATATGTTAGTTGTATACATTGTACTATATTTGTATGAAGTTGATAATGGTTTTAGATATAGTATCCTATAGGTATACTATAGGGTATGGAATATAGATTTGGTTTGAACCTAGATTCAAGCTATGGTTTTAATATAACTTGTCACTAGCCATCTTATGGTCCAACACATACCTTGGGTTAGCTTGGGGCATGGTCAGACAACCACTGAAATGGCAAAGGAATTCTTCCACTTCTCAAGTTAAGCACATATGTTCTGTTAGTGAGAGTTGGGTCATGCATACATGTGTGTATATATATGGTATGAGTGATAGTGTAAGTGATATTGTAAAGGATAGTTATATTTATAGATAATTAGATGAAGGTGGAAAGGGTATGGTATAGATACAAGTTAGTTTATGGCAATCGCATACTTGCATATGTATATTAGTTATGGGCATCCTAATAGCTAAATATTGAATATGGTAATATGGTTTGATACCCCATTAGCTTAACACTACAATAGTCTATTAGCCAAAACCCTAGATAATGACCAAATAAGACCAATTTGACCTAGTTCGACTAGTGTTGACCCAAATTGACTTTATTGATCTAGAAATGGCCTAGCAGCATGCATATAACTCAATTATTTAAATTAGAACACTCAATAACCTGTAATTCTCATCATAGGTCACTGTGACTCCAGTTCGAACACCAATATACATCAGTTGCTCAGGATATCAGGCGAGTACATTCTCTGATTGTTTTCATTCATGATACTATCTATATTGCCTACTTTAGACTACTTTACTTGATGCTGACACATCGTTAACACAGACCAGTACTATATGGATCTTGTCATGAGATGTTATTCCCTCAACGGGTGCATCGGGTATTTCATGTTCATGTACTTCATCATGTACATCTTGTACTCCTTGTGTTCCTATTATTCATGTACACTCATGTGCTCTCATGTACTTTCATGTGCTCTTATGTACTCTCATGTGCTCTCATGTACTCTCATGATCACATGTGCTTCATGTTTAAACTAATCATGTACGTAACATAACTTGATCGTATCCTTGTGTATTGATTGTGGTAGGAAAAGTAAAAGTGGTTATGTGATTAAATTCCATTGGTGTAATCATGTACATGTCGATTATGCCTTCACGTATAATCGAGTTACCGTAGAATAATTATGTACAACCTAAACCAATCACATAACCATCTTGTGCTCTGAAACACTTATATTATTTACAGTTCGTAGATTCTCTATCTTATTCATGTACTCAGATTTCCTGTCTATATTTTCTATATTCCTGTACTTTCATTTACAGCACGTCATGTATTATATTCTATTACTAGTTCTATATTTCCTACTATGTTTTGGAACTGCTTTCAGAGTTATGTACTTTGTTCCAATCCTGACTAGATATATTGATAAATTTTACAGAGAACTTGGAGGATCCAGCTAGCCTAGAGGAGACGCCAGTAGTGCTTAGGATAGATTGTTAGAATATTTTCTGGTTTCAGTTATCCTTCATGATTTGTATATATAGATATTACTTCTACTCTGTGTGTGGTGTTGATAACACTTATTTTTCTTCTGGATTGTATCATACTTGATATCATCTACCTATTTCATATCGTGCTGTTATTCCTCTTTAGACATTTTGTGGTTGAGTTGTATCCTTCTGAGATTGTCCTCCGTTTGGAGAGTACATATCTATTATGGATAGGTATATTATATTGTGGTTAGATGTTGTTGAGACCTAGGACAACGTTCTACCGCCGATACTGCGACGTAGGGTGGACGTACCAACAGTCTCGTACCCTTACACCGGATGCAAGTCATGACAGTGACCCCAGAGGGGGGGGGCAGAGTTTGGGAAATGAATGTTGGAAAAAGTGTTTTTGAGAGTTTTGAAAACAAATTTTAAACTCATGTTTGTTCTGAAAATTTTTTGGTAGCACAATATTGGGTTGTGATGCTGTAAGACCCATATTTTTGTGTATTTAATTAATATGTAACTTAGGCCCAAACCCGTCACCAACCCAACCCGAACCCAAACCCGTTTGACTTAAATAATGTTAACTCGTGCCCTAGTCTTCCCACGATCCACTTTACTCGCCACTCACCCCTATTCCTCTTCTTCATGTAATAATACTCAGAAATCTTTCTTCCCCATCAGAAACATCACAGAATCTTCACTACCAAAATAAGCCATATCAGCGACAAAATTAGCGACGCCAACTTAAAATGTCGCTAATATTTCTGGAATTAGCGACGCCAAAAGTAAGCATCACAATACGTCGTTGATAGCGACAAACAGCGACATATTGTGACTACCTTTAGTGTAATAAAAACCAACGTCGTTGATTTGTCGAAAAACGTCTCCAGTTTTATTAGTTCAGCGACGGTTAGCGTCGCAAAGCTTATGGCGTCGCCGAATATTAAAGGAAAGTCGACGCTTTGCGACGTATTTACAGATGTCGCTAACTTGCTGCTAAATAGGGTTTCCTCGGTTCGACTTTTTATTTCTCCCTCTCACCAAATTTTTTGTTCTCGCCCCTCTTCCCCGACCACGACAACAGCCCGACCCCCTTCCCTCCGGAGCCGCTCATCCTCCTCCTCCACCGCGAGCCCCTTCTTCTCCCTCCGGCGAGCCCCTTCTCCTCCTCCTCCTCCACCGCGAGATCCTCCTCCTCCTCCACCGCGAGATCCTCCTCCTCCACCATCGAACTTGTCCTCCTCCTCCTCCTCCACTACCGCGAGGAGACTGAAGGTAAACCCTAACCCTAATTGAGGTGTTTTTCGTGTCCAAAATGGACACGGAGACACATTACGACCATGTGTTCACTGATACAGTATGTTCGTGAGGTTTTGGACACTTTGTGTCCATTTGTTGGACACGTGGACACCCCCAAGCATGCATATATATGTATTTCACCTCTGTACACTTAATCCCCTACTTACACCTGTGTATTTTCGTATTAATTTGGATTTGCATATTGGATTTGGGTGTCGATATAGTGTTTGATACATTGTTTCACCTTGCAACATTCCTACACTTAGAGACATTTAGTACACAACTAATTATTTTATCCTAGTTCGCAAGTATACTTTTGGGTAATCTAGGTATATTAGTTTACCAATATCCCCAATGGCCGGAGATTTTAAGTATATGAACCAATTAGTCAACATCTATTTGTTGAAGTATGGTACTCCATTCTTCGTAAGTTCTAGCTATATATGTCTCAAGATCCAATACTCAAAAATCCTAAGAAGAAGAAGAAGAAAAGAATAAAATGACATCGCTCAACACCCTATGACAACTCCATGAATAAAGTAGACGATCCTCCATACAAGTCTTCCTTCATCTTTTGTCTTAAAGTGTGAGTTCTACAGTATGGTTCTCTTTGTAGAATTATGTCTTATTTTAGACAACAAGGGTTTCCTATTTTTACAGGTAACATGGCAACATGTGTAAGGGAACATATAGGTGTGTGTGTGTTTGTGTTTGAAAGGGAGTGTCACAAGAGCAAGGCGTGAGCATGTGTTAGTATTTTGAGCTGTGAGAGTGTTTGTTCTATTGAGGTTAGGACCAACTGGAAAGTTAGGTTAAAAGAACCTGGGAACTATGGTGTGGTTGTATACATCATGTATATGTATGTGTGTGTCTAGTGGGAGAAAGGGGAGGGTTAACTAGTACCAGGTATTTGGAGAGGAGGGAGAGTTTAGACTAGTATATATAGACTAATATCCTAAAACTTGACTTATACAACTTAGAAATGGCTAGTTTGACCAAGTTGGACTAGTTTAGCTTAGAGTTGACTCGGTTGGACTATCATCCAGAAGTGGATGTCACGTATCATTTATACTCGAAGGGTTTCACGCCGAATTACTATCAGTGGAACGAGCACGGAGAACTTGTGTCTTTAGCATCGGAGTACGAGCCTTATGTGGATGTCCACAACAACGCTCCTTACGACGATGGGTTGGTGAACATGGTTTTCGACGCGGCCGGGCCTAGTTTCGATCCGGATGATCATGATGCACCTGAGGAGGCACCGAACCCCGATGTTGCACAGTTCATGGAGTTGCTGGAGAATGCAAGGACTCCATTATATCTTGGTTGTGAGGATCATTCACCGTTGGAGGTGGTTACAAGATTGTTGAGCATCAAGTCCGATTTTAACATGTCGCAAGATTGCTACAACCGTCTTATGGAGTTGCTTATAGAAATATTGCCTGAGGGTGCGAAGTTGCCTAAAGACTTCTACCGGTCTAAGAGGATGGTTAGATCGCTCTGGATGGGATACGAAAAAATTAATACCTGTCGTAGCGGGTGCATGTTGTACTACAAAGACGACAAGGATGAAGACGTCTACAGATTTTGTGGTGTCGATCGCTACAAGGCATGTGGTAGAGGAAAGTCTGTCGGTGCCAGGAAGCCTACCTCTTCAATACACTACTTGCCGTTGACGTCGCGGTTGCAGCGGTTGTTTATGGTGAAAGAAACTGCAGAAAACATGAGTTGGCATAAGCGGGAACATACCGAAGGAGTGTTGGATCACCCATCTGATGGAGAAGATTGGAAGCACTTTGATCGAGAGTATCCAGATTTTGCTTCTGATCCGCGTAATGTCAGATTGGGTCTCTGCTCCGACGGTTTTACCCCATTCGGACTTTCGAGATCCCAGTATTCGTGTTGGCCTGTGATCGTCATCCCGTACAATCTACCGCCTTGGATGTGCATGAAGACTCCGTATATGTTTCTCACCGTTATTATCCCAGGTCCGAACAATCCAAAAAGGAACATCGATGTGTATTTACAGCCGTTGATTGATGAGTTGAATCAGCTGTGGGAAGTAGGTTCCAACACGTACGATGTATCTAGAAAACAAAATTTCCAGATGTGGGCAGCACTTATGTGGACCATCAACGACTTTTCGGCCTATGGAATGTTATCTGGATGGAGCACGCATGGTCGTCTTTCATGTCTGTATTGCATGGACAGCACTAAGGCTTTCCGTTTGAAATACGGAGGCAAACCGTGCTTCTTCGATTGTCATCGACAATTTCTGCCGAAGGATCATCCGTACCGGAGGAACAGGAATGCTTTTCGTGCTGGCGTTGTGGAAAAGGCTAATCCCCCGCCAAGGTGGCCCGGATACACTATATGGGAAGAGGTAAAAGGTTTACCAAGAGCTATTGAGCAGCCTGCTACGGACTACAAGTGTGACGGATTTGGTCGCACTCATAACTGGACGAAGAGGAGTATATTCTGGGATCTTCCATATTGGAGCACCAATCTGATTAGACATAACCTTGATGTCATGCATATCGAGAAGAATGTGTTTGACAACATAATTAATACTATAATGGACGTAAAAGGGAAGACGAAAGACAATCCAAAGGCTAGATTGGACTTGAAAGAAATATGTAGTCGTCCTGCATTGCATTTGATAGAGGACGGGAATGGGAAGTTGAAGCAGCCTAAGGCAATTTTTTCACTGGAGAAGGAGGATAAAGTGAGGCTTTGTAGGTGGATTCAAGGTCTGAAATTTCCAGATGGGTATGTTTCGAACTTGAGAAGATGCGTCGACCTCAAGGAGAACAAACTGACAGGTATGAAGAGCCATGATTGTAACGTATTTATGGAGCGGTTAATTCCGATTGCATTTCGGGAATTCTTACCGCAGGCAGTTTGGGATCCATTGACGGAGCTTAGCATATTCTTCAGGGACCTTTGTTCTAAGAAATTGCTCGTTGATCGTCTAGAAAAGCAAGAGAAGGATATTGCGGTAACACTGTGCAAACTAGAGAGGGTGTTCCCTCCTGGATTCTTCGACTCTATGGAGAATTTACCGATTCATCTTTCCTACGAGGCACGTGTTGGTGGACCCGTCGAATATCGATGGATGTACCCGTTCGAGCGACATTTGAATCACCTAAAAAGAAAGGTAAAAAATAAGGCTCGGGTCGAGGGTTCTATTTGTGAAGCCTATATTCTCGAGGAGATTACAAATTTCTGCACCTCCTATTTCAAACCTCATGTTGCTACGAATAGAACGAGGGCTCCGAGAAACGACGACGGATATCAAAAATTTAATGATAGAATACTGAAAGTTTTCAATACGTCCGGAAAGCCTTCGGGGAAAATGAAAAAGAGATATTTGAATGACGAAGAGCTAAGGGCTGCTCAGTTGTATGTATTACTCAATTGCGACGAGGATGAAGTGGAGAAGCTAGAGAGGTAAGTAACTCAGGATGATGAGTTTACGTCATCTCAATATAATAGTATAAGCTAATATTATTGTACTAATCGACGATTGCTTCATTGTTTTCCAGCACATATAATGATGAGTTGAGGCTGGTTAGACCCTACCTAACAGACGAAGCATTAGAACAAGAAATGAGGCGTCATTTTCCTTCTTGGTTGAGCGAATTTGTAAGTAGCTCGGTAATTACTGGCCTCTTCTAATGCAACTGCGCAATAAATAACTTATTATCGCTTCTTTGATATTCAGGTCGATCGTCTAATTTCACCCGAGATTGAATTAATTAGAACTCTTGCCAAGGGACCAATTACTTTTGTTAAAATATGGCCAAATTACTGTGTCAATGGCTTTCGGTTCAAGTCGACAAATGCTCCGATCAGAGACAGCTTCCTGGATCTTGATTCTACGAAAAATAGTTGTTTGTGTATCAAGTCTTCGAACTACAAAGACATCGATCCAAGAAATGATTTCTTTGGCATCTTGCGAGAGATTATGGAGTTGTCATATAATAATGGCAGAGAACCTGCAAAGATCGTGTTGTTCAAGTGTGAATGGTTCGATTCGATTGAAAATCAAGGTTGGAAAATTGACAAGCATGGTCTTCTGGATATAAACTACAAGCGTAGATATCAAGGCTACGAACCGTTTGTCCTAGCAACTCAGGCTCAGCTCGTGTACTTCACAGCTTATCCGAGATGGGGAGCAACGAAGTCTGACTGGTGGGCAGTATGCAAGACTAAAGCTAGAGATACTTTTGATGTTGACGAAAAAGCTTACCAGGAGGACGAGCTACCTCTTATAACCAATATTGTCGATGTGGACTCCACAGAAGTTACACATTACACGACACATAATGTAGAAGATGTAGAATTATCCGAAGAGGAAGACGAAGCCGACGAAGGCGAAGATGAAAGTGAAGATGAGGAGGAAGAGAAAGATGAGGTCGAGGAAGACGAACAAGATGATTATTCTGAAGATGATTGAGAGAGATATACTTATCTGAACTTAGATGTTTCTTCTATAATATATTATCTGGACTTAGATGTTTATTGTAGAATGTATCTTCATATGTTGTCTTGGTTATTATCTTGTCTTTGTTGTACTTTCATATTTCTAGTCTCTATTATTTGTTGTACTTTCATATTTCTAGTCTCTATTATTTATTGTACTTTCATATTTCTAGTCTCTATTATTTGTTGTACTTTCATATTTCTAGTCTCTATTATTTGTTGTATTATTATATGCTGTTATCAGGTATGGCAGGTCGTCATGAAGCGTTCGGAGGGGGACGACGAGGTCATCATCCTCCGGTACTTCCTACAGGTACTGCTAGAGGACGGAGTTTTCCTTCGATACCTTTTACTGGTACCGGCTCTGGATCCTCGTCGCCGATTACTCCTCCATATTGGACAGTAGATAGGCCTGCTGGGACGACGTCACGTGGCATATCTCCTGGGACGAGTAGTTACAGGCCTGTTGAGAGTGCTCGCCCGTCTAGCGTTCCTGCTGTTGATACGACGATGGAGACGGATGAGCAGATGGCGGATGCTGCGCCGACGGCCGAGGCGGCGGCACCGACGCCGACCAGCATCATGCAGATGATGCGTGCGCACCTCCGGAGGAGAGGAGGACGGAGATCTGGGCCGACGGTACAAAGTAGGTATTTTGGTTTATAATTTTTTTTCTTTCTGTTTTTATCATAAATTAACTTTTTTTATGAATATACTATGTTTGTATAGATATCGTCCCCCAGAGGTACAGAGACGTCTAGGCCACATGCTGAGACATAATTATGGTGGTGCTTGGATTAACTACTCTGATGCTCCGGACGAGAGGTAGGCCTTCTGGTTTGCGCGCTTCAAGGTTAAAATATATTTGCTTTTAACATGAATCATATAATTTTTGCATATTATATATAACTGATAAATATTTGGTTTGCGCTCTTCTAGGATATGTTTTTCTATCCACCGCACCGGGCCGAGCTTATCGAGGGGATGTTTCCGGCCATCGCTGCCAAGCTGATCCACGACGCTATCAATGATCAGAAGGATCGTGATCGTGCCGGAAAGTCGATCCAAGGTTGGATCACCCCTGATCAGTGAAATGCGATGAAGGCTCGATTCGACGAGCCAAGGTACAAGGAGAAGTCTGAGAAGGCCAAGACGGCTAGGCAACATGCCTCGAAGTGGTACGTTGGGTCGATTCCGATGACGAAATATTTCCGTCGTCTGGTATGTCTTCCTCCTTTAGAAATATTATTTTAATACAAAAACGATAAATTATTACTAAGATAATAAATTTAATTACAGGTAAGGAAGTCGATAACGCCGACATGGTGACCGTCTTCCTGGCCACCCATCGTCGCGGCGGTGACCTTATTAACGAGAGGGCCGAGCAGACTTATGTAAGTATTACAATACGTTATCTTAATTTAATACTTCGTGTCAATTTTAATATAACTTAGTAAATATGATGCAAATAAATATTCATGTAGTTAGTAATAATTAGTACATTAATTAGAAATTAGAAATTATAGAGTACTATCCATACTTTCTAGGCCGAGTATCAGAGGCTGCAGGAACGGGCGGCTGCTAGTGCACCTGATGCAGGAGAGGCCGGTACTTCCTCGCAGCCCACTCAAGCTCCGTCGGCGGATGAGCTGTGGATGGCCGCCGCTGGTGGACTCCGTAGGGGTACGTACTACGGTACGGGATCCTATGGCGCCCTAGTTGCGACCCAGTCCTCTAGGACATCTTTTGCTAGTGTGCATGGTCCACAGCCGTCCCAGGAGTCTGCCCGAGTCCACCAGATGATGGATCTCTCCGTGACGACCTGCTACGACGGATCGAGGAGCAGTCTCAGCACCCTACGGATGATCCTGCGCTGCTAGCACGATTAGATGCGCTCGACCGCGGCATTATGGACCTCAGAGAGACGACTGAGAGGACAGAGCGCACCATTGGAGGGTTAGAGCGCACGGTGACGGAGCTGCAGACAGGACAGGTGACCATGGCCGAGAGGATGAGATTGGCACAGGAATCGATGGTCCAGAGCAGTGATAGAATATTATCTATCATGGATTCATACCACCAGCGACTTACAGCGTTGGAGCGTGCTGGTCCTCCGGGTGCGCCTTCATCGTCGTCAACTCCGCCGCCTCCACCGCCTTCTTCTTCGACACCGACTCCACCGACGACACTGCCTGCTCCATCGGTATCGATTTCACTTGAGGAGTATGAGTTGTTCTTTTTCCTTCGTCGCGGCGGTGCCCCTCCTGCACCAGATTCCTAGTAGTCCTAGTTAGGACTATTTTTTTGTGTTTGTTTTATTCTTTGTTTGTGACTTGGATATTTGTTGGTTGTGTAGATTTGGATGTTTGGATCCTATTCTATTTGTTGGTTGTGTGTAGACTTTGGTTATTTGGTTGTAGACTTTGTTATTTGGTGTAGAATTGGTTATTTGGATACTTGTTGTTGTGTGATTGTTGTAGACTTGGTTATAGGGACTAAAACCTGTGTACAGTGAGAAATGGACATTCTGTGATTGTTTGGATCCTATTCTACAGTGAGAAATGGTTATCTTTTTAAACTGCAGGAAGAAATGGACATTCTGTATTTTATTTTTTTATTTTTTTTTGCAAATTTAGCGACGTTTGTCGACGTTTACCGACGTCCACCGACGTACATTTGCGTCGGTAAACGTCGGTAAATCTGCAATATTTTCCAGGTTACCGACGTTGACCGACGTCATTATACGTCAAAGAACGTCGGTAAACGTCGGTGCACGTCGGTAATCATCCCAGGAATTCTCAAGACTTTACCGACGTGTAGCGACTTTGAACACGTCACTAAACTACCGACAACACGACGGTAATCGTCGATAAAGTTACCGACGCGTAGCGATGTCAAAAATACGTCGCTAATACAACGACGACACGACGGTAGACGTTGGTAATATACCGACGTATATATACTTCGGTAAACGTCGGTACTTGCGACGTTTGGCGACGTTTTGAAGATCAGCGACTTACATTTCTGCGACCAACCCAAAACGTCGGTAATTTCGTCGCTAAATATTTTTAGCGACAAAAATTGTCGTTTTAGCGACGTCTTTAGACGTCGCTAAAACGACGTATTCTGGTAGTGCTTTACAACTCCATTCTTCTCCAAAAATTCTATAACCCGTGCCGCCAGTCCTCTCCGAATCCAGACCCCTCTTCCCCACCTTCTGAGCCCGTCCCCGCGTCGCTTCCGTGATAGCGCCCCGCGCCAGAAACCGTGCCGCCAGTCCTTCCTACGCACGTCCCCGTGCCGTCCGCGTGCACGTGTCCGTGTCCGTGCCCGCGTGTTTTCCGAGTCCGAGGCCTCCCTTCGGTACTCCTTCGTGCAAGACTTGGGTAAACATTTTCCCTTTCCTTCTGTCATTCTTCGCAGAACCCATATTTCACTTTCTGGCCTTAGAGACTGTTCTGTTGATTAATATTAGTTTCTGTAGATTGTTATTTAGTTTCTGTGTGTTATTAATAGCAATGTTGGTAATAAATTCCTTTTAAAAAACTTTGTTTAGATTGCTGGTTGCATAACTTTAATTAATTTATTTAATTTAAAATGTGAATTTATGAATTAGATTATTTAATTTTGTGATTATAAACTTGGTTGTATGTATATCTAAAAACCTAGAAATCATTTAGTAGATTATTTATAAAAGTCTTTATTTTATCTAGGCATTAGTTAATAAATGGTGGATTATAATTATTATTCTTTAAGTAAAAGTTTTGTTAGAAATATATAATAAAATTAATTTCAAATAGATAATGATATATATATTATAAATTCTCTTTTAAATATTTTTAAATCAAAAAGGTTTTCGGTAACTAGATTAATAAATAAGCTAATTAATTTCTATAAAACGAATTATGTGTTAAAATGATTATTTTGGTAAATGGTATTTAGTAATAAAACCCGAAATCTTTTATAGTAACTTAAAACCATTATTTTGGTAAGAAAATGTATTTTATATATTAATTGCTATTTTATTAGTTAATCTCGATAAATAAGTTCTACTTTCAAATATTTTTTAGATAAATCTATTTTTCTACAAAATTACTAATTTCAAAGAAATACATTTTTAAGTAATTTTCCTTAATAATTATTTATTTACGACAAAACCTATATTTACTTAAACGGTTATACATTAATTTTAGTTTAGTAACAAAATCTATTTTTATGTACAAATGGTTTCCAATTAGGATCACCAACCTGTAGACTTGGCCTAGTTTTGTACCTTAGATTTATCGCATAATTCTGGTTACTAAAACTGGCGTTACGATCTTGTAGGTTCGGATCTGTAAACCCTAGCAGTCACTTTCTGGTTGCTGCCAAGTCAAGGAATACTCTGAGACAAGTTTCATATCTATTCCATGTCTGCGTTTTATTTTGATAATTAAATGTATGCATCAGTTAGTTACATGTAGTATAGTTACACTGATTCACCGTGGATCCCTCTCGGACTCTACATAGGTTGATGGATTGTTGGATGGCTATCTTGACATGTTAGTTATTGGTTATTGACTATTGACTCATTGACTTGGGGATTGTTTGGGGGAGTAGTATAACGTTTGTGACCAAAGCCAAATCTCGCTCGTTTCTCGTCTCGCGCTAATCCCTACCACACAGGGGGTTGAGCCGTACCGTATATTATTCGTTTTGGCCAAAACGTTAGTATACATATTGTCTCTATCCTAGCCGGTCACAGGCCCTGTTATATACTCAAACACTAGCTTAGCATTGCATCATTATGGACATTGACATCATCTTGCTTGTTGGTCTTTTTACTATTAAATACAAAAAAAATTGTTTCTTTAACTGTCTCGTACTTTACATTTATTATTAATTTAGAATTACTAAATGTGGATGAAATATGTTCTTGCTCCCTCCTGACTGGAGACCCAACATTTTTAGGTGACTGCGATGATGATGAGCTGGCTTGCACTTCCTATTATGGATCCGACTTGGGTTCTGAGGACTTAGCTGAACCAGGGCAGAGGAACCAGGAGTCCTAGCTGCACCCTTTTCTGATTAGTTCACTTTTTCTAAAGTTGTAATAAAAAAACCTTTGTGATGTTGAATACTTTTGTTTTTTCTTTATTTTCATTTCGACTTTAGTTGTACTTCAGAATGTTTAATAAAATATTTTATTTTTTGTTTAGATATTTGTACTGCTTGTGTTCACTGCTTGATACAGCTTACTGCCGCCGTCTCACAACGGTGCAGGCTGGACATGATCCGACTGGACCCATTATATTGGGATCGGATCGTGACATGTTTTTAGTGGTGGTCCATGCAGGTCAGTTCTGCAAAATTGGTCTAGTCAACTTAGCCTAGACCAGCATGCAGTCTTGTAACTTGACTTAGGTCTAGGTATGACTTTAGGAAAACAGACTCTAGAAACAACTAGAACACCAAGATTATTTTCACCCTGTCACAATATAGGGCCAAAATATCTATTTATAATATTTATTTTTACTTGCTTATAGTTTCGTAGGCTACCTTGCTTATGTTTGTACCTAAACCTTTCAGAGGATGGCAAATGAAAAACTCATCCCACCATTAGGCCAATAGTTATTGTGTTTATCTTCACATTTTTAGTTGTACTCTCACTTAGTATTGATGATCTAATATTTAGTCTTTAGATATTAAGGAGATAAGCAAAGTATGACTAGCGGAGTAATACCTAGAAGTAAGTTGCATGAATGTATGGTCACCAGAAATATGGTATCATAGTAAATCCTAAGGAGATGATAGCCAGGAAGACACGAACTAAGCTCGAAGATCAGTTGCTGGAGCCAAAAACTTTTAGCCTAGTAAGATGTTAAAGGTACATGACTAATTAGTTGAGCATTTATCGAGGATAAAATTTATGGGATATGAAAATAGAAAAATATATAAATATTGAAATTTGAATTGAAATTTAAGGATGATGTTGATGATTTATAAAAAAAAAATATATACGAAGGTATCAGAAGTTATCAAGCTGGTAATGTAGAGTTGCATGATAAAACCGAGGATTATGACGGATAATGTTGAACTTAAGGTATAAATTTAATTGGGGATGATGATCGACAAATAAAGATATAAATTAGAGAGATACAAATTTTATCAAATCAGAATTTGGAAATAAAGATTGTGAAATTATAAGTGTTACGAGGGTAAGAGAATGTGATATTATATACTATTGACAAGAAAATAAAGAATGGGAACGAAATAATATTATCAAGGTTGGTCGAATCCGAGGGATTCAAGGAATGAAGTAAGATCAAAGGAAGGGCTGAAATTTAAATCTTGTACAAAAAAAGCTCATATTTAAAATTTGGATCAAATATGTTGGAGTTGGTGGAAATAGGAAATCTAAATAGATTATATGGCTGATAATGGGTTAAGAGATTTCGTAGATACATCCTCCCAAAATCAGTTAATTTCGAGAAAGATTGAACATGTATTCTAGAACAGTATTCTTCACCAGATATCCTACTTTTCTATGACTTGTTCCTGTATTAATTTATGTTAAACCCATTACCATTTTTGTCACACTAGTTTGACCATATTATTCTATGCTTCTTTTATAAACCTAGGATATAGTTGTGATTAAGAATTTCATAGTAGAATTCTAGATAGATGTGAGAAGACTATGACAAGAGGAGTCATAAATAAGTATCATGGGTGACCAAGAAATAATTTTGACAAACGAAACCTCGTCATGGATAAAATAATAGAATTTCAGGAATCAAGAAATTTTGAGGATTTCAACTTTAGAACGAAATTATGCAAGATTACTGAGATAGAATTTGGCAAACATATGGAAGTTAAGTTTTGGAAGAATAGAGTTTGGTATTCTTTTGGATGAAGCATTAGGTATTTTGACGATTTTGAATTTTATGATTAAATAAAGAGTTATGAAAGATAGAGGAAGTCGTAGGTAGAGTTAGCGAGAAAAGTCTAGGTTTTGGTAAGGCTCCCCCATGGAGGAAGTGAATTTGGATAATATATAAACATGAGAATATGATGATCAAGTAAAAGAACACTTGACGGGGATCAACTTTTATGATTAGATGACTACTGTACCCAGAAGGGACGGATATAACCATAGAAAGAATAACACAAGCAATGTAATGATAAGTTCTAGAGAAGGAATAAGTAGTGAGAAATTAAGATAAGACCATTGGCATGCAACTTTGGAAAGGAGCAATTGGTTTTACAATTTCTACCAAACATTGGAGACTCATATTAGTTATGGTAAGAAGGATTGAGATTTTGTGATATTTTTGCTAATGTGTTTGGATGAGAACGATTGATAAGTGCATGGTTAAAGATTAAAATTTGATTAGTGATTATAATTTGGTCAATTGATTTCAAGAATTGAAAATTCTCGAATATAGGTCATGGATCAACTTTAAATAATTTTCTAAGGATTTACTATGACAAGTGAAGATTGTGAACTTTGATGTAGTCAGTTTTGGAAGAATGACTGGCAATTGAAAATTGATATCTGTAAAATAATTTGATCGAGAGAACTACGTGAAATAAAAAAAATTTGGCATACGGATGGAAAAAAATGGATTTAGATGATTTATGATTCCAAATAGATTTAGTTTTAATACCTTGACAACTGTCTTAGTTTTCTGTAGATACTGGAAGTTCAGCTAGTTTAGCGAGTTAGAGATTGGTTTTTGTATGGGGATTAGTAGGATGGTTATCTTGTAAGTTTTTTTTCCTGCATATCCTATCTTCTGACCGTTGAAATAATGATACGATATTCTTTCTATCCCCTTTGATCATCACTCAATCCTCAATGGTAATATCTTGTCTGATTACATCCCTATCATAGCTATATCATTTTAATCACCTTCGATATCCTACTGTCATACAACTTGTTGATTTTTCCTGAGTCATAAACCCTTATACCCAATTCTAATTTGATTTAGAATTTTAGTCCATGACCTCAGAAGATTCTATTACTTTCTGTCTTTTCAATAAACTGTTCACATTCATTTCCTTCTTGCCTTTTCTGTTTCACGAGACCTCATTTGATTTTTTCCTATTTTATGATCATATTTTAATCGTACCTAGATTTTTATCGTGCCTAAAATGATTTTGATCACAACAATATTCCAACTCTATCTCAGATCATATATAGATAATTCTGATCGTGCCTATATTTTATCATTGTACCTTGAGATCATGCCTAGAATCCGTTCGTGTCTGATGATTTAAATCTGGAATGATTTATAGAAAGGATTTATGGAGTACATAAGTTTTGGGATAAAGATGAGATAAACATGAACACTTGTGATTTAAATCAAGGAAGGGATAATTAATGATGTAAATACCAAGCAAATTGACATTTTAGATTAGAGGTTGTTAAATGATAAGCATGGAGATGCACTATAGGAAGATGCATGATGAATCAGAAGATATATAAAGGACGACCGAAATAAAAAATTTTGGACTTAAGATGTGACTAATTAAGGATGGCAATCGTATGAATTGAAGGGTGCAAAAGATTACAAATCAGAAATCAGAGATAGAAGGTTTGTAAATAATACAAGATTGGGAGATGTAATAAGATATATTTTTTGACAGGGAAAAAGTTTGGTCAAAATGATACAGTGAAATCAAGATGAAGGATTCGAGCTTAAATAGGATAATTAAATTTTTATTGTGAATTCGGGATCAAATATGTAAATGAGGATATGGAATCAAGATATATACATGTTGATGAAAATGGACGTCTAAATAAATTACAGAGTGATCACATATGAGTAAGGACATGATAATTTTTTTTTACTAATCATGACAAATTGGAGTATAGAAGCGTGATGTTGGATTTTAAATATGATATTGGGTTACTGAGGCTTGATACTAGAGTGTTACGACAAGATGGAGTGTACCAAATTATGATATTTTGGTCAAGAATGAATAAGATGTATAAGAACATGATTGGAACACATGTAGTGGTATGACATAGAGTTAAATTTTGTATATATATTAGCAAGCTAAAGGAAGTACAAAACATATTGCGGAAAATATTATATGAAAAGGTGGGAAGACAAATTTTCCAATGTTATGACGGTGATTGACAATTCAGAGATGGAAGCAGAAAATTCATAATTGTGGATAGTGACTGTGTTCTAAAGAGGGAAGAATGTAATTTGAAAAAGAGTGGATGAACTGATCAAAATATTTTTCCATTGTAGATTAGCCATGGGACGGCTAACATAGTTTCATTTGAGACAGTTAAGAGTGTAATGCCCTTGCTTGCTGAGACTTGATTATATCCTATCTCTATCCTTAAATTTCGAGGACAAAATTTTTCTAAGGAGTGAAGGTTGTAAGACCCATATTTTTGTGTATTTAATTAATATGTAACTTAGGCCCAAATCCGTTACCAATCCAACCCGAACCCAAACCCGTTTGACTTAACTAATGTTAACTCGTGCCCTAGTCTTCCCACGATCCAATTTACCCGCCACTCACTCCTATTCCTCTCATTCATGTAATAATACTCAGAATTCTTTCTTCCCCATCAGAAACATCACAGAACCTTCACAACTCCATTCCTCACCAAAAACTCTATAACTTTCTCCTCCCTCCACCAAATCCAAATTTGAGACCACCGTCACGTTCGTCTCGTCGTACTCTCCGAATCCAGAACCCTCTTCTCCACCTTTCGAGCCCGTCCCCGCGTCGCTCCTGCGACAGCGTCCCGCGCCAGAACCCGTGCCGCCAGCCCTTTCCATGCACGTCCCCGTGCCGTCCGCGTGCACGTATCCGTGTCCGTGCCCGTGCCCGCATGCGTTCCGAGTCCGAGGCCTCCCCTCGGTACTCCTTCATGCAAGCCTTGGATAAACCTTTTCCCTTTCCTTCTGTCATTCTTCACAGAACCCATATTTCACTTTCTGTCCTTAGAGACTATTCTGTAGATTAATATTAGTTTCTGTAGATTGTTATTTAGTTTCTGTGTGTTATTAATAGCAATGTTGGTAATAAATTCCTTTTAGGAAACTTTGTTTAGGTTGCTGGTTGCATAACTTTAATTAATTTATTTAATTTAAAATATGGATTTATAAATTAGATTATTTAATTTTGTGATTATAAACTTTGTTGTATGTATATCTAAAAACCTAGAAATTATTTAGTAGATTATTTATAAAAGTCTTTATTTTATAAAGGCATTAGTTAATAAATGGTGGATTATAATTATTATTCTTTAAGCAAAAGTTTTGTTAGAAATATATAATAAATTAATTTCAAATAGATAATGATATATATATATTATAAATTCTCTTTTAAATGTTTTTAAATCAAAAAGATTTTCGGTAGATAGATTAATAAAGAAGCTAATTAATTTCTATAAAACGAATTATGTGTTAAAATGATTATTTTGGTAAATAGTATTTAGTAATAAAACCCAAAATCTTTTATAGTAACTTAAAACCATTATTTTGGTAAGAAAATGTATTTTATACATTAATTGCTATTTTATTAATTAATCTCGATAAATAAATTCTACTTTCAAATATTTTTTAGATAAATCTATTTTCCTACAAAATTACTAATTTCAAAGAAATATATTTTAAAGTAATTTTTCTTAATAATTATTTATTTACGACAAAACCTATATTTACTTAAACGGTTATATATTAGTTTCAGTTTAGTAATAAAATCTATTTTTATGTACAAATAGTTTCCAATTAGGATCACCAACCTGTAGACTTGGCCTAGTTTTGTACCTTAGATTTAGGACGTAATTCTGGTTACTAAAACTGGTGTTACGATCTTGTATGTTCGGATCTGTAAACCCTTGCACTCACTTTCTGGTTGCTGCCAAGTCAAGGAATACTCTGAGGCAAGTTTCATATCTATTCCATGTCTGCGTTTTATTTTGATAATTAAATGTATGCATCAGTTAGTTACATGTAGTATAGTTATACTGATTCACCGTGGATTCCTCTCGGACTCTACATAGGTTGATGGATTGTTGGATGGCTATCTTGACATGTTAGTTATTGGTTATTGATTATTGACTCATTGACTTGGGAATTGCTTGGGGGAGTAGTATAACGTCTGTGACCAAAGCCAAATCTTGCTCGTTTCTCGTCTTGCGCTAACCCCTACCACACAAGGGGTTGAGCCGTATCGTATACTATTCGTTTTGGCAAAAACGTTAGTATACATATTGTCTATATCCCAGCCGGTCATAGGCCCTGTTATATACTCAAACACTAGCTTAACATTGCATCATTCTGGACATTGACATCATCTTGCTTGTTGGTCTTTTTACTATTAAATACAAAAAAATACTGTTTCTTTAACTGTCTCGTACTTTATATTTATTATTAATTTAGAATTGCTAGATGTGGATGAAATATGTTCTTGCTCCCTCCTGACTGGAGACCCAACATTTTTAGGTGACTGTGACGATGATGAGCTGGCTTACACTTCCTATTATGGGTCCGACTTTGGTTCTGAGGACTTAGCTGAACCAGGGCAGAGGAACCAGGAGTCCTAGTTGCACCATTTTCTGATTAGTTCACTTTTCCTAAAGTTGTAATAAACAAACCTTTGTGATGTTGAATACTTTTCCTTTTTCTTCATTTTCGTTTCGACTTTAGTTGTACTTCAGAATGTTTAATAAAATATTTTATTTTTCGTTTAGACATTTGTACTGCTTGTGTTCACTGCTTGATACAGCTTACTGCCGCCGTCTCACAACGGTGCAGGCTGGACATGATCCGACTGGACCCATTATATTGGGATCAGGTCGTGACAGATGCTAAACATGTTTTGCTTCAATAGTTGAGTTTAAACTCATAAAACTGAGTTAAAAAACACAATCTTTATTTGGATGCCAAAGGAAATGAGGAGCAAAGAAATTTAATTCCCAAAAGGAAGAAAAAAATGGAAAAAATAGTTTCTCCCACAAATCCAAGAATTCATTTTTTTTCCTCTAAGGATTCACTTTCCCTTCCATTTTTTTTTGGTTTTTCCAAACATCGAAAGAAAATTGATTGGAATTACAATTTTTCATAGGAAAAAAATATCAAAGAATCAATTTTCTTTCCCGCAAACCAAACGATGCATAAATAGTAATTATATCTCCATACGCAAACAAACAAAAAATATTTTATAACTTATTTTCTCATACTTTTTGTTCATCCTATCAAAGAAAGAGAAAATTAACTTTACTTTTTATTTTACTCTCCTCCAAATTTTTTTTCCTCAAATTTTTCTTCCCCTCCCCACAAAAGTTACCAAACATAGTGTTAATTTTTGTACATAACCTCATTCCAATGACACTTGATATGAATCTTTCAATTTAATCCATAGGGATATAGTCCATTGGGTACATCGGAGGTCCCGTGGGAACAGACACTATTCGAATCTTTTCTTGGTGTTGCTTGTCGGTCCCGAGAAAATGACATCTAAAAAAAATATATATATATATTTATACATGCTTTTGTTTCGCGTACCTAACCAGAATCAATGAAGAAGAAATTAACTTTATACGAGATAAATCTTCCGTACCGGCAGTTTGGCAGTGATGTTATGCAGCAATGACATACTGCGATAACAGAAATATACAAAATCTCTTTGCAAATGTTCACAAAAAAAACAGGACTGGGCAAGAAAGCCGCCACTCACTTCCAGTTGTCGGCAACAATGTGAGCCAAATCTACCACCCTCTGCGAGTAGCCCCACTCGTTATCGTACCACGCGATCACCTTCACCATGTCGTCGCCCATCACCATCGTCAGCGACGAGTCCACCGTGGACGACACGTCGGTGCAGCGGAAGTCGACGGAGACCAGGGGCTCGTCGCAGACCGAGAGGATGCCCTTGAGCTCGTTGTCCGCGCTCTCCCTGAACGCGGCGTTGACCTCCTCGGCGAACGTCTTCTTGGTGACCTGGATTACGAGGTCGACCACGGAGACGTTGGGCGTGGGGACCCTGAGGGCGATCCCGTTGAGCTTCCCCTTGAGGCTGGGGAGGACCAGGGCCACGGCCTTTGCGGCGCCCGTGGACGTGGGGACGATGTTGAGGGCGGCGGCACGGGCGCGGCGGAGGTCGCGGTGGCTAGCGTCGAGCAGCCTCTGGTCACCGGTGTACGAGTGGGTGGTTGTCATGGTGCCCTTAATAATTCCTGCATGCCATGGTTTTTGAAAGACTAGTGTCACCAAAAAAATTTCACATACAAACATATGTTCAGCTAAAATTTTAAATAGAAATTTTGTGTTGCATCCATCTGTTTTACAATAATGCCATATGTATTTCATTTGAAAGTGAAATTTTGAGTTGTATCACGCCTACTTGTTTTACCATAATGCATAAAAAAATTTCACTTTTAACAAAAAACAGTCAGTGACTAATCGCCAACTCCTTTGACCCATTAACGTGGACACTTTTGAGACCAAAATATTCATGTGAAGACTTTTATGACTAAAACTTTTTTGGCCCTAGATAGCTTCACACTCAGATGTTATACATAGATAGATGTCAAGTGGGAACAACCAGGAGGCAGAACTAGGATTCCGAATTGGAGTGGTCTAGGTTAAGTTGGAGTGTGGTGGCCGCTATGAATACACTCACGTAAAAAAAATAAAAGCAAAAAGAACATGAAAAAAAAATTAGGGTGCTAAAGTCCACCCCAAACACCAGGTAGCTCCGTCCATGGGAACCACCCATTGGGGGTATTTTGGTCTCAAAATCCGTTGAAAGCATTTTAGTCTCAAAAGTTTCTACGTAGGAAGGCAAAGGAGTTGAGTGTTAGTTATTGACGATTTATGTTAAAAGTTGAAGGTTTCATGCATTATGATAAAATAACTGTGCGATACAACTCAATATTTATGTTTCAAGTGAAATTCACCTTGAATTATGATAAAACAAGTGAGGTGCTAACTCACAAATTTTCAATTTTAAATTTCTGTTGTAGTAATGTGCATGGAACCATAAGCTATTCGACAGTGCTATGTGGCCCGCGGTCTTGGACCACTGCAAATCGTAATCGCGGGTCACGTGTTAGCATCCCATTGACATATCAACAAATAGGAGGGCCAATGAGATGCTGATACTTCGGTAGCATTTGCGATCCAAGAACGCCGGCAAATATCATTTTCCTAAGCTAGTAGCAACCAGAATTGTATGACGACGTAGTTAAGCAAGCAAAGGATCACTATAGATGACATAAAAATTGAGATTTGTGATCACATACCAAACTTCTGATCGAGGACCTTGACGAAGGGGGCGAGGCAGTTGGTGGTGCAGGAGGCATTGCTGATGATGGGCTCGTCGTGGCTGTAGGCGTCGGCGTTGACGCCGACCACATAGGTGGGGATGTCCCCCTTGCCGGGTGCAGTGATCAGAACCTTCTTGGCTCCGGCCTTGATGTGCTTGCCGGCGCCATCCCTGTCGACGAACACTCCGGTCCCCTCGATTACAAGGTCTATTCCCATCTCCCTAAAGACCACAGGTCGGTCGCATCAGACATGTATCGGACACAACACAGACACTAGAAAGTACGTGTTATATTTGCATTTGTGCAACATAGCTTGCAAGGGAAGGGAAGTGAAGTTTTTTTTTTACCCCCAGGGCAGGTCGAGGGGGTTGCGGCTGGAGACGACCTTGATTTCCTTGCCGTCGACGAGGATGGAGGTGTCGCTGCCGGGCCTGACGTCGGCGTCGAAGATGCCGAGGGTGGAGTCGTACTTGAGGAGGTGGGACGCCTGCTTCACGCCGCCGGTGTCGTTGATGGCGATGACGTCCAGGGGCGAGTCCTTGCGTCCGTGCCAGCACCGGAGGAAGTTGCGCCCGATGCGTCCGAAGCCGTTGATGGCCACCTTGAGCTTTGCCTCCGTCACTCCTCTCCTGTAGCCTCCCCCACTTGATCCGACCTGTTTCCATTATATATATATATATATATATATATATATATATATATATATATATTTTCAAGTGATCACTATCATTTTTCTCAAGCATTACATAGTTTCAGTTCCTTACTGAACTCGTAAAATTATGCTAATTTCATCGAACAACAGGGGAGTAGTGGTAGCTTTGATTTTATTCTGATTTCGCTTGATTGTGAAATTACTTATAATCGGATTGTAAGTCAAATTTAGTGATTATGAAATCAACAGAAAGCGGATGTAGTCAGATCGAAATCTTGATTCACTGATTTATGCATCTATGAAATCCATCGAAATTGAGTATAGTAAAAAAAAATGATAATTTTAAAATAAAATAGAATTGGTTGTAGTGAGAAATCTAAGTAGATTTCAATTTGAGCTGATTTGAGCCTAATTAGGATGCTAGTATAACTAAATTTTGGCCAACCAAAATAAAACAAAATTTGTCTAATTTTAAAATAACTCTTTGCTCGGACTACCGTTGATGTGACTTGGCGGCAAAATCGAAAGAGTAAATGCTACTTCCAACGGGGCTTTTGTCCTGGAGGATGGAGACGTCGTCTAAGGGAGAGTACGACCGGTCATTTTGGCGGCCGGCCCACAGGTTGGATTATCGTATCCGAAGCTAGTTTTTGTTGTTCCTGACCAACGGGTTGGATCGATTTTGGAGGATCATCTGCAAATCTGACATCCTGTGGGGTAACGTTGAGCCAGAGAGTTGCACCAAGCAGTACAGTAAAATTGTCCAAGTTTTAAGTCTTGTTTGACTTATGCCTGAATCGGTCCTACATTTCGGGGTCGACAATGACAACCTTCTGCTTCGACATATTCTTTATGTGTTTAATTGAAGAAGAAGACGAAGAAATGAGTGGATTTATAGAACGGAGTATAATGAGTCTATGTTCCGAGCATTTTTTTTTGGTTTCAATGGGATGGATTGGTGTGAATTTATATGAAAATTTACATGTAAAAACTTTTATATAAATTCTCTCTAATCCTATTTTTAAACAAAATTAAAAAAATAATCTTAATATTAGGCAACGTCATGCGTGATAGAAATTGATAAACATTGAAGAGTATTTTTTGGGTGCAATTTATATTATAAACTGTGCGAACTATGGTAGAAATTTTTTATGGTACAATGCCAAGTTGATAGAAACTCTATTTTAAAACTTTCCATTGGAGATGGTCTTAGAAAACAAAAAGGGCAAGGTTCTTTTTAGGATTATTTTGTATAAGAGTACTAGATTTAGGATCTAATTTATCTTTGGGTAAGGTTTGTCCGTTTTAGACTTTGGGTACTCAAACATTTTAGTGACGCATTTTAGTGACGAAAGTTCGTCATTAAATATACATTTCGTCACCGAATCCCAATTTCGTTACTAAAATGTGTCACTAAAAAAGCTCGAGTACTCAAAGCTTGAAACAGACAAATTCAGTACACAAAGTCTAATTAGGTCTAAATCTAATATCCTTATACAAAATAATCCTTCTTTTTAATATATTTCAGTTGAAAAAGAAATACATATTTCAGTTTTTAAGTCATATTAGTAGCAACTAATCTTAAGAGTCCTTAAATTTATAGTTCACGGCACAACTGTGGGATGGGTAATTGTTATTGGAAAGGTCCGAGTTCGGCCCTATTTAGTTGCATGAATCCAAAGTTGTTTCGAATCCGTATTAATTTTTTGTCATTGGGGCCGAAGTTATTCACTCAATGTTATTAAACCTTCTTGCAAGTTGTGTAAGGTTGGGATTCAAGACAAATGAGAAAGATACTTTGATATTATTTCAGCTTGGAATGTGTCCTAACTCAATTAATGTTCTTATTTATAAATTAAAGGCTTATTTATAATTTGATACCTTCAACTATTCGAATTTTTCAAGTTGATACCCTAAACTTTGATCTGTACTAATTTAATACCCTCTCCCTGTTCTTGTGTTAACAGTGTTAAACGTAGACAAAAAAAATGTCCCTCCTTATTCTCTCCCCTCTCTCTTCGGTAGTCCCCTCTCTCTCAGAGACCGGCAGCCGGGTGGGGGGGCAGTGCAGCAACAACATCGGCAGCATTGCAGGGGGATTGTAGGCGTGACGGGGGGGGGGGGGGGGGGGGGGGGGGGGGGGGAAGATAACGAGTCGTGGTGGGGGTGGTCCGACGGCTGCAAAAGGGGACGGGATGGAATGGGGATGGAGAAGGGAGGTAGTTTAGGAATTATATATATATTACATGCGGCCCAAGTGGTCGGAGTTCGAGTCACAGTGGAGACGAGATCGCCACAATTGCCCATTGCTTCAAAAAAAATAAAATTATATATATATATATATATATATATATATATATATATATATTAGTTGAACGATTGTCCTCGTGGCCGTAGTTCGTTGGGAACGGTGGAGCACCCCGGCGCAAGTGGCGCGGGTTCGAGCCCCCTTGGAGGCATGCCTCCAAGCACCATTAAGAAGTGGACACCCTCAAAAATAATATATATATATATATATATATATATATATATATATATATATATATATATATATATTAGTTGAACGAGAGTGTTAAATTAGTATCTATCAAATTTGAGGGCATCAAAGAAAAAAAAAACTTAAAAAATATAACAGCTAAGGGTATCAATTTGCAATTTAGCTAGCCTAAATTAAAATATGAGGATTCGTACCTGAATCAAATCAATCATCCAAATTTAAGTTTGAAGATCATGAAACAAAAATCCTAGAGGAACTGATGAGTTCTAATTTTGAACTCGTCCATAAAAGTAATCGGATTATGTATCTAATCCTTTGATTTTTTTCAAGGCACTAAAGAAAAAAAGGGAATACACTTTCAATGTTACTAAAATTCACATATCACGTCTATATTGCAAAATTTTATTTTTAGTTCTTATTTGAGATTATGTAGTCGAATTGAATGAGAAATGTAATAAACTAAAACAGGAGTGAAATAAGACAATTCTTGACAGTACATACTTTACACACCGAGACAAAAAAAAAAAAAAAGAAAAAGAAAAATCAGACTAGTACTACACTCCCATTCAACTTTCACCTATTTGCAAGTCAAATGCGAGTGAAGTTTTACCAATATTAGTTAATTATAAATGTTCAAAATTTTGTGGTAACAATTTACTAATAAAATAGTACAGTAATAACTTAAAAAATGGTTGAATATTTATATACACTTAAATGCAAATTGAGCCAAAATTTACTTAGAACACCTTAAAATATTTGCCTAGAAGGCGCCAACGCATCCGTAGGGCCGGCATGAGTTTATGGAGGTCTTAGGCAAACCTTCAAAGTAGGATCCATATGTAATATATAAAAGAAAATTAAAAATTGAAATAAAAGTAAATTAAAAAAAATTTACAATCAAGAATTGAACCTAAGACCTCTAGTGTGAAAATATACGCTCCCACTAAGATTCGAACTCCTGACCACTCGGGCCGCATGCATCTTTCTTAACCACTAGGCTAGATGTCATTTGCATATATATAAACTTTTTTTGGTCATGGGATTTTATGGGGTCCTAGGCGGTCGCCCTGGCCGTCTTGGACCAGGGCCGACCCTCCCATCGGTATCATGTCATGTCCTATTCTTGTCCATGCAAGCAACATATATGTAGAGATCAAGATTCAAGATAAAATGCAAGAATTATAGCAAATGGAGCTCATAATTAAGCTTACAGCAGAGGTCTTGAAGGAGACGACCGAGAGGAAGTCATCGGAGGACACGGTCTTCCTCAACAACGGCAAGGAAGAAGAACCCCTGAGGCCCGAGAAGTCGGAGAACCCCTTGCCTTTCGCCTACGCTTATGCAACCACAACGAAAACAATCATAAACCACCATTGAAAAAACACAACATAATATATATATATGCATGAGAAGATATCGGGATTCATGCTCTTAAACATTTCCGTATGTTCACCGAAATAGCAGAGCGAGAGCGGGAGGAATGTAACCTGCAGAGAGGGATTGGCTACTGAAAGAGTAGCCGAAGCCATCGGGAAAATGATGGTGATCAAATCCTTAGAATGAAGAGGGTTTTGGTAAGTTATAGAGCCAAGTACATGCGAAGCTGTGGTGCTTGTGGAGCAATGAGGATTGAGAGGAGGGAAATGGAAAGGAAAGGAAAGAGAGAAGCAATGGATGAGATTTTGGATAACCCTATCGAGACAATGTATGGCTGGTGTAGCCAGTTTTTTTTACCATCACCATGCAATGCAACAGTAGTACTAGTACTAGCAAAGTTGTCGGTTTGGTCTTTACTAAACCTAAGCCAGCCTTTGTGCGTGACCGCGCTGGCCCACGGCCACTTGACGGCCATCCATTGACTTCCTGCCCGGAAGTGGCTGGCTGGTACGTCGCTGCAGGCTAGAACGGTCGTTGTCCGGGACGGACCACATATGCTCTTCCATCCTAAAAGTCTCAAACCAAAACCTAGTCAAACCTCATAAAACTGCTTGACCCTGAGAGTTTTTCCCTCTACCAATTCTGCATATAAAACCATCTCTGAGAAATTTTAGTCATTCTTTTTAACAATGAAGTCACTTCTATTTAGTTTCTTATGCAATGTTTTCTCTTAATCAGCATCTTCATGTGTCTTTGGTAAAAGGCTTTGGGGATGATAAAAAAAAGGAAAAATTAATATTCTAAATTCAACTTTACCTATGAAATATTGAAATCTGTCCTATACATTGTTCTTACTCCTCTCCACTCTCCACATTTGTTTACCGTATAATATTAAGAAATTATTTAGACTAAATTTCAACTTGATACCCTCAACTATTTTGACAACTTGCTTACTTTTAAAGTTTAGGGTATCAAGTTGCCAAACATGAATAGTTGAGTATATTAAGTTAAAATTTAGCCAATTATTTAAGACACCCCCATAGCTTGAGTCACGCCTGAATTAAGGTGGATTTTGGTTTTGAGGGATTTTTTTTTTTTTTTTTTTTCCTTTCTTGCTCTTCCTTACACCAGAAATTGAGTCTTATCTGTCTAAATTGAGTCTTATCTGTCTAGCTACCACTCACTAAGACCATCTCCAATGGTGATTTCTACAATTGAGTTCTTAGACCATTTCCAATGGTGATTTCTAAAATTGAGTTCTTATCCTACTTGGCATTGTACTTTAAGGAGATTTCTATCCTAGTTGGAAGAGTTTCTACATAGAAATTGTAGACATACAAAAATGATTTCTAATGGTTCTCCATTTCTATCCATGTGTCACATGGTAAAAGGACCAATTTAATGGTGTGGGGTCCAATAATAATTGTCATGAGAGATAGGAGAATTTCTATGAGAGTTTCTACATGTAGAAATCCTCTTAGAAAGTTTTCATCCTACATCATTGCCACATAGGATAGAAATGGTGATAGAAATCACCATTGGGAGAAGTTTTTTCTAAAATAGATTTCTTCCATAGAAATAGGGAAGATAGAAATCCCCATTGGAGATGGTCTTAGCTCGAGTTTTAACACAAGCATGAAGTTAAAAGTTATCGGCTATCTAATTAAGAAGCTTTGAGATGAGCATGGTTCGACTCTCTGTATTACTTGCAAGATTCAACTATTTTAAGTTAGACAAGTTGATAGACTTCAATTATAGATACACTTAAGCTAGAATTTGTTTTTTCTATAAGTTCGTAAATTTTGTCCAAACAAAAAAAAAAAAAAAAAAACCTTAGTAAGCTTAATATGAAATTGAAAGTGTTTATAATTTTATATGAACTTCATAATAAATTAAAAATAACTATTATTAGTGAGATTTCTGTAATTAAAACGAGCTGATTTGCGGATCGAAAATCTCTAGGTTTGGGCTCATGCTTGTATATCGAAAAAGTCTTATTCCTTTGCTCGAGCTTGAGGTAAAATAGCTCGACTCATTAACTTTTAGCTAATCCAGTTTGAGCCGGTTCATAAATAACTTGGTTCGCTAGCACCCCTGAACTAATCCGCACTTGCAGCAGAGCCCAAGTCGGCTATGTAACCAAGTCATACATCAATCTATATGTGTTTCGTTTCGTTTCGTCACGCACGGTGTGGGACTTCAAAAACGTACAACAATCTAACTAAATGCTGATGTTGCTTCGTTGACATGGGCTTTGATTTTGGTTGAACGTTTAGGTTTTGTTTGTTCTTAATTTTAGACCCTTGTTTGGGGTTGAAAACTTATTGGATACATGTTACGATGATAGCATATTTGTATTTGGGGTCACAACCTAGAGTTCTACTTGTGGGTTCTATTTTATTTTTCATGCATATAAAATGAACACTTTCGCATTTATTCAATGACAATAATTTATGGTCTCACATATCTCGCATGAATTTATGATTGGTGAGAGAATTATAAGTTACTATTTAATTATAATTACTAATATGTTTTAATAAGTCGTCTTTATTTTAACATTTATTAACTTAAAGAAAACATTGTTGGTACAATGAATATTAATTGAAATATTGGAGAAAATCAAAGGAAATATATAAAAAAAACACTAATAATTGAAAATTTCAGGTCAGAATTTAGTAGAGTTTATCAAAAAAGTTACTTTATGTATTGCTAACTACATACTTAAATAATAACAAATAAGTTTTTTTAAAAGCAGAAATTTTTTTGTAATAAACAACACTTTTATCCTTAAAAAAAATACAAACTTATATAATAGTAATAAAACAAATAAGTTTTTTGATTTTTTGTTAATTTTTGTGAAAACAGTTTCGAGAGAATACGTTATTTTGAGTTGCCTTTGGTTACTTACATCTAAAATTAGTTTTTTAGAGAAAAATTTAAAATTTTGTGTTGTAAAATATTGTTAGAAAATATTTTTTTAAAATTTTTTTTCATATACTATATGTAGTTGGGTTAAAAAAAATTTAAAAATGTGGACTTGTCCATAATAAGTAGGAGGAAGCCGAAATTCAATATCATCTTCAATATCATGGTTAATTAGTTGTACCCCCTATGGTTTGTACATATTTTGGTAACTGTTCGTTGTTTCTAAAATAAAGAACATCCCCCTGGCTGCTTAATTTTCCACTCATTTTCTTCTATGTATCAGGGGTACAACTAATTAACTTTATAAACCAGGGGGGTGTTCTTTATTTTTAAAACAACAGGGACAATTACCAAAATATGTACAAACTATAGGGGGTACAACTAATTAACCCTCAATATCATCGACTCCAAGATTCTGATTCTGAGTACTCCTCGCCATCCCTCACCACCTGGATGCCATCGAATTGATGTAGAGCTTCGATGAACCGGGGGTAGAGCTCCAACGACCAGCACCGCCTGGCCTTCCCTTGTGCCTGCGACGATGAACACAACTCGAGGTTGACGTGGCATCTCGCTATTGGTTTCGAGCTGGACGACTGACGGACCTCGCCGTCGACAGCGGTCGTAACTAATTAGAGATTCGAACCGCTCATCGAAAGTCTTGTTCTTCGTCTCTGCGCTCTCTCACCGATGATCCGACTCGGTCGTTGGAGAGGTTGGAGATGATTTTGGTAGTGGAGAGCTTCAAATGTATCTAAATTATAGCAGGTAGCTAATAGTGAAAAAAAAAAAATCTGAAGACAACAGAGATTTCTTGCTCTTCCAAAAAACTTTAAAAACTTTTTCTACTATAAAAATTTGTAATCTTTTTTTTGAAGCATTGTGATTGTCAACAAATAAAAGTTATTTTTTCACTATTGATATTTAGACTCAGAAAGCTGTGTTTAAAATTACATCCAAATAGGCCCCAAGCCTTTAGTTGTACTTCTGTAATCAAACAAAAATTGAAGAAAGTGAACAAGAACACTAATTTTGTTTTAGTATGATGTTATTTGGGTGATTAATTGTAGTAAAACAATTATATTAGCCTTAAAAAATGTGTAATATTTGGGACTTATAGTTAAGACTTGTTCATATATTCATATTCGTGTTATTATAGCATCTCTAACTTTGCAACTATTGTCTTTTTAATAAATTAATCATAATAAAATTTTGGTTGGATTCCGCAAACTTTGTGGCTATTATATTTTTAATAAATTAAACATAATAAAATTTTGGTTGGATTCCTAAACTTGGAAATGATGTCAGGATGAGTCTATATCGAAGCAATACATCTCAAATATTTCCATGTAATTGACTGACCTGATATTCTCTCCTTTTATCTGATATTTTTTTTATTTTGTTGTTGTTTAGTTTGCTATATAATATTTGGTTGCACAAAAGTTGTGTTATATTTGGTTTTCCGTAAGTCTGTAAGTTAGTGGAAGGGAAAGCATGAAATGTTGGATTGTATCTCATTTTTGGTGAAGTGCTCAAAAATGGGATGACAATAGAGTTGGTAATTAGTCTCACATCGGGTAGGAAGTGAAATCATGAGGTATAGATAATTGGCATTGGTTCATGTCTTACATGAAAATTCTCTTTTAAGCATATGCGCTCAATTCAATATCGCACCTCATGGGCCAACTCCAGTTCGGGTCACACCACGTTCAAAAAGGGTATGAGGTATATAAATAATTGGAATTGGTTCAGACCTTACATGAGAATTCTTTTTAAGGCATATGGGCTCAATTCAATATCGTACCTCATGGGCCAACTCTGGTTCGGGTCACACCGCGTTCCCAACAGAAAAAGCAAGCGAAGTGGGAGAAACATTTCTTTTAAGCGTATACACGGATATACGGGCTCTCTTCTTAAGGCTCGGCTGGCGAGAACGAATAAAAGTAGCAGTAGGAGGTGCTCAAAAAGGGGGGGGGGGGGGGGGGGGGGGGGGGGTGACAATGAGTTGGTAATTTAGCCCCACATCGGGTAGGAGGTGGGATCATGAGGTGTAGATAATTGGAATTGGTTCAAACCTTACATAAGAATTCTTTTTTAAGGCATATGGGTCCAATTCAATATCGCACCTCATGGGTCAACTCAGGTTCGGCCACACCGCATTTCCGACAAAAAAAAGCAAGCGAAAGTGGGAAAAATATTTCTTTTCACTCTTTGGTTAGGAGATAAGCGTTGAAAATGTTGGAAAAAACAAGATCTTTTCCGTCTTTGTGATGAGATGAAAATAAACTAAAAATGGAAGAGAAAAAAAAGGAGAAAGATTGCACACACACAAGATTTACTGAGGTTCAGCTCAATTTGAGCCTACGTACTCCGCACGCCTCTTCTTCGCCATTTTCACTATAATCAAATAAAATATTACAAAGGGCCTTAGCTTCTCTCAAGTTGGTACAACTTAAGTTGATGATCACTTTCTCTCATAAACTCACTTGAGGTAGATTACAAGTGCGAGGATTACAAGTTGTGTGTAGTTGTGTTGTTGTTTTAACCTTCAACATCTCCCTCCTATTTATAGAGATGATATGCCTTTTGGGTACACCACAATCATTGCATGGAAAAAGACTAAAAAGTAGTCCTTCTATCTCCCAAGGTTCGTTCTTCCTTCACTACCAAAATAAGTCACATTAGCGACTCCGCAAGCAAATGTCGCTAAATAGTATATATTAAGCGACTACAAAAATAAACGTCATAGAACGTCGATGTTTGCGACATATAGCGACGAATAGCGACACTCGTTAGTATTAGTAAAAAAGGCGCGGCTGGAAGTCGCTACACGTCGCTAACTTTTGCACAATAGCGAACGTTTAGCGATATTGATTTGCTGGGGTCGCCATTTTTTTTAATATTTACGTCGTTTAGCTATGTCTAAAGACAATGCTGCTAACAATTTAATAAACACGGGAGCAGCAGCTTTTTTGCTATCCAAAATCAAAAAAATTTCCCAATTTTTTCCATCCCTCCCTGCTACACCCCCTGACCACCGCTCCGTCTCTGGCACCCCTCGCCACCGCTGCTCCCTTCCGGCCATCACTGATCCCCTTTTGCCACCGCTACTCCCCCACCGAACTGCTCCTCCTTCGACAACCGATCGGTTGCCCCTCCCCAACCAGGCTCCCTCTCCACCAGGCTCCTCCTCATCTCAGGCCACCCCTTGTCGGTCAATGCCCCTCCTCTCCGGCCACCCCCTCCATGATCAGGTAAACCCTAACCCTAAACGAACACACACACAAACATGGACACAGACATGACACACAAAAATGGATACGACACACACATACACACGCACGAACACGACACATACAAACACACAAACTTTTCTACCCACAACAGCCCTCATATGAAGAATAGGATCCAAAGCCCTACCACTACAAGAAAAAGACCCTATTTTAACGTTTGACAAGAATTTATTACAACGGTTCGTTTTTAAGCGTTACAAATTTTTTGCAGCAACACATAATATGACGGGTTTGAAGAGTTTTTGGCCTATTATAACGATTTTTGGCGCTAAACGTTATGTAAGATTAGAACATATGAAACATTGTTTGAAGCAGTCATTATAAAAGGTGATAAAAATACTCAAGCGCCCGCTCGAACCCCTGCTCTAACATTTCATTTCTCGCCCCCCTCGAAAATTAGACTACAGAAAACCCCCCTTTTTAGAAGAGTCTTCTCTCTCCTTCTCCTTGTTTCCTTCTCCGCTTCTCCTCTTCTCTTCCCTTCTCGTCCTCTTTGGGATAAAAAATGTCACGCCCCAGAACCAGAATACTGGAGAGCGGAGGACAGACACAGCCAGCTACGTACATTGAAGTATAACCCACCTTGATGTACGGTCACGACTGTCTAGATATATGAGGGTTTTTCTACAAGCCAACAGTCTCTTATGGTCAATAACAAGCCTAGTGTCTCAATCTCAAGCAAGCAAGTAAGTGTAACAAGATGGTAGATCATCAGACATACAAAGTAAGGCATCCCATACATTACATATTCAGATGATCATAAAGCTAGTCATACAAAATGCGGAGACTAGCAAGAGTTTAAGTCATACATGATCAACCCTAGGATTTGTCAATCATGTTACAGCCCTTAGGCAGACATGGATGTAAATTTAACACGAGCTAACACTTATTCGGCGGCTAAATGCCTCAAAAGAATAATTTACAATGGAGTGGGAGAGCAAAATAAAACCCACTCGTTGCCAGGGTTGCACCTAGTGTTCACCATCTGGCTGGAAGGCTAGGAGATCCTCGGGCGCTACTCCAAAATCTGGCCATACAAAAACAGCTGGGTCAGACCCCAGAAAGAGCAAGTACCACAAGGGAGGCTTCACTTAAGAACTAAAACCAGCATATTAGCACATGAGACATAAAGGATAATAAAAGGCATGCATGAGTTAGAGAAAAATAAGATGATAAACGATAAGACGACTAAGGGACCATTCCGGTAGCCAAGTTACAACCCGTAAACCAAACAAGGACCGGGTTGTAACCCTTCACCAGAACAGAGCTTAGCCTCCAACCAATTATCGACAAGAGTAAAGCATGAACAAGCATGTGCTGAAATAATCATAGACTGGCATTGCTTAGACAAGACTAGACTGGACTACATCCATCAATCACGGCCAAGCAAAGAGTACGACTTGATACTTTAACTAGCTAGGGTTATCATGTAACCCCTCTTCTCAGAATTTTGATAATTTATTTTTATTCATTTATTTGAATTAAATGGTGATTTTTTTAGATTTTTATAAATAATTATTTAGTTAATTTTTACGGTAGATGATTTTAGCCATAGTGGAGTTTTGGAGTACAAGACGACTAGGAATCGTGGCACGGATAGTGCAATGGCGTGCTTTGACTAGTGTGTTAGCCCTGATAGGGAAGGCCGAACCATAGCGATGTCCTAACTAGGAAAACCAAGCCAAATTACGACTTAACCCTTACCGAAGGTTTATTTATTCATTATTTAAATTATTGAATTTTAGGGAAATCGGTTATACCATTTTAGCCCGGACAGGACCCGAACTGAGCCCAAGCCCATGTAGTCAGGCGGCACGTCCAATGACATTCGAGTAGATAGAATTTGGTATAAGGGAGTTGTATTTCGTTTTAATGAATTAATGGATATTTTTAAGTATTCTTAATTAAATATTATAAATATTATTATGGTGATATTCAGTGACTTTTGTATAAATGGGTCTTTGTGTATTTTGGGATTATTAGACTGCGCATAATGGTATATATACACCATTATTGTTTTATTAAATTTTGTTATATTTATTATTATTTTATTGAGGTTATTATATAGATAATATTATTTAATTATTATTGGTTATAGTATTTTTGTCAATTAAATATTATTACAGATAGTCATATATATATATATATATATATATATATATATATATATATATATATATATATATATATATATATATATATATATATATATATATATACAAACAAGGCCTACACTAGGAATAGAAAATATGGAGATTTGTATTTCTATAAATATTTATTTAGATTTAGGGAGATTTATATATATATATATATATATATATATATATATATATATATATATATATATATATATATATATATATATATATATATAGACTTGCTAATAAGTTATATAGATATGTATATATATATATATATATATATATATATATATATATATATATATATATATATATATACATATCTATATAAAAAATATATATATATATATATATAGAAATATGAGTTATATAGATATGTATATATATATATATATATATATATATATATAAGAATAGACTTGCTAATAAGAAAAAAAAGAAATAAAAAAAAGGAAATTGGGCCATGCACACTGTTCCTTGCGGGAACAGTGGCCCCCAAGAGCTAAACCCAGCCGCTTAAGTAGCAGCAACAACCAACAAATCCAAGCCCAGCCAAGGGCTCACAGGCCAGCCCAACCAAAGGGCCAGCAGCCCAGCCTTTCCAGCCGGGTCCAGCCCGAGTAATCCTCAAACCCAACCCAAGTAATCCAAGACTCAGCCGAATCCTCATCCGAGCGCTAAGCACCCTTCCCGACTTTGTTCGACCACAACAGTAGGTATTTATAGATCGAGAGAAAGGAGATCGTAGGAAACCCTAAAACCCTGGCGCTGATCCCCTGGGCGGCCATCCTAGACGCGCCGTCGCCGTCACGACCGCCGGTACGGCGAGGTCGACGACATCGTGCGAACTCAGGCGCCAAAACAGAAGGGATAAGCAACAGCGACAGTGGGTCAACGGTGCAACTTTGCGAGGGCGTTACTCCATCCACGTTCGATCGTTTTGCGTGCCGCTTCCTCTGGTATGTAGACAACCTAACCTGCTTCAAAACTCTTCAAGTAGAATTAATAAAACTGCCGTAGACCGTCCCGAAAGTCGATGTGAAGATCGACGAAAACCTATCGAAACAGGACACGTGAACCAGTCCAAACATTCTAGTTTGCGGCCAGTTTTCGCCCAAATCATGCATGATTTTGAAAATCTATCTGAAGGCATTTATTGACAACATATAGGACATAAAAACCCTACTTTTAGTTTTAAATTTAGTCCTTTAAGCAGTGACAGAAATTGGCTTGAAAATCGTGAAAAACATGTTTTAAAAATTATAAAATATTAAAAAATCCCTCGATACGACGTGCGTTCTACCAATTCGGGCGACGTAGTTGTGAACCGAAAGCATCGAAAGATGCGTAACGGCTTTGTGGACGTGTGGGCTTTGACGGAATTCAAATTGGTCGCGTGTGCGCGACGAATTTGATGCGTATCCGTTGAAATTCACCGTATCGGCCTCTGTGCAAATTTTCTAATTACTTTGTGCACGTTCATCAGATTGAGACGAAACTTGAGCCATCAGGACCGTATCATTTTTATGGTCCTGTATACCAAGTTTGGTCCAATTCTGAGACAGTTGATCGGATCATCGTTTTGCGGGCCCCACGGTCCGATTCAACGGGCGATTTTGTGCACAGCCCACCGGAATTCAAAATTGGACATATCGTTGGGTTTGTATCAAAAAACTGAATTCGTAGACATGTAGTTTGATGACTTTGGAGACCATTGACTATGGCACATTTTTTGGTGCAAAGCGGGTCCAACGGCGGACACCGTTTTGACCTAAAATTACCGTTTTGTCCCTACATCCAGAATTGGACTTAAGGACAGACAATTCTAGCTAATTTGACTATTTTGAGAACATTGGTAATGTCTATTTCAGCATCCGGAGACTGTTGTACGGGTTTTGACTATTGTGGCACCTTGAGTGGTTCAGATTGTCGGTTTCACCAGCAGAGGACCACAGGCGAATACAGTTTATTGTTTGTTTTCAGTATTGATCTTTACAATACATCAGTGTTTATTTGATAGATATATGATTTCAGTCTTTTATGTTGATTTATTTCTTTGTGGTGTCGGGGGAAGTGAAGTACCAACGATGTGTGATCTGACTTTAGACCGTGTAGACCGTAATTTATTCTTGCATTAGACCGTGTAGGCCATGATTTATACTTGCTTTATACAGTGTAGACAATATTTTATTATTGTATTTATATCTTGTAGACCGTGTAGACCGTGATTATTATTACATTTAAACTGTGTAGATCGTGATTATTATTTTGTAGACAGTGTTTCTTTATTGCAATATTTTCTGTAGACCGTGTAACTGTAGACCGTGTAACTTTAGACCGTGTAGACCGTGTCGCATAATTGTCCCGAGACCGATCACATATCAAAGGTACTTCAGTCGGTCAGTTGGTGAGTATTTTATTGCATTTTATTTTCTGTTCTTATTATTCAGTTTTATTGTCTTTCTTTATTTTATTTATGAATAATATGTCTAAAGGCTAACCTCTGTTATATAGTCATTTGCATATATTAGAACTGCATTCAGTGAATTGTACTCGTTCCATTCCTGACTGGACACCAATATTTTTTAGGTTAGTCGTGGATTTACTTAGCGTGGGAGTTACGGGGGAACTTACAGACGAAAAGCCTAGAGACTAGCTAGATAGTTGAGTTGTAGTCATTCAAATATTTGTACAAGTTTATATTTTCTGCAAATGTAAAACTTGTGAATATTGTAAGTTAAATTAGTTTTGTGAATGAGCATTAATTGTGATTTTGATCTTCATGGCCGTGACAGCGTTCTACCGTCGACACTGCGGCGTAGGCTGGCTTAGGGGTGGGCACGGGTCGGACCGGGTCCAAATTTTATGGATCCAGATCGAATCCGTTAATTGGCGGGACGGGGCGGGACGGGTCCAAAAAATATTGGAACCGGTACGGATTCGACCCGTTCGAAACGGGTCCAAACCGAGCCGACCCGCGGGTCCAAACGGATCCAAAAAAAATTCAAAAAATTATAGAATAGTAAACATTTACACATGTTCTATTATCTAGAAGAACAAAACAAGTATTATATTTTTCCAATTTTTAGAATTTGTTTACTAAACAATAACGTGTGCTATTATTTATAAATTATAATATGAAAAAAAATCAAAATTGATAAAAAAATCATACTCCTAGAAACGGGTCGGTTCGGGGCCCCGTTTATTTTGAAAATAGGACCCGCCCCGTCCCGTTAGTGTCACACGACCCGCCCCGGCCCGCCCCGTTTAAATTCCAAATTTTAGGATCCGCCCCGTTTGACCAATATACGGTTCGGACCGGGTCAGAACCGCGGGTCCTGGACCCGTATGCCCACCCCTAGGCTGGCTTGGACACGTCTTGTATCCGTTTAAAAAAAATGGGTGCGAATCGTGACAAGTTTTTATGGTAGCCCATGCAGGTCTGTTTTCGCAAATCATACGAACTCGTGATAGTACTTAAGCTAGTCGTACTATTACGAGCCTGCGACTAGAAAATGCTCATTCACGAATTATGATTAATTTAATTTAAGAGAATGACTAGGACTTGGAGTCCCTTATACAAATTTACGGATGGGTAGTCTAGGCTATGCAACTCAGATAAGGAGTTATTAATTTTGATAGTTTGACAGATCCCCCTAGGTACACGATTACCTCTTGATATGTCGATCTGATCCAATGAGGATAGATTATTCACTTGGTGATTCAGAGCTTCCTAGAATCAATGATCTAACCTAGATGAATTATTCAATTCCTTCTCCTTGCCTCTTTAGATATCATCCGCATATCTTAGTCCAAATTGCCTATTTAGTTTCTATTTTTGCCCTAAGAATTATTATTTTATATAATTTTGATTATGTTACCCATATACGAACCTTGAATTAGTTTTGACTCAAAGTTTTTTCTCCATGGTTTGAATACACATGAAATAGATATTAGAAGGGTTGTATTTCTTTTGTCTTCAGTTATTTCCTCCATGATTAAATCTTTCATTTTAAAGGGGTTGTGACTGATAGGACAAATACTTACGCCTTATTTTATAGTAAACTTGTTTGAATCTCTAGAAGCTCATAAACTTTTACAGACATAGTTAAAGGAATGTTAGTTAACTCAAAATGGCAGGACAACAGCGCACTGTCGCCATTTATTTGAATTATGGAGACTATGGATTCACTGCAGCCAGCAGCGCACTGGCAAGGCACGACCCCTAGAGTTAAAATTAGTTTAAGAAAATATAGGTTATAGAATATTGCTAAACTATAGCTAGTGGTCCTCTTTTGACCGTAGTCACCCTTGTGTCAATATAAGGAAGAGTATCGGATAGCATATCACCCTGAAATCACGAATCCAAGGGTTTACCACAGCCCGAGTATACGGACGAGGCATAACTCTCGGTGAAACGACTTCAGACGTGATTACAAGTTTAGGATACTATGGAGGATAGGACAATGCCATGTATGTCCAATAAGACCCGAAGCCAATATTAGTGGAAGTTTTGTAAGATGGGTAGCACGTCTCCCGATTTAGCATTCCGTGGTCCTTGTGACCTATTGACGAGATATTGATTGACGCTAATAGGTTTACCTAGAATATAGAATTTTGAGGTCCATAACCCATTAGTCGACCAAGTCCTTGGATAAGAAGATAGTAGGAAGACTGTATAAGCAAGAACACCTGGTAAATTTTTGATTCTCACAAAACTCGAACTACTTGTGCATTCTTTCAAAATCTTGTATACTTGTAATTTGACTATTTTGACCAATGTTGCTATCACAGCCTAGTTTTGCAAGCTTACTCTTTTATCAAGCTTGATTCAAGACATATGTTTATTGGGGACGCCCACTAACATATTGTCTAATCAGAATTGATGTATTACGGTCTGATCAACCGTAGTGCACTCGATTCGCTATCCCTCTGATTAACCTACGTGGATTGAGATGTAGATGTCTCTAGGATCTCATCCGCTACTTCATTGACAATTCCTCTTGAATTATACACTCGCCTTTGAATCACGAAATTGTATTCAGTGACATCTTTTTTGAACTCTTTATTCGTTTTTGTCTTTCACTGATTTGGAAAGACGAAAGCTCGTAATTGGTAGATAGATACAGAGTATTCCCCTTGACTATGATAGTTGTATACCCAAGTGTAGCTACCATCGACCAGCCAGATGATTGAGTTACTCATTCTCCTCTCGACCCTCAAACTACTACTGGAACCCTCTGGCCATCTGAATTTGAGAATGATTAGGGTTTTACCCTTAGTCAAATGCCAACCCAGAAGACTATATATTCTCAAGAAACCAAACGTCGTGAGTCTCTAATCATTGCCGATAGCTTGCCTTAACTAGAAACTCTTGAGCCTTAACCCAACCCTTCCTCGACCAAAGCCCACAGTTAGACATGAGATGAGTGGACAAAGGAAAGGACAATCATTTATCGTGACTATGGTAGACACTCATCCCGAGAGTGGTTTCCAACAAGTATTGCCCTAGTTATGTAAATTTTATTATTAAGACCTAACTAGTGTTAGAACACCACAGTCACTAGTTTAGCCAATACCATAGCATAAATACCCTGTCATATTATGATCTACCAGTAGTCAACAACAATACATGATCACTATAACTCTTGTGATAATAGTCTGGCAGGCTTGACGCCAACAGAGATTCACGACTCAGTTGTTAGAAATCTTTTTCAAATGATGTGCCTTAGAGTCGGTTACCCCGTCGATAACTCTTAAATATTGTGGGCGAGTAGATCATTTATTTTATCGACCATGTGTCATTGTACACACTCGCCTTCCATTCATTGAGGAACGATCCTTGAGTTGACTCATATCTACCGTATTCCGTTACGTCGTGCCTTATTCTTTATTAACAAGAGTCGGGGTACAATATCCGGACTTGAGAATTCTTCTAACCTCATTATTCCTAAAACCTATGTCCTAGCTTCTAAGGTGGGTAGACAGTAAGCCTTCTAAAATTTTGGAATATACGAGGAATACCGATTGATTAGAATAATTTCCATTAGGATGATAATTAGTGTCCCACAGACTCCCACTTTCTATTTAGATCATTTGGTGTCCCCGGCCGTGTCATTAATAATCAGAGCGCGAGACCAGCGGTTACCTTCCAACAAATTTCATATACAAGATCTAGCCGAGTCCACCTTCATCTAGGTATATCATGTCCCACTCAAACACATCCCCTTGTACTCTATTTTTATGGTACGACTTTCAGGATGAAAGGACTAGCTATAACCCTTACCATAATATTGGTATACTTCCCGACTTCCATTAGAGACTCAACTTCGACTCGAACCTTTCGACCCAATATATGGTTGTGATCAACTCGAACCCCACTACGCACATGTCACTAGTGTGCCACTCAATTGTGTCTTCTCGTGCTACTTAAATACAAAAGTCACCGAAGGCGCATTTTTGGGCTTTAAGGACCTAGCTAACCAATCTGACTGGCAACTAGCTCAACCACTTGGGTAAAATCTATTCTGGGTTACCATGTAATGTTCCTATTTTGAAATACGTATATGACCGTGTTATTGTATTACGAGGATTTTTAAAATTTGGTATTGTTAAAATTTTATTATTAAATTATTGGAGGTGAATTTTTTCTATTATTATTAATGTTATTATTAATTTTCTTGTTCCAAATCTACCCTCCCAAAATATCTAACCTAACCCCCTCTCTCCTCACTCAAATCACCCCTCACATCACTCACCCACTCCCTCTCTTCTCCCTCACCTTTCCCACTTTCACACTTTTCCTCTCTCCTCCCTCTCTGTCGGCTGGAGAAGCCAACCCCCCTCTCTCTTCCTCTCACTGCTTTCATCTCCCTTTTCTCTCTCCCTGCTCTCTTCCTCTCCCTCACTGGAAGAGCTTCCCAGCCCCCTCTCTTCCGGCCTCCCTCTCCTTCCTAACCTCCTCCCCGACCCGATCTCCGACGACCAGCCTCATGGCCGCCGCCCTCCACTGCGGCCACCACCACAACCCCCTCTCTCTGCCTCCTCCTTCCACCATCCGCCATGGCTGCCCCCTTCTCCATGGCCGCCACCATCACTGCTCCGACCACCACCATCATCGACGCCATCTCCTCCACCACCCACCACCGCTGCTGCCCCCATCTCCACCGCAACCAACCCCTTCGCCATGGCCGCCGCCGCCACCACCAGCACCACCATCATCGTCGCCGTCGCCGTCTCCCTCTCGGCCGGCCTCCTCCATCGCCACCACCACCACCACCGCTGCTCTCTTCCTCCCTCTCGGCCGGCCTCCTCCGCCGCGACCGCCACCACCCATGGCCGCCGCCATCACCTCCCTGGTAACCGCTCCCCTCTCTTTCCAGCTCCTCCGCCCCTTCCTATTCTTTTCTTTCTGGCGAGCAGCCGCCGCGCACGGGGACAGCGCTGCCTCGAGCGAAGGGACGCCCTTGGGCCCCGCGCTGCTCGAACAACAACCAAGCCTCGGGTTACGTGCTCTTCGGGCCATGTGCCTCGGTACACGTGCTGCCTCGAGCAGTATGCTGCTCGGTCCGCGTGTGCTTCGTTCTACGTGCGCCTCGTTCTGCGTATACCTCGGTTTGTGTGCGCCTTTTTGGTTTTCGTGTGCCCTCGATTCACGTGTTGCCTTGGGCAGCGGGACGCCTCGAGGCTACCTCAGTTGGTGCGCTATCTCGATCCTCGTGTCTCGGCCTTTGTGCCTACCTCGTGACCCATGTCACCTCGGTTTACGTGCATGCATCGATTTGTATGTCGTATCGATTTGCGTATCATATTGTATCTTGTGTTGCCTCGATTTGCGTGCTCGCTCCGATTTGTGTGCCGTATTGGTCTTGTGCCGTTTCAATTCGCGTGTACGTCTCGATTTGCGTGTTACGTGATTCGTGCACCATCTTGATATTCGCGATCCCTCGGCCTACGTGTACGTCTCGATTTACATACACGTTGTCTCCTGTTCGTCTCGATATTCGAGTCATCTCGATTCTCGTGCGCATCTCGATATGTGTGTGTGTCTCGAATTGCGTGCCCATATCGGTCTGCGTGCCTCAGTTTCCGTACCAGATCCCTGCACTGCTTGCGGGACCCACTCGGTATAGCCTTCTGCCATCCTCGGTGATTTCTCCTATTATTTTATTGTTTGGTACTAATGATTATTTATTGTGTGTTCTGAGGATCTCGATTGGCGTGCTAGCTTGGATCGCGACTGTCGAAGACTTGCTTACCTAGCCGAGCCCTCTAGGCAAGTATTCCTTGCTCATCGACGGCTCTTGCCCTCTCTCCTGGATCTTATTTTATTTAATTAATTTATACTTGTAAATTTTATAACCATGATTAGTGTAGCCTAGTAGTAGAACTGCCATGATAACCTAGACTAGCTTGGTCCGATACTGTGATAGACCGTATCGGGCGACTCGGATGGGTCATCCACACCTCCGAGGACACGAGCATGACTCACTTGTACGGATTGTCCCTATGTGCCCCATGTCCGACTCACGGTCGGGTAACGACTTTGGCTAACTTTACTTGTGGCGGTGATTGTGCTTGGGTTAGGGATTTATGGACATGTGTTGTGGTGCGCCCTGCGAGGCGGTTATTTTATTATTATGTATATTGGCTTGCCGCCCAGTACGTATTGTAGTACGGCTGGAGGCCGAGACATTAGTGGTCTCGGGTTCGATTGATTTCCCAGTACGCCTCGTAGCGCTGCTGGAGGCTGGGGCTTAGTGTTCTCGACTATCGATTTGTTCCCAGTACTCATCGTAGTACTGCTGGTAGCTGAGACCTAGTGTTCTCAGTCTGCGATTCTGCGATTCCACGGCGGGTTACGCCGAGTGGATTTTAGCCCCAATTCGCTGGGAGCTCCTGTCCAGAATACAGAGGAGACTCTGCCGGATTCTTCCAAAATTCCCGATCGGGAATTTGGTTCGAAGGACTGGGCAGAACCATTCCTTTGGTTTGCTGGACTGGGCTCGTGCCTGTTCACCTTGGTATAGTATACCTGATCCCATTGCTTGGTAGGTAGACTCCAGACTAGATTAGTCGCCTAGCTCCAGACCTGTCTTGTCCGTCGGGTAGCGTAAGGAGAGCGGTTCCACTCGGGAGATGGTCTGCAACCCTGGTCCTTGTTTGGTTTAAGGGTTATGGATTTACTCCAGAGCGGTTCACGAAATCCTTGTCTTTCCGGCAACACTTATTGCTAGACTCTTGTCCTCTGATCCCATCCTTTCTAGGAGTTGTCCTAGCCTAGCTGGATAGGGCTGCTAGTGCCCTTATATATCAGGATGGTAACTTTTGGATATGAATCATGATTGAGTATATTGGGGATTTTGATCTCGGGATATTGACTTGGTAGACCTACGTGAATTCTTGGATAGTGTTGTTATTGACTTGGGGGAAGGTTCATGTTTGACCGGGTATGACGGTGGATTCATGTACATTGATGATGGTGCGAGTGTCTTGTGAAATGAGAGGAGTATCGAGGTTGTACCCTTATATAATTTTATTCGACTTCCCAAATGCTTAGATTCTAGTACGATAGATGTGACTTGTTATTGGAGGGTTGTTTTCCCGATAGTTTATGATCATTGAGTTAGAGGATTCTTGTGAGTCATAGGGCCTAACGTTGTTGATTCTGATTAGCTTAGTACCTGGTGTTTGTCCTTTTTCGACCTGACATTTTTCTCCACTGTAGATAGGAGACTCCTGATAGTTTGATAAGGTGGATGGATCGACTTGATGATTTGAGCTGTAGGTTCCCATGTGTACTTGAGAGACTATTATAGTGGAGATTTTGATCCTGTAACCGACTTGATATCCATGTCACGATTTGGGCATGTGACTTCTTGTGACTGATAGGTTTGACCTTGTTCCTGGTATTACACGATGACCTGGACCCGTCTTGATTCTTGATTAGTGGCCCGTAGAGGTGCACTCCTGACTAGCACTCTGGACTTGACAGTAAACCTGGCATGTATACTCTTGATTCTTGATAGTGGCCCGTGGTGGCGCACTCCTGACTAGTACTCTCGACATGGCATGTTTACTCTTGATTGCTGTTGCGACAGCCAGTCCTGACTTGCTCAGCATGACCCCGTCTTGACACCGTGGTTGATTTCTTTTGATTGTGCTTGTATAAGCCACCAGTCCAGTCTTGTCTTGCATCATGTCTAGGACATGGATCCCTGAGTACCACGGTCAGGGATCCATAAAAAAACTGACTAGGCTAATAACTAGATTAATCATGTAGTTCATGGAGACTTCCCAGTGACCTATTGCTTATCTGACCCCGACCCTATATATCTATATATATATACTAGGGATTTGTTGCTATCCGTCGAGATGAGCGTATTCCCAGCCCTCCGTCGAGTGTGGCACTTCTTTAGGGCACATGTATCTTACTGCAGTGTGCCTGCTATATCTATCTTTTTCTTTTGCTGGGGCCATTCGGGTAGTAGCAAGCAGGAGCTGGACTTTGAAGTCTCATTGCATCTTGTTAGTAATTAGGCCTATGATAACCTTAGTTAGCTAATAATAGTAAGCCGTAGGCATTGTATGGCCGCTTGTCCTTCTGTGTTGTTTGGCTTGTTGCCTGCTAGCCAGCTGATATTGATTTCCAGCTGACAATGCAGGTGTTAGTGGATGCTAGGGATATTGTGATTGTGTTAGCTTCACTATACTTGTGGATTGTTATCGTGCGTTGGTACCGCACGATCCCTTACCTTTATTTACTGTTTTTTTAGATGTTATTCTTGTTATATTTTATCCTGCTGGTTTTCTTCGTCCGTCCTTGAGCCTTCCTTTCTGGTACTTGCTGCGGTTGGCCTGACCAACCCTGGATTGTTCCCAGATTATCTGAGACCGACCCGGTGGATCTTCCAGACTTGACTTGGAGGGTGTGCTTCAGTTCCAGACCATGCTAAGAACTGTGGGAAGGTATACTTGTCTACATTATTATCTTGTACTGTAGATTCCAGATTTTCATACGAGTATTTCCTGTTTTTTATATGATTATCTCTCTTGATATTATTTCATAGTATTTTACCTATGGATATGAGATTGGATTTAGGCCATAGATTGATTGTATGCTAGAATACCCAACCAGACTGGACAGCCGTCATCACCGTATAGCATATTCGTACCTTATACGGTGTAGCTGGCCGTATACGTCCCCGTATTCCGGAACTGGGGCATTACATGGTTTTAGTGGTGGTCCATGCAGGTCTCGTTTTGAGATTTTGTTGGGTATCACATGATTATTGATCTCAGTCCATTATTCCTTGGTATTCCCACTTGTTACACTTGTCCTTCGCTCCCTTGAACCTGTGAACTGGTCCTCATCTCTACTTGGACCTATCTTGCTTGGCCATGTCTTATTCGTGTTATCTACCTTTGATCCTTGTTTGATAGATATGATCCTATAGTTGGTTATGTCAATCACCTTATTTGATGAGATGTTATCTCCATCATTTGGGTTACATTATTATTTATCTTGGGTTCTGTACTCTTTACCGGCGTTTCGCCTTGGTTGATTTCTTGTTATCCCTTTCGTGCGTTGACTTAGTATCATTATCGTCCTCTTCGTGCGTTGGCTGGATTGCTGCAGAATGAAGATTTCATCAGGACTCTGAGATTGGATATTTTAACATTTGTTGAGTATCCGAGGGATATTCTTGTATCGATTCGGCTTCCTTGATTCCGGACAGTTCTGCACTCATGATTATCTGTTTCAGATATTATTTTTATAGATATACTTGCTATACATTATATTTTGATATAGATCCTTGATTTGGAGTATTTTTCTACGGATATGGAGTATTTTTATAGAAAAGCTATCTTGTGGTTAATATTGAAGATATTTTTGGATGTGTGTTACGATTCATCTGGACTTTGGATTTTGATTGTTTTCTAGGACTCTCATTACATTTTTAGAAATTTTGTCATTTTTCAGTGATTTGGATATGTGAGTTATATGGATTTGATTCGTTTTTGGGTATTTGTCGAGAGTACCGGGTGACCCTAGTATACCTTGACGGCGTGGTAACGAAAGTTGCAGCCGCTCGATTATAGTGTCATGGTGAATCTTTTGCAGCCATTCCGGATGGCGTGGCAAGGAATGATCATGACACATTTTTTCGGATATTAGGAACTACGGTCATCGGTTCGAGACAGATATCCTGTGTTTTACGATTTTATGCGGATTTTTATGCAGTTGGGATTTTACATTTTTGGACATTGTTTTCGATATTTTGTACTTGTTTTGATTTATGGGATTATTTTGTGTATGCGAGATTTTGACTTTCGAGATTCTTTCGATGTTTTAGATTTACCTTGCGAGTTGATTTATTTAGCTAGACCTTGTTTTCCTTAATGTTTTCATATTGAGATTTTGTTTGTTTCTTATTGTATTACTTAATTTCTGTAAGGTGGGTAGAGTTTTCATGGCAGATATATATGTACTAGTTTTGGAAACCCTACTTTTATAATTTTGAAATTTCGAGTACGAAATTTTTGTAAGGTGGGTAGGATGTAATGTTCCTATTTTGAAATACGTATATGACCGTGTTATTGTATTACGAGGATTTTTAAAATTTGGTATTGTTAAAATTTTATTATTAAATTATTGGAGGTGAATTTTTCCTATTATTATTAGTGTTATTATTAATTTTCTTGTTCCAAATCTACCCTCCCAAAATATCTAACCTAACCCCCTCTCTCCTCACTCAAATCACCCCTCACATCACTCACCCACTCCCTCTCTCCTCCCTCACCTTTCCCACTCTCACACTTTTTCTCTCTCCTCCCTCTCTGTCGGCTGGAGAAGCCAACCCCCCTCTCTCTCCCTCTCACTGCTCTCATCTTCCTCTTCTCTCTCCCTGCTCTCTTCCTCTCCCTCACTGGAAGAGCTCCCCAGCCCCCTCTCTCCCGGCCTCCCTCTCCTTCCCAACCTCCTCCCCGACCCGATCTCCGGCGACCAGCCCCATGGCCGCCGCCCTCCACTGCGGCCACCACCACAACCCCCTCTCTCTGCCTCCTCCTTCCACCATCCGCCATGGCCGCCCCCTTCTCCATGGCCGCCACCATCACTGCTCCGACCACCACCATCATCGTCGCCATCTCCTCCACCACCCACCACCGCTGCTGCCCCCATCTCCACCGCAGCCAACCCCTTCGCCATGGCCGCCGCCGCCACCACCAGCGCCACCATCATCGTCGCCATCGCCGTCTCCCTCTCGGCCGGCCTCCTCCGTCGCCACCAGCACCACCACCGCTGCTCTCTTCCTCCCTCTCGGCCGGCCTCCTCTGACGCGACCGCCACCACCCATGGCCGTCGCCATCACCTCCCTGGTAACCGCTCCCCTCTCTTCCCAGCTCCTCTGCCCCTTCCTATTCTCTTCTTTTCGACGAGCAGCCGCCGCACACGGGGACAGCGCTGCCTCAAGCGGCGGGACGCCCTTGGGCCCCGTACTGCTCGAGCAGCGAGCCAGCCTCGGGTTATGTGCTCTTCGGGCCACGTACCTCGGTGCACGTGCTGCCTCGAGCAGTATGCTGCTCGGTCTGCGTGCACCTCGTTCTGCGTGTGCCTCGTTCTGCGTATGCCTCGGTTTGCGTGTGCCTTTTTAGTTTTTGTGCGCCCTCGATTCACGCGTTGCCTTGGACAGTGGGACGCTTCGAGCCCCGCGCTGCCTCTGGCAACGTGCTACCTCGGTTGGTGCACTGTCTCGATCCTCGTGTCTCGGCCTTTGTGCCTACCTCGTGACCCGTATCGCCTCGGTTTACGTGTACGTACCGATTTGCATGTCGTATCGATTTGCGTGCTCGCTCCGATTTGCGTGCCGTATTGGTCTTGTGCCGTTTCGATTCGCGTGCACATCTCGATTTACGTGTTGCGTGATTCGTGCACTATCTTGATATTTGCGATCCTTCGGCCTACGTGTATGTCTCGATTTACGTACACGTTGTCTCTTGTTCGTCTCGATATTCGAGTCATCTCGATTCTCGTGCGCGTCTCGATATGCATGTGCATCTCGGTTTGCGTGCCCGTATCGATCCGTGTGCCTCGGTTTCCGTGCCAGATCCCTGTACTGCTTACAGGACCCACACGGTATAGCCTCCTGCCATCCCCGATGATTTTTGCTATTATTTTATTGTTTGGTGCTAATGATTGTTTATTATGTGTTCTGAGGATCTCGATTGGCGTACTAGCTTGGATCGCGACTGTCGAAGACTTGCTTACCTAGCCGAGCTCTCTAGGCAAGTATCCCTTGCTCATCGATGGCTCTTGCCCTCTCTCCTGGATCTTATTTCATTTAATTAATTTGTACTTGTAAATTTTATAACCATGATTAGTGTAGCCTAGTAGTAGAACTGCCATGATAACCTAGACTAGCTTGGTCCGATACTGGGATAGACCGTATCGGGCGACTCGAATGGGTCATCCACACCTCCGAGGACACGAGCACGACTCACTTGTACGGATTGTCCCTATGTGCCCCGTGTCCGACTCACGGTCGGGTAACGACTTTGGCTAACTTTACTTGTGGCGGTAATTGTGCTTGGGTTAGGGATTTATGGACATGTGTTATGGTACACCCTGCGAGGTGGTTATTTTATTATTATGCATGTTGGCTTGGCGCCCAGTACGCATTGTAGTGCTGCTGGAGGACGAGACATTAGTGGTCTTGGGTTCGATTAATTTCCCAGTACGCCTCGTAGCGCTGCTGGAGGCCGGGGCTTAGTGTTCTCGGCTATCGATTTGTTCCCAGTACGCATCGTAGTGCTGCTGGTAGCTGAGACCTAGTGTTCTCAGTCTGCGATTCTGCGATTATGCGGGTTGCACCGAGTGGATTTTCGCCCCAATTCGCTGGGAGCTCCTGTCCAGAATACCGAGGAGACTCTGCCGGATTCTTCTAAAATTCCCGATCAGGAATTTGGTTCGAAGGACTGGGCAGAACCATTCCTTTGGTTTGCTGGACTGGGCTCGTGCCTGTTCACCTTGGTATAGTATACCTGATCCCATTGCTTGCTAGGTAGACTCCAGACTAGATTAGTCGCCTAGCTCCAGACATGTCTTGTCCGTCGGGTAGCATAAGGACAACAGTTCCACTCGGGAGACGGTCTGCAACCCTGGTCCTTGTTTGGTTTAAGGGTTGTGGATTTACTCCAGAGCGGTTCACGAAATCCTTGCCCTTCCGGCAATACTTATTGCTAGACTCTTGTCCTCTGATCCCATCCTTTCTAGGAGTTGTCCTAGCCTAGCTGGATAGGGCTGCTAGTGCCTTATATATCAGGATGGTAACTTTTGGATATAAATCATGATTGAGTATATTGGGGATTTTGATCTCGGGATATTGACTTGGTAGACCTACGTGAATTCTTGGATAGTGTTGTTATTGACTTGGGGGAAGGTTCATGTTTGACCGGGTATGACGGTAGATTCCTGTACATTGATGATGGTGCGAGTGTCTTGTGAAACGAGAGGAGTATTGAGGTTGTACCCTTATATGATTTTATCCGACTTCCCAAGTGCTTAGATTCTGGTACGATAGATGTGACTTGTTATTGGAGGGTTATTTTCTCGATAGTTTGTGATCATTGAGTTAGAGGATTCTTGTGAGTCATAGGGCCTAACGTTGTTGATTCTGATTAGCTTAGTACCTGGTGTTTGACCTTTTTCGACCTGACATTTTTTTCTACTGTAGATAGGAGACTCCTGATACTTTGATAAGGTGGATGGATCGACTTGATGATTTGAGCTGTAGGTTCCCATGTGTACTTGAGAGACTATTATAGTAGAGATTTTGATCCTGTAACCGACTTGATATCCATGTCACGATTTGGGCATGTGACTTCTTGTGACTGATAGGTTTGACCTTGTTCCTGGTATTACACGATGACCTGGACCCGTCTTGATTCTTGATTAGTGGCCCGTAGAGGTGCACTCCTGACTAGCACTCTGGACTTGACAGTAAACCTGGCATGTATACTCTTGATTCTTGATAGTGGCCCGTGGTGGCGCACTCCTGACTAGTACTCTCGACATGGCATGTTTACTCTTGATTGCTGTTGCGACAGCCAGTCCTGACTTGCTCAGCATGACCCCGTCTTGACACCGTGGTTGATTTCTCTTGATTGTGCTTGTATAAGCCACCAGTCCAGTCTTGTCTTACATCATGTCTAGGACATGGATCCCTGAGTACCACGGTCAGGGATCCATAATAAAACTGACTAGGCTAATAACTAGATTAATCATGTAGTTCATGGGGACTTCCCAGTGACCTGTTGCTTGTCTGACCCTAGCCCTATGTATCTATATATATATACTAGGGATTTGTTGCTATCCATCGAGATGAGCACATTTCCAGCCCTCCGTCGAGTGTGGCACTTCTTTAGGGCACATGTATCTTACTGCAGTGTGCCTGCTATATCTATCTTCTTCTTTTGCTGGGGCCATTCGGGTAGTAGCAAGCAGGAGCTGGACTTTGAAGTCTCATTGCATCTTGTTAGTAATTAGGCCTGTGATAATCCTAGTTAGCTAATAATAGCAAGCCGTAGGCATTGTGTAGCCGCTTGTCCTTCTGTGTTGTTTGGCTTGTTGCCTGCTAGCCAGCTGATATTAATTTTCAGCTGGCAATGCAGGTGTTAGTGGATGCTAGAGAGATTGTGATTGTGTTAGCTTCACTATACTTGTGGATTATTATCGTGCGTTGGTACCGCACGATCCCTTACCTTTATTTACTATTTTTTTAGATGTTATTCTTGTCATATTTTATCCTGCTGGTTTTCTTCGCCCGTCCTTGAGCCTTCCTTTCTGGTACTTGCTGCGGTTGGCCTGACCAACCCTGGATTGTTCCCAGATTGTCTGAGACCGACCCGGTGGATCTTCCAGACTTGAATTGGAGGGTGTGCTTCAGTTCCAGACCATGCTAGGAACTGTGGGAAGGTATACTTGTCTACATTATTATCCTGTACTATAGATTCCAGATTTTTATACGAGTATTTTCTGTTTTTCATATGATTATCTCTCTTGATATTGTTTCATAGTGTTTTACCTGTGGATATGAGATCGGATTTAGGCCATAGATTGATTGCATGCTAGAATACCCAACCAGACTGGACAGCCGTCATCACCGTATAGCGTATTCGTACCTTATACGGTGTAGCTGGCCGTGTACGTCCCCGTATTCCGGAACTGGGGCGTTACATACCCTAACCTAGTAGAAATAGTTTTATTATTAGAATCTTGTCCAGTCAATATAGATTAAGTCCAAGGCTCATCCAACCGACGACTGATGTCCAAATCGGGGAACCCATTAAGACCCAGTAAACCCATACATACATACCTATTTCGACTATAAAACCGAACTATTTGAAAGAGGTCCCTATACCTATTATGTAGTCTCCCCTTAGAATGAGAAGTCATTCGTAACCCTTATTCCATCTACCTAGAAGTCGCGATGCGATCTCGTATTGCATTTGCTTATGTGTTTAAATAACCACGAAAAGGGTCACAATCTTGATTTCCCAAATTTTGTCCTATTATGGAACCTGTTTAGAATTTCGAGAACAAAACTTCGATATTGCATGGATTTCAGACCCTCTGAGAAACGTAGGGTTCTTCGATTAGCAAGTGACTGGACTAGAGTAACCTGATCTAGCAATAAGACAATGGTTCATAGACTTCATCCTATCTGCATCATTAGATACTCTCTACAGCTCTTAAAACTTCAAAATTGCTCTTGATTATTCTTCCTTATATTCCTGTCCTTCCTATTGTAGAGTGACGAAAGGTCATGCTTATTAGAATTTACCAATATTTCTTAGCTACTTGTGTAAATTAATGCTTATAAATATTGGGTTGTTTGTAGATAGGAGCGGATTATAGATACCATAAGCAAGAGTAGATATCTTTTGGTAGAAATTTTTAGCAAGTAGTTGGATGATTATAATTTTAGTTACATGAGATTGGAGGGAGTAGTGTGACCAAAGGTGGGTAGAAGTCCTCGAAGTTTTGTAGTTACAAAATGGCTAGGAGGAGGATATGAACTGTTTTTAAGGAATTAAAAATTCGAGGAGATTAAGGTAATGGTAGATTTCTTTTTGAATTTAAGGAATAGTATGAATTAGAATTTCGAGGAAAATTATTTTTTAAGGTGGTAGATTTGTAACTCCTCTTCTCAGAATTGATAATTTATTTTTATTCATTTATTTGAATTAAATGGTGATTTTTTTAGATTTTTATAATAATTATTTAGTTAATTTTTACGGTAGATGATTTTAGCCATAGTAGAGTTTTGGAGTACAAGGCGACTAGGAATCGTGGCACGGATAGTGCAATGACGTGCTTTGACTAGTGTGTTATCCCTGATAGGGAAGGCCGAACCATAGCGGTGTCCTAACTAGGAAAACCAAGCCAAGTTGCGACTTAACCCTTACCGAAGGTTTATTTATCATTATTTATATTATTGAATTTTAGGGAAACCGGTTATACCATTTTAGCCCGGACAAGACCCAAACTGAGCCCAAGCCCATGTAGTCAGGCGGCACGTTCAATGACATTCGAGTAGATAGAATTTGGTATGAGGGTGTTGTATTTCGTTTTAATGATTAATGGATATTTTTAAGTATTCTTAATTAAAATTAAATATATTATTGGTGATATTCAGTGACTTTTGTATAAATGGGTCTTGTGTATTTTGGGATTATTAGACTGCGCATAATGGATATATACACCATTATTATTTTATTGAATTTGTTATATTATTATTTATGAGGTTATTATATAGATAATATTATTTAATTATTATTGGTTATAGTATTTTGTCAATTAATATTATTATAGATAGTCATATATATATATATATATATATATATATATAATATATATATATATATATATATAATAGATATTATATTTTCATATATATATATATATTATATATATATATATATATATATAGATATATAATATATATATATATATATATATACAAACATGGCCTACACTAGGAATAGAAAATATGGAGATTTGTATTTCTATAAAAATATTTATTAGATTTAGGGAGATTTAGTATAATATATATAATATATATATATATATATATAGATATATATATATAATATATATATATATATATATATATTTGTATATATATATATATATAATATATATATATATATATATATATATATATATATATATATATATATATATATATATATGAGTTATATAGATATGTATATATATATATAAGAATAGACTTGCTAATAGAAAAAAAAGAAAAAAAAAGAAATTGGCCATGCACACTGTTCCTTGCGGGAACAGTGGCCCCCAAGAGCTAAACCCAGCCGCTTAAGTAGCAGCAACAACCAACAAATCCCAAGCCCAGCCAAGGGCTCATAGGCCAGCCAACCAAAGGGCCAGCAGCCCAGTCTTTCCAGCCGGGTCCAGCCGAGTAACACTACCAAATTACAGTATTTTAGCGACGGCCATTTAGCGACGGAAATTTTCTGTCGCTATTACCGTCGGATCACGACGGATTTGGACGGGAATACCGACGGAAAGCAGTGGACAATTTTTTTATTTTTTTATGTCCATATCCGTCGCTACGCCGTCGATAGGTCGTCGGCCAAGCAGCGACGGTTTTATATCCGTCGCTAGAACGTCGCATATTTTGGCAGAAAAAGCCTAAAATATTGGCGCGAGATTTACTGACGACTTAGCACGGAATAATCCGTCGCTACTAAGCCTAAAATATTGGCGCGAGATTTACTGACGACTTAGCGACGAAGAATCCGTCGCTACTCCGTCGCTAATTTCTGTACCCTAACTTAAATTGAACCGACGGGGGGAAATTTTCATTCCCCCCCAAAACACTCTCTCTTCCCTCTCCTCTCTCGACGATCTCCCTCTCCGACGGCGATCTCCCTCTCTCTCTCTAAGGTATGCTCTCCTCCCCCCTCTCTCTCTATATCTCCCTCTCGATCTCTCTCTCTTTTACGATTTGGGGGGTTAGGGGGCTGTCGTAGTGGTCGGAGAGGGTGTGGCAGGGGGGTTTAGGGTACGGGGTGGGGTGGTCGGGGCAAGGGTGGAGTGGGGTGGTCGGGGGCAGGGGGGTCGGGGAGGGGGTTCGGGCAGGGGTGGGGGGGTGGTCTGGCAGGGGGTTCGGGTAGGGGTGGGGTGGTCGGGGCAAGGGTGGGGTGGGAGAGGGGGCAGGGGGGGTCGGGGAGGGGGTCGGGCAGGGGTAGGGGTGGGGGTGGTCTGGGCAGGGAGGTGGGAGAGGGGGTCGGGCAGGGGTTGGGGGGAGGGTCGGGCAGGGGGGGCAGGGGGGTGGGAGAGGGGGTCGGGCAGGGGTTGGGGGGGTCGGGGCAGGGGGACAGGGGGGTGGGAGGGGGGTCGGGCAGGGGTTGGGGGGGGGGTCGGGGCAGGGGGGCATAGGAGGGACTCTGGGTCCGCGCAGGAGTCCTCCTCCTCCTCTCCCACAGACACACACACACACGGACACACAACACCACACACACGGACAAACACACACACGGACACACACACGACACACACACACCGGACACACGGAAACACAGACACACAGACACCACAGACACACACACACACACGGACACACACGGACACAGACACACGGATACACACACACACAGACATATATACATATATATATATATATATATATATATATATATATATATATATAATATATAGGCATAATTTTAAGTAATTTATTAATAATATTATATATATACACAGACACACGTCGTGAAGTCTAGTATATATATTTGATTAGCTAAGGTAGAAGTTTAGCCTAATTAAGGTTAGTTTGACTGAGTTGACTTGGACTCCTAATTTGACCTAGAAGTAGCCTAGTTGACCATTTGTATTTCGATTGATATCATATGAATAGTTTGCCTAAGATTGATTGGGTTGGTTTTAATGTGTGGGTAAATTAGTTTACCTTATTTAGAGTATGACTACGTAGCTAGTGTGTAGAGTAGTATATGGTTACTAGATCCTAGTGTAGAGTAGTATGTAGAGGAGTATGGATACTAGTGATATATAGATATGTAGGTCCTGTGTATCTGTATGGACTATCGCTATCGGTATCGAACTATCGCTATCGGTATCGGACTATCGCTATCGGTATCGAACTATCGGTATCGATCGAACTATCGGTATCGGACTATCGCTATCGGTATCGGACTATCGCTATCAGTATCGACCGTATATACTTAGTATCGGGCATAGCGGATTAGTATCGATCAGTATATAGGTTTGGGTTAAGATCAAGGTTCAAAGTATCGGTATCGGAATAGTAGGCCGAATAGGAGGCCGAGAGTCGAATGAGAGAAAGGAAGAAGGGAGGAGCAGATGGTCCAGAGCCGTGGTGGAGGAGGAGAAGTAACATGAGAGCAGTTTCCGCCGTAACATCTCCTGGCTCTGCTGGCAACTGAAGTCCAGATGCTACAAAGGACGATCCTTCGCTGAAATCGACTACAACACCCATCAGTTCAAGTTCATTCCTATATGAGTAGATTCTAATGCCATAGAAGCCATCAGTTGTTGACCTTCCTCTATGGCATTGGAATATACTATATAGGAATGAACTTGAACTGATGGGTGTTGTAGTCGATTTCAGCGAAGGATCGTCCTTTGTAGCATCTGGACTTCAGTTGCCAGCAGAGCCAGGAGATGTTACGGCGGAAACTGCTCTCATGTTACTTTCCTCCTCCACCATGGCTCTGGACCCATCTGCTCCTCCTTTCTTCCCTTCTTCTCATTCGACTATCTCGGCCTCCTATTCGGCCTACTATTCCGATATGCGTTTGATACGGTCTACCTAACCATATACTGATACTAATCTGATACTCTCTGATATTAAGTACATCCGGCTTACTAGCTAGCGGATCCACCAGTTACATGATTATATACTAATTATGTTAGATTGTGATACTAAGTAGCCTCGTCGTAGGCCTAGCGTGTTATCCACAGTTTAGTTTTTCTTACGATATGAGTATCGGTATCGGACTATTAATTCTTATGTTTAGTTTGTCTTACGATACAGATATTCACATCAAATTGAGCATGAATCGTTACTTTGATCGTACATGGATGTACAAACGACAACACGAGAGCAGAATTGGTGTGAGTGACGATTTTCAGGCAGGTGTGGAAGTATTTCTTAGTATGCCATGAGCAAAACTCAGTACATGGACGATAACAAAATCAAGTGTCCATGTGTTAATTGTCACAATAGACATTTCGAAGAAGTGATGACTGTGAGAGATCATTGACCCGTAAGGGTTTCGTACGTGATTACGGCCTGTGGTCATCGCAAGGTGATTATATTCAAAAGACAGGCTGCAGAAGCTGGTACTTATGCTTTTGATGATAATGCTGCAACGGATGTCCTCGAAGACGACGGATGCTCTGTGGATTATGGAGACATGCAGAACCTTGCACGAGATATGGTGTATGCTGCGGCAGGGCCTAATTTTGATCCGGAGGATCCTAATCCCGAGGCAAAGGAGTTCTATGATATGTTTAAGGATGCAGATACTCCTCTATATCCTGGTTATGAAACTCATTCCGCACTGTCAGTGACGATACGGTTGTTGAACATAAAGTCTGATTTTAACTTGCCACAAGCTTGCTATGATCGGATCACACAATTAACTAATGAGGTGTTACGAAGGAATCAAAAGAGCTCCCAAGAAACTTCTACAAGTCAAAGATGATGGTCCGACAACTGGGACTGGGGTACGAGAAGATAGATTGCTGTCGCAACGGATGCATGTTGTATTACAAAGAGAATTGCGTATTAGAAAGTTGTTGGTTCTGTAATACGGATCGTATAAGACAGTACAAGGAAAAGGAAAGTCAACTAGAAAACGACGTCCTTACAAGTATATGCATTACTTGTCGATCACGAAGCGCTTACAGAGGATGTATATGTCTGAATACAGCAGAACACATGACGTGGCACAGTGAAGATCGCATAAAGGACGAAGGAGAATTGTCACATCCTTCGGATGGGAAGGCGTGGAAATATTTGATTTGTGTCATCCAGATTTTGCTGCAGAGCCTAGAAATGTACGCCTGGGCTGTATTTGTCCCAAGTATTGAGACTGAAGAAGAAGAAGAAGAAGAAGAAGAGAAGAAGAAGAAGAAGAAGAAGAAGAAGAAGAAGAACTTTATGAGGATGAGGATGAGGATGAGGATACAGATGAATTCGACGATGAGGATGATGATGATGATGAGGCCGAGGCCGAGGAAGAGGACGATGACGATGATTAAATATCGCTATATTACAGTTGTATCTTGAAGCACCCAATATCTAGTCTCGAATCCTAAATTAACCTATTACATTTGGATTACAATTACAAGTCTAGTGGAAAACAAGATGCCCTTTCATCAAAAGTTACAAGAATTGTACTTTGTTGTATTGGTGCATGATTTTATCAGATTGTGTGTATCTAGCTTTTATTCGTACTTCACTTCTGATTTAATATTATTTCAGTTTAGATATTTGCGTATTATTGTATGAGTTTCTTTTTGCAGATGGCACTCCTAGGCCTACTCGTCTGGGCGGCACTCATCGCCCTGCTGCTGGTATGGATATGTTTAGTTTATATTCATTTATAAATCTATGTTGTCGGTATTTTGTTTATGTGTTCTATTTACAGGGCATGGTTGCGAGCACCCGTACTGGTGGTGGGCCGTGGTCGTGGCGGTGGCGGCGGCGGCGGCGGTGGTGGTGGTGGTCGGGCGTGGTGGTAGCGGTCGTGGTCGCCAGCCGCATTCCCCGGATGTGACCTCCGATCCCGACTTGGAGAGCCGGACACAGGCTCTTCCCGCCGTCATTCTTCCTCGGTGCCACCGACATCGTCGTCGAGACCTGTGACTCCATCCGCTAGCGGATCCGTTCATCCACCGGATGTACCAGCATATGCAGCAGCAGATGCAGCAGGGGGCCCAGCAGTTACTGCAGGGTGGGCCTCGAGTACCCCGGGATTCAGTTCATCTGTTATCGGGAAGTACATACGCGGACCCGCGGATCCCCCGACGCCACCAGAGAGGCTGGTGGGCGAGTTCCGACGAGAGCTATGGCCTGCTGGTGAATCGTAAGTAAATTTAAGTTAATTTATTAAATTTGTTTCATTTATTCAGTTAATAATCCAGTCGTGCTTCTTTATAGGTTTTTCCCGTGGGATGCTGCCCGGATTCTAGGGCGCATTATCCGGGATAACTACCATAGCCCCTACCTTAATTTTTTGAGGTGCCTCAGGACATGAAGTACGTTTGGCTCGACGAGATGAAGGTATAAATCCGTCGGTGAATTATTAATTATTCTTTAATCATTAAATTTTTTATTACGTGATATTTTGAATTTGTATGTCAGAGGACGTTCTGGTGGCCCCCCATCGCGAGGAGGCGATCCGCAGGACTACAAAGCCGCCGCCGGGAAGAAGATACGGGATGCGGTGTACGACTTCGTACGGCGCATACGAGGAAGGACTGGATCCGGACGGAGTACTATGAGCAGATGTTGGAGAAGATGGATACTCCGCAGTCCAAGCTGAAATCGGAGAAAGCTAAGGCTAAATCACAGGCCGCGGTCTGCATACGGGGGGATCAAGGCCCCACGCATCGACGCGTGCAGATTTGGTGAGATAGCACAAATTCAAATTCATTCTATTATTTAATTCGTACTGTTAATATACGAAGTTAATTAAATTCTACGTATGCAGGCCCAACGGGCGATGAAGCAGGGGAAAGAGGCGGAGACGGTCACGCTCACGATGTATTCGTGCATACGCACAAGAGACGGAAGGACGGGAGCTTCGTCGACGCGAGGGCCGAGGAGACTGATGTAAGTACTTACGTTTATGAGATTTATGTTAGAAATAATTATTGTTAAGTTAATTAGATAAACTTAGGATTCAGACTATAACTTAGGGAAACATAGGATTTAGATTATAACTTAGGAAAACTTATAGTATAAACACATTCATTGGATAGGCTGCATATCGTGAGGCACTTAGTCGGCTTGAGATCGAGCCCCCTTCCGAGAATGTCGGCAAAACGACGCCCACCCAGAGCACTCTTCTATGGCCGCTCGCTACGACGACGTGTTCGTAGAATCCGTCGGCGGCGTTAGGAAAGGGCGCGTCTACGGCTTAGGTTCCATGGCGCCCTCGTTGCAGCCGTCCCCGAGATATCCACCGCCTCCGCTCCTCCAGCGCCCCGGTTGACGATGTGAGGGCGCAGCTTGCGACTCTGACCTCCACGGTGTCAGATTTGTGGGCGATAGTGTTGGAGCACTGTCCGTCTGCTCCCGGTCCGTCTGCTGGTGCTTCGGTTCATCTGGTGGTGCTCCCGGTCCGTCTATGCTGCTGCCGGTGCTTCGGATCGACCTGGTTTCTTCCCCTGGACGGCTTCGTTTAACCGCTCTGCGGACGCCGCATCGTATCGGATAACACCATCTTGACGCTCCTTGACATGTTGTCGCCAGAGCGGCTACGCGCGATTCCAGACCATGTCTTGTCCCAAGTGCCGGCACACACGGTGGAGAAGTACATACGCAAAGCGGATGCGGCGGCACGAGCACGAGACGATCCGACGGACGGGGTTTGATTTGTTTATGTTGTTGGTTTTGTAGACATTTGGATACATTATATGTTCGGATTTTTTTTATGTTTGGATAATTTAATGTTGGATATTGGATATATGTGTTGGTAATATTTTGTTGGATTGGATACGGGATATGGTGTCGGAATGGATTTTTTGCATTGTATTGGATATGGTTGGATATTGGATACGTGGATATTCGTGTTGGATATGGATATATGGTGTTGTATATGGATATTTTGCATGTTTGATATTGTGTTGGATGTGTTGTATAAACAGGAAAGAGTCTGTTTGCAGTATTTTTTTTCAAAAATTAGAAGTTAGCGATGGACTGGCGACCACTCAGCGACGGATAGTCCGTCGCTAACTGGAGAAACTGAGGTTAGCGACGAGAGTGGCGACGTAAAAACCGTCGCTACCTGGAGCATTTAAATAAAGCGACGGATTGGCGACGGACTATCCGTCGACCTGGTGCTGTTTGATGTCCATAAATTTTAGCTTTTGCGACGGATTGGCGACTAACTTACGGCGGACTGGCGACAAAGTCCCGACGGACTATCCGTCGCTAACTGTAGGAATTTAATGTATCGACGGATTGGCGACGTAATATCGTCGCTACCTGGAGAATTTTACATTGAGCGACGGTTTAGCGACGGACGATCCGTCGACCTGGTGCTGTTTGATGTCCATAAATTTAGCTTTCGCGACGGATTGGCGACTAACTTACGGCGGACTGACGACAAAGTCCCGACGGACTATCCGTCGCTAACTGTAGAAATTTAATGTATCGACGGATTGGCGACGTAATATCCGTCGCTACCTGGAGAATTTTACATTGAGCGACGGTTTAGCGACGGAATGTCCGTCGACCTGGTTCTGTTTGATGTACATAAATTTTGCAGTTAGCGACGGATGTTTTGTCGCTAATACGACGCTAATCCGTCGTACACCTCGGCGGATTAGCGACGGCATAACGACGACCTGCCGTATGGGAAAATCTCTGATACGCTTTTACCGACAAATTTACGACGGATTAGCGACGGATATGCGTATCAGAAAATCACTGATACGGTTTTGCCGGCTCTTTAGCGACGGAGTTTTCCGTCGCTAATATATCCTGATACTGTTTTGACGAAAGCTAGTCGGTAATCCGTCGCTATATATTTAAATGTGCCGACGGTATTCCGTCGCTAAGTCGTCGCTGAGCGACGGTGTAGCGACAGATATGTTTAGCGACGAGGTATTCCCGACGGCTATTTTACCAAAATATCCGTTGGTAATCCGTCGGTATTTATTTTTGGCGACGGACTACCGACGGATAAGACCGTCGGTAAATACATGTATTTTGGTAGTGTAATCCTCAAATCCAACCCAAGTAATCCAAGACTCAGTCGAATCTTCATCCGAGCGCTAAGCACCCTCCCCGACTTTGTTCGACCACAACAGTAGGTATTTATAGATCGAGAGAAAGGAGACGTAGAAAACCCTAAAACCCTGGCGTTGATCCCCTGGCGGCCACCCTAGACGCGCCACCGCCGTCATGACTGCCGGCACGGCGAGGTCGACGACTTCGCGCGAACTCAGGCGCCAAAACAGAAGGGATAAGCAACAGCGACAGTGGGTCAACGGCGCAACTTCGCGAGGGCGTTACTCCATCCACGTTCGATCGTTTTGCGTGCGCCCTTCCTCTGGTATGTAGAAAACCTAACCTGCTTCAATACTCTTCAAGTAGAATTAATAAAACTACCGTAGACCGCCCCGAAAGTCGATGTGAAGATCGACGAAAACCTGTCGAAACAGGACACGTGAACCAGTCCAAACACTCTAGTTTGCGGCCAGTTTTCGCCCAAACCATGCATGATTTTGAAAATCTATCTGAAGGTATTTATTGAAAACATATAGGACATAAAAACCCTACTTTTAGTTTTAAATTTAGTCCTTTAAGCGGTGACAGAATTCGGTTTGAAAATCGTGAAAAATATGTTTTAAAAATTATAAAATATTGAAAATCCCTCGATACGACGTGCGTTCCGCCAATCCGGACGACGTGGTCGCGAACCGAAAGTATTGAAAGATGCTTAACGGCTTCGTGGACGTGTGGGCTTTGACGGAATTCAAATTGGTTGTGTGTGCGCGACGAATTTGATGCGTATCCGTTGAAATTCACCGTATCGGCCTCTGTGCAAATTTCCTAATTACTTTGTGCACGTTCATCAGATCGAGACGAAACTTGCGCCAGTAGAACCGTATCATTTTTTTGGTCCTGTATACCAAGTTTGGTCCAATTCTGAGACAATTGATCGGATCGCCGTTTTGCGGATCCCACGGTCCGATTCAACGGACGATTTTGTGCACAGCCCACCGGAATCCAAAATTGGACATACCGTAGGATTCATATCGGAAAATTGGATCTGTAGACATGTAGTTTGACGACTTTAGAGACCATTGACTCTGACACATTTTTTGGTGCAAAGCGGGTCCAACGACGGACACAGTTTTGACCTAAAATTACGTTTTGCCCCTGTGTCCAGAATTGGACTTAAGGATAGGCAATCCTAACTAATTTGACTATTTGAGAACATTGGTAACGTCTATTTCAGCATCCGGAGACTGTTGTATGGGTTTTGACTATTGTGGCACCTTGAGTGGTTCAGATTGTCGGTTTCACCAGTAGAGGACCACAGACGAGTTATTGTTTGTTTTCAGTATTGATCTTTACTATACATCAGTGTTTAGTTGATAGATATATGATTTAAGTCTTTTATGTTGATTTATTCTTTGTGGTGTCGGGGGAAGTGAAGTACCAACGATGTGTGATCTGACTTTAGACCGTGTAGACCGTGATTTATTCTTACATTAGACCGTGTAGACCGTGATTTATACTTGCTTTATACAGTGTAGACAGTATTTATTATTGTATTTATATCTTGTAGACCGTGATTATTATTGCATTTAAACTGTGTAGATCGTGATTATTATTTTGTAGACAGTGTTTCTTTATTGTAATATTTTCTGTAGACCGTGTAACTGTAGACCGTGTAACTGTAGACAGTGTAACTTTAGACCGTGTAGGCCGTGTCGCATAATTGTCCCGAGATCGATCACATATCAAAGGTACTTCAGTCGGTCAGTTGGAGAGTATTTTATTGTATTTTATTTCTGTTCTTATTAATCAGTTTTATTGTCTTTCTTCATTTTATTTATGAATCATATGTCTAAAGGCTAACCACTGTTATATAGTCATTTCATATATTGGAACTGCATTCAGTGAATTGTACTCGTTCCATTCCTGACTGGAAACTAATATTTTTCAGGTTAGCCGTAGATTTACTTAGCATGGGAGATACGGGGGAACTTACAGACGAAAAGCCTAGAGACTAGCTAGATAGTTGAGTTGTAGTCATTCAAATATTTGTACAAGTTTATATTTCTGCAAATGTAAAACTTGTGAATATTGTAAGTTAAATTAGTTTGTGAATGAGCATTATTTGTGATTTTGATCTTTATGGTCGTGACAGCGTTCTACCGCCGACACTGCGACGAAAGCTGGCTTGGACACGTCTTGTATCCGTTTAAAAAAAATGGGTACGGGTCGTGACATATCACAAGCCTAGTTACTAGCAAGATGCAATGAGATGTTCCAGCAGTCACAGGCCCTGCAGCTATCCAGGTTATCCAGGCAAGGTTGATTACCAAAGTTATCTAGAATTATTAGATGGCTTAGAGTGCAACACATAACAGTGTGCCTTGTACTTGTTCCATGAGTGTGTCCCACATGACAGTGGACTGGAAATGTGCCCTACTCGACGGCAGGCTATAAGTCCATCAGGTGTGGCCGGGATAACGGGATCGCCTGTAACTGGAGAAATCTCTCTTAGAATGAACTACTTGATCAATCTAGTCATTAACCTCAGTCAGATTCAGTATGAATCCCTGACCGTGGTAACCAGGGACTCATGTCCTAGACATGATGCAAGATGAGACTAGACTAGTAGCTTGTACAAAAAAGTTTCAAGCAAGCACCCACGGTGTCAAGACGAGAATTTACTTAGCAAGTCGAGATAGCCGTCGCAACGGCGTTCAAGGTTACATGTCATATTTACTTGTCAAGAGTGCGCCGCAACGGGCCACTATCTTATACTGGCCTATCATGTTCTTGTCTGGAGTGCGCCACGACGGGCCACTGTCATGTACTAGCATGTCATGTTCTTGTCTAGAGTGCGCCACGATGGGCAACTGTCATGTTATTACCATGTTCATGTTCATGTTCATGTATCATGTCGTATTCACGTGTTGAGTTCAGAATGGCCTGTTAGCCTAGGGTTGATACGGAGCCCAAAATCGCAGAACATATGAGAATAATTAGTCACGATTAGTTAATCTAATAGGGACTTTGAGAAACAAAAATATTATATTTATTTAGAAAACTATTATTACGATATTTGCTGATAATATTTTATTAGAAATATACTTTAAACAATAAGCAACCTAGAAAATATTCTAGGGAAAAGATTTATAAGGGCAAAACCCCAAAATACTGGATGTTTGGTTTACTGTAGTTTATTATATGAACATTATTGGATTTGAACCCAATATATTTTATTTAGAAGCCTAAAATGTCCCTTTTAACCAAAGGACTACTTTTAGCGTTTTGTAGTAGTAAATCCCAAAGTAAATATAATATAATCTATTATAAATACCCAAACCATTTCTGATATACTTTGAAACTATTTTTAGTTCATATATTAAAATAATAAATTTTAATAAATTAATGGTAACCATAGCAATATAATAACCATATCAATTAGATTAATATACTGATGTAATAATTGAATAATATTAGTAATTAATGTACAGTACATATGTATGTAACCCTGTGCCTAGTATATTATAACATTACTAAACAAATAGAGCTCGTGGAGGAATATTTCTACTGTGCAACGCGCTTTATAACATTACAGTACATGACAAAGACAGGAAGAGAGAGCTGGAGGGGCTTACCAGAGACGACGGCTCAAGGTCGTGGCGGCAAGGGCTCGGGTCGCCCAGGCGCTTGGTGTACGCGCGTAGTTGTGCAGTGACATACAACGGCACAGAGGAAGGAGTGCGGCACGACAGGTCCGACTTCCGTGCGGTCGCAGAAGGAAGTTCGAGAGGCGCTCCGATTCGCATGGCACAGTAGAGCTCGTGGAGGAATCGGCGACACTCGACGCTGGGGTGGTGCAACATCGGTTGAGGAGCAGTGGAGAGTCCCGACGGTATCGAGTCTCTGGATGTGGGATGAGGTCTTGCGTGCTGTCAACGACGAGGAAACTTCGACTGAAAATGCAGGTACGCCCATACTCGGCAAAGCCTCCAGGAGCGCGGTTTGTACGCGGTCCTCGGGAACTGGTGGAGGGCTCGGGGATGGTCCGGAGGTTGGCGTCGGCATACGGCTATGATGGAGAGCGTTGGTTGCCGAGGATGAAGGGAGGCTTGTGTTGTTCGGTGTGGTGGGAAAACAGTCGGCTTCGGCTGCGGCTATGGCCGAGTGTCACCCTCACTTTTCCAAGTTAGGGGTAAAATGGTAATTTTCCATTTTATAATATTTTTGGGAATTTTATTTCATGAATATAATATTTAATGATTATAGGAGTCGGGTTCGAATTTTATCGCATTCCGAGTTAATTCGGGACTCCGGGAAATTTCGACTTGAGTTGTGATTAGCATGTTAATTAGCCATGGCCCACCCAAACTTAACTTTTAGGTTTAGGAGTTTGGACTAATTCCACATGAGTATTTAAGCTTAATTATGATTTTTATTTAATTTTAGCTAACCCACAAAACCAAATTTGGACTTAACTTAGCATATAAGTTAAGGGAGGGGCAAACTTGTAATTTCAAGTGCCCCAACCCTTCCCTTTATGACCAGCCACCCCTTCCTATTTATTTCTTCTTCTCCACTTCAAAATATCACAATTTTCTTCTTCTTCTTCTTCTTCTCCAAGCTTTTCTCAAAAGTTAGAATAGGTTTTCCCTAGAAATCATCTCTAAATAATTCCTTTTTCTCCAATATTCTTCCATAGAACTCTTCCTCTATCCCAAGTAGTGATTCTCCAAGCTTTTGGGAGCAAGAAGTGAAGTGGGTGTGTCCTAAACAATTCCTTGTGTCGGAGCCGTGTCGGAGGAATTTTCCATTGGGAATCCATCTCCCGATAGGTACAACCTATTCTTTAACTTATTCTTTTCATCATAATATTTAGATTGGACCCCGTAGGATTGATCCCCGTGTTCGTGTCCCTATTCGTGTCAAGTTTGAGTCCGTTTGAAGTGTCCTAGGAGAAGTTAGAGTTTGTGATTGTGTCCTTGAGTTTTTCCCAATTTTGGACACTCCTAGAATAATTAGATTTTGTATCTAAGTGATTTAGGCATTCTAATTCAAATTTGTGTTAGTATTGTGGAGTGTAATATTAATATTTAGTGTGTGTGTGTGAGTGTGTTCATATATATATATGTGTGTGTGTGTTCATATATATTATTATATATATATATATAATATATATATAATATATATTTATATATATATATAATATAATATATAATGTGTGTGTGTGTGTGTGTGTGTGTGTGTGTGTGTGTGTGTGTGTGTGTGTGTATCCATATGTGTATATATGTATGTGTGAGTGGTGGTGGAGTTGATATTGTGTGTGTGGGGAATTTGAGATTGAGAGTGATAGAGGGGGAGAGATAGGGTTGTGGATTAGAATTTGTAAGTGTGTGTTGTGTTTATGTTAGAGAGAGTGAGAGTTTAGAGAGTGGTGATAGGGGGGAACTAGCTGCTGTTGGCAGCCATGGTTTACCCCATAGCTGCCCAAAACCAGTCCTAAAATACCCCCTAAACAGCCTCAAAACCCACCCTTACACAGCCCAAAATCAGCCCCCATAGGCTGTAATGCCCCGCTCCGCACGGTGCATTATGCTGAGTCGTTGACTCGAAGAGTTGCGTTGACCCGATTAAGTATCGATACGAATCGATACGAGAGTTACGTTGTCCCGAGCAACGCATTGAACTAAGTCGATGCGAAGAGTTGCCTTGTCCCGAAAGAATGCATCGAGTGAATCGATGCGAAGCACCGCGTTGCCCCGAAGGATGAGTGCGTTGAATCGGCTCGAAGATTCTAAGAAATCGAATCGACCAAGGCGCAAGTCCGAATCGTTGCAAGTATTAATTTTAGTTGGTTTCGTGTGCAGGTTATACTTTGACGCGAAAATATTAGAGGTCGATCTTCGACAATATTTAGGAAGGGGTTCGCGGAACCAAATCGACGCCTTGCGACGGACGAAAGCGTTGGCACGCTAAGGCAAATCGGACGTATGATTCAATGAGGCACGAAGTGCTCGAATGGCTAAGTCAGGAGAGTGGCCCTGTAACGAAGTTATGAAATCGAGCCGTATCGGCTCGGCGAAACGGCGAAGGCAGATCGATTCAAGGTGGGAGGATTGACTTCTTTTTACTCCTTCATTCGATAAGTCAAATATATCATTGTATGCTAAAAGTTAACCTATCGACGCCACGGGCGTGGTCCGATCGGAAGTAAATCATAACGTGTGTCGAACACTAAGTTAGTACAATTGAAATGAGACGTGCATCAAATGCACAAGTCGCTACGGAACATTGGATATCGCTAAGGCGAGCGCCTCGGTGCGCAAGCCGCAATAACATGGGATAACTGTACTCGGCGAGTGCCTTAGTGCACGAACCATACCGTGCCTTCGCGCATGAGTTAGAACGGATAGAACATTGAAAGACAATAGGCGAGCGCCCTAGCGCGCGAGCCATGGGCATTGAATGCTAAGTCATAGAACATCGGAAATACGGTCGAAACATGCCTACGTGCACGGGATAACAAAAGATGGCTTCGTTGCGAAAGAATACAGTTGTGGCATGAATGTGACGGAACTGTCGGATATGACATAATGCCTCGAAAGGTGTTCGGGACCTTCGGGTCGTTTCGGTTGATGAGCATTGAGTTGAGGCATGATGTCATTGAACATTGAAACAAAGTATGAAACGTAAGAACATAGAAAGTTGACGGGAGAAATACGAGATGGTAATGCGGCATGGTGCCCTTCGAAATGTTCACGACCTTCGGGCGTTCGTTGAGAACATTCGGACGTTGTGCCAATTGAAATAGAGATAAGCGAACTTGCTTGGTTGTATGAAATATAAGATTCGTTGCATGGTCAAATGGACTAAAGACTATTGCCCGTGCACGGGTGTTTCTTCTCTCGAACGTGATCACCAGGGCGCTGGGACCGTTCGGCCTAGGAGGGACTGCGATAATCGGTATTGTTGGTGCACTTCGACTAGACGGGTAGCGACTGTCTAGTGAATGTGATAAGCCACTTACACGAGTACTTCGGGGTCCTCTGATTGTGGTTAGCAACCACAACTGAGTGATTATCGTCTTACATATTCGATTCGATAAATATAAGTCCATTCTAGCTCGAAAAGCTAGTGACCTTCATATAGTTAAGGGCGATGGGTTTGGAAGTGCAAGGTATACGTATCCTGCATGGATGGATCCGAATAGAAGGCACTTATAACATGACAGGGAATACAGATAGGCGTATTCACCTTGCATCGGTGCAAGGGCGAGTGCGTCGACTTGGTAAGTCGCGCCACGAATCAAACACGAGATTGCTTGCTTGCCTATTCAATTCGATAACATGCTTGCTATGATAACATACTTTACGCTTTCAAATATGCCATGAAATTGACCCTAAGGAGAACATAGCAAGATCATAAGCTAAGTTGCATGATTCAACATAAATATTAAAATATCGGTTTGGAAAGAAGATCTTTGCTTCAGTACATGCGAGGACGAACGTACTGATCTCCCACCAGCTTCATGCAGGGTGCAGGGAATGGATTGCTCGCGGCAAAGCGTTGCTTGAACGTGTTAAGGCTTGGAATGCCGAAGCGCATTGAAGCGTGCTATCGCATTGACGCTCGGACTACGCAGCTGGATTGATGCGGTCGAGAAATAGAAGGCATGATGTATGGAACGGTGAAATCCTTTGTGGGCAAGAGAGAACCTGAGTGTTGTAGCCAATCTGGCATGTATTGTTAGGCTATCGAAAGCCTTTGTAATCTCTGTTTCGGATATCAATAAAGAGAATTTGTTTCGTATACTCAGTTTCCTTTCGTTGTTAAATATCGAATCAAAAGATAACTATTTGAGAACTTGTCATCTTGCCTTGTACGAGCGCAACTCCAGGCTCTTGCGGCATCATGCCCCCTGCGAGGATGATGATTCGGGTGATTCCGGGTCGGGGCGTGACCAATTGGTATCAGAGCTCTAGGCTCAATTTCCTCTGGACGTTTGCTTCATCTCCATTTAAAAAGTTGCCCACCACCAATCGAAACCACTCTTGACTCTACTCGATGCCGCACTGGATGTTCCATACAATAAGTCTAATACAACCATGTAATTTTGCCGCGTGTTGTTTGGAAATTACATGGTGTTACGGAAAAGTCGGGAAGGTTTGTTGCTGAAAGTGCAACAAGTTGCGAGATATGAATTCGAGAATTTGTTTCCGTGGATGCAACACGTCGTGAATTGTAAATCGAGATATTCGTTGGTTGCAACGATCGATATGAGAAACGTTGGTTGCATCGATACAATGAAAGTCGTGGAATGTTGCTGCAGCAATTGCCACGCGTTAATTGTAATGATGCATTGAAAAGTCGAAGAAAGTTGATATGGAATGTGTTGAAACGATTCACATATCGATTTCGAATGTGCGTTGCGATGAAAAGTGATAAGTCAATATCGAATGTGTTGAAACGGATTTGAGCATTGACTTTGAATGTCGAAAATGAAATGTTAAATCGTTGTACGAGATGCAATAAATGTCGAAGATAAGTCTGTGCACGATGTGTATTGCGTATCGAAAGTAAAATATTGCACGTGGTGCAACGCGTATCAAAGTAAAATCGTTGCACGAGATGCAACGGATATCGATAATAAAATTTGCACAAGATGCAAACGGAAGAACAAAAGTTATAAATCGAGAAAATGAAATCGGTTCGGTTGTGCACCGAGTTCGTGTTGGCAAATGAAAACATTCGCCGAGTTATTTCGGATTCGATTTAATCGAAGTTACGGTTGTGATCAAGCACGATCACTGCGGAAATCGTGAGTCGGAAGAGATCGTTGGTTCGTAGAGAGTACGTTGCAACGGAAGTAACTTGATTTCTGGGTGGTATATGGCATACCACCGATGCCATGAATGGCTCAATTTCGAGTGGTATATGGTGTACCACTTATGCGATGAATTGTATCGACGCATTGTGAGAATTGCGAAAGGTTTGTTCGCAACGGACGGGATAGCACCGAGACTCGATTAGAAATTTGTATGACGGTATGTTGATACAAGTGATCATCGAAAATCGGTTGGGTCGATAAGGCGAGACTCGTATCAATGAGCGATACGTCGGATGGAATTTATAAGTCGGTCGGACGACCGAGACTAGCGAAACTATTATGCCTTGAGGCAATGATCGGATCGACGGGATAGGAAATTCGAAACGTTGAAATCGAACCGCCCGACTTGCGAGCTCGATAAAAATGTTGGGCGAGACGAATCGAATCGCACGACTTGCGATCTCGATAGGAATGTTCGGCTAGACGAATCGAATCGCACGATTTATGATTTCGATAGAAATGTGGGGCGATGCGAATTATAATCGAATCGTACGATGTGCGACTTCGGTGAAGAGTTGGTTGAAAGGGAGTAATCGTGCCTAAGAAACAGTTGGTTACGTTGTGGCGAAACTCATTTGAGTATGACTGAAAACACACGAAACTTAGAGGGCGAGATCGTATGACTTGAGGGCTCGATGTTGGATAATCGGTAACTCAGTTACGCGATCAAAGTATAGCGGGATGCGGCGAATCGGAAAACAAGTTGATGCGTATGGAAAAGTTCGTTGCGAACTTGGATGTATGCGATGCGAGCTAAGTTGACGTTGAAACGGATTCAAAGTTGACCCTTACGTTATCGAAATGGATACGGCGTATCGAGATCGATACGTAAGGAAACGTAAACGATGTGAGAATACAAAATAGAGTGTGCCTCGCGCTATAAAATTTTGTAAGTAACGATACGAGAATGAACGAACTTGGTTGATCGTAAATTTTGAGATTGATCAGGGCGAGACTATAAGTCATCGACGATTGCTCGATGCGTATAGCATCTCGTGTGTCGACCGCGAAATAAGATAGACTCGAACTCAATGCGAGTAGACGCGTCATGAATAGCAGAATCATCGACGGAGTGCATGACCTTACTCGGAGGATAGTTGCGCTAAGATTGCGCCGATAGAAATGGTTTTGTTCGGAAATTTGGATAGTCGCGTAGAATCATCGGAACGTGATTTGGCTCCGAAATAAGATATAGCATGGTTCGTAGTACACTATCCTTCGGAGATGATCCACAATTATCGAGCGTAGCTTCGGGGGAGCTGACCCTAGAAGACTTGACCGCCAAATCAAATTGAATGCTGCAGACCGTAAGATGACCCATACGATATCGCATATGGGATTGCATCGATAACAAATTAATGCGATGCATGTTGACGATAAGTCTAGGCGATCGAGAATTGTTGGAACAACTTTCGATTGAGAATAATAAGTTAGATTTTGAGTATTCGTCGGATGAATACTTGAATGGTTATGTTGGTCGACGATCTAACTAGAATTCACCAACGGACTTGGTGATTCGGATAAGCGATTGCGAGGAACGTGCTATGTACAAGAGGGAACGATAAGGGGATGACCTATAAGTCATGTCATTAGATTCGGATTCACCTTACAATTGAGCTTGCGTGAATCGAACTTGTATTCGATGTTGCGAGACGGATAAGTTGGGAATTTGGGAATTTGGCTAGTGAATTCCTACTCGTTAGGAAATCGAATGTAAGACGCGTCGTAAAGACCTTCATGCTAAGGCGATCGTTGCCTTGATGCACCGTCGCCTTGATGTAAACTTTCGTGTCGGATAGATTGTGGCCTTTGAGCAATGTTAATTTAAAGTTGCGTCGGAAGAATCTAAGCACGGTGCCTAGGTAAGTAACCTAGCGGCATAGCCCTGAATGTTGATGCTTTTGCAAGTCAACAAAAGAGAACCATGTCGAGATAGGATACGAAGTAAAATATCAGAAATCGTTGGATAGTGACGCCGAACGCACGGCGTTGCGGAGACTCGTTGTGATCGGATGCGCGACGGCTTTACGCGACGCGTAGAATTGATAGTCCCGATAAAACATACAAAGTGAGAAATGCGATTTTTGAATCGCATCATGTGCCTTGATTTTGTTGGACGATCACGTATGTATCAATATGCATGTGCACTAGAATTGCGAGAACAAGTAATAGAGCCAAGTCCGATTGAGAATACAAGATGGTAAGTGATTGAGAATGAGAAGTTACATGTTAGCGTTGTTCCGATATCTTACAACTTAGCTTGGCTGAAATGCATATATTTGTGGGACGCCTAAAATATGTGAATAATTCCAAACTAAGTTGTACGATCCAAATGATAGTGAGACGAGATCGTAGAGCGATCTAATGAAACCCTTGGAAATTTAGTATTGGTTTTGGTTCGGGACGAAGCTTGTTTTGAGTGGTATATTCTGTAATGCCCCGCTCCGCACGGTGCATTATGCTGAGTTGTTGACTCGAAGAGTTGCGTTGACCCGATTAAGTATCGATGCGAATCGATACGAGAGTTACGTTGTCCCGAGCAACGCATCGAACTAAGTCGATACGAAGAGTTGCCTTGTCCCGAAAGAATGCATCGAGTGAATCGATGCGAAGCGCCGCGTTGCCCCGAAGGATGAGTACGTTGAATCGGCTCGAAGATTCTAAGAAATCGAATCGACCAAGGCGCAAGTCCGAATCGATGCAAGTATTGATTTTAGTTGGTTTCGTGTGCAGGTTATACTTTGACGCAAAAATATTAGAGGTTAATCTTCGGCAATATTTAGTAAGGGGTCCGCGGAACCAAATCGACGTCTTACGACGAACGGAAGAGTTGGCACGCTAAGGCAAATCGGACGTATGATTCAATGAGGCACGAAGTGCTCGAATGGCTAAGTCAGGAGAGTGGCCGTACAACGAAGTTATGAAATCGAGCCGCATCGGCTCGGCGAAACGGCGAAGGCAAATCGATTCAAGGTGGGAGGATTGACTTCCTTTTACTCCTTCATTCGATAAGTCAAATATATCATTATATGCTAAAAGTTAACCTATCGACGCCAGGGCGTGGTCCGATCGGAAGTAAATCATAACGTGTGTCGAATACTAAGTTTGTACAATTGAAATGAGACGTACATCAAATGCACAAGTCGCTACGGAACATTGGATATCGCTAAGGCGAGCACCTCGGTGCGCAAGCCGCAATAACATGGGATAACTGTACTCGACGAGTGCCTTATTGCACGAACCATACCGTGCCTTCGCGCATGAGTTAGAACGGATAGAACATTGAAAGACAGTAGACGAGCGCCCTAGCGCGCGAGCCACGGGCATTGAATGCTAAGTCATAGACATCGGAAATACGGTCGAAACGTGCCTACGTGCACGGGATAACAAAAGATGGCTTCGTTGCGAAAGAATACAGTTGTGGCATGAATGTGGCGGAACTGTCGGATATGACATAATGCCTCGAAAGGTGTTCGGGACCTTCGGGTCGTTTCGGTTGACGAGCATTGAGTTGAGGCATGATGTCATTGAACATTGAAACGAAGTATGAAACGTAAGAACATAGAAAGTTGACGGGAGAAATACGAGATGGTAATACGGCATGGTGCCCTTCGAAATGTTCACGACCTTCGGGCGTTCGTTGAGAATATTCGGGCGTTGTGCCAATTGAAATAGAGATAAGCGAACTTGCTTGGTTGTATGAAATATAAGATTCGTTGCATGGTCAAATGGACTAAAGACTATTGCCCGTGCACGGGTGTTTCTTCCCTCGAACGTGATCACCAGGGCACTGGGACCGTTCGGCCTAGGAGGGACTGCGATAATCGGTATTGTTGGTGCACTTCGACTAGACGGGTAGCGACTGTCTAGTGAATGTGATAAGCCACTTACACGAGTACTTCGGGGTCCTCTGATTGTGGTTAGCAACCACAACTGAGTGATTATCGTCTTACATATTCGATTCGATAAATATAAGTCCATTCTAGCTCGAAAAGCTAGTGACCTTCATATAGTTAAGGGCGATGGGTTTGGAAGTGCAAGGTATACGTATCCTGCATGGATGGATCCGAATAGAAGGCACTTATAACATGATAGGGAATACAGATAGGCGTATTCACCTTGCGTCGGTGCAAGGGCGAGTGCGTCGACTTGGTAAGTCGTGCCACGAATCAAACACGAGATTGCTTGCTTGCCTATTCAATTCGATAACATGCTTGCTATGATAACATGCTTTACGCTTTCAAATATGCCATGAAATTGACCCTAAGAAGAACATAGCAAGATCATAAGCTAAGTTGCATGATTCAACATAAATATTAAAATGTCAGTTTGGAAAGAAGATCTTTGCTTCAGTACATGCGAGGACGAACGTACTGATCTCCCACCAGCTTCATGCAGGGTGCAGGAAATGGATTGCTTGCGGCAAAGCGTTGCTTGAACGTGTTAAGGCTTGGAATGCCGAAGTGCATTGAAGCGTGCTATCGCATTGACGCTCGGACTACGCAGCTGGATTGATGCGGCCGAGAAATAGAAGGCATGATGTATGGAACGGTGAAATCCTTTGTGGGCAAGAGAGAACCTGAGTGTTGTAGCCAATCTGGCATGTATTGTTAGGCTATCGAAAGCCTTTGTAATCTCTATTTCGGATATCAATAAAGAGAATTTGTTTCGTATACTCTGTTTCCTTTCGTTGTTAAATATCGAATCAAAAGATAACCATTTGAGAACTTGTCATCTTGCCTTGCACGAGCACAACTCCAGGCTCGTGCGGCATCACGCCCCCTGCGAGGACGATGATTGGGTGATTCCGAGTCGGGGCGTGACATAGGCAGTCCCAAACCTGTCCATAATTTCAGCCCCAAACTAGCCCCTATAGCTGTCCTTAACAGTCCTATTTTAGCTCTAAATTCAGCCCTACAAACCACCAATTTCAGCCCTTAACCTGTCCCCCATAGCAGCCTATATAAGCACCCTTAAATAGCCTTTAGGCTGTCCCAAACCACCCTTAAACTCAGCCCTAAACAGTCCTTTGTTTCACCGTAATGGCAGCCCCAAACCACCATCTTAGCAGTCCCAAACCAGTCCTAAATTCAGCCTTTTGCTGTCCTAATTGGACAGCCATTGGCACCCCTATATCAGCCATGAAGCTGCCCCATACCAGCCCTTGTTTAGCCTATTTCCTGTCCCAAATTTTAGTCCTTAATTGCTCCTAAACCTGTCCCCAAATCATCCTCAAATCAGTCCCAAAACAGTCCTATATATGCCTATGTGTGTGTGTGTATGAGCCTATATATGTAGCCAATAGCATATAGGTGTGAGCATGTGTGTGAACCTATAGGAGAACCTATAAGTATGGTATTATGGGTGTTATGAGTGAATGAGTGAGTGAGTTTGTGTGTGTGAGTGTTTAGTGAGATGTGAGAATGAGATAAGGGTAATCGAGAAATTCAAAATATGGGGTTCGGGTATTCGGATTGACTTGAAAATTGGGTGGCTTGTTGGGTACACCCTACAAATGTCATATTTGAACCGATTTTGGCTCGGTTGACCCAGAGTTGACTTTTTACCCAAAAGTCAACCGTGAGTCAACACTTTGTCTAGATTTGACCAAATCCAAACCAGAGTTGACCAGTTGACCAAAAGTCAACTGTTGGTCAATATTTGACCAGTTTGACCTAGGGTTGACCTAGAGTTGACCAGAGTTGACCAGGGTTGACCAGTTGACTAAAAGTCAACTATAGACCAACTCTTGACCCCGTTTGATTTGCTTTGACTTGTTTTGTCTTGCGATAACTGGTATGACCTAGGGTTGACTTGGTCTGACTTAGATTGACTTGATATAACTTGATTTGACCTAGATTGA